>OZ038372.1:137720123-138436950 GCA_964036015.1 Leptarthrus brevirostris | reverse complement strand
GGTCTATAACTTGAAAATGAAGGATTTTTTTTTCAAAAATATGACTTTATCTTAATTACATATCAATGAGTACACTATTCAAAGTCCATCGGAATCTATAACGTTTTCCCATCTTTCTGGTAATTTATGGATGTTACCTTACGAAAAAAAACAATTTGTCTTTTGACCGAAATATCATTGACCGAAGCAAGTAAAAGTAAGAAGGGGTCTAGTGAATACGGCAGGTGCAATAAGACTTCCTATCCAAAGTTTTGTAAATAGCTTTTAACCGGTTAAGCATCATGAGGCCGTGTCTAGACTCATATTCTGGTCGTTTTTCTGCCAATGCTCTCTTCAAACGAATCCGTTGTTGACGGTACAACTGCCCCGTGATAGTTTCGCCAGGTTTTAACAACTCATAGTATATCACTACCTTCTGGTCCAACCAACAACACAGCATCACCGTCGAACCATGAATATTTGGCTTCGGAGTAGATGTGCCGGGTTGGCTGAGCTTCCTACGTTTAGGGTTGTCATAATGAATCCATTTTTTGCCCCCAGTTATCACTCTATACTGAAATTTTTTTTTGTGGCGTTCATAAAGCATTTCTGACATGCACAATAGCCTTTCATATTACACCCAGTTTCCGAGCTTTTTTATGAATCCCAGTGCTTTCAGCCGCTTGGAAATTACTGATTGCGCCCCTCGCAACGATTTTGCAAGCTCTTCTTGCGTTTGGCATGAGTCTTCACTGAGAAATGCCTACAAATCTTCGTCTTCGAACTTTTTCGCTTGGTCAGGCCGTTTCTTATCTTCGGTGTCAAAATTATCACTTTTATACCGTCGAAACCAGAACTCCCATGATTTTATCGGCAGAGCATATTTATCGTTAACTTCCGACAACATTCGATGACACCACTTTTTTCGAATTGAAGAAGAAAAGCAAAATTTCGGCAAATGTTGTTTTTTGGCACGTTTGCTGACATATTTGAACTTGAAAAACATTACAATGTTTACATTTCGGCGAATTGAAACATGCTGACAACTAAAGCCATACGATAAAGCTTTGTCATGAAAGTATTTACAGGATGGTTCTCAGCTGTCCAAGTACAGGGTGGTTACAAAATCTTTACTACTTGCACAACATCAAAATTCAAGGAATACAGGCCTCAGCTGATGCTGACCGGTATAGATTTCAGCCCACAGTGGCCAGATAGGTAGATTGAAAGCAATCTTAGGTCTGCCTTACTTAAGGCGATGGTATCGTTGTAGGCATAGGGTCCAACAAGTATTTTAACCTGGATAAGCTCGGAGACATTTCTCCGGTATAACAACTGCTGACTCCAACCCCAATCTTCAGTCACAGATCTTGCCGACGACCAGCTGAGGCCGCAAAAGGGCTCGGGACCTCCACTTCGAAAAGTAGAGACTTTCCTTGCCAGCTTATTGGCGATCTCGTTGCCAGGTATCTAACAGAGAGTAACCCTGACATTGGTGGCCATTTGTTGGAGGGTGTAGAAGTACTCCTTCGTAAGGCTCGAGGAAAAATAATACGACGATAGAGGCTTAAGAATTCTTTGGCTATGAGTCCTATGGCTTTCAGTCCATTTTAATTGTTGAAAAAATCAGCATTTTGATAGCATGCATTTTAGCTTAAAAGTAGTGGGGGTAATTGAATCAAGTAGATGATGGCAAGTAAAAAGAATCAAGTAAATTTTGTAACTTTTCAGGTGATCCCTTAATTTTGAATGAATACTTAAAATAAATACATCTAGTTTATTTTTTAACTTTATTTTGCAGATAAATATGTCAGACGTCAATATAAGGGTTCTTCCTCCAGTACTGGTGAAACTTGCTGAGGCTGAATTAAATGAAACACCAAACCGAATACCAGACGACTTGCAGGCAATAAAAGAATGGCTTGATAAACAACCCCATATTATATCACGAAGAGGTAAATATTTAAACAATTGTGATTTCAAGCGAACTCTTCGGCAAATTATTATCATTCATTATATTCATCAAAGCGAAAAAAGTTCCGGATTCCATTTACAGGGTGTTTCATATTAGGTGTGCCAAAATATGTGGGGTGATAGATCTCACCTACACCAACAAGAACTTGTACGGCAGAGAGGAGAGGGTGGAGGTAATCTTAACCATTTGGGAGTTACAGGGTGATTCATAAATTTGCAATTTTCACGGTATGCAGATCATTATTTTATTTTTAAGTTTTGATTTGCTCAACACAGTGTCATCAAACAAATGCCAAAAGACTACTATCCCAATGATCTTTCCAAAACTGTCAAAAATTTTATTTTAACTTGTACCGTTGCATGCACAGTCACTTGTGAAAGTGAAAAAATGTTTTGAAATTATCTAAAATTCAGAATTTTCCCACATTTTCTCCAAAATTCATGCATTTAATATATGTGTTTTTACCTTTATGAAATTGCTCATCTTATTACCTTTCCAGCAAGGTACAACATGGCAAGGTCGAGGAAGGATTCGAAATACTGTATGCCTGGAAACCAGTGTTAAATAGTTTTAACACCCAAGTTTCCTGGTGGTCTATTGCTTATACCTGATGAAAATTTTGCTATAAGGAAGAGGCAGCCAGCTAGAATATCATTCATAGTTGAAAAATAATTCCATAATTACCTATAGGCGTTGCGTTCTTAAGCTTACATTTTTAAAAATTGGCAAAATTTACTTTCAAGGAATCGAAAAGGATGAAAGAAGGGTGTATCTTCGAGCACACCCATTCTCCTCGATATTGCAGATCATGAATTTATATATGATGCAAGGAGCGATTCACTCTAATTCGAAGAATCTTCACAAAGTCCTGATATCCAATATTATTAATGAAGAATTATTGGAAAAACAATAAAAAGCTAAATTTTGATGTATGCACATATGAGGGGTTTAATTTCAAAGTGTTTTTAAAGGGAATGTAATACCACTTATTGAAATTTAAGGATAAGGAGCGGTTTTTGGCAATACAGACTCTTGCAGTACTGCGTACGTATAACACATTTTCATTTTACATATTTGGCGTCTGTCGAATTTTGGTACTAGGCTCTTCTTACGTAGGTATATTTTCGAAAATACTTATCAATGTACTTAAGTTAATGTAATAAAAATCATTTCCTCTGAAGGAAAAGCTTCCCGAAAGCGTGTGTCAGATTTTCTGATCTTACTTTCAATTAGATGAAGTAAATTCATGAAAGAGTCATTACTCATTTAATAACAATTTCTTAATTTCTCAGGATGTTTGACGACCTTTTTTCTATTATACTATGCTTCCAACTCAATTAAATGAATGGATTTATCTAGATTTTTATTACATCTGTATCTTGTGGCTTGTCTTCTTTTAACAAGGAGACGGAGTTGGATCAATACGTTGACCGGCAAGACCAACATGCCATGGTTCAGACCAGATGACCCCGTGAGCTTTTATTAAGAAATTAAAATAATCCACTCCGTCTCTGGGCTGTTGTCTAGCTCGCAGCAATGCAAAAACAAGACTCAAGTTTCCTCACTTCCCTTACCCTAATTCCCTTCCGGTCAAAACCATGCTAACGCATTAAAAGGGTTGTCCCCTAGGATTTGGCCACATCGTTAAAAAGAAACCATTAACATTAACACAAAAAATACCTGCTCATTGTCTGGCATTGATATAAAAGGGTTCTACTTTTACGTGATAATATCCATATAACACTGACTAGCAATACAATGTTTCAACCGCATCTCGTGTAGCGCGACACTTAAGAGTTGCATACACCTTGCGACATGTATGATATAAAAATATTTTAAGTGTGGCACCCACCGAAGTGACAATTTGAACGCAAATGTTTTTTCTGTCTGTTCTTAACAATTAAAAACCCACAAAAAGGTTGCCAAGACTCACAAACTCATACCGCTTTCACCGTTAAAAAGTTATCAGATCTCATGTGGAGCCAAGCCCCTAACTCTACAACCCCTAAATCTAGAAACCCTACATCTTGGTCAAAAAGTATGGCGTGGCAGTTTCGCGGCCGTCGCACAGTCACTCCTATGGAATTATGTTAAGCAACTAAGTCACTGGTCTTTAATGTTGTGTCATGTATTAGATCCAGTCATAATTTTGGGAAACCATAACTTTCGACCAAGATGTAGGGTTTCTAGAGTTAGGGGCTTGGCCCAACATGAGATATGATAAGTTTTTAATAGTGAAAGAGGTGTGAGCTTGTGAGTCTTGGGAACCTTCTTTACATGAAATGTTTTTGGTGGCATTTCATTTCTTTTTGCAAGATTGCTTAAGCCCTTGTTATTTTTTCTGGCTGTATTTCTTGTGCGTCAGCTATTCTTTTTTTTTCATAGCCCACTCTCTATCGTTGCCTCTTTTCCTTGTTGGCTTATTATTTGCAATAAGCGATAAATCCAAGGTGGTACTTAGCTATCAACTGATTACATTCTACTATAGCTGACTATTGTGCTTTATTTATATTAACTTAAAGTAGACTAAATTATCTTTCCATCAAAGTAAAAGCATGTACAGTTTGTTAACAAAAATAACAAGAAATCTCTAATTAAACCCGAAATTTTAGTCGCAAACCAAATTTTCATCCAAAACGCAAGCAGTAAATCATGGTCCGACCATGATTGTAGTTTTTTTAAATTTCTCCTTTCGTACAATTCCGCGCTTTTAAGCTTAAAAATGCTTGTTAGTTTCTTAAGTAAGGTGTGACTATTTTTAGTTCATTCGAAAGATTGTTTTGTTAAATTCAAGTAGAACATAACAATTTTTTCATAGAAGCAATAGGCACTAGGACGAGCTTAAGGGGGGAGTAAGGTTAATTCGATACAAAAAAAAGCATATTTTCGATAATTTTTTTTGGCAACACAGTTAATATATATTTATTTCTATAATTACTACATAATAAAATAACATTTGAAGAACGTTTCGTGAAATTTTCATTAATTTTTATGAAGAAATGAGCCATTGGCAGCGAATCTCCGCGGACGTCTCAAAAAAAAGTTTGATTGCGGTGCCCCTCATAACTCATCATTGGATCATCTCAAATTAAAAAACCTAAATGATTTTTTTAGTTCATAAGTTTCTGCAGGTTCTGACGTCGAGTTTTTTTTTGATTGATTTTTAAATTTTTTACAGCACTTGGAAGTCAAAATGCCGATATTTCATCAAAAAAATAGAAAATTTTGTGATTTTAAAATACGTTAAAATTAAAAAAAAAAAATAACTCGACGTCATTACCTCGTCATTTATGTAAAGAAAAAGTGTGCAACATTTCAAAAGGATCGGTGTAGTAGATTTTTAGCTACAGTGGGCACCGACTCTGAGTGAAGAGAGTGAGTGTGCAGCGTGAAACCGGACCGTAGAGGCGGAGACTTACAATCCCATATCTCCGTTAGTTTGACTCTAATCGACTTTAAATTGTGACACAATGGTCTTAATATGTTAATATATGAAAAGAAAAAAAATGAAAAAAAAAATTTATACCTTACTCCCCCCTTAAAGAAAAATCACCCCCCGGCGACCGTTCGCGTAGTCGAGTGAGGAAGGTATTTCTTGCACGCCACAATTCTTTTCTTCATAACACACTCACTTTTTAGTTTTTAATGTACTAATAACATCTAGCTTTGATATCAAATTTCAGCTTTCTAGAACCCCCTTTAAGGGGGGTCGGAGTGTGAAAGTTCTAGATATCTTAATTTTCTCGTTGTTTGTGTACAGATCATAGGCTGCATACCAAATTTCAACGTTCTTGGGCTTTTGGAAGTTTGGAAATTATCATATGAAAAATTGTTATATAATACAAAAAAGTACCTACCAATAAAAAATGTTATATACAGATCTGCCACATAAACGGGGGGTGCACGGTAAAAGTTACAGATTTCTTAATATTTTCGTTGTTTATGTGCTAATCCTAGCCGGCATACCAAATTTCAGTTTCCTAAGACTTAAGGAAGTACAATAGAGGTTTTGATGGCGGAGGTTATGATGACGGAGATTTTGATGACGGAGGTTTTGATGACGGAGGATTTGATGATCATAAGTAAAGTATAAAAGCTGGAAAAATGAAACTTAGTGTGTTTAATTAGACTGGTAACTACATCTTATTCTAAGAATTTGGGCTCTCTGGTTTATTATCCAGACCGACGCTATGAGGGTTCGAAAATACGTCGAAACGCTTCGAGAAAAGGAAGATAATGCGCAATTTTGGCGCAGATGCCAGAACAATTAATAAAAAATTTTCCCTATTGACACTCAACTAACTTAAATAAAATAAACCACATGTTCAGAAAAATCGAATGTGTATTCAATTCTAGACTAGTCTAGAATTAAAATTTTCTGTTTTTATTTTTATTTTTAGATGATCAATTTTTAATCGCATTTCTAAGAGGATGTAAGCATAGCTTGAAAAGAACAAAAGAAAAACTAGATACGTTCCACACTGCAAAAAATGCATTGCCAGAAATATTCGACCAGAGAGATCCTACTTGTTCAAAACTAAGGATCCTTTTAGAATCGGGGTAAGTCGTATATATGTATTATAAAAGCAATATAAATATTCAATAATAATATTTGTTTTTACAGATTAACAGTCCCACTTCCAAAGCCAATGAAAAACAATTCACGAATTCTTCTATGTAGACCTTGTTTCCTTGATCCTTATAAATACAGACTGATGGAAATTCTTAAAAGTATTTTCGTGATTGCCGATTTTCTTCTATTAGAAGACGATTACATGATAATGGGAGGACAGACTATGGTTATTGATATTAAGGGCATAACAATGGCGCATGTTGTTCAAGTGACAGCAACACATATTAAGTAAATTTACAGAAGACATAACACATTTTTAAAACCGAATGAAATATTACTTTTAAACAGGACAATTTTGACTGTCATTCAAGAAGGATATCCAAGTAGATTGAAAGCATTTCATGTTTTTAACGCATCACCAACTTTCGAGATAATGTTCAAAATAATTTATCAATTTTTGAATGAAAAATTAAGAAAAAGAGTACGTTTTTCACACTTATTCTTTTAATTTTAAAAAACTTACTAAAAATTATAGATTTTCGTGCACAACAGTTTAGACGATTTATATGCACATGTGCCGAAAAGTTTGCTTCCCGAAGAGTACGGAGGAGAATTGGAGTCTATTAACAAAATAAATGGTACGAGTTCGAAAGTAATAAAATAATAAATAAAATAAATTATAATTTTTCTTTCAGATGACTTAGTCCAAGGAATTATTTCAAAGAGAAATTGGTACTTAGATGATGTTAGTTACAAAACAGATGAGTCAAAACGTAGCGGAGCAACAACAAATTCGGATCTCTTGCTCGGAGCTGAAGGATCATTCCGGAAGTTAGAATTTGATTAATTTTCTTTATCAATTATCAATAAAGTATTAAACACTTAAGACAATTTTAACTCTTAAGTATTTCACTAATCAGTGGAATCTGACTATAACTATATTTAGATTATTATCTTATCATTTTATCGACTACCTAGCGTTATTGACGAATATGAAGAGAGAGAAATTAAGCAGTAAGTGGACTGAAATCATTCCTACAGGTTTTCCGGTAGTGTCTATTTCTAACTAGAATCGAAGATTAGCATATTACGTAAGTTTTGCTTATTAATATTCAGGAAATATACGACAATATATTTGTGTTACTGTAGGATAAACGTGTTTTGTACATATTGCTTTAGGACGTCAAAATTTACTTGTCATCATGTACTTGGCCAATTAGTGTGAAATGAAATAGACAGTTTTTTTCTGAATAAGCAAATTTTATTGACCAAAGTAATTTCCATAAAAATTTATTGTTTGCACATGCCGGTTCCAATCTAGAGTCTACTGAGTATGATTTATTTGGCTCTTTAATTAGTGTACATTGCAACTTTTGTCTTTGAGCACCGTGAGTTTATAAAGTTATTTGTGGATAGTGACCTTTGACCAATAGATATTCAGAATTCACTTGAGATATCGTTTTACAAATTCTTCTAGCTTAGATATAGTTGGTCCAAAGTTTGGTTCGACTGAATATGTTGCTATTGCACCATATATCAACGATAATATTAATTGGGCGTTACTTAACGCATAGACTTATTTGGATGATTCTTTTTTGTTGTGTACAGTATGATTCCCCATTGCTCTTATTAGGAAAAATTTTGTCCTAGGGTTGGGGTGAGGAATAACATTTGTAACGTGTCCACTGATTTCGATAGTCGAAAGTTGATTTTTTTCAAAACCTGATTCTGCAAAAATCTAAATTGGGTGTTAAGCGGCAAGCATAGCGAATAGGTTAGGTTAGGTTAGGGTGGCGGCTATCAGCCCTACAGCCGATCAGCCTCACATAGACCTATAAATGGTCCGTTGTGTTACCACATCCGTGGAACCATACCTGATTGCCGGGTTTATGTAAAACCAGCCGCAGCTCTTAATAAACCTTAGGAGCTGCTTCAGCCCGATGCCGGCTATATCACCCATGCCACCTAAGAAGTACACGCCCATTGCATTGTACCTTCTTTTTGCTAGGCCCGGGCATTTGCAGAGTAAGTGCTGAATGCTTTCCACCTCTTCCTCGTCCCTACAACTCCGGCAGAAGTCATTCGTGGGAACGCGCAGACGTTCTGCGTGTATACCGAAATGACAGTGGCCAGTAATAACTGCCACAATGTTTCGGAGGTTTATCCGGCTTCCGTTTAGCAGAAACGCGGTTTTCCTTAAATCCCATTCAGGCCACAGCTGCCTTGACAGGCTGGATGTGGCTAAGTTACTTCATCTTTGCTTAGCGAGCTGAATAGCCTTTAGGTCAATTTCTCTCTTTACTGATTCTAGCGGCCAGCCGATCGATCTGTCAATAGAGGAATCATCCAATTGTGATCCCTCCTTTGCCAGCTCATCAGCTGCTTCATTCCCTTGAACCCCACTGTGACCAGGGACCCAGCAGAGATTTACCTTGTGTCTCACCCCTAACGTTCGAAGACCAGCCAGACACCTGCCGACCGGCCGCGACCTGACTAAATTTTAGTCCAGCGCCTTGATAGCTGCTTGGCTGTCGATGTACAAACATATATCGCTACCCATGGGTAGGTTGGGGCGCCCCGTTTCCAGGTCCAGGTCGTCTCTTCCTTTCTCTAAAAATGCCTTTTTCACTTAAATTGCAATATCTCAAAAATTTTAAGAGAAAAATTTAATCTGAAGTCCGTTGTTTTATCAAAAAGGATTGCACATTCACACACATTCAATCACTTATATTTAAAAATTTCGGAACTTACCTCATGGTAACTGAATCTTCTGGAAGTTTGAAAAATTCGTAAAAAAAGTTTGTTTATTCTTTTTTGTACTACAGCCAAGTAAAATGCTGTTTTTGCCACAACTATCGAACATAATTGTCAACGTTCCATGCCATTTTCGCCTGCGAATACTGGTGACTATCACGTCTTGGCCTATAAGTCTGTGTAGGTTTTTCTTCCAAACCGGAGCACGTTCACTACGTCTCACTACCCATGTTAAGCATATAGGGTGTTCAAAAGATATCGACCCCCCTCCCCCTATCTTAAAAAGTACTGATCGGAGAAGAAAACGACCAAGACAAAAGTTATAGGATTTTGCCCTGGCTAACTATTGGTGACTTTGGGTTTGACCTTGACCTTAAACTTCAAGGTAATTGAAAGGTCAAGTGGATTTTTTTAAATGGGGTCCCATAGTTTTGACCACGGAAATGAAAAGAGCGGAGAATTTTACGTTCAGATATGTCCTTGAAAATGACCAAGACAAAAGTTTATATTACGTTAGAAAAATGACTGTTAAAGCAAGATCAATCGATGATGAGATTAGATACTTTTCGAGCACCTGGTATAATACCTATTCGAAGAAATATTTATAACAAACAAAAAATGTTATGGCAGGGGGGGATCTCAACGGCTTGAGAGTTACAGGGTGATTCATAAATTTAAGTTTTTCATGGTATGCACATTACTCTTTTATTTTTATCTATTGATCTACCCAACACAGCGACATCAAACAAACGATAAAAAAGTTAAATCCTAATTGCCTTACCAGAAATGTAAGCAATCTTAATCTAACTCCTATCATTCAGATCCAGTCACTTCCAAAAGTGAAAAAAAATGGTTTGCGATTACCTAAAATTGAGCCTTTCCCCAAATTTTCTCCGAAATTAATGTAATTAGTACACCTCTCTTTTATCTTATTTTTTTTTTGGATTGCCCATCTTATTACCTTTCCAAAAAGGTGCAACATGACAAGGTAGACAAAGGATTAGAAAAATCACATCCTTAGAAATCCCTGACTACCTAATTATTTTATTGCACTTTAGGTAGGAAATTCTTTAAATAAACAACACTTTTAAGATAAATGATGGAACATGTTTGTTTTTTGTTAACAGCTCATTAATTTTAGTTATTGCTGCAAAAAAGTTAAGTTAACTTAAAAATGTTAGTGTAATTTTGTTTTATTGCCGGTATTAGCTTGTGTTAGCCAGAATTCACACCCTTGTATCCTGGCGTTCTGTTACTCGTACCTGATGAAAATTTTGCTATGGAAAAGGGTCAGTCAGCAAGAATACCTATCATAGTTTAAAAAAAATCAATAAGTACAGGTGTTTTTAAGCAAAAATTATTAAAAAATCGTAAAATTTACATTTGAGGAATACGCGGATATTATTTACATTTGTAATGTAGATGGAAAAGAGAGAGCGGCTGTACTGGAATATCAAAGAAGATTCCCTAACTGGCAAGCACCCCAAAGAGGGGTATTTACACGGATTTTTAAAAGGTTAAAAGAAACAAAGAGAAACGAGTCGCAAGGTGATTAGGAGTGTCGTTATCTAAGGTTTGGAGGGTTATTCATCGAGGGGGATTACATCCATATCATCATCATCCAGCCCAAGGACTACTGGAATGAGATTCCGAGAGAAAACTGAAATTAAGCACTCGGCTTCTGGAACGCGACATTGACGGCAGAGTGTTTCTAGAAATTCTGTGGACAGATAAATCTCAATTCACCAGAAATGATATCATGAGCTTCCATAACCTCCATATCTGGTCGGAAACTAACCCACGCAGGACAAAGCAGATTTCAGTGTCAATATTTGGGCTGGTATCATCGGCAACCATTTGGTAGGATCATTCATTATGCGATGATTCCTCTCTTTTAAAAAATACCAACACCTCCTCCAAACACCTCCTCCTACTGTGTATAATCGATCATAACTAAAAAGATGATACTATCTGAGATTAAAAGAGGTCTTATTATGATAACTTTGAAACCAAGTTTCGTTTTCAAAAACATATTTAAATTCTTCAATACAAGATGGCAAACTTCGGATATTAAGATGTCAGCAAACCAGATTATTAGAGTTATTTTTAACTAATTCACTTATAACTACGTTAACATTCACGGTGTTATTAACATCAAAACATATATTATCAATTTTTAAAAGAGTACGCGGACCGTAGACGACAGAAAAGACTTATCTTACCACTGAAACACAAATCAATAGACAGTGTGGCCAAGGAAACAATAATATTAAATATAATATTCAATATCAAAGAAAGAGAAATTAAATTACATTTACAACCTTTTCCGAAGTTTTTAACTGATCAATACTATCAACTCTAATTCTGTCATATCCTGATTTATAGCATACATATAACACATCACTTAATAAGTCCCGGGCCTAACATATAGATGACGCCACCTCCTAATTTTTTTAACTTCACTTTGTAGTTCCAACTTCTTAATGACATTTCAAGTCAAAATTTCATGACAGTCTGGCGTTTAGTTTAAAAGTTAAAGTGGTTTTAGTGAAGCAACTTTTTTTTGTTCAAAAACAATGGATGAAAAAGGATTTCGAGTGTTGATTAAACATTGCTTTCTGATGAGAAAAAACACCGTGCAGGCAAAGCAATGTTAAATGTTATTCGGATTCTGCTCCATCGACTTCGACAGTTACAAGGTGGTATGCTTAATTTAAACGCGGTCGCGCATACACAAATTACAGTGAACGCTCAGGTCGCCCGAATTCGGCAGTTGTCCCAGAAAACATCAAAAAAGTCCAAAAAATCGTCTTGGCCGATCGTAAATCGAAGTTGCGCGAGATAGCAGAGGAGTTAAAGATATCAGAAGGAAGTGTATTTTGCATGAAGATTTGTCAATGAGAAACCTGTGTTCAAAATGGGTGCCGCGTTTGCTTACAGTTGATCAAAAACAGCAACGTGTTGACGATTCAGTGCACTGTTTGGGGCTGTTTAAGCAAAATCCAACGGATTTTTTGCATCGATATGTGACTACTGACGAAACGTGGATCCATTACTAGACGCCAGAATCAAAGAGATCATCAGCTGAGTCGACAGCAACCGGTGAAAGCCGTCCAAAGTGATCAAAAGCTCAAACGTCAGCTTTCAAGGTCATGGCCTTAGTATTTTGGGATGCCCATGGAATCTGGTTCATTTACTACCTTGAGAAAGGCAAAACCATCAACAGCGAATATTATATGGCTTTATTGGATCGAATGAGTGAAGAAATAAAGAAAAAACGTCCTCATATGCAAAAGAAAAATGTGTTGTTTCGCCAGGACAACGCGCCGTGTCACAAGTCGATGAAAATGATGGTTCAATTAAACGAACTGCGCTTCGAATTGATTTGCCACCTATTGTATAGTCTAGATCTGCCCACGAGACCTCAAAAGAATGCTTCAAGGAAAGAAGTTTGGCTCAAATGAAGAAGTGATTACCGAACTTGAAACCAAACAAAGACAAATCATTCTACGAGAAAGGTATTACAAAATTAGAAGAGCGCTGGACTAAATGTATCAATCTTGAAGGAAAGTATCTTGATGAATAAAGGTGCATTTCGTCTGAAAGTTGTTGTTTTATTAGTTAGGCCCGGGACTTATTGAGTTCCATTATATGTACGTATTAACATAATAAATTTGTTTAAAATTGTTCATATTTAAGGCCTTTTTATAATTTTTATAATTCTTAAGAGTTAAGCTCTCGTGTACAAATATGAACCACCATTCAAATTTATATCAATAAGTTTTGGTTTGCACTTTGTGACATTTTTAGTAAATATAAACTTTTCTTGAACACTGCTCAGTTTCAAAACAATCGGAGGAGCCACACTCTTGGTTGATTTCAGACGAAAACCAACTACATGCATAAAAGTCTTAACTATTTAAAATTTTTTTTTTTTTTTTATATATGATGATGCCAAAGCTCAGGGGATGCCCTATGATGCTTAAGCACAGCCTTGAAAGGAAAGGAATTAAGGATGAGGGAAAAAGGGTTAGGAGGTTGGGTGAAGGAGGTGTCGATGTACGCCCCGTTTGAAAGTTTCAGGCTGATAAGACGAGGGAAAAACAGAAGATGGTAAACTGTTCCACATTCGTGTTGTTCTGCTTAGAAAAGGTTCCCGAATTTTACGGTACGTCCAAATTTGACCTAGAGAGTATAGGGGTGGGAGCGATTTGTAGATCTTGTATCACGCGTGTCACGTGTGTGTCTACAAGGAATCAGGCTAGCAATTTCGTTAGAACAACGGCCATGGAAATAACGATAGAAGAGTGAGAGACAACCGACATACCGTCGATGCTCCAGAGAGTCAAGACCCTCAGAGATTGAGGGATCGCCAATAAGTTTAATAGCTTTACGCTGGACTTTGTCTAACGCGGACAGTGCGGTGTGTCCGGCCCCTGCCCAAATATGGGAATTGTATTCTAGTCTAGGCCTAATGTGGGACTTGTAGATCAGCGCTAAGTCAGGTGGGGTGAAATATTTCTTACATCTCAGTAGAAAACCCGAACATTCCATCGCATTTTTAGCGATTGCAAATATATGATCAGTCCAGCTAAGATTGCTGGATATCTCGATACCCAAGATGTTTAGGGAGGGTGAATTGGGAATATTCACTCCGTCGACTGAAATGGGTTGGGGGTGAACTGGGCGTTTTTTAAGCATTGAGTTTTGGATGCATTAAACGTAACACGATTTGCTCTGCCCCAAGCAAGGACCATGGAAATGTCGTTGTTTAATGATCTAAACATGCGTTCCCGATTCACTTCTGTAGCATTTCCACGTGAATTACATTACAGAATCAAATGAGTACGCGAAATCAAGGGTGCTGTCGTCGGCGAAACTATGAATAGGATTGAGAGTAAGGGATAAGAGATCATTAATAAAAAGAAGAGATAAGGTTGGTAAAAGAACTGAACCCTGAGGTACACCGGCATTAATTTCGTAGGAATCAGATGTAACTCCGTCAATTACTACACGGATTGAACGGCCTGACAAAAAACTCTCTATCCATTTAACGAGGGTAGGGTGCAGACCAAATGTTTGAAGTTTGGCTAAAAGGGCAGCATGCCAGACTCTATCAAAAGCCTTTGAAATATCAAGAGCGACGATTTCAGACTCACCAAAATTATGAAGACAATGATTCCAACGTTCCGTTAGAGCCGTAAGTAAGTCTCCGGTTGGGCGGCCAGTGCGGAAACCGTACTGGCAATCGTTGATAAGATGGTTGTTTTCTAGATATTTCAACAACTGAGAGTTGATGAGTGATTCAAAAACTTTAGATATGATCGAGGTTAGTGCAATTGGTCTGTAGTTAGGGGCCTTGTCCAATGAGTCAGTAAAAACATTCCCATTATAAATGAGTGGTGGTGTTGACGAACAGGTGAAATTGTTCTTTACGGTTTTTACTAGAGACCAGAAACCCTTACTACCCTTTTGGGTAGAAGAAACCTTCCGTCTGATGTTCCGGTCGAAATTGAACTTAGCCCGACTAATTGCTGAATTGCAAATATTCCGCGCATCTCTATAGATACGTCTCAATTCCTCTAAAGGGCACAATTTATATGCCTGGAAGGCTGCTTCCTTATTTTTAATGGCTGCGAAACAGTCATTATTGAACCAATTGGTGTTAGTTGGTTTGATGTTCTTGAAGCTATGAGGAATAAAGCGATGCATTTCAAACCAAAGGATGTTTAAGATATAATCGGTGCATTTGTTAACGTCTCTCACAGAAAAGCAATAGGACCAATCCAGCTCTCTGAGATACTTATTAAGTCCCGCCCAATCAGCATTTTTATAACGCCAAACTAATCTTTTGGTGGAAATTAGGTTAGTTGTTGTCAGAGAGGAGATGGAGAATTGGGCGGAGATTAGACAATGGTCCGAATTACCCAAGGGGGTATGGTTTATTACGAATTATAAAAATTTTACAGGTTTCTGGGCTTAAATTTAATTTTGTTTGAGTTAGAATTAGATTAGTGTTGATATCTTCTTTTGGTGCTACAGGTATTCCAGATATGATTAAATGGCGCTGACTGAATTATAAGTGTAAAAAAGGAGTATCACATTACATTACTATTTCCCTTTTCGTGGCCTACCTCGTGCACGTTACAATATATATATATATATATATTGAAAAATTGCAAATGTATCTCTCTCTCAAAAATTTATTCAAAAGTGCATCATATATATTTTAATATATGTTATGTTATATTATATATTTATTTATAATATATTTTAAAAATAATAAAATACTTAGAATGGATTTTCATTGAAAATTAATTTGTCATTCAGTTTACCGCTTTGACCTACAATTGCTCCTAGTCTTAAGTCTAATCTGTAGCAGAAAACCTTGGACGTTGTTAAACTGCAGCTTTTAGTAGTTAGCTCAACAACTTATTTCTTACACAACTGACTATACAATTTAAAGTAGTAGGTGTATTCAGTATTTGTACCAAGTTTTAAATATCTATTACGTACCATTCTTCTTTTATGTACTGACGTTAATTGAAAATAAGAAATAAACATCTGGAAAGACTCCGTAATTTAGGAATTTATTAAAGCAACATTGTATTTAATTTATCATAAAATGCTAATCCAACTGTGTAATAATATCTTAGCAAACTGTCATATTTAATATTTATAGAATGAACAGCATTCGTCCACTACCACCAGCTTTGATGAATAAAGCTCGGGAGGAACTTAATGAAGACCCAGACAGACTACAAGAAGAAATCGAACAATTGCGTAATTGGATATTGAAGCAGCCTCATCTAAGAGGAAGAACAACGGATCAATATTTGCTAGCTTTCTTGCGGGGCTGTAAACACAGTTTAGAGAGGGCAAAAGAAAAATTTGATAAATTTTATTCATTGATGGAAGCTTTACCAGAGCTTAGAGTTAATAGAGATGTTGATAATCCCACAGTGAGAGAAATACTGAGACTTGGGTAAGTTAGCATAAAATAACGAAACAGAATTTATGTCTAATTACTGATTATAGAACTGGCCTACCATTACCCTTGACCGATGGTGAAGATGGATGTAGGATAACTTTAGTTCGACCAGGGGCATATGATCCTAAAAAGTACAAGTTTACGGACATTATAAAAGTCGGTACTATGATCGGTGATATCGCACTCGTAGACGATGATAATGCAGTAATTGCGGGTCAAGTGGATATATTTGATCTGGCCAATGTTACTGCACAACACTTTTTTCAATTTGATCCTGTTTTTGTTAAAAAGCTGGTAGTATTTTCTGAAAAAGCTGCACCACTTCGACAAAAAGGAATTCACTTTATTAATACCCCTCCGGGATTTGAATCAATTTTTAACACCATTAGAAGTTTTATGAGCGAAAAAAAGAGACAACGGGTAAGCTATTATTTACTAATTTTGATGAACAAATTTACCCCATATTGAATTCCATGTCTCTATATCGAAAGATTTTTTTTATATTTTCAGTTATTTTCCCACGGAAGTAGTTTGGAATCACTCTACAAGCACATTCCACAGAAGCTACTTCCTGCAGAATATGGTGGAACAAATGGTACTCTTAAAGACATCGCTGATAACTGGGAGAAAAAATTTATTGCTTTTCGAGATTACTTTAAAGAAGAAGCTTTTTTCGGATCAGATGAAAAACTACGTATTGGAGAACGTATTGATCTAGATGGCATTTTTGGCATTAATGGTTCCTTTAGAAACTTAAATGTTGATTAAATATTATTATAAAACATAAATTATTTAAAATTCGTAAAACGTTAATATTAAATTCAATTTCATTTGTTGGTAGACATGAGGTTGGCCGCACGCAGTACAACTGAATTGATGAAGGACTTCAAGATATTACCACAAAATTTTTCCGACCACTTTCCCATCAATATTGTGGCGAACAAATTCTGGGAAAAAGATTGGGTCAGTCTACTTCCAAAGCTCGGACCGGTCTCGAAACCTTGGGGATTCTGTACAGGGTAATTCTTTTCTCGGTTCCCGGTCATAGTGATGTAACGGCTAATGAGGAAGCCGATGATCTGCCAAAAGAAGGTTTGCAGGTGGATCAGAATGTCAACCTGCAACATTTCAAGAAGGATGTGGCCAGAGTGGAATAAAAAGATAGCAGCGTTTATACTGAAGGAAAGTCGACGGAATCTTCAAAATATCGCTGCTGTTATAACAGGGCACTGCCTGCTTTTGGTAGTCATGCAGTTCACATGCGTATTCCTGCCAATGATTTCTGACGGAATTGCCTGGACGAGGAAGAGGTTGAAAACATTCAGCATTATGGACAACATAATGGATTAGAGGAGTTCACCAGTGTGGAGCTGAAGGTCCTAATCAAGTTCCTCAATCGCAGCGGCTAGCTCAACTAATCACTGCATGGCAGTGCTAGTGATCCAAGTTGAGGTTCCTTTTGTAATGGTAACACAATGGACCATGTTAAGGTCTATATGAGGTCGACTGGTTTACTACCGGTGACCGCCAGCTAACCTAACCTAACCTACTTCCGAAGCTACATTGGAATAAAATTAATGGGTATAAATATGTAAATGAGCTGGATCTGAAAATTCAAAATATCCAAGTCAGTAGAAATGTGGAAAACAACATTGCAGGATTAATTTACACAAGCTTGGGACTGCTACAGGTCTAGAAAAAAACTTTTTAGACTGTTAAATCTTTACAAGAAAACCGATTCCCAAGAATCTAAAGATTGGTATCTTAAGGCAAATTTAGATTATAAAAACCGGACAAGTGCGAGTTGAATTCGCGTGGAGAGGGTTCCGCACGATGAATATGTTATCTACCATGTTTTTTTAAATCTGACCCAAGCAACACTCATCTTCAAAATTCATTTATTTACGTTAGACGTCCGCGTTTGGAGTCACAGAAATACATATGTGTACCAAATTTCAATTTAATGGGCTGTGACAGGCGGACATACAGGCAAACACACGAGTGATCCTATAATGGACCTTTTTTCATTTGGACATACGGAACCCTAAGAAGAAGTGTAGGGAAAACCAAAAAAAGAATATTATGAATCATTAGGCAAAACTTTCAATGGTAAAATATAGTAAGGAATGCTGGGCCATAGTAAGGGAGATTAAAGGGTAGATGTTGCAATGTGGAGAAGTGTTAAGTGCAAAATCGCTGGCTTGACACTTTGGTAATTTGTTAAATCCCTCTACGGGCTATAACTTTTATATATATGCAGAACCCTCTGTATTAAATAAATCTCTTGACAGGACAATTTATCAAGACAACTAAATATAGTACTTCAAAATGTCAATAATCGTAAGGCCACACCCAACTCTAGATACAATCCCGGAAGCTGACAAGAACAGCTGAGCATTGGTGGTGTAAACAAACAAAAACTTACGTAAGAAATAGGAAAAGTTTCGGGACACGAAAAACTGATCATTGGCGGTGTAAACAAACAAAAACTTCCTACTGCAAGAAATAGGAGATAAGTTTGGGGAATTCTACGTTTTCGTAGTATTTCTCACAGTATTTTTAAAGTCTCGACTTGGAATTTACTTGACGTGAACCTAGAAATGTTTTGAACATTGTATTCACGATAAAAAATTATTCATTTACTGACTCTCCCTTGTGTTCGTTTTGTTGAAGTATTGAGATTGGAATGCGTCAATGACATCAGCATTTCTCTTTTGTTTTGGTTAAGACAGTGTTCAGTTTAATATGTGTTTTGGTTAATCTGTGGTACAAAAATCAATTAAGTAATGACGACACGCTTGGTGGCAAAATTGAAGAACTGTCATGTTTTCCGGGCTTGTATCTAGAGTAGGCTATGGTAAGGCTCCTGGAACAGACAGGATATTTTATGAATTTTATAAGAACGAACGATTTTTAGAGAAGCTCTTGCAAGTCTTTAATCAAATGTACAAAACCACTAAAAGGGTAATCTTCAAAATGTGGAAAAGTATAGGGGTCTGTCATTTATGAAAACAATCATGAATTTATTCACAGGCTTACTGTTAAACAGGCTCTCATATTGGGTGGAAAACCTTGGAATTCGTAACGAATTCCAGGTGGCTTTTGGACACAATTACTCTACAATTGATAATATCTTTAATCTTACTGGTATTGTCGCACTGAGAAACAAGAAAGTTAAGATGAAAGTGTACGCCTTCTTCGTGGATTTTCGTGCTGCCTTTGACGGTATCAACAGGCAAGTCTTGTTTCATAAATTGTACGAAATGGGAGTCTCTATCAAATTTGTTAAAATGTTTAAAGAATTGAACAGCGGAACTGAAGCAGCAGTGCGGAAGGGATCTTACTGATCGGATTGGCTTGACACAACCATGGGTATGACACGTGGCTGTTTTCTAAGCCCACTCTTATTTGCAGTATTTTTAAACGATTTGCATTAAAACCTTTAGAAAGGTCTGACAATTAGAGAACGGGAAATCAGGCTCTTGATGTACGCTGACGATATCTTGTTACTGACAGAAACATTGAAACCTTACAAAGCATGTTGTTGACTAGTGGAATATAATGGAAACCTTTGCATTTTGGGAAAGTCAAAAGTTATGGTTTTCCGAAAAGGTGGAATATTGTCTAATAAAGAGAAGTGGTGCTGTCTAGGTGACGGGATAAAAGTTGTCAAGAGATACAAATATTTAGGTGTAGAATTTATCCTTTCGCTGCCATTTAACTGCAAAAGACTGGACTCTACAATGAAATCTATAAATACAGTATGGGGTCAGTTCATCAGTAAAAAAAGACGTTACAACTTCAGATAAATACCAATTTTTTGATGCAGTGCAACGATCAATGATATTTTACGCGGCACAAGTGTGGGGCTTTACCCAAAATCAAGAAGTCGGAGACTTCAAAGGTATTTTATAAAAAGAATGATTGGATTACCGGAAAACAATCGAAATTAAATATTAAATTTAGAGGCGGGCTTGAGAAATATGTACCTATACACTTTAGAGTTGCCAGAAAACAGATTGCTAATTTCCTGGCAAAAGCTACAATCACGGAAATGTATTCTGGGCAACTGAATGGCAGAAGTTCATAGTTGATTGTGGAATAGTCTCCATGATGAAATTAATGAATTGTGTGATGAATTAAATTAAATAAATAAAAAGTTGTACTTAATGAATTAGATTTTCTAGTGAATAAATGATAGCATATGTATAATTAATTTGTCAAAGTCATTTTGCACTTTGTGAGCGTTACGTTTGCCTGGCTAGCGCTGTAAAACTGGTTTCTTAAAACCAGTTCGAATCTGTTTGTTAGACTTTGTTTCAAGTTAAAGTGATGTTACAGAATTAGTTACGCAGCTAGTCGTAAGCAAACATCCTGAGTTCATTTATCTTGCTAAATTCGTTTTAGAAAAGAAGTTAGCGCGTTCGATTCGAAAGTGTACGTAAGAAGAAATTTTTTCAAGTTTTACATTAATTATAAATTTTAATTTTCGGCTTAATTATAGTACCATCAAATAATAAAATTAGAAAAAGTGTAAGTTTTGTGATCGTCATATTTACCTAGTTATCGGAAGGATACTATAAAACAGGTAGTACATTTTTCTTGTGCGACAGATAAAGCAATCCTTGCATTCGAATAAAACTGTACAATTTTCTAAGCAAAACTAAAGAGAAATGCTGATGTCATTGATGCATTTTAAGTTCAATAATTCATCAAAATGGAACACAAGTGAGAGTATTCCCTCCAAACCCCATAAAAATTAAAACTGACAAACTTTTTATCGTGACAATATGTTCAGAACATTTGTAGGCTCACTTCAAGTAAATTACAAGTTAAGGCTTTAAAAATATTGTCAGAAATACTACGAGAAAGTAGAACTTCCCAACCTTTTCCAATTGCGTACTGTGGCAAGTTTCGGTTTGTTTACACGACCAATGCTCATCTGTTCGTTTCAACAAAGATCAATATGCAACTTTTTTACGATTTCGTACATCGATTAATCACATTAAAAAAATCGATATCCATAAATCGACTAGATCGATTCAAGTTATTTCAAAATTACAATTTATTGCAACATTTTAAAATTACAAACAATTAAAATGTTTCTATATAAAAAATAAAGGATTTGTAGGTTTACTAAAGACCCTTTATAGCTTACAAATCTTGGATAAGCAAAAATCTGTCTAGTTGTTTCTTGCGTGACAGTTGAAGGCGAGAAACGCATGAGAATTCTTCCTTTCTCTAAGCCCACAGGTGCACATGCTTGGTATACAGGCGCCCATGTACACTCACG
Organism: Leptarthrus brevirostris; assembly: GCA_964036015.1. NCBI lineage: Eukaryota > Metazoa > Arthropoda > Insecta > Diptera > Asilidae > Leptarthrus > Leptarthrus brevirostris. Next base: position 138,415,385 of record OZ038372.1, on the reverse strand, counting down.
TTGACTCATGTACAAATGGATTTGTAATTAAAGGGCAGTTCTCAACTAGCGCCAGGTCTTGCAGCAATATTCCCAGAAGTGAGACTGCTCAATACTGCGAAGTGCGCATGCAAGGGCAGCAACAACTACTATATGATTTGACGAAGCATATAGCACTATTAAACAATAACGAGAAAAAGATGAGAACATGTTCAGTTTAAGTGCTTAATTAGATCGGAATCTGAATCGGGAATAAATAAATCTATTCCAGCTGTATAGATTTCAGATAAAATCGAAACCAAATCGAAACCTGATACTCAAAAATCGATCTTTCGAGAATCATTCTGTTTTAGATAACCTGGATGAATTATTTTTCACCCGCCATCAAAAAGGAGATTTTTTTCGTCGACATCTACCGGTCACGTGATAAACAAAACAAAAACAAAAAAACACATTGAAGATTTTTTCGTGTATAATAAAACAAAAAATTAAGTCTCTATATAATAGATTTTATTTTATACCACTCCAATCTTGACGATTTTTTAAGCTTAAACCAGAACTAGGTCCCCTTAAAAAAAGAAAGTATAAAAATCACAATATTTTTATTTTTAAAGTGCCGATAGATGACGTTGGATAGAAGCCCTTGAAAGCATAGACAAATCTTTTAAAAAATCCAACAGATTAATTAACAATAAGATTACCGTAACCCTTTGTGGCGCATGGTCCGGGAAAACCCGATTCGAGACAACTATTGCAAATGGACCTACAATTTAAAGTGGATTCCGAACCACTGGCGATTTCTCTGCAACCACATGGCCTTTTTATCGTAATCTTTTGTCAGCAAAAAACTGGGACCTTCGGATTGGTAGGCCCACAGGTTATCACATACTCCACCGGCGACTCAAGATTACTACAGACCGTAAATAACACAGGCCTGCGAGGTTCTTCCCCCTGCACAATTAATAGTTGTTTCCGAAGTAATTTTTAACGCTGCAACCGAATCCGTTCTCAAAATTTCTCTATCACGTCAGGTTTTTGAGATATTCTAACCTAAAGGTACAAAAACACTGTTTTTTGTAATAATTGAGGTTACGTAGCACCACGATGTTTTTTTCAAAAAACTATGTGTGGGATCTTATACTATAGTACAAGTCTTCCTCTTTCAAATGCCTGGTAACTTGAACAAGGTGACCATAAACTTTTCGTATACACAAAAATTCATAAACATGAAAATTTCAAAATGCGATTTCTCGGCGAAAAAAAAAGATATTTGAGCAAACTTAACGGTATTCGAAAGAGGAAGACTTGTACTATAAGATCTCATACATAATTAAAAAAAACATCGCGGTGCTACATAACCTCAAATATGACAAAAAACAGTGTTTTGCACTTTAAGGTTAGAATATCTCAAAAACCTGTCGTGATATAGCAACTCTGAGCCCGGATTCAGTCTCAGCGGGAGAACTTACTTCGGAAACAACTATTCATTGTCCAGGGGAAAAAAAGACATCTCAGTGCTACATAACCTCAAATATGACAAAAAACAGTGTTTCTGCACTTTTAGGTTAGAATATCTCAAAAACTTAACGTGATATAGCAACTTTTTAAATAAAAGTTTTATTTAGAAAAAGTTGAACCGACTTAAGAAAAAGCGCTAAAAAGCATAAAATTATTTTTCATTTTGTATCTATTACGAAATTTTAAAGTTGGTGCAAAGTTAACAAACAAAACAACAACTTCATCCTTATGATCTCGTGAGCTGAAATGTTTAGGTAGTTTTATATAATATCTTCGATTGTGGTTCGATAGTTATTTTTTTTTGTTTAATTTGCACCGACTTCAAAAGGTCGTAATAAATTAAATATTATTTTGTGCTCTTTAGAGCTTTTTGTGAAACTTTTTTTTAAAAGAAGCTATTTTATTTTTTAGTGTCTTCTGATAAAGTACTGGTACTGCTCGTATATCAAAGCAATTTTAATATTTGCAGAGGTACTGCTCTGTATAGAAAGGAAACATAATGAACCAAATCCGGCAAGATATTCAGAAAATTAACCTAGCCCTCACATTAGATACAACATTTTTACCATGACGCCAGTGCGTCAACGTATTCTATACAGCAAGAGAGAATCGTCAAAATTTTGAGTGTTCATTAAGAAGTAAGGAGGTCGCTCCATCCTCTTGCCGTAGTAACTCTAGATGCAAAAATTTTTATCATTTACGAATAAGGAAACTTATTGTGTACGAAAGAAAATCATCAAAATCGGTCTACGCCTTAGGCTCCACTCCTCCACTACCTTCACCCCACTCTATAAATTTTTATGTGGTATCAATGGGGGAACATACTCTGTATATAACAAAAAAAATCATCCAAATCGGTCCACGTTTTAGTAAGCTTTCCTACTCCCCCTAGCAACGTAGGATCATACTCTATGCAACAAAACAAGAAACATCCAAATCGGTCCATGCGTTACAAGGTTATGTGCAACCCTTACCCCCCCCCCCCCCCCCGGACCTCCACCACCATAACCATACTAAAAAGTTTTTTCTCTCGGTACCATTGGGGGAATATACACTACCCAATAGAAAAAGAATCATCCAAGTACGAAAACAAAAAATGTCCAGTCCCACTACACAAACAAATTTTTTATCTTGGTAGCAATCGGCGAACATACTCTACTCGACAAAAAAAAAGCTTCAAAATCGACCAACGCATTACAAAATTATTCCTGGTCCGACATCAAAAAAAAATATATGCACCGAAGTTAGAACCTATTTGTTGGGAAGTCGCTATAGGAACAAATTTTATCTCATATAAGAATAGGGAATCATACTGTATACAGTAAAAAGAGAATCATCCAAATCGATCCACGCATTAAAAAGTTAGGCTCAACCCCAACCCCCAACCGGACCCTTACAAAAAGTTAGCAAAAGAATCATCCAAATCGGTTCACGCGTTACGAAGTTAGACTACCCCCCCCCCCCCTCCTACCCCTCTGAACGGACCAAAGGTCGACAGCTGGGAGAGGTAATATAAGAAGGATCGCTTCGACAATAACAATAATAGACGTTATTTACCGACCTAAAACCTAAATAATTTTTTAATGAAATTTTCAGGAGATACTAAAAAGTATATGTGTTGAAAAAATTAAAAATTTAAAACAAATCTTACATTAGAGTACCCCCTTAAGGGAAATTCTGTTCACGTTGCTTGAGTAATTTTATTTCTCTCTCGTATTTGAGTAAGATTTTTACAAAGGCGAATGTACTCGAGTCATCCCAATTGCCCTGACTAACCCGAGCGAAAATACTATTATTATTACACAAATAGATTAAAAATTTAAATTATATTGAATAGCTTAACAAATTCTTTTATAATTACAGAATGGCCAACATCCGTCCACTATCGACAGCCTTGGCGAAGAAAGCTAGAGAGGAACTTAATGAAGACCCAAACAGACTACCAGAAGAAATCGAAGAGTTGCGTAATTGGATACTGAAGCAGCCACATTTAAGAGGAAGAACAACAGATCAATTTTTATTAGCCTTCTTACGTGGTTGCAAACACAGCTTAGAGAGAGCAAAAGAAAAATTTGATAAATTTTACACCCTGTTAGAAGCTTTACCAGAGGTTAGAATTAATAGAGTTGTTGATGATCCTACAATGAGAGAAGTACTGAGACTTGGGTATATTATCAAAAAATAAATAAGCAGAGTATTGATATTTATTCAATTATCTTCTAATTAATTGTTATAGATCTGGCCTGTCATTACCAATGACTGATGGTGAAGATGGATGCAGGATTAATTTAATCCGGCCAGGAGCATACGATCCTAAAAAGACAAACTTTAAAGACCTTATAAAACTTGCTACAATGACTACTGATATTCAATTCGTAGATGATGATAATACAACAGTTGCGGGTCAAATCAATGTTTTTGATTTGGCCAATGTTACCGCGCAACACATATTTCAATTTGATCTTGTTTTTATTAGAAAGGTTATGGTATTTCTTGAACAAGCTGCACCTGTTAGGCAAAAAGGCTTTCACTTTATTAATACTCCACCAGGTTTTGAAGTAATATTTAACGCAGTCCGAAGTTTTATGAATGAAAAAATGAAACGTCGGGTAAATCAGATTCGAATATGTTCATAATATTTGCATTAAGATTTTTTAAAAAGCTACAATTTAAATCTTCTTCTTTCTTTCAAATTAAGTTTATTTCTATTTCAAAAAGAGTAAAGCCAATTTCAAATATTTTTAGTTATTTGCCCACGGAAGTAATTTCGAGTCTCTCTACAAACACGTGCCACAGAGGCTACTTCCCGCAGAATATGGTGGAACAAATGGTACTATTAAAGACATCACAGATTACTGGGAGAAACATTTTATTACTTTTCGAGATTACTTTAAAGAAGAGGCTTTTTTCGGGTCCAATGAAGAACTTAGAATTGGACAACGTATTGATCTAGATGGTATTTTTGGCATAAATGGTTCATTTAGAAACTTAAAAGTTGATTAATAATTATTATAAAATATAAGTCATTTAAAATTCGTAAAACGTTTATATTGAATTCAATTTTTTATTTAATCCTGCAGAACTAACCAAGCCACTACTTCTACCCGAGTTGTAAAATACTGCATTCCTCCGGTAATGCATTCCACGTGAATGACTTGAACATTACTTACTTAAATATGGCATTGCATTTTAAAAAATTTAGTTTGAATTTTTCGTTATGGCAGTACATTTCACCATTCTAATTTTAAAGTATGTAATTCACGTACGTAAGTACATTGAAGTATTTCGTGTAGGTTTCAGTATATATGTATTTTAGATTTAACTTTAGAGAAGATGGAAAAAAAACTAATATTTTATATGAAGATACCTATTTATTTAGAATTTAAAATACTTTTACAATTCTTATTGTGCTTTCTTTTATTTAATATTATTTTTGGCTTATTAAAAGTAATTTAATTTGAGTATTACACTTTAATAGAGCTGAGAGAGTCGCCGTGGACAATACATAGGTAATATGGTAATGGTAATGGGGCATCGACATCAGAGTTTTTTTAGACATATCGTTTTTTTTCTTTCTACTACAAAGGAAAAAAGTGATTTCATGATCAAAATTTCTTACTGTAACATTTTAGGGTTTTCCACAGTATGGAACCCTCAATTCGAATCCTACTCCTACTTGAGCAGTTTTCTTAATATATCCGAGTTCAAGAGATCATAGTCAGAGTCGAGAGCCCTTGTCACTTCGGGGGTGTATTCTTGGCCCGCTACTTGTTATCTTGTATATTAACGATGTTTCGCTTCTCCTATCCAGTAGTGTAATTTTGTGTTAATCGGACCGCGCCAAGACTGTTTCCCACAACACTGACTGTAGTATCTTGAACTCTGATTTGGTAAAATTTTACGATTGGTGTTTGCGCAATCGCCTTCCCTTAAATATCGCGAAGTGCCCTGCTATGACTTTCTCCCGTAGAAGACATCCTTTTCTCCTCAACTACACCGTCGATGGTGTTGTCTTGAGCAGGGTTGATTGGGTGAGAGATTTATGCGTGGTCCTCAGCTATCGTCTTGCTTTCGCAGATCATATGGACTCAATCGTTGGTACGTTAAAATTTTTTTTAGTGGGAGAGGTGAAAATCTTCCAAAAGACACCAGACAGCCCGTGCCCTCCGGTAGTGTGAGATTCTTACTCACTTAAAACACCTCTCTGAGGATTAGTCGAAAGAGACCACATAGAATCGGGTCCATTTTCGTCCCCTCCCAGTCTCCCTTAGTGGGGGCAACTGAGTATCCAGTTATCCCACTGTCGCCACTAACCTCGGTTTCCTGGGTCACTGCTAGAATCTTAGATTGGGTCACAGCTAGAACCCTAGCCTATCTAAAGGAATCCATGTTGTTCCACCGTCTCCAGTGGTCCTTCTTGGTCCATGCGATAATTTCAACCGTCAATGCCTACGGCATTGAAGGATTAGAGGTCTTCTACATTTGCGTGTACCGCGGAGATATCCAACTCGTTAGAGTCTAACATCTCTGCACCGCCGCACCTGAGGAAGTTTTAGTTATGATTTTTCCAATGGCACCTTCTTCAAGGACTGCTGCAGTACTGTCAGCCGGCGCAAACCAGCCTCCGTAGCCGCCGCAGAACCTTCAAAAGGTAATTTTCCCAAAGCTGCTTCTGTTGTGATGTGGGTATACCCAACCTCTTAGGGACTACCATACCCTCCACCTCCACAGCATATTTTTGACTCGTGGAATATAATGGAAACCTTTTTGATAAATTTGGGAAAGTCAAAAGTTATGGTTTTCCGAAGAGGTGGAAGATTGTCTAATAAAGAGAAGTGGTACTATGTAGGTGACGGGACAGTAGTTGTCAAGAGATACAAATATTTAGGTGTAGAACTTACTCATAACTTATCCTTTCGCAGCCATTGAACTGCAAAAGACTGGACTTGGCAAAGAAATTTATAAATACAGTATTGGGTTAGTTCATCAGTAAAAAATACGTTAAACCTTCACATAAATACCAAGTTTTTGATGCAGTGCAACGATCAATGGTATGTTACGCGGCACAAGTGTGGGTCTTTACCCAAAATCAAGAAGTAGAGAGACTTCAACGGTATTTTATAAAAAGAATGATTGGATAACCGGAAAACACTCGAAATTAAATGTTAAATTTGGAGACGGGCTTGAAAAAAATGTACCTTAAAGTTGCCAGATTGCCAATTTCCTGGCAAAAGCTACAATCACGGAAAATGTATTCTGGACAACTGAATGGCAGAAGTTCATAGGTGATAGTGGAATAGTTTTTAGTATTAATAAATTTAGTGTACTTCACTGGAGGAAATATTGCAATCAAATCCTTAACAAGTTATGTGAGATACATTCGAAGGAGGCTCTATCGCTAGCGCGTAGCTCGCAGCTCCATGATGAAATTTATGAATTGTGCGATGAATTAAATTAAATAAATAAAAAGTTGTACTAAATGAATTAAATTTTCTAGTGAATAAATGATATGTATATGTAGATGTAAACAATAAGCCAATCTGACAAAGGGAATTAGTCGTTGCCATCGAATTGCTTCTAATTGCTACTAAGCTCAATAAAAAGTGTAAAACAAAGCAATTATTATTATTATATTAAATTCAATTTTAATTCGTCAAAGTCATTTTGCACTTTGTGATCGTGTTGTAATCGGTACGTTTGTAAATTCATCTACCCATGCAGCATGAGGACATGAATTGGATTGAGGGTTGTGAGAACCCCAACTAAGTCTGGGCTCACAAAAAGGATAGGGAAAGGTTCAGGGATTACTAGGGTGAGCGTTATAGCAGCCGTGCAGGCTTGATCGGTGACCCGCCTAGATAGCCGTGCTTATCTTGCCGGATCGGTGTGGGATTTTGCCTCACACTTCTCGGTACACTCACCAGAAAACTAATGCGAGCACTCTTAAAGTCCTGATGGACCGAAGACTGTACAAAAATAAGGAAGCACAAACTATTACGGGATTATTATGAAAAAAGGATAAAAGAGAATGAACGCGATCATGTCCGTGACGAAAAGCAACCTCAGCCTCTAGATGTTCCGAGGCTTGTGGGGCTAGCCCTGCCTAACCTATGACTGCACCTCGCCTATCATTTAGTACAGTCCCTTTTATCTCGGAGAGTTGTTCGGGTCCGGGTTAAACTTCCATCCTATTATTAAGATACTCAGTCAGTAGTGGGTTCATCACCATTGAAATTCCGCACCAGAATATATTGCCCAAAATCTCATTGTTTTGTTACCATACAAAAAAAATTTCTTTTCAGTGATAAATTGACGAGGAAATATTGTAATTTTGCACAAACTAATTTACTGTAATAAACACGTGTATATTCCTAAAGATGTAAAAGTAATTACAGTAATTAAGTTTTGATGTATGGTCTCATATTCATATTAATAATGTATATCCCACTATGAATCATTGAAGAATTGCTAATAATCTTAAACAAATATTGTGACTGTCTGCAGATTGTATAGACACGTAGGGAACCTAGTACGCTTAAATTGCATTAATCATTGAAAGTTAGGTTGTTTTGCTTTCCGTCTGTAAATTATTATATTACGGATGATGACGATTTCGGACTAGTTAGGACCAGAAAGTAATATTACGTCGGGTTTTAGATCAACGTCTTCACCAGCTGTACTTCCCGGACGAGTACCTGTTGAGTACACAGTGGTAACTGACTAATTCAAATGTTACTGACTTTTGCACAAGGTAAATATATTCCCAAATTTAATGCATAGATGTTGCAAAAAAAACACAATGCAATCTACATATGGAGTACTCATTCATGTACTTATAGCATTCTGGCGCAACAAAAGGTCATTTTGAATGTATGCCGAAGAAATGGCACCCAAAGGTTATTCCTAATTAATATCCATTTCTGACGGAGTTGGACCAATTCATTGAGCTGCACGACCACCATGCTATGGGTCCCGGATTCGAGACCAGATCTCTCCGTGAGCTTTTATTAAGAAATTAAAATAATTCAGTCCGTCTCTGCGCTGTTGTCTAGCTCGCAGCAATGCAAAAACAAAACTTTCAAGTTTCCTCACTTCCCTTATCCTAAATTCCCTTCCGGCCAAAACCATGCTAACGCATTAAAGGGTTGTCCCCTATGATTTGGCCACATCGTGTAAAAAAAAATTTAAATTTAAATATAGAACGCAGATGAAGTATTACCAATACCTTCTCTTAGGTTAGTTCATGCTTACAAAAAAATATCCTTGTATCTTCAATAGCTAAATCAAGAAAGGCGAAATATATAACTATGTAACTATGCTACTGTATAGAGACTAGGTACTTTGGTTTACAAAGATCCACCCTTGATCAAATTTGATTCCCAACAACAATTCACCACTATATTTCGGTACGACAATACTGATTTCAAATATAATTTATTAATTCCATGATGAATTCAATAGAGGAGAGCAATGAGGGGATTTCACAAAATGCTCACATATCCGAAGACGAATGAATATAGGAATCACTTAAAATACTCAATGGTAGCGGTTAACCGAGACCAGTCTCGCCGTAGAGTGAAGCACCACTAGAAACTTGGCAACCAAAATCAAAAAGACACAGTGGTTTAGTTCAATGTTCTTGCATGACAAGATCTTAATTCTTTTAGCTTGTACACAAAACTTCATACAAACACATTTCAATAAATGCCAAGCCTACCTAAAATAATCAACCTGCTCAAAATACTTAAAAAAAAAAACTTGGTACGAATATAAATTATTCGGTCCTTAACGGTATATACATATATAATTTATTCATAGAAAAAAGTTTTACTTATTAGTACGATTAGGAATGTAGTACATGCACCTTAATTTTATTAATGATTTGATGGAAAACTCAATTCAGTTATTGATTTATTATTAATACAGTAAAACTAACGAAACTGGTAATTTGAAGTCTCAATACTTACAAATTTGCAAAATATTATTACCAAAATATCAAGTATTATAAAATAGTTTTTAAAAAAAAAGTTGAACCGACTTCACAAAAAGCGCTAAAAAGCATAAAATAATTTTCAATTTTATATCTATCACGACATTTTGAAGTCGGTGCAAATCAAACAAACCAAACAACTACAACAAAAATATTTAATCGTCATTTCTTATGATCCCGTAAGCTGAAACGTTCAGGTAGTATTATTTATTATTTTCAATTGTGGTACTATAGTTGTTTTATTTGTTTGATTTGCACCGACTTCAAAATGTCGTAATAGATATAAAATTAAAAATTATTTTATGCTTTTTAGCGCTTTTTGTGAAGTCGGTTCAACTTTTTTTTTAAAACTATTTTATTTTTCACTTTTCAGTGTATTCTACTCTATACAACGAAGAAAGAACCATCCACATCGGTCCACGCGTTAAAAGTTAGTTTTAACCCCCTACCCCAACCCCATTCTACTAAACTTTTTTTCTCATGGTATCAATCAAGGAACATACTCTACCCAAAAGAAAAAGAATTATCCAAATCGGTCTACGCGTTACGAAATTAGACTACTCCTCCCCCACCCAACCCCCCACTATGGACAAATTATTCTTCTATTAGCAATGGGTGCTCACACTCTATATAACAGCAAAAGAACCATCCAAATCGGTCCACGATTTACAAAGTTAGGTTCCACAACCCCCCCCCCCCCCCAACCACCTCAACAACATTTTTTTTCTCGTAGTATCAACCAAGGATCATATTATACCCAATAGAAAAAGAATTATCCAAATCGGTTCACGCGTTGCGAAGTTAGGCTATCCCTCCCCCCACCCCCACCTTTCCCAATAGAACCAAATTATTCTCATATTAGCAATGGGGGATTATACTCAATACAACAGAAAAAGAACCATCGAAAGCGGACCACGCGTTACATAGTTGGGTTCCACCCCCATAATTTAAAAAAAAAAAAAAAAATACGCGTCGAACTTACTTGTTACTTACTTACTTAACTTGTTTTTGGGAAGTCGGTTAAAAATGAACGGCTTTCAAAAATTTCCTTGCAACGCCGGCGGCACAGTATATGGTTCAATTGCGAATTCTTTAATGGTATTATCCCGATAAAATTATAAATTGTGCAAGCCGTTTCTAAACATTTCTTGTTATTTTTGACAAACATAACTATCATAAAAAATTCTACGTACTATTTATTAAAAATTGGTTTTTATGAAAAGGGATACTTCTTCGGTAAAGTACTAACTAAGTCTTCGGTAAAAATGTTATCGCTGTTGTTTTCTCTAGACAGAGTACAAAATCTCCCGTGCTCTTTCTTTTATTTTTGATTTCTTTTTCTTTTTCCACTTTTTTAAAATTCCGAACTTTCTTTACTAAACTTTTGTCTTTTTGTTTTTAAGACATCCGCACTCGTCAAGCAACCAGGTCCTTCTTTGGAGCCTCTTCTTCCCCACCCATTCTTTGTTCAGTATGGCGTAGGTGGACTGCCATACTTAGGGGGGTTTGCACACCTTGCGCCATCTTTGAGCTCAAGTTCGAAAGAAGGGACGGCTAAAATTTAACGATTAAAAATTTCAAAAAAATTTCGGGAAGTAACCGACTATTTACCTCCTTCATGTTCCAGGATGTAATCCTATTGATCACCACCGTCTCCCAGTTCCAGAACTAAATAACGTTAAGACTGTGGGTCTGTAGCTTCATACAATCTTTACATTTGGATGTTGGACTTATTGTCTGCATCTAACTTCTTGACAAAAAAGAGGTGCTCTCGAGACATCATCCAATGTTGTTTTATCGCATACTTTTACGGCTAGCTTTTCACCGATTAATACTTGCCTGGCAAGTTTGACCACGCCAAAATGTCCGGATCCCAATGTTTCTTCTTTTAAATTTCAAGGGACAGCCCTTTTACCGCTGAAACCCACGGCTCGAATGATGTTACCTATACTATGCACGATTTTTAATGGGACGAGTTTTAATTTCCGGGCACTTTGCATCCAATAATACCGATTTTTTGTTGCACCTGTCAGGCTAAGCCACTCTCTACGGAAAAGTAATTATTTCCACAAAATTTCACTTTACTTCTTAAATTTTTTGCTTTTCTTCCTCACTTCTATCAAACCGAGCAATTTTAGGGCAGTTGCTTATGCCGGCTATAAAATAATTAGGCCAAACAAAGCTACTTGTGCACAGCAGCAACCCCGGAAGTTTAACGACTGGTTTGAGCTATTCGCGGTAATTTCGTTAATATAAATTCATTTTGCAGTAATTATTAATAACAAATATGATAGTTGTAAACAAATCACAAAAAACAGCGCAGCGAACGTCCCGTTCCGTTTGGCTGGCTAGCGCTATAAAACTGGTTTCTTAAAACCAGTTCGAACCTATTTCTTAGACTTTGTTTCAAGTTAAAGTGATGTTACAGAATTAGTTACGCAGCTAGTCGTAAGCAAGCACACCTACGTTGATTTACCTTGCTCAATTCGTTCTAAAAGATAAGTTAACGCGTTCGATTCCAAAGTGTACGTAATAAGAAATTTTTTCAAGTTTTACATTCATAAGAAATTTGCATGTTCGGCTTAATTATAGTACCATCAAAAACCAAAATCATAAAAATAGTACGCTTTGTGATCGTCATATTTACCTAGTTATCGGAAGGAAACTATAAAACAGGTATTAAATTTTTCTTGTGCGACAGATAAAGCAATCCTTGCATTCAAATAAAACTGCACAATTTTCAAAGCAAAACTAATGAGAAATACTGATGTCATTGGTGCATTTTAAGTTCAATACTTCAACAAAATGGAACACAAGTGAAAGCATTCCCTCTGAAATACAAAAAAGATTGTGAATCTTTTTATCATGACAATAAGTGAGAACATTTAAAGGTTCACGTCAACTAAATTAAAAGTTCGGCTATAAAATATTGTCAGAAATACTACGAGAAAGTAGAACTTCGCAACCTTTTCCAATTGCTTACTGTGGCAAGTTTCGGTTTGTTTATACCACCAATGCTCAGCTGTTCGTGTCAACAAAGATCGATATGCAACTTTTTTACGATTTCGCAGATCGATTAATCACATTAAAAAAATCGATATCCATAAATCGACTAGATCGATTCAAGTTATTTCAAAATTACAATTTATTGCAACATTTTAAAATTACAAACAATTCAAATGTTTCTTATAAAAAATTAAGGTTTTGTAGGTTTACTAATGATCCTTTATAGCTTACAAATCTTGGATAAGCAAGATGGGTTATTTCACAAATGGTGCTTATTTAGTCGAATTCAATAAAGTTTTCAAAGAACTCTAGATGCATAGAAGTTGTGATGTTTTTCGAAAATATTTCCAGTTATCACTTCGCGCTGAACGCATATCTTTCTAGTAGTTGATCGCGAGGAACGCATGAGAATTCTTCCTTTCTGTAAACACACAGGTGCAAATTTTTGGTGTACAGGCACCCATGTACACTTAATTTTTTTCCCTAATAGGAATATAAGAGTAATATCGTGCTCAGTAATTGCAGAGGATTCACAGTGTTGACGGGGTCATCTATTTAAAAGCTTAGGAGTTTTATTTATGATTTTTTTTTTATATTGAAAAAAAGTAATGTGTACAAAATTTATAGCTATCAAAGATGACTTTTTTCTTAAAAGGAAAAAGTTTTGAGTGTTTAACTGCAGGATGTTTACTGTAACGTCCTGAAAAGTAGGTAATTTTTCGAATTTTTTAAAATGAACAATAAATAGCTATTTTATTTCGACAAATTTTCCTTAAAAGAACGAAAACAAGTAGAAAAATCACAATATTTTTACTTTTAAATTTTCCTACCGATAGATGACGTTGCGTAGAAGCCCTTGAAAATGTTTGTACTGCTGGCGTAAATGAAAAATCGGCATTGAAAAATCTTTAAAAAGGGGACCTATAATTCCAAGTGGATTCTGAACCACTGGCGATTTCTCGATAGATGACGTTGCGTAGAAGCCCTTGAAAATGTTTGTACTGCTGGCTTAAATGAAAAATCGGCATTGACAAATCTTTAAAAAATCCAACGGATTATTAAACATGTCCTTGTGGGATATTCGAGGCAGCGATTGCAAGGGGACCTATAATTCCAAGTGGATTCTGAACCACTGGCGATTTCTCTGCAACCTCATGGCCTTTTTATTGTAATCTGTTGTCAGTAAAAAACAACCATTGTCGCCGCCCGCCGATGGGATATGAACCTGGGACCTCCGGATTGGGTAGGTCGACACGTCACATACTCCACCGGCGACTCAAGATTACCGCTATAGACCATAAATAATTAACTCATTTTAAATTAATATTATATTAATAGGTTTGAAAAAAATTATTAAATAAAAGTTTAAAAAAAAAAGTTGAACCCACTTCACAAAAACCGCTAAAAAGGGTACAATAGTATTTAATCTATTACGAAACTTGTAAGGTGGTGCAAATTTAACAAACAAAACAACAACTCCACCCTTATGATCTCATGAGCTGAAATGTTTAGGTAGTTTTATATAGTATCTTGTGGTTTGTTGTGGTTTGATAGCTATTTTGTTTGTTTAATTTTATTTATTTTTTAGTCTCTTCTGATATACTACCGGAAAATTGCTACTCGTATAACAAAGCAATTTCAATATTTGCAGAGGCACTGCACTCTATAAAAAGGAAACATAGTCATCCAAATCATATTCAGAATTTTATCCCAGCCCTCACATTAGATACAAAATCTTACCATGGCGCTAGTGCTCCAACATCGGTCTACGCCTTTGGCTCTACTCCTCCGCTACCTTCACTGCACCCTATAAATTTTTTACTTGGTACCAATGAGGGAACATTCTCTGTATATCACAAAAATAATCATCCAAATCCGTCGACGTTTTAGGAAGTTAGCCCTAGGAATGTAGGGTCATACTCTACTCTCCTATCAACGAGGATCATACTCTATACAGCAAAACAAGAACCATCCAAATCGGTCCATGCGTTACAAAGTTATTGTCAACTCTTTACCCCCACCTCGCTCCCCCACTTCCACCACACCAAAAAGAGTTTCCTCGTGGTACCAATGGGGGATTATACAATACTCAATAGGAAAAGAATCATCTAAATCTTTGTTTTTGGAAAGTCGGTTAAAAATAATTTTCAAACCCTCCACACATTCTTCACCCCCGCAATGGAAACAAATTTTATCTTATATTAGCAATGGTGAATCATACTCTATACAATAAAAAAATAATCATCCAAATCGATCCACGCATTACAAAGCTAGGTGCAACCCCAACCCTAACAGAAAGTTAGCAAAAGAATTATCCAAATCGGTTCACGCGCTACAAAGTTAGACTTCACCCCCCCCCCCCCTCCTTCCCCCTCCCAACAATAGTCCACATTTTTGTCCTATAAGCAATGGGAGGTCGTGAACTGGGAGTGGTAATATAATAAGGATCGCTTCGACAATAAGCACAATAGACGTTAGTTACAGACCACTTGGCTCTGTAAAACCTAAATAATTTGTGAATGAAATTTTCAGGAGATACTTAAAAGTTTATGTTTTGAAAAAAATTAAAATTTTAAAAAATCTTACATTCGAAGAAATTAAGGAAAATTCTTTCTAAGTTGCTTGAGTGATTTTATTTCTTTCTCGTATATTACTCAAATATTTTTAAGAAGGCGAATGTACTCGAGTCATCCCACTATTATTATTACAGAAATAGTTTCAAAATTTAAATTATATTGAATAGCTTAATAAATTATGTAATAATTACAGAATGGCTAACATGCGTCCACTATCGACAGCCTTGGCGAAGAAAGCTAAAGAGGAACTTAATGAAGACACAGACAGACTTCCAGAAGAAATCGAAGAGATGCGTAATTGGATACTGAAGCAGCCTCATCTAAGAGGAAGAACAACAGATCAATTTTTGTTAGCTTTCTTGCGTGGTTGTAAACACAGCTCAGAGAGAGCAAAAGAAAAATTTGATAAATTTTACACCCTGTTAGAAGCTTTACCAGAGGTTAGAATTAATAGAGTTGTTGATGATCCTACAATGAGAGAAGTACTGAGACTTGGGTAAGTTACCAGAAAATAAATTAATAGAGTAATGGTATTTATTCAGTTATCCTCATTGCTATAGAGCTGGCCTACCATTACCAATGACCGATGGTGAAGATGGATGCAGGATTAATTTAATCCGGCCAGGAGCATACGATCCTAAAAAGATCAATTTTAAAGACGTTGTAAAACTTGGTACAATGCTTAGTGATATTCAATTCGTAGAGGATGATAATACAACAGTTGCGGGTCAAGTCAATATTTTTGATTTGGCCAACGTTACCGCGCAACACATATTTCAATTTGATCTTGTTTTTATTAAAAAGGTTGTAGTATTTATTGAACAAGCTCTACCTCTTAGGCAAAGAGGATTTCACTTTATAAATACTCCACCAGGTTTTGAAGTAATATTTAACGCAGTCCGAAGTTTTATGAATGAAAAAATGAAACGTCGGGTAAATCAGATTCGAATATGTTCATAATATTTGCATTAAGATTTTTTAAAAAGCTACAATTTAAATCTTCTTCTTTCTTTCAAATTAAATTTATTTCTATTTCAAAATAAGTAAAGAAAGTTTTAAATATTTTTTTAGGTATTTGCCCACGGAAGTAATTTGGAGTCTCTCTACAAACACGTGTCACAGAGGCTACTTCCCGCAGAATATGGTGGAACAAATGGTACTATTAAAGACATCACAGATTACTGGGAGAAACATTTTATTACTTTTCGAGATTACTTTAAAGAAGAGGCTTTTTTCGGGTCAAATGAAGAACTTAGAATTGGAGATCGTATTGATCTAGATGGTATTTTTGGCATAAATGGTTCATTTAGAAACTTAAAAGTTGATTAAAAATTATTAGAAAATATAAATAATTTAAAATTCGTAAAACGTTTAAATTGAACTTAATTTTTTATTTAATCCTGCAGACCTAACCAAGCCACTACTTCTACCAGAGTTGTAAAATACTGCATTCCTACGGTAATGCATTCCACGTGAATGACTTGAACAGTACTTACTTAAATATGGCATTTCATTTAAAAAAAATTAGCAAATTAGTGATGCTGTGGCTAGTAAGGCATGTTTATTTTCCATGGCGACAAAGATTTGTGTTGTGTTTGATTGATCAGCTGTGTGAGTAGAACATGAGTATAACGTTGAATTGTTTTGTGCAGTTGTATTGTTGTGTGAATTGTTGCTGTTGATTGCTTGCTTTGTTGCATCGAATGCTTGTGTGTTATGTTGATTGATTGTGTAAATTGCCCTTTTTTTAAACAATGACTGGCAGATTTAATTAGTTTGCGTCTTGTTGGAACATCTATTTTGAGATACTTTGGACATCGTTGAATGAAATGATTTTCAGAACAGGCTGGGCATTTGTTTTTCCGTGGTATGATTTAGTGGCTTCTCGTGAAACTTGCTTGTCTTGTATTGCCTTTGGTGTTAAGACATCACCAATGGATTCTAAAATCTTCAAACGTGTTTGTAAAAATTTTTTGAATGTCAATTCACCAGGAATGATATCACGGCCTTCCATAACCTCCATACCGGGTCGAACACTAATCCACACAGGACAAAGGTGACCTCATTTCAGCAGAGATTCAGTGTCAATGTATGGGCTGGTATCATCGGCAACCATTTGGTAGGACCATTCATTTTGCCGCAAGTGCTTAATAGTGAAATTTATGCGGACTTTTTGGACAATTCACTGCCAGATCTAATAGAGGAGAACCCTACGGATAACCTTAGGGGAATGTTTCACCAACGCGATGGAGTACCAGCGCATATGGCTAACATTGTGAAGGTAATACTTGGTGAAAAATTTCCTAACCGCTGGATTGGACGAGGTGCACCGATTCCTTGGCCTGCTAGATCTCCAGATCTTATCCCATTAAACTTTTTCTTATGGGGAACAATGAAGGATGAAGTTTATTCAATCCTAGTTAAAAATAGGGAGGATTTAGTTAGCCGAATTTAGAAAACAAGGACGAAAATACGGGAGAGGCTGGCTGCAATACGCTTTAAATAGGGACTTAGAAGGATATTGTTGGCATGGTGGTGGACATTTTGAACGACTTTTGTTACTCATCAAGATTAATTTTAATTATTTTTAAATTCAATAAAAAGCATTTTAAAATTAATAATTTGAGTTTAATTTGTTTAATTTGTTGATTTTTATAATATTCTCCGATAGGATTTCTAAGTATAATTTTTTACATATTTTCTCTACGTGGACATGTTGCACCTTTTAGGAAAGGTAATAAGATGGGCAATCCAATAAAAATAAAAAAGAGGTATACTAATTACATGAATTTCGGATAAAATTTGGAAAAATGCTGAATTTTAGGTAATCGCAAACCATTTATTCACTTTTGGAAGCGACTGTACCTGTAATGATAGGAGTTAGATCAACGTTGTTGACAGTTTTAGAAAGGTTATTGGGATAGTAGTTTTTTGGCGTTTGTTTGATGTCGCTATGTTGGGTAGATCAAAAGATAAATATAAAAGAGTAATGTGTATACCATGGAAAACTGAAATTTATGAATCACCGTGTAACCCCCCCCTGCCATACAATTTTTTTTTGTCTAGTTGAGATCGATCACCCTACTCATTTTGGCACGTCAGATCTAAAACACCCTGTATACTATATTAAATTGGAATGATAAGTTATACCGCGTAGAAGTAATGTCGTACTACAGATTTAAAGTTTAAAGAAGTTTGATTTAATTCAGTAATTCAGTTTGAAGTACCAGTACAAAGTAATGCAATACCAAAAGATATGCATTGTTTTACAACTTGACTTCTGCGACCTTCTAATTTGGTAAGTTTATAATTTAGCATTTTGTTATTACTGTATTGACCTTCCCATACCAAGTAAACTATAAAACTGGTATCTTAGAACCTGTTCCAACCTAATTCTCGTTCTTAAACTTTGACTCATTATTTAATAGGACATCACAGAGTTAGTGACATTTAGTAGTAGGGTAAGCAAAGCCACCCGAGTTGATGTGTTTCGCTTGATTTATTCTGGAAAGAACTTTAAAGTGTTCAGTTCTAAAATGCAAGTAAGAAGCATTTTTTTTTTCAAATTTTACATTTTTTGCAAAGTTTTCGTTTCTAGCTTAGTTATAGTATATAAAATAATATAATAGAAATTGTACGCTTTGTGATTGTCAAAAAAACTATGAAACAGGCTTATTAGTGTCGTGATATTACAAAATGTGTGGTTCGTAATCTAGAAAGGTTTGTCTCGACTTCGGATGACGTTTGAAAGCTATTATAGAATATTATAAATGCTAATGAAAACACAACTATAGTAAATTTTACAAAGAAAATACCTACTGTGGTTTTTTCAACGAAATTAATATTTTGATGCAACTATAATAACTTTTACGACTTTTTTTTTATTACAAAAAGTTGGTCTACAGCTCTGATATTTGCAGACTTACTTATTGCATTTTCAACAATTTTTGTGAAAAATGTGGTTAAAAAATGTAAAATTATCGATGTAAGATCGTCACACTGAGGTAGAAAAAGAATTTAGTAGATGATGAGGATCATGGCTGCTCTTTATCACCTGAAACAAAACTCAATTTTACTCTCTAATCCTTAAGGATATAGCACAAACTAAAATCATTGTATGTAATAAAGTCACAAATAGAAAATGGTCACATATCAATGTTTAAGCAAATCTCTAATATTTAACAGATTTTTTTGGTTGTAGTTCCGACTATAGAGAATTTAATTAAAAATCGAATGAGCCGTCGTTTGATAAGATCAGTGTAATAGGTTTCGCGATGTCATGTCCCCCTTTTGAATAAAGCTCCCCCTTCTTTTATACTTATTTTACAAGTTCTGTGCATCTACTTTCTTCTCATGTGTTCATGCATTTTGGGCAACTTTAACTCTCGATTCGATTTAGTCTCTGTGCACTGTTTTTTTTATGATTGTTAAGATGCTGGATTCTGGAAGATTACAACTTCTATAAAGACTTCTTTTCATATGAGAAATTTTAAAACTAAAAAGTGAAAACATTCTTCTTAATAAAATTAAATAAAACAACCACAAAAGTGTCGCATTTGTATATTTTTAAGACGGAAGTTTTGCTCCAAAAAGGTGTGCATATAATTATATTATTTAGTAAAGAAAAATATCAATTAGGAAAGTAGTCAAGTTAGTTCGATTCGATGTGCCTTCGATCCAGTTTCTCATTATCTATTTTAAATTAACGATAAACTTTCGCTACAAAAGAAGACTTGGCAAAAATAGTTTTATTTAACACTAAAACGAATAAAACAAGTTTTGATTTTTATTACGGTAATGCAAAACAAAATTCTAGGTATACTCACTTAAGTGGACATACCTACCTACATACAGATTTCGCATTAGTATATTCTAATAAAAATAAACTGGCTTACTATCTTTATTGCTGAAACTAATTTAATGTTAAATTATTTGTTTTCTTCGCGTTTTCTTGTCGCGTGAAATATTCATAAAAACAATGCTGCAATGTAGGAGAAAGAAAATTAATAATAGAACATTATACGAATCAAACTTACTTGTTCGTGATGTCCACTTGTTGTGATTAAATATCTGAGTGATGCTGCAAAAGAAATTCATTTATTTCCAGATGGCTAACAATGTTTAATAAATACCTGAGGAGATATATATATATATATATATATAAGAGGTCGAGATTGCGTACCTTCCCTGATGATCCTATGGGACGAAATGGGTTGAACAGAAAGATACCAAACTATTGGATGAATGAAACTTAAAATCAAAATAAATTATCATGATGCTCCGTATTAATGGATGGACGTGAAACAACTTTTTGTACTTGAAAGAGTTTATATTATGAGAGTAGTAGAGACGCAAATGCAAATCGTTACTACACCTACCTATTAGTCAAAGAAGCCCCTAGAATTTCTTATGAATGCTAAGACGTGCTGGACCACCTGGAATAGTTAAGATTATAGATTTAAGTTTGATTTATTCTCCTTTTTTTAATTGAGTATGGAAGAACACAAGAGTTTTTACTCAAACCATAGAGGTTATATCAAATAAACGAAAATAAACACTTATAATTCAACTTACCGAAATGTTGAATATATGAAATTGGACTTCTTTCAATCCAAGGAATATGTTGCAAAAACATTTCAGATCCGAAAAAGATTAAAAACGCAAATTAACAACACGTGGAAATCACTGTCAAAATAAATATTTCCCCCCTTTCCCGGCCAAGCAGATTTTTCGAATATACCCCGACGAAAAGCCGAAAGTCAGTAGAATCCAAAAAAAAGATTAAATTATTTTCAACAATATTCGACAAACTGGAAAATTGTAATGGCGTCGCTGGAAAATAGCAAATAGTGGGCGAAAAGAAATAAAAGAAGAGTCCTTGAGTATGTGAAGGGAGCAGTCTGATAGTGAAAGTTACGAAGGAAAGTCAGTGACAGTGGAAAACAAAGGGTTGGGGGGGGGGGGGGGTAAGGGTTTTAGCGTGAAAAAAAAACACTTTTTTATAAATATGGATTGAGCAAATTAACCTTTTGTACATTATTAAGTATAGTTTCAACAACATTGTCAAATGTTTTCATGCGAAGATATTGATAAACAAGCCAGTGACGGAGCTTTTCCAAGAACGTCTTTAGAAATAGGCAGTGTTCACTGTATCTCAGCTGGAAATTATCTGAAATCAAAATCCATTAAAATTTAGTCAAAGTATCATTAAATCCTTCCCTCAACGTTCTCTGATTATTATTTTTTTCATTTTGAAATTTTTGGTGTTCATATGAAGTGAAAACCACCATTTTTTACGAAAAAATCCGCCATTTTGTTAGTAGAAAACCCCCTTAATGTAAAAAAAATTTCTGAAACTGAACGTTGGGGGGAGGTATTTTATATGTAGAAAGTGTGTACCAAGTTTGAAACGAATCGGTAATGTAGTTTTTAAATGGCAGTGAACACGGACTTTTGAAAAGTGGTTTTGAGAAAAACGCGTTTAAAGTTTTAATAGCTTGTGATGCCAGTGTTACTTTTTCAAATTAGCTGGGTAATTTAAGGAGCTGGTTATCTAGTGTAACTCTTTGAGCGATTTGGATGGTTCTTTTGCTGTTGTGCTGTTGTATAGAGTGTGATCCCCCATTGCTAATTGGAGAATAATTTGGTCCAAGGTGTGAGGTGGGGTAGAGGGAGCGGTAACGTAACGTAAACGTAACGCGTAGACCGATTTCGATTATTCTTCTTTTGATATGTAGAATATATTGCCCCACTGATACGACGACAAAAATTTATGAGTTGGGCGGTATGTGGAGGGGCGTTACACAATTTCTTAATTCACATACCTATTTGGACAATTTCTTTTTGTGGTGTATTATATGAGCCCCCATTGCTACTCTATGGAAAAATGTTTACGTAGGGTTCGGTTGGGGGGAGGGGAAACCTAACCTTGTTACATATGGATGGATTTAGATTATTCTGAATACATAGAGTATCTATCTGCATTCTGGCAAAAATTGTGGCTTATGGTGAGAGTTGGAGGATGGGCGGGGCCTAGCTTCATAAGGCATAAACCCATTTTGATTCGGTTGTGCAAATTACGTTTCCTGATTGATAAATCTTAACAATTTTGTACCTAGAGTGACTGCAATGATTAACTGACTACGATAATTCTCTCTTGTTGTATAGAGAAAAGTAGCGTACTAGGAGAATGTTAAGAACTTTCTTAGGTGAGGGAACTAAATGGTGACCGTGACTAATTTCGTAATATGTTGCTGGATTTGGATAATTTTGTTAGCGCACTACATCTGCAACTTTTGAAATTACTTTGTTCGTACGAGCATCAATCTTCTCCCGCACCTTTTCTGGGTAACCCATCCGCAATTTAATTGCCCAGTTCGTTGCTGTGTCTTGGAACCCAAACAAGGGTTACATTATTTTGAGAGGCCACTTCATGCAAACAAGCCTTGTACTCCAATATCAATTTGGATTTTATGATGTCGGAGTGCAGGGCCTGAATTGCCGCCTGGCTATCCGAGTATATGATAACATCCTTGATTTTTATGGTTTTTTCTAGAATAGTGTAGGAACATTTAGCTGTGGCTTATACTTGAAAAACAGTGGTATTTCCACCTAGGAGTGAGGATATACGGGTGTTCTCTGTTTGTCGACAGACTCCAGCGCCTATGGATTGATTCTGAAGAAAACCATCTGCATATCATGTAGAGTGCGTTGGTGTTAATGTTTCCACTGAATTCTGATGCTCCAACTCTTCCCTACTGGGAAAAACCGTTTTGTGGTGTAACTATATGTACTAGTTTGTCAGTGATCATTCGTAAGTTTTGATCATTATTTTGTTTGTAACCCCACTGTTAAGTCCTTTTTGCCCGGAGTTTTTCTCTGACTCTTTCTTGCTCGGAATCTCACGTGATTCGTTTTTGTATGGAAAATTTTCTTAGCCACTTTTGCTCGGACATTTGAGATATTCTACGTATTCTAATTAACAAACCATTTCATTTGATACCCATTTCATGGTGATGGTTAATGAAATTTAGTTCGCCTTCTTGAGGCGCCCGCCATATTAGATTTAGATTTAATTGGATTTAGAATGACATCTCTTTGCTGATCGTGCTTTGTCATCAAAACCAAACTTGTGTTTAGCTCAATTTGTTGAGGGAACTGGTTTAAAATTCAGTTGCAGGATTTGACCCAAAACACACTAACGAACTAAATACAAACTTGTAACTTGTAACTTGTAAAAAAATTTCAGGAAAGATCAGCTGTTTGAATTCCGAAGATAATTTGACTTGAAATTGCAATCTTACTAAATTTAGAGCAAATTATGAGATTTGTACCTTTTCTATATTACATTTGAATCCAGTTGTGATAACCAAATAACAAATTTTTTAATGCTACTGTATTTACTTTCAAGTTAATGTTACTATAAGTATTTCAGATTATTCCTTCTAGTTCATATCTACATCAGTGGTTTTATTGTTCCAGTAATTACGATTCAATCTAGCATGCAAATAAAAATAAACGTAGACTAAATGATATTTAAATTTACTCGTTTCTTAGTTTTAAATTGATTTAAGCAATTAAATATTTTAACATAACATTTTTTCTTACAGAAAAAAAGCTTTTAGTCGTTCTAGATTTAAACATTTAAGATTATTTCGAGTTAGTACCTCGTTTTCCTCTCCGCTTGAGATAGAATCAAGTGAAAGCATCTTTTTAGACTATAAAACTTTTATAACAACTTAATTATGCAGTTTTCTTGTTTGTCTCCTTTTTTTATTAAAGTGTAAATCATAAACGGCAATAATATTAATGTATTAATCAGTATTGCACCATTTATATCTCAACAAAATTAGCTAAAATTAAAAAAAAAATTGGAACAGGGGAAAATTAGACACGAGGACGAGGAGCTCACAAGAAGTGGTTTTGTTTACAAAAAAAAAAGAAGAAGAGAAAGACAAATGCCACCACGGGGAAAGAGACTACACCTTGCGCTCGGACATAGAGGTTGTCTCTGCTCTCCAGGCGGTCCAGCTCAGAGCAGTTATGAATCGTGTGGAAGTTCCATATCAATCGGTAACTGCCTTGAGGTGGGCTCTACTTTGGTGGAGGTACGGAGGGAGAAGCTGCGCTCGCTTCTCGACAGCCTTAATTACTAGAAGAGTTCGGACAGGAGCCTGACCACTCTCAGGCGAAAGCTTGGCGATCCTGCTCCAACTCAAACTCCTTATGACAGATTCCAAAATGAAGGTCAAATGGAATAAGGCTTCGAGGTGCTCAATTGGTTGAGTGGCACGACCACCATGCAATGGTTCCCGAGTTCGAGACCAGGGTCCCCTCGTGAGTTTTAAAAAAAGTTGAGTTTTAAAATTCACTCCGTCTCTGGACAGGACTTTCCGTCATTGTCCGAGTTCTCACGATTTGTTGAATGTATAAGATAACATCAATCAATGAAGGGTACTTAAGTGCATTCACTAGACTACACAGTATTTTTTAAGCCATACGAACATTGCACTTATAGAGAAGACGAGTTTTACACAAGCCACTTTTACACGTCTAGAACAAAATTCCAATTTACACAGCGGTTGCCACAGAAACGCCCCGCCGAAGTTCCGGTCGGTGTGGCAATTGCTATGTCCCAGAGCTTTACACTTATGTCCCCTGCATACATAGATATCTGCTCAGGTTTCGCGTCCTCCTTAGATATCGTCCTGGTGGCAAAACTCTTAGGATAGTAAACGTGTACCTGTCTCATGACCAGGATACTGCAAGACAGGTGTTGGAGTGAATCCTGCCTCATATTACGAACTTCGGTGGTGAGGTTATCCTTGGGGGAGAAATCAACTGTACACTAAATTCTTCAATCGATCGTCAATCGAAGTTGAAATCAACTCAGTGAACGCCGCGCGATTGTTGAGTCTATTCAGACATAGAAACTGGAACTTTACCGTTGGCTTAATCCAACGGTTAGGTCATAAACATGGGTTTCTCGAAATGTCCATGGAAGTTTTTCGGGTGCGAAGATGGACAGACTCTACGTCTCGTCGAGCCTTCTTAGATTCTTCGTTAGTGTGACTCATGAAGTGTGTTAACTAAGTGATCACCTTCTTGTTGTGGCGACTAGCACTTTGGTCAAAAAGTGAACTGTTTATGGGATTTTTAACAATAACTTGTTGAATTCGGAGCAGTTAATCGAAGAATTCATTCAGTTTTAGAACTAATGGCGTGATAATAAGAGTATTTATTTAAACCTGAGCAATTAGTGGGATATTGGAAAGCTTTAGATATGCTCGTTTCTTAAGATGTCATACTTCTCCTGTTTATGATGGTCTAACTTCGGAATTCTTTATACGTTCTAGGAATCATTAGATTCCTGACATTTTGGATGTCTTCAGCTCTGCAGTGGTTGGGCATAACGAATTTCCTCAAGTTGGTGGAGATCTGTTATGAGTGTGATACTGAAGAAGGGAGATCTTTACAGGATGGGAAACTGGAGGCCAGTAACTCTGTGCAACGTAGACTACAAACAAGTCTGCAAAATACTGGGAACTTAACGTCGCTCAGTGATTGCCTCAATAACACCCGTCACAATCCCCCTACGTTTTAGGTCGTAGTATCTACGGCAACGTCGCTGCAGCAAAGCATCTTTTTTGAATAACATGAAAAAACTGGTTTGCAAATTGCCATATCTTTAGATCTAGAAAAAGCGTTTCATAGCGTCTCGGACGAATATCTACTGAACGTTCTCGATGTGTCCGTCTAAGTGGATCGAGATCATCAGTTGTCTGTATAGAGATTCAGTGATTCCCATAAAGCATTAATGGGCATACGTTGTCGTCTATTCCGTTTCGTCGGAATGCTTTATGACTTTTCACGGGGGCTATTGGTAAGTCTTCGTCGATCGTTGAGGTGTATTCAGTTCATTTGCCAGTCCACTTATATTAGCGTATGCTGACAATCTGCTTATTTTCGTCACAAAAGAAGATGCATTTCCAGTTTCTTGTTGAGTTTTCGAACAATATGAGCGACTGGCTAGGACGTGCAGTCGTTGTCAATTACTTGATTACCTCGTCCATCGTGCCATGTTGAAATCGGAGTTCTTCAATGAAGGCTTCGTGAAACTTCTACAGGCGAAGGTCGTTAACGCCTTCTGGGGAGGGAGGAAGATGATACCTCGCTAAAAACTCCCTCTGCCGACCAGTAGCAGTGGGTGGTTTAGGTTTTACAGCCATGGTCATGAAATTTCCTTTCCTTCACGTACGGACATCCCTGCGAGTGTTTTGTCGCAAAGATAACTTAATTTCGCAGCAATGAACAAGTTCTATAGGGGGTAGAGCGCATGAGAGCAACACTATCTGCTCTCCGTTCGTCCACCATATCCGCATGACTTGTCCCAGGACATGATCTCCACAATTACGATCTGGGGCAGAATAAAACTAACATTCCATTTGCAATGAATGAATTCTAAGTAATTTCGATTGTTGATTGCTCGATTGAATTAGTAAATTCGGTGTTCAGTTCACAGGTTCAGTCGTCTTTCTACTAGGGAACCTAGCACTGAGATGATAAACGCTTTCGTACGACCGCCGAACACAAAATTTAAGACACTCATTTGGCATTTCGAGAACGGCGTTTTGGCTAATGTCAACTAGGTGAATTGTTTGATATGCTTTAACCTAACACTTGCTAAACCGAAAATTTATATGTTCTGTATGCGGATCGAGCCTGGGCAACAGACCACTAACCTACAAGTAGACACGTGCACTAAAGAACCACTTTGTTGCCAGATTGGGGAGGCGTTTACGTCTAGAGTTCCTAGTTGCGGAGGCCACATATTCAACTGCATTTGGCAACGTCGGTGCGAAATGAAAGCCTCTACTTTCACTGAGAAGAAGAGGCCGCAGGACTTGCCGCATATTGTCCATGAAGCTTCTCTTCGCTTTGGTATTTCGTTTGAATCGTATTACTAGGAGGATGATGGGAGCAGTTTGCAGACGTCAATGACTTTGCAGACTAGTCCCGCAAGACTCTAAGCGGGTCGAAATTTTAGTGCGGTCGTTTAGAACATTTTTGGATGAGTGCTCCCGGAGGAATAGAAAAGTGT
This sequence comes from Leptarthrus brevirostris, assembly GCA_964036015.1. Lineage (NCBI taxonomy): Eukaryota > Metazoa > Arthropoda > Insecta > Diptera > Asilidae > Leptarthrus > Leptarthrus brevirostris. Next base: position 138,388,216 of record OZ038372.1, on the reverse strand, counting down.
CGAAAGGCTCTATGGAGAGGGCATCTGGCAGCAGTGTTCCCCTCTGGGAACACTCAGACAATAATTTTCTAGTTTAATTTTTCTCGGTTTCGGTTCAATTTGTTCAGTTTTTCAGGTACAGCTCCAGCTTTATTTTCGGAATTTTTTCAACATTTGATGGGAACTTTTCGTACTCACTTACCAGAATTTCAAAATTACTTGGTATTTTCTTTTTTACAGGTTTCTACCTTGAAGTTTTAGAGTCCTTTCTATTAAATACTTTTCTGAATAGCATTTTGTACCATGTTTTGTGTTCTTTCTGATATTGTTGTAGAATTTTTGCAATTTAGAACATTAAGCCAAACCAAGAATCAATTTAAATTAAAAAAAAATAATACAATACATACAGTAAAAAAGTAAAATTTATAATTATGGAATTTCTATCAAAATAAATTAATAAGGACAAGGCCTTTGCCAACTAAGCCAATCGGTCGTCGAAAAATTTTAAGTAAAATAGTAAATATTAAAATTATTTTTGTTTAATATGTTATTATTATATTTTAAGTAGGGTACTTGAGTATTCTGTTCATGCAGTGCTTAGAAATACCTGACTTATCATTCCCCGAAAAATGGTCTCTGTCAGTGGGTCCCTGAGTACGATTATTCCTATTTATAGAAAGTTAAGACAAATGTATAAAAATAATCATAATAATAATAACATTAATAGCAATATTTTTATTGAATAATTATCCTTGTGAAGTAAACTATACATATACATAGCTCCACATTTCTATACGTTTGAGCGCTTCCCTCGCTCCGTACTATATCTCGAAAACGGTTGATCCTACAAAAAAAATTTATTAAATTAAATTTGTAGAGAATTTTATGATCAACAAGCTTTATAGAATTATTCCTTCTAACTCAGAAGGCGCACTTCATAGGCAGAAGCCTAGAATCATTTGACCTATTCGCCAACGTATAACAATATATTGATACGAATGAGGCTCCCACACCAACATGCAAAAAAAAACATTAGTAGCCAACACACTAAAAAATGGCCCACACAGCGAGAACGGCTTATAAAATGTTCATGGCAAATACTAAATTCTTGCCAAGAGTCATCACTGCCAACACGAAGGTACTTTTTTGAAAGTTTGTTCTTCTTATTCCTAAGAGACTTCAATTCTGTGTCAAACAGGGTGGAGCGGAGTCTCTACCTCTAACCCGAACTAAGGGAACAAACCTCCCAAAAGCTTTATACAAAACGTCATAGAGACCCGATACGTTAATGTCGATATCGTCACCAGATAAGCAAGTCTGGAAGTCTATCTCATCAAGATAATCGTTCAATGCCTCAAAATCGGCCGCTCTAAACTTGAAATGATATAGGCTGTCGAGGTCATCGACAAGCACGTCCGACAGACAATGAAAAGCAACAAGCAGTGCGGGGTGAAACACGTCAAGCTTTGTCAAGGCAAGGAGGCTGGGTTCAACAAATGTGAGCGTGGAGTTCGTAGAGAACACCAGATCAAGCTGTCTTCCCTTATCATTACTCACATTACTCATTTGGCATAGCCCCAAGCCAGCCAAGGTGTCGAGGAATAACGATTGTCCTTCTGTCAAGTCATGGGGAAGAAAGCTATCGTCATCATCATCCACTACCCTTGCGGACACGAGATTATATGATACTTTTGAGCAAAGATTTATGCAAAACTTTAGCTTTCTCTCTCTCATTCCAGGAATTGTAGTTCAGTAGGTTTTAAGCAATGGTACTGGTAAGTAAAATAAAAGTACAATACGGAAAATAAAAAGAGTTACTACTTAAATTTTGAACAAATTATGTTATAGCTTAACAAATTATTTAATAATTACAGAATGGCCAACATCCGTCAATTATCAGCATCCTTGGCCAAGAAAGCTAGAGAGGAGCTTAATGAAGACCCAGACAAACTGCAAGAAGAAATCGAAGAATTGCGTGATTGGATCTTGAAACAGCCACATCTAAGAGGAAGAACAACAGATCAATTCTTGTTAGCTTTCTTGCGAAATTGTAAACACAGCTTAGACCGGGCCAAAGAAAAATTTGATAAATATTATACCTTGTTAGAAGCCCTACCAGAGGTTAGAATTAATAGAGTTGTTGATGATCCTACAATGAGAGAAGTACTGAGACTTGGGTAAGTTACCAGAAAATAATTTAATAAAGTTTTTCAGTTTTTTTCTTTTTAATTTTTATAGGTCTGGCCTGCCATTACCATTTACCGATGGTGAAGGTGGATGCAGGATTTATTTAGTCCGACCAGGGGCATACGATCCCAAGAAGTACAAGTTTAAAGACGTTGTAAAACTTGGTACAATGCTTGGTGATATTGCATTCGTAGATGATGATAATACAATAGTTGCGGGTCAAGTGATTATTTTTGATCTGGCCAATGTTACTGCCAGACATATATTGCAATTTGATTTTTTTTTTATTAGAAAGCTTATAGTATTTATGGAACAAGCTTCACCTGCCAGACCAAAAGGAATTCACATTATTAATACCATTACTGGATTTCAATCAATGTTTAACGCAGCCCGAAGTTTTATGAGTGAAAAAGCGAAACGTCGGGTAAATCATTATTAACATATTGTTTACCGGTCACGAGTTAACTCGTGTTTTCGTGCCCAAACGTTGTTGACCGTAACTTTCGTAGCTTTATTTAATTTGTTCAAAGTTTACGAAAACTGTTAACTACAAAAGAAAAGAAAATACAAACAATTTCGGCTATAAATAGTTAGAGGATAATCGACGATTCAAATTAATGTATTGCGAAACCTTGTAATTCTTCTTCAATCTCGAAAATAAAACCTTTCAGGTTTTAAGGAAAACTCAGAGAGAATGTTTTGGAAAAGTAGGCACTGGCGTATAACAAATCCCTACAGAATATTTGAAGATTGCTCTTTAATAGGAATATGCAACCACGCCATTGGTGCGATTCTTTATCACCAACTGATAAAAATATCGTTTGAGATTGTACAATACAGGTTTTCTTAAGGGGAACCGCAGTCTTTATAGTCTTTACATTGTACTAGTTCCCTAAAACATTTCAGGCCTAAGAGTTACATCCTTTTTTAATGAGTCTTAAAAATGAAGATTTTTTGAAAATCCCGTATTTTCAATCGGAAATATCTTAGAAGTATGTCCCTTAAAAAAACCAAATTTTCAGGAATTATTCTTTTATTGTGTTGTAATTAGTGTTTAAAATTTCATCATCACATAACTAAATTTCAAAGAGCTACCTGTCTGGGAATTTCCGGAGCAATTAGCATAACGCAAACTGCTGCATTGCAAACCACGCTCCACTTTCCACCACTTGACGTCTACTGTACAAGTATAACTGCTCGCAGCGCCATAAAACTAAGAGAGTCTAAATGCCCTAAATGTTCAAAAAGTTCTAACCAGGGCTATAGGAGTATACTAACGATTTAACCTGAAGGTTGTCGACAGCAATATCCCTTCGCTGAGATTTGGGAAAGTCTTCTCTACCAGAATCCCAGACAGAGAGGAGTGGGGGGGGCGGGAGGATGGTGGTGTGACCATAGTAGGTTTTCTTTTTACCAAAAAAATTGTCTTTCTGTTCTTGAGTGCAGGACTGGACGGGAGCTGGGATGTACTCGGATTGGCTAAACATACGTAGTCATTATCAATTGCCGGACTACTATAGTATTTTTCAATCAGAGATCTCGGCCATAGAAAGAGCGGAAAGGATGTTACTATCAATCAAATCAACCTATTGGTAGCGACATAGGAATTTATATAGTCAAGCGGCAATAAAAGCACTGAACTAAAACGTAATAAGCTCACAGCTGGTACATAGGTGGTCTCTAAAAGAAACTTACGGACCCTTAAAGACGAAAAAAATAGAAAATTTGAAAATCCGTGTTGAATTTTGCGCCATTTCCTCAGTTTTTGGAATTTCAAATTGTTCGATTTCAAATTACTCTCGCACTGTGGAGCCACGTTTTCTGGAGGTGTCAAATTCAGCGCCCAATGTTTGGGTTTTCTTTTTACCAAAAAAATTTTCTTTTTTCTGTACTATATTTCCCAAACAAAAAGACGCAAAAAGTTTAATAATTATACCCATCTTACTTTTCCAAAAAAAAAAAAAATTCGAAGTTAGGTATTAAAAATAGGCGGTCACAGTTGAATCCCCTTAAGAAAACGGCCTCCGTTCTAAAGACAAACGGAAATCTTCGAAATATTATGGCAGTCGTTACTGACCACAGTCTATTCGGTGGAAGCGCAAAGCGCTCACGCTGTAGAAGTGGTATAGACGAGGAAGAAGCGGAAAGTGTTTAGCATTTCCTCAACGATTGCCCGGGACTGACCAGGAGTAGGTACAAAACTTAAGGCGCGTACTTCTTCAGTGGACTAGCCAAGGTTGGTAACAGCTTCTCAGGTTAATTAACAGTTGTGACGGGTAAATAAGCCCTGCGGTCCCGTGGATGTGGTAACACAACGGACCTTTCTTAGGTCTATGTGAGACTGATCGATAGCCATCACCCTAACCTAACCCAACGTATGGATTGTCAGTGTCAAGAAAGAATAAACATGGCGGGTCGAAAGAGACATTCCTTATTTTATTCATTTTCCCGCTGGACATAGCTTGTTATACATATGCCTCTAAATTGTCTTACTGCTTCCCTCAAATTGTCTTACTGCTAAAGAACCCCATTTTCTTGACATCATTTCCTCCAAATGAGTGATGTCAAGAACACTGTGGGAAGACAGTTAGATTTTATCTTTTCTTCTGATTCGAGAAACAATAGTGTAGGTGGTTAATCTCATCTAATCAACGTGGCTTTATCTCTGGTAGATCGACGACAACTAACCTGCTTGAACTTACATCCCGCATGATCTCTGCATTCAACAAGGTCTCCAGACTGACTGCGTATAAACCGACTTTAGCAAGCATTTGATAAACTTCCTCACTCTGAGATTATGCTCAGACTTGAAAAGTTAGGTTTTCTGCCTTTATTGCTCGACTGAATCTGCTCTTAATTAAAAGATAGGATGTACCGACTATCCTTCCGTAAAACTTTATCCAGACTCGTTCTTCATCTGGCTTCATCTGGCCTGCCGGGCTTCATCTGGCCTGCCGCAGGGTAGCCATCTGGAGCCGCTGTTGTTTATATTTGCCACATGATGACATTTTCCCTCTGATTAAGCACTTCAAAGTCTTAATCTACGCAGACGATATGAAGATTTTCTCATGCGTTAGAAACAGTAATGATTCTTCCTGAATTTAGAAAGATTAAAATATCTTCAAGAACTGATGTGGATCTAATGGCCTGCAGCTTTATATATAAATGTGAAGTTCTGTCATTCTCTAGAAACCAAATTTGATTAAATCTTTTCGGAAACTAATATCCGTGGCGCGCAGTCCGTTAAAGGCCTTGGTCTGAAGCTTGACCAAAAACTCGATTTCACTCTGCATACATTGTTTCTAAGAGTAATTCAGTTCTGGGTTATGTAAAGCGGTGGTCAAGGTAATTTTCTTTGGTTAGGCCAATTCTAGAGTATGCATCTCAGGTTTGGTCTCCCTGTTATGCCCTGTTATTGACCTAGTCTTTATTCACCAACTTTTGAACTCGAACATAGATTCCTGCATTCTAGCAGGTATGATTTCTTATATGCATGAGCTTACAAATCGCATGTGTTGATCCGGGAATATGTGTCCGGTTTTTGACCTGACTCTTACTAAGGATTTCCTGAAACGATCTTCGTTGCCTGCGCACCCCTGATTGTAGTGTGTGGGGTTTTTTTTTTGCATGTTGGTGTGGGAGCCTTATTCGCCTTAATATATTGTTATATTCTGGTGAATAGGTCAATTGATTCTAGGCTTCTGCCTGAGAAGTGCGCCTTTTGAGTTAGAAGGATTAATTCTATATAAAACATTATTAAGGCTAAACGACTACAGATTATGAATTCTAGTTATACTGCTAGGTGCTCTGTGAGCTAATTTCAACTATAACTGCATCTATCTAGTAGAGGACTTCTGTTTCTGAAATCTATTTGGTCATTAACTAGAAATATACTATCCTTCTGTTGCTTTCTGTTGCGTGGAATGCCTCCTCCTTCCCCTGAATATTTGCACTTATCGTGTACTTACGTGTAGTTCCTTGTATTTCTTTGTACACAGAAATTACACGGCAATTTGAGAGTAAATAGAAACTTCCTAACTAAAATTCATAATCAGTAGTCGTTTAGCCTTAATAACGTTCCCATTGAACGAAAGGCGTCAGCTTCATGTTGTTTAAAAAAAAATTACAAATATATTTATAACATGAAACATAAAGTGCCAAGTTTGTTTTTTTAATTTCTACCTTACATCAAAGCTAAACAAAAATAAAACTGTAAGTATTAAAATATATCTCCTAAAAGCTGCCTTCATTATGAGCCAGTGCAAATATATCGCACTGATAAAAAATCGCTTAGTTGGAAATAAAAAATTGCTTCAGTATGCGGTCCACATAAGAATTCATTTGTATCATTGCACCTAAAATAGTGATATACATAGCCTTACATACCAGCAAGGAGTATTTAAGTATATAAGACATATTTTAAGTTTCATTTTAAAAATTAATACGTAAATAAAGTTATTAATGTTTACTCATCTTCATCATTCTAATATTCAATTTAGGCAAAGTAATCCGTGCCCGTGCCGGTAAACAATGTGTTAACTAATCTTGCTAATGACAAAAATCAATCACATATCACATTCCAACCTCTTCATTATATTTGCATTCAGATTTCTTACGAAGCTGAAATTAGGTAAATTCACTTCATTAGTTCAAATTAAATTTGTTTCTATTTCGAAAACCGTAACAATTTTTTAAACATATTTTTAGTTATTTGCCCACGGAAGTAATTTGGACTCACTCTACGAACACATTCCACAGAAGCTACTTCCGGAAGAATATGGTGGAACAAATGGTACTATTAAAGACATCACTGATTACTGGGAGGAACGTTTTATTACTTTTCGAGATTACTTTAAAGAAGAGACTTTGTTCGGCGCAGATGAAAAACTTCGTGTTAGAAAGCGTATTGATTTAAGTAGTATTGTTGGTATAAATCGGTCCTTTATAAACTTGAATCTTGATTGAATATTATTATAAAACATAAATCATTTAAAATTCGTGTAACGTTTATATTAAATTAAATTTTTTACTTAGCCCTACAGAAATAACCAAACCACTACATCTGTACCAACCTATTTTCCATGCTAAAACTTTGACTTATTATTTTAAAGAGCAACAGAGAGTTAGTGACACTTAGAATTTCAGTTGAAAGCAGGGATTGTTTATATTGTTGTATTAAATATTTTTGTATTTTGCCATAAAAGAATCGCTAGCTTCTTTTAACCGAGTTCCCAAAAAAAACGAAAGTCTATAAGTTCGACGCGTAGTTTCTTATTTATTTTTAGTCACCTTATTTATTTAACTTCACCTGTTAGTTAGTTAGTATGTTTGAGTTAAATCTTGCAACTGAATTTTAAATCAGCTTTAGTACTGATCAAAATATAATATAGTATATATGATATCGGGTTAAATCCAACATATCGGACGATCCAAGATGATGGATTACATTTTTCTTCACAAACCTCCTCTGTAATAAAATCGAAAGCACCTCTGAAGCGAGTCGCACTTCCCGGGGTGCTCAGCAACCAGTGTTGCTGAGTTGCCGAATACTCCGAGCGGCCATGAACTAGTCCACAAGATTTTTCATAACAGAAAACTGAAATGGGCGATACGAAGTTTCAAGCCCTAAAAATAACCGGGATTAGATAGCATCATCCCAGCTGAACTACAATTAGCTTCCGAGATACTGATTTCGTTGCTAATGGTCATTTATGAGGCCTGCGTTAATCTCACCTATATTCCATCCTCATGGACGAAGGTGAAGGTGATCTTTATTCCTAAAGGAGGAAGAGCCTCACATTATAAGCCCATCGATTTTAGGCCCATAAGTCTCTCCTCTTTCCTGCTCAAAACCTTGGAGAGACTCTTAGATATCTAAATAAAAGAGACAATCAATCCTTCCAAGCTATCTGTCTCGCAACATGCTTACGCTAAAGGTAGACAGCCCTGCACAAACTTACCACAATCATACAGCATTCGTTAATAGAGAAAGAATACTCACTTGCAACCTTCCTCTTTATTGAGGGTGCTTTTAACAATATCGCGTCAGAGGTGATAATGGCATCCTTGAGGAGGCTTGAACTTGACGATCCTCTCATCAAACTTATTGACCTCATGCTAAAAAGCAGGGTCATCGTCTCAAAATTGGGAGGATCTAATATCCAAAGAGTGGTCACTAGAGGTACCCCTCAGGGGGGAATCCTTTCACCAGTCTTATGGAATATAACTCTGGATGAGTTACTCACAGATCTGGAGCTGTCTGGTCACAAGGTTATCGTCTACGCCGATGATATTGCCCTGATATGTTCAGGAAAGCACCCCAACACACTGGCTGAAGTGTTACAACACGCCGTCTCCAAGATATTATCATGGAGTGGTGGGTGTGGTCTGGGCATAAACCTGAACAAAACAGAGTTAATACTATTCTCTCGGAGACATAAAACACATCCTATGAATTGCCCTACACTAAACGGGGTTAGGCTGAAACTGTGTAATGAGGTTAAATATCTAGGTCTATTCCTAGATAGGAAACTTACTCGGAAGCCTAACATCCAAGAAAGAGTACGAAAGGCTACAGTAGCTCTGTACTCCTGTAAGAAGGCAATAGGGAAAAGATGGGGTATGGAGTCACGCATTGTGCCTTGGCTCTACACAATTGTCATACGACCTATACTAATGTATGGGGTGATTGTCTGGTAGCCGGCACTAAATATATCAACCGATCACAAAGCAATGGATAAAGTACAGAGGAGGGCTAGACTGCTGATAACAGGTGCCCTTAGAACCACACCTTCCAAAGCCCTGAACACTATTCCCCACCTTCTACCGTTGGAACTCTGTGGTAAGCAAACCTCATCCTCAGCCGCCAGTAGGCTTAACTCAATCCAGATCTGGAAACGAACGGACTTCGGTCACTAAATTCGACTCTTTCTTTCCCACCAGATCGGAAGGGGGGAAGGTCCTTCCCAATGGGGAGAGTTAGTGTATCTCTACACTGACGACTCCAAATTAGAAGACAAAGTAGTTGGAGGTATCTTCTCGGAACATTTGGACCTCTATATCTCATTCCGCTTACCTGACTACTACAGCGTGTTTTAGGCGGAAATCATGGTTATAAAGGTAGCCGCGGATCGCCTGAATCATTTAATGCTACCTAGTGACAACATATGTATTTTCACAGATAGTCAGGCCGCTATTAAGTCCCTCACAGTAGTATACACCATCTCCAAAACGGCTGAAAGCGGTTGTAACATGTCGCTCAACACTAAATGACATAGCTGAGCATCTGAAAGTACGGCTCACCTGGGTCCTGGACAAAGTAATATTCCGGGTAGTTGTAGAGCCGACGAACTAGCGAAAATCGGTACCACTCGTCCTGATTCGGACATTAACCACCAGTTGGGTAAATCACTGGCCACTTGCAAACTGGAACTCTTAAAGGAATCTCTCAGAATTGCAAATATTAATTGGCAAAGGGAACACACCTGCCTGATTACCCAACAGATATGGCCAAAACTTGACCCTAAATGGTCAAGAGAGCTCATCCTACTCGGCCGCAAGACAATAAGCAGTACAGTAGCCGTTATCATGGGCCACTGCCTCATAGGTAGACATGTCGACAGACTGGGCGCACCTTCAAACGACTTCTGCAGGAGTTGCCATGACGAAGAGGAAGATGAAACAATACTTCACCACCTGGCCCTATCCAACTGTAGCAAATGGTTTCTGGGCGCCCCCTTGTTTGGGAGCTAACCGAATTAGGCCCCACTCAGGAGTTCTAATTGGTTCCCGACGACGGGTTAAGGCTGATCACCCTTCCCATCCCAGCCAAATTTATTTTGACTCGTCGTGAACTAGTTCCACTGGATACAAGGAACTGACTCGGTGCACAGAGGGTAACATGTTGACCCTCTTCTTCTCAGGTATTTTTTATGGGATTTTTAAAATTTGTTTAACCTCAACTTGTGGTATCACAATGGGCCTCCTTGGCCTAAGTGTGTCTTCTTAGGCAGCCACTTTAACCTTACCTAACCTAAGGTCAGGTCAAAAATGACCCGAAGGGCGTTTAAGTGTTAAAGCAGTTCCCCCCAACAACTTGAGCTGACATTTTGCATGAGTATGGAGATCCGATGACAATTGAATATTGTATATCTAATATTGTTCTAAATCCAATATGGCGTACGCCTCGAGATGGAGGAATTTTGCTTTTTTAACAACTCCCTTGTACGGTAAACTATGTGACATCATTCTACATCTTATATGAAGGACGCTTCAAGATGCCAGATGGTTTTAGATTTTTAAATAAGATCGACGCAATGAATACAAAACTAAAAAACAGCTAAATAAGCTAAAGTAAAAAAAAGTTTTTAAAAACAAGCTTTTATTTGTTGTTACTTTGAAAAGCTAAATAGTTAAAAGTAAATTTCTTGATTTAGAAGTGCTACTTAGCTTAATATTCCTTACAATAACAAACTATTCTCCATTTACTTACAGCTGACTTAAATTTATTAAAAGCGTGTTGCGCATACGCATACAATTTGAGAGAAAGAGCGCAACATGCTGTTAATAAATTTAAGTCAGCTGAAAATAAAGCTAGGATAGTTTATTATTGTGCAGAATATTTATCTAAGCAGTACTTGTAATTTTTAATTTTTTAGTTTTTAAAGTCGTCGTTGAGGTCCACCAATTCGGAGATCCCAGGTGCGAATCCCGCCAACGGAATGATTGTTTTTTGCTGACAACAGGTTACGATTAAAAGCCACTGGGCGTTGCAGCGTAAATGTGAGTCATTCGGAAACCACTTCAATTAGTAGGTTCTCCCGCCCCATGCCGCACGAGTGGTTACGGGAACTAGAGAGAGTTTTTCAAAATAACAACAAATAAAGGCTTGTTTTTTAAAAATCTTTTTTTACTTTATTTTTTGTTTTTTATGTATGACTGAGCATAACTTCGTAACGTTGGGTATGTTATCCGATTAGTACCGTGTTCGCTGATGTCGAGTGCGACTGCTGACGGCGACAGACATCCCATCGATCTTGCTTCTGAATAATTTTTACTCGGTTACGAGGGAGAATTTAATAAAATTAAAAGTGTGGTGTCACCTCACCAAGTAAAAGGGCTATTATGCTTTATTGGAAAGCACAGTCTGGTGAGTCGATTCCTTTTGCAGTTATTAATTAATCAACTTCCCAAAAACAAAGAGGTTCTAAGTTCGACGTGTATTTTTTTTATTAATTTTTTTTATGTCTGGCCGGGCATAACTTCGTAACGCGTCTACCGATTTTGATGATTCTTTTTTTTTCTTGGGAAGAGTATGTTCACCGATTGGTACCATGTAAAAAAAATGTTTGGTAAGGTGGTGGGGGGGGGGGGGGGGGGGGGTGGAAGTGAAACCTAAATTTTTAACGCGTAGACCGATTTGGATGGTTCTTTTTTTTTGTAAAGAGTATGATCCCTCATTGCTAACAGGAGAAAAAAATTTTGTTTAGGGTGGGGGGAGGGGGGAGGGGTAGTCTAACTTCGTAACGCGTGGACCGATTTTGATAATTCTTTTTCTGTTGGGTAAACTATGTACCCTGGTTGATACCACGAGAAAAAAGTGTTGGTGGGGTGGGGGTGGGCTAATAGGAGAATAATTTGGTCCTATGGTTGGGGTGGAGTAGAGGGAGGGGTAGTCTAACTTTGTAACGCGTGGACCGATTTCGATGATTCCTTTTCTGTTCGGTAGAGTATGTTCCTTAGGTTTAAACCGATGATTCCTTTTCTGTTCGGTAGAGTATGTTCCTTAGGTTTAAACCTAACTTATTAACGCGTGGACCTATTTGGAGGTTTCTGTCTTCATTGTATAGAGTAGAAAAGTGAAAAATAAAATAGTTTTTAAAAAAAAGTTGAACCGACTTCACAAAAAGCGCTAAAAAGCATAAAATAATTTTTAATTTTATATTTATTACGACATTTTCAAGTCTTTGCAAATTAAACAAATAAAGCAACTACAGAACCACAATTGAAAATAATACATAATACAGAATCATAAGAAATGAAGATTAAATGCTTTTGTTGTAGTTGTTTGGTTTGTTTGATTTGCACCGACTTCAAAATGTCGTAATAGATAAGAAATTAAAAATTATTTTATGCTTTTTAACGCTTTTTGTGAAGTCGATCCAACTTTTATTTTAAAAAGTATTTTTTTTTTGCCCATCCAACATTCAAGGTAGCACACCAGTGCTTCGTTCAATATGCTTAACAGATCTCCACTGTTGAGCATTTGGCTGCCTTTGCTATGATCAAAGGTCTACAGGCATAACCACGTTGCTGTCTTTGACCTCATCGAGGCGGCTTTGTTTTACATTTGCGTATCCTTTCCTCAGTCCTTGTGTTGTTGTACGTTTTTGTTTTAGCCAAATTGAGGAAGTATTCAAAGTGCAACCAAGTTTGATATTAATCAGTATCGCATTTCTGATTATGTGATAATCAGAAATGCAATACTGCCTCTCTTCACTCCTCAGAGTGGAATAGCAGTTTACATTAGAAATTATGTGCCATTTTCACATATCTCTCAATTCATTTCTGAATTAGATTTAAACTCCATAGACACAGTATTCATTTCTGCTTTTTATACCGCAGCCCACGCTGATATTTTGTGTACCTTTGATAAATTCTCTTCAGATATCGATAAGGTTCTGGAAATATATTCGACTTCTAATCGTTCCAGATGGCAACAACTGGTTGAGTGTCCGACTTGTTTTCCTGATATTATGGGACACAACTTGCATCTCTTGGATCCTTATTTAACATCGCATCCATATAAATACACTGTTTCAGTCACAGCTCCCACCTCCCAATTTTCTATCTCCTCTATGACAACCGCTTATCAAAATTCCATCAAAAAGATTAGTCTGGCATTATATAAGCGTTTTTTTTTTCTGGACATAGTTGAAGAGGCTGTCTGAGGACACGAAAGGAGACGTTCACTTGCTCAAAAAGAAGGTCTTAACTTAGTATCCTTTTTCGATATTTTCTCTGCTACTAAATTTAAAATAACTTCAAAGTCTTACTGGGACAAATTTCGCTTACTCACGTTTTCTTCTTTATCAAAGCAGCTACGACGGTTGCAGCTGCACTACTTATCTGTTGGCACGACATTTTAACACTGCTTAATTCTCAACTAAAAATGTACTTCAAAAGTTTGCGGAAGTTTTAAGTTGAGTTAACACAGCGCTGCAGTAGCTCTGAAAAGAACTTGCAACAACAAAATTTGTGCAAATTTTTATTTAAATATAGACACTAGCGCAATAATTGCAGCAACAACTTGCGCAAATTTGTTCTCAAGTGTACACGTGCCCTTAGAAGCGTGGAGATATTAATGAGGATCTACTTGATTCGGGGACAGTCAGAAATATAAGACACCAAGACTGCGCAAATGGACAAATCAATTTACATGGAGCACCTGCTTCATATTACACTAGCATTTTCAGCCTTAAAATAAATTCTAACCGATCACAGATATAAGCTCTCGGATAAATATTTAAAAAACAATAATATTGTAGCATTAAATAAAGTGCTCATATAAATTACATTAATCCTATTAAACTTTTCACACCACCAATGTATGATTAAACTTAACTGATAATAGTTATCACTCGAGTGCTAGCATACAAATCACCAGTTGAGTTTTATGTTTAAGCGAAAAAACAAGACTTATCTGATAACAATTATTATTAGGCCTAAAAAACAAAACTCAAGAAGTAATACTTATTTATGAATTTCAAAATACTTTTGAATTAATGATTACCAGCTGATTTAAATGATTTCGCTCGTAATGATAACTCTCTTAACCAGAAGAGAAAGCAAAGCTCAATTCATTCTGGAAAAAAACTTTAACGTGTTTAGTTCGAGAATGCAAATAAGAAGTTTTTTTTTAAAGTTTTACAGTATTTGTAAAGTTTTCGTTTCTAGCTTAATTATAGTGTTTAAAATGATATCGTAGGAATTGTACTCCTTGTGATTGTCAAGAAAACTATAAGAAAGGTCTATTAGTATCGCGGTATTAACGAGAGTGTGGTTCGTAATCTGGAAAGGTTTGTTTCGATTTTGCACGCCAACTTAACGTACTATAAACTATTATAAATGCTAATAACAACAGACCTATAATAATTTTTCAGTCTTGAACGGAATGAGCAAGGGCATATTTTCATAAGACCCACAAAAGAATAACTTTTTGGAATTTTTTTTTAATTAGAAAAAGCTGGTCTACAGCTTTGATATTTCCTGACTCACTTATTGCATTTTGAACTAGTTATTTTAAAAATTTGGTTAACAAATTTTAAATTATTAATGTGTGGATCTTCTCACTGAGGTAGGAAAAGAATTTATATTTGGAGAGCTCGTGAAACCTTTAGTAACGTTGTTACTTTAGGCCTAGTAATTCGTATAGTACTAATCACTAAGTACGAACATCATGACTTGGCAGGTATCACCGGGCACGTCATCACCTCAACCCTTGTAAAGTGTAGAAAAAATAAAAAAAAAATAAACAAATTCGCTCCGTCAATCCTCTCGCTTGTTAAGTACTAAAGCTGGCATGAACCGCCTGTCATTGTATATACCTTTCCTAAATCGCTTACTAAACAATATATATGAATTTCAATATACCTTTTAGTAAATGATTTAGGTATTAGTAAAATTATACCACTTTTAAAAACCGAACAGTGAAAATTATTATATAATTTGAATGCGCACTCTTCAGAAAGCTTACGTCAAATTGACTTTTCGAAGGCGTATTTTCTACCCCCTTCCCACACCTTTCCCACGAACAAAAAATCAAAAAATCGGAACACAAGTACACGGTTTATGCATGGTATTGCACTTCCTTTATTTTCTGTTCTATGGTACAATGACAGGCGATTCATGCCAGCATAAGTACTTTACAAGCGAGGGGAAAGATGCTAAGGAGTGCGAGTAAGAGAATGTTAAGTCAACGCAATGGAGCGAGTGAGTCATTTTACGCAACAGTTATGGTTTGTATACCTGGCTTAGATAGCGTGTTATAAAGAAGCGTTGTAAGTTGAAGTGGAGGACCTAGGTCTAGGATATAATCAGGAGGTGGGGGTCGCTTCCTTATAATATTACTTTCATATCATAATGCAACGCGGTTTTCATTCCCTGGGGGGGAGGGGGTGTCAATGTCAGTTGTGAATACATTCTATCATACTATAAGAGGCACTATTGCGTTATTGTTCAAAATAAGAAAACTATTGTCGCGATTGAAGCTTTGTCGCCGCTTAATTTCAATCGCCTCACGAAGAAGACTACTCCGCGTCTTCTTCGATACCCGTCTAACGATATCCGCGAGACAGGACTGCAGATTTTTCAAAATGAATCCAAGGAAGTTCTTTTGGATGGTCCGGTATGTGCTCGCTGATTGCTGGTCTTTCCCGCTGATTTTTGCTGACCGTATTTATTTTCTCTCAGAGGGGTTGCAATACTTCTTTGTGTTTGCCGAATGTACGATGATCCGCAGCTACAAGGGACTGCGCATACACCTGGTGTTTGGAATGGAAACCGATCCTTACATGATTGGAGTTAATTTATCACCTTTTTGGGTGGTAAATAGATCGACTTAACGCCATATCGTTTTAAAATTTGTCCCACTCTGTCGGTAACACCTGTCATATAGGGTAGGCACGTTTTTTTATTTAATTGCTCCTCGTTATTGTCCCTTTCCCGTAACAAATTTTGCTTCCAAGAGCGCTGTTTTCTTGTATAGCCGTTGGATTTTAAAACATCGTCCACGTAATTGAGCTCTTCCGCAAGGTGATCGTTATCACAGATTCTGTGGGCTCGGTGAACTAGAGTGGTGCAGGGTGCCGGGTGGTGCTGTAAGGTAGCATGCAGGTATCGGTTTGTATGTGTGACCTTGTGAAAAACTGTGTGACCTTATGTATCATCATGCTTCCGTATTACTTTTACATCCAAGAACGCAAGGGATCCGTTCTTCTCTTGTTCGATCGTGAACTTGATCTTGGCGTATTGAGAGTTTAGATGTCTTAGAAAACTCTCAATAACTGATCTCTTAATAATAAAGAAAGTGTCGTCCACATACCTGAACCAAACTTTCGGTTTTACTGATGAACTGCTTAGGGCTGTCTTCTCAATATGTTCCATCCACAAATCTGCAACTAAGGGCGCTTAAAGTAAAGAAGAGGTATATGTGATGCACTAATGTCAGATGTTGTTAAAAGACGTCGAATGAGAGCTTACACTTCCTGTACAGGCACATTAGTAAAAGGCGACTCCACATTGAAACTAACCATAGCGTCATCCTTCTCCAGCCTCAAGTCACCCAAAAGCGACACAAATTCTGTGGAATCTTTAATATGATGTTTCGTGTTTCCGACTTATGGTTTCAAGACATCAACCATATATTTTGATAACAAGTAGCTTGACGGGGTGAGTACTTATATTAGCATTCATATAATTTAGATACCATTTGCGCGGCTAACCTGTTGTTTTTGTAATTTTTAACAAAGAAACTGTAAAACTCACAGCAACAACTTCTAATAAAAGCAAGATAATACCCAAAATTAGAAAAAAATAACATTGTTTTAGCAGTGGAAATCAGTTGTAATACTGGTTACCATGTGAAACCTAAGAAAAATTTTCTGTAGATAATTCAACATAAAATATTAAATCAGTTTCAATGAAAGTTGATAATATTAGTTCTTAAATTTAAATATCATATGTTTGGTAACTATGTAAGCTTCAAAAGCTCTCAGTAGGTGTCTTTTTCCTGTTTTAGTTTGTGCAAATATTAAAAATGTTTAAAAAGAAGCATCTGCTTACCGTAAATATCAAGCACTTAAAACTTATTTCCAAAATTACTATCATTTTCGCATAACATACCATAATGAAATACAGCTAATAAAAACCTAAACTTAAAAAAACTTTTTATTTAAATATTTATTTGTAATCTTAAACGTTTTGTTTTATCGACTTCTTCAGCAAGTTTCTCTGTGACTTTTTCTAGTCTTCTTTTGCTTTGTATAGTTATTTCTTTTCTGATTTTGTTCCAACAATTACCAGATAACTGTACGATCGACACCCATTATAATTCAGTCCTCGGTATGGCCTCATTTTGACTAAGGTGCGTTACATTACGAAACTTATTTAAGGTTGAACCTTACTCGCACCTGATGTAAACTTCAATCTGGATTTGATTTTGGAGTTTTGCTTCTCCTAGACAGGTTGCAGACCCATGCTAACGACGTCTATCTCACAGAACCTTGCAGTCACTAACCGCTTTTGACACCCATGTATCGGTACCTTCACTGCAGAGTAACTCCTTAGCAGATATTAGTCACAAAATATCATCCTGGTCGAAGTGACTAAAGGATGTTGTCAGTCCTTGATCCGCTCCCTAATAATAATAATAACTACTTGGCAAACCCTTTGATTTGATACAGTTCAGAAAATTTAATTTGCCATCTTGGGGCGTGTGCCTTATTAGATTTAGACTAACGTCATTTAGCTTACCGTATTTTGTTCGTCAAACCCTTTCCTTTCGATACCATGTCTAAGGTGAAATTATCTCCCTCTCTCTCTCTCTCTGGTACCTTTAATCTCTTGTGGGACATAGGACGTCTATTAAACCGACACTCCATCTGGTCCGGTTCTGCACCAACTCCCTTAAGTGTGACCACGATTTGTTAAGCTGGGTACCTTGCTTCTCGGCGGATCTTCTCCATGTGTTGCGCAGTTCGCCAGTTTGGCGATATGGTGCGGGTTTCAATCTAGAGCCTGTTGTGCGATGCTTTTTTGGCTCCTTTTATAATGTGTGGCTTATCTATTGGCACTTTCGGCTCCGAATACTGGTGTCTATTCCAGCTTGTCCTGTAAGCCTGTGTAGTTCTTGACCTCCGGCTAGTGGATGTTAGGGATGCTCAGGAGACACCGGTTGACAAAGAGTTGTAGCTCGAAAACAGGCATATATTTGACAGGTCACTTTCCATGTTGAACAACCGTACAACAGAACAAATGTTACGTTTTATTCGTGATGGCTGTCACGAAAGCCTGCCTGTTCATCATTTAGGGCGCACTTGATTGTTTTTGTGACTCGCATTAAGATAATTGTACCGTCAATTTGGAGACATGCAGGTAAAAAACTGATACCGCGCCAATTGATACAACTCCTCAGGTCTCCTGTTTTGGGAATCTTCACAAGTGTGCCTATTTTCAATTCAGTGGGATAGGTTTCGGTTTCCCAACATACCTGAATTACGGGAAGAGGAATATCAGCCACAGCAATGGAATTCGCTTTAAGTAGTTCCACTGGTATTTCAGCAATCCCTGGGGCTTTACCGAATTCCATTGACTTAATTGCGTCCGCTGCCCATTCCAATCGTGTCGGAGCTCTTTAATAAAATATTCTTTGCACCTCCGCAGTAGATGTTCCTCCGTGACAAGAAGGGATCTCTTAGTATCTCTTACAGGATGTTCAGTTTTAAGAGTCTTTTCTGCCAATTTTTTTTACAACCTTGTATAGATTTCCACTGTCACCGCGCTGGGTGCTTCTTTTGCCTGTTCTGCTGGCTGTATTGTACTTGTCACATCGTACACTTCTTTAGACGCAGTTTGAGATTTTGTTTAACTGCAACGTCGGTAACAGAATTGATGCGGTCTTAAATCTGCGTCCATTACTGTATTTTGGTACATGTGGCATCACTAATCCATGGTCGTCTTCTGCTCCATAATGTTCTGTACCACAGCCTACAAAACATTCCTTCGCCCTTTATCATCTTTGTCGTCGTCGGTGTTATGACGCAGTGCATTACCTTTATGGCGCAATGCGGTGGTATATTAGCTGCAAATGTTTGGTATAGTTGTTCTGGCGTCAAAAAAAACCCAGACAATCTCTGTAGCGGTTTTCAGCCCCGCTGTGATGTTAAATTCAGTATTGTCCTCATAGACTATCTTCACTAGTCATCCACAGAGATTATCCATTGGGTTCAATTCTGGTGAAGGCGGTGGCCAATCCGTACTAGATGCACTTACGTGTACCCGGGCATTATCCTGTTGGTGACTTAAAATTTCTTCAGGAAAATTAAGCTAGTATGGAAAGAGATTGCTACTGAAAATTGTCTTTGAGGGTTTGTTTCAAATTAATAAATTTTCCTTATCTGGTTACAATTAATGCCCGCTACACCTAAGCAACAGATGCTCAAATACTGCATTCAAGTTTAACTCTCCTCCCTTGGTGCGTCCTGTTCTATCTTTACTTGGGCTATAACCTAGTGAGATAAAAGTCGGTATACGGATGCTACCAAAAAGAGATTTTCGGAAAAATATGTCTGAACTGGTGAGAAGTTCAAATGTTGCTATTGATGACAAGTTTTTACCTTCCATATTTTGAATGAAATACTTGCAACGATGACATATTTTCCGAACATTTATTATTAAGAAAACGACAAATTATGGTCTTCTTGGGAAAACGACAAATTAGAGGGGGGGGGGGGGGGGGGGAGGAAGACGAATAAACTTACTCGTACACGATACAATCCAATTACACTGACTAACCCGCGCGATGCTAGGAAGAATACAAATATTGTAATGTATACTAAAATAGATTCTAAATTATACAAATAGCATAGCTTAACAAATTATTTAATATTTACAGAATGGCCAACATCCGTCTATTATCAGCAGCCTTGGCGAAGAAGGCTAGAGAGGAACTTAATGAAGACCCAGACAGACTACAAGAAGAAGTCGAACAGTTGCGTGATTGGGTCCTGAAACAGCCACATCTAAGAGGAAGAACAACAGATCAATTCTTGATAGCTTTCTTGCGAAGTTGTAAACACAGCTTAGAACCGGCAAAAGAAAAATTTGATAAATATTATACCTTGTTAGAAGCTTTACCAGAGGTTAGAATTAATAGGGTTGTTGATGATCAGACAATGAGAGAAGTACTGAGACTTGGGTAAGTTACCAGAAAATAAATTAACAGAGTAATGGTATTTATTCAGTTATTTCCATTGTTATAGAGCTGGCCTACCATTACCATTGACCGATGGTGAAGATGGATGCAGGGTTTATTTAATCCGACCAGGGGCATATGATCCTAAAAATTACAACTTTAAAGACGTTGTAAAACTTGGTACAATGCTTGCTGAAATTGCGCTCGTAGATGATGATAACGCAATAGTTGCGGGTCAAGTGATTATTCTTGATATGGCCAATGTCACTGCCAAGCATATATTTCAATTTGATCTTATTTTTATTAAAAAGCTTCTAGTATTTATGGAACAAGCTTCACCTGCCCGACCAAACGGTATTCACATTATTAATACCATACCAGGATTTCAATCATTTTTTAACGCAGTTCGAAGCTTTATGAGTGAAAAAATGAAACGTGGGGTAAATCATTATTAACACATTGTTGACCGGTTACAAGTTAACTCCTGTTTCCGTACCTAAACATTGTTGACCGTTGTCGACATGAAGTTGCTAGAGTATAAATAACTGACGAATTAAATGAATTCAAAACGGATTCTTCTTCTACAGGGTATTTCTAATCGGGTGTACAAAAATAAGTGGTGTGGGCTTAACCGTTTGGGAGTTACAGGGTGATTCATAAATTTGCAATTTTAATGGTATGTACATCATTATTTTATTTTTAACTTTTAATCCACTCAACGCACAAACGCCAAAAAAACTACTGACATTACAAAATCGTCAACAATGTTGATCTAACTCCTACGATTTCAGGTATAGTCACTTCCAAAAGTGAAAAAAGGTTTTGCGATTACTTAAAATTCAGCATTTTCTAAAATTTTGTCCAAAATTAATGTAATTAACTCACTTGTTTTTATTTTTATTTAATTGTCCATCATGTTAATCATGTTCAGCTAGATAAAGGATGTACAAATTTAGACGTAGAAAACTTTTTGGGAAATATTATAAAAATATGCAATTTAAAGAAATTAAACTCAAATTAACCCTAAAATAATTTTTGCTGAATTTAAAACATGTTACAATTAATCTTAGTATGCTACAAAATCTGTACCTACTCCGCAACTTTTGATGCACGCCAATAACCCCCTTGTAATTTCTAAGGTGTATTGTAGCAAGCCTCTCACGTATTTGCGAAACGGCAGTTCCAATTCTGTTAAGAAATTATCCACAGAGATGTCCTGAGATCTGACAGTGTATTCTCCAAAGAGTCCGCTTAAATTTGTAACCTGCGGCAAAATGAATGGTCTTATTAAATGGGTATCGATGATACCAGCCCAGACGTTGGTTTGGAATTTGGGCTGGAAGGAGGTTTTCTTGCCCTTTTGGGTTAGTATTCGATCAGGTATGGAGGTTGTGGAAGTTTCTTCGATTCATTAGTCCACATAATTCGACCCATAATTCAATGTCGCATTTCAGAAGCCAAATACAAAATTTTAATCTTCTCTCGTAATCTCCTTCTAGATGATGTGAACGTCACCCTACTGGATGAATAACCCTCCAACTTTAACTAAAAACAACCGAAATCGTCTTGCGACTGGTTTCAGGGTCTTACCCGACGAGGGTGATTAGTTGCCGCTCGACTTCGGCAGTATCTCTTAACCTTCGGAAATTCTACCAAAAAAACTCCTTTTTGGTATGCACGTCAATTTCATATTCCAGTACAGCCGCTTTTTCCTAATAATTTTTGCTTGAGAATACCCGTAGTTTTTAATTTGTTTTTTAAGTGTGACCGATATTCTTGCTGACTGATCTTCTTTTATAGCAAAATTACCATCAGGTATCAGTATCTATAAGCACGCCATGATACTTGTGTGTAAAAACTGGCTATCACAAGCTAACAACGACAAAAAATAAATTACAGTTCATTTTTTAATATTTTTTTTTGTCTTTAAAATTTTGTTTATTTAACGTATTTCCTAGCTAAAGTGTAACAAAATATTAAGGTAGTCAGGGTTATCTAAGAATGTGGTTTTTCTGATTTCTTCTCTACCTTGCCACGTTGGTCCTTTATGAGATAAGCAATTTAAGGGGGTAGTACCGGTTATAAAGGTAAAAAACAGCCTAATTTTCAAGATTTTTTTCTCGGCTCCTTTATTATGTATCATTTTCAAATTTTTCACATACTTTAATTATATTTTCAAGATAAAAAAAAATTTCTTTCTTTTTGCCAATTTTTTTTCACATTTATAGTGGGCGCTGAAGTTGGTACCTCAAAAAATACCTCGTCATATGGTGGATAGTTAATCTCAGAAATGAAGAATCTGAAACAGAAAAACCAAACGGCATTTTATGTAGGAATGTTTCTTACGTGGTAATTTACCACAATATTTGAATAAATGATTAAAAACAAAAAAGGGCGGCTGTTTGAAATTTTTTTTTGAAAAATCGCCTCTTTTCTCACTTTGTTTCGCTCGTCAAATTTTGTTGTATTGACTTTTGGCCTATATTGTGGTAGATTACCACACAGGACACTTGAATAAAGAACCACACCAAATTTGACCTAAATCGGTTTGGCTAATCCGGAGATTAAGTGTCCGCCATTTGAAAAAACTTCATTTTAAGAAAAACGCGTTTAAATTTTTTTTTCCATTCATTTATTGAATAGGATTTATATATTGAATAGCGTTAGGAAGCCAACAGTTTGTACAGTTACACAAGCCTAACGATCCGATACACACTGAGCACGTGTTAGGAAGCCAATAGTATTGTACACTATTATGTATACATATAATAACCATATTTTGAAAGGAGATGATGAGCAGCTGCCGGTATATTATCTACCGGCGGAGAGCGAAAAAGGCGCGCACGCTTAAACTGCTGTAACTTTTTTTTTGAGAGGTGATTTCTGAAGGTATAAGGAATTGAGAAATTTAAAAAAGAAAAAAATCGATTTTTTTTAAATTATAACCGGTACTACCCCCTTAATAAAAATAAAAAGCAGATGTATTAATTACATGAGATCTATTAACCCACTTATTTTTGCACATCAGAACTGAAACACTCTGTAGAAGACGTGTTCTAAGTTTCATCTTAAAACATAACGCGTTAATAAAGTTATTACTGTTTACTTACCTTCACGATTACTTACCTTCAGATTTCTTACGAAGCTGAAATTAGGTAAATTCACTTCATTCGTTCAAATTATATTTGTCTCTATTTCGAAACCCATAAACAAATTTTTAAAAAATATTTTCAGTTATTTGCCCACGGAAGTAATTTGGAGTCACTCTACGAACACATTCCACAGAAACTACTTCCGGCAGAATATGGTGGAACAAATGGTACTATTAAAGACATCACTGATTACTGGGAGAAACATTTTATTACTTTTCGAGATTACTTTAAAGATGGGACTTTCTTTGGCACAGATGAAAAACTTCGTGTTAGAAAACGAACTGATCTAGCTACCATAATGGTTCCTTCAGAAACTTAAATGTTAAAACATAAATTGTATAAAATTCATAAAACGTTTATATTAAATTCAACTTTAATTCGTCAAATTCAATTTGTAAATAAGCTAAGTTTCTAGCTAGAAAACCTATACAAATCTGCTTATTTTGCTGAGAGAATGACTTATAAAAAATATATTCATACCAGGTGATTTAATTGATTCATTCTTACTAAAACTTCAACGTGTTCGATTCGACAGTGTACGTCAGAAGCAGTTTATTAAGTTTTACCTTTTTTATAAATTTTTCGCTTCTAGCTTTATTATAGTACTTTTGTGATCGTCAAGATCGCAAAAAAAATGTTAAACAGATTTATTACTGTCGCGGTATTACAGCATTAGTAGTTCGTAACATTTAAGGATTTGTTTCGATTTTGCTCGCCGTTTCAAATCTGCAATAGAATATTGTAAATATAAATAAAAACAGAACTAAAGTAAATTTTACATATATGGATCAAAATCACCAAGGTGGAAAATTCAAAATTCTGTTTTGTGATGAATAGACCTAGCAGCTATTACTTTGATGATTAGCTTAAATGATCATAAACTTGTATTTAAACAATATTTACGTTGGCAGAGATAGAATTGATTACTTTTCTTGACATTTTATTTTTAAAGTGATAAAATAAAACTTAAGTATTTCTTTTTATTTTTTACAATAGCGGAAGTATGTAGTTAAAAATAAGAAATTTAAAAAACTCTTAGGAAATTGCAAATAAAAACGTTTAGAAGCAAAATATCGCTACAAATGAAGCTATATGACTATTTTTTTGTATTAAATTTTCTAAATATGCCAATATCGCTGACTTAATTATAAATAAATTAGCTATAGATATAAGAAATCCGCTTTTTTTACTATTACGAGGGCCTTATTTTAAATATCTAAAATAATTATGTGTTATTTGTAATTTTAGTGAAGTTCCCGGAAATGATGAGGTGTTCACGGAATGATGCGTGTGTTCTCTGAATGCTGGTATAGAGACAATTTAGGTTTATGAAATCATAAATCATTTATTTATTTTGCATAAGATTTATTATTTAAAAAAATGTAACTTGAATAACTTCTTAAGGGTAGGTTCTAGTCGAGCAATTTCAAAAAGTTAATTTTAATTTTTTTTTGCATATTTAAAATCCCTATAGTGTTTAGAATAAGCCTCTAAAACGATTTGACCAAGCTCGGAAAAATGTAAAAGTTACAGCCGATTTATTGCGAACGCGTGCCGGCCGAAAATCATGCCTTCGGTCCCTTGAATAAACTAGTCAAAATCAGTTTCACAAGGAAGAGAAAGGATTGCTCTATTGTCCAGGAACAGCTGACCAGCTATAAGAAACGAAAATTATATTTTTCCCACGTTTTTTCTGTCAAACTTTAAACGCCTTTTTTTCAAAACCATGTTTTTAGACACGCCGTGCAGAGTTGCAGTCAAACCGTTCAACCGATTGACTTCTTTTTTCTACTGAATAAAGACTATTGAATTTAGGGGGCCATGGACCATTTTCAACAAAAAATATTCCTACTACTATTTTTTTAACCACTATGAAAAACAAAAAAAGGACTAAAAGATCGGCTTTTTTCTTCATACGGTCGCCATTTTATCAAATATTACTGAATTTTTCTAAAAAATTTCCATGACCTCGCAAATTTGTTCTATTTTGCAAATAACCTTTGATGTTTGTGTTTCAGATAAAAGAGGAAGGCGAAATAATGCACGGCGCTACACGGCTCCAAAAGTGCGTGGATATCTCGCAAATTTTACAATTGAAAGAATAAAAAAATATTTTTTTTGTGAACTTAAGTAAATATACTAAAAGCTGAAAATAGCGAATTATACATTATGTACCTTCTTCAGTGAGAAAAAAATTTATAAACTTCAGCAATTTTTCAGGCCGCTCGACTAGAATCTACCCTTAACAGTCTTTTAATCGATGTACACAGCCGAGTACAATTCTTAATAATCTTTCTCTTTGGCGCAAATAAGCTGAACTATTTTTTTTAATTGCTTTTTCGGACGTTTTTTATTTTTTTTCAGCCTCAAGAGACTCCTTATTTGCTAAAAAAAACATTTCTTAAAAAGTACGTTAGCACAACATAAATTAATTGACCAATAGTAATAACAGATATCACTCTGGTAATTAAATAGTCATCTCGGGAACGTCCCCGAAATAACTTTTTCAAAGAAACGCGGTCTGTTTAGAAGACAGCCGTCTTTGACGTCATGTTTGGCTTCGTTAATGTAAAATATTTGAGGTTACTAATTTGTTATTAAAACTATAAAACGTTTTTTTTTTAATATTCCGAGTTAATAAATGCATTCCCGGTATGATGACCTATTGATGTACGCTCTGTAAATAATGAATCGAAAGGTACTTACCACCTATTTCTAATTATTTTGGCTAAAAAATCTCCTGACAGCCACTTTGTTTACATCTTTCACTACAACTGTGCCATATACATCTAAAGGTTGCGTTCAAAAACACAATATTTTCGGGCAAGCGTTCGGACTGCGTTCACTTAAATGATGCTTACATTGTTGGGCATGATATTTTGACTTGATTTTCTTTAATTTCGTTTCCTTTTTTATTAATACTTATTATTTACTTGTAAACAAATTGCTATATTTTCAAAAACTACTCAATTATTTGCAAAAAAAAACACAGAAATGGATATATGTATATGAATTAATAGATATTATAACTATTGCGGCAGTCGGTTACGAAGCGTATAAGGTGTATCAGAAGATGGGTAAAAGAAGCTGTAGGCGATTCTGGGGGAGAGAATTGTATGGTAACAGGAATTCAAGTGGATACTTTGAAAGGACATTTAAACAATTAAAGGAATATGACGGAGAACAATTTTATGTGGCTACGAGAATGAAACCCGAAACTTTTGATGTGCTATTAAATCTCTTGAAAGAAAAATTAACAAAAATCAGCATTCGAACACCGATTTCTCCGGAATGCAGACTTTTTCTGACGCTCATGTCAGACTTATTTTATTCTTAAATCGCAGCACTGTTGAATTTGCATTTGGGTACAGATATCTTGGTCATGGGGGAGCAAGCAATATTGGTCTATGACATTTAAAGTTGGCTTAACTACTGTAAGGCGAATAGTGTATAAAACATGTGATGCCATATGGGATGAACTTTCTTCTATATATTTGTCAACACCGAACACGCATGAATGGATTAAAATCGCAGAAGACTTCAACAACATTTGGAATCTTCCAGGTTGTGTCGGTGCCATTGACGGGAAACACATCAACATAACTTGTACTCCGAATTCAGGGTCTCAGTTTTACAATTATAAGGGAACATATAGTATTGTCTTGTTGGCAGTATGCGATGCTAATTATACCTTAACGGCTATTGATATTGGAGCTTATGGGAGCTAGAGTGATGGTGAAGTGCTACACTTTTCACAGTTCGGACAGGCGCTGGAAAGTTTTAAATTCCCACTTAACTTAGATTTGCACCTTTTTTACATTACCTACATTTGAATCCAGTTTTGATAATATTGCTAGTGTGTTTACTTTCAAGGAAGTATTTCACATTATTCATTATTTTTGTATTCAGTCTAGGTCGTATCTACAAAATTAGTTTTATCGTTAAAGCTCTTCGGATAATTGCGATTAAATCTTGCATAAAAATCGTTCTAAACTTTAAATTTTAGAGCTTACCTCTAGTTATTTTGTGACTTTCAGATCTCCTAACAGATTCCGCTACTCTCCTCTTCAATACGAATCAAGTGGGTTCTTAGTTTTTAGCTGCTTTTTACAAATTCTGGTTATACTCTGCCAAAAGCCAGTTATTCCGAAAGCATCTTTTAAGACTATAAAATTTTTACATAATAAAGCAGTTTTTTTAATTTATCTCCTTTTTGCTGAAAGTTTGCGTCATAAACTGCAATAACTTAATTTTTTTAACTTCTATTACGGCATTTATGTCGCATTTAGCTTAAAATTCAAAATGTCAACAAATCAATTCAAAATATAAAAACTTGCTAGAAATGCGACTTTGTTTATCACCAAATAGCAGTCCCTAAATGCGTTATAACTTGCAAGTGCTACATCTTCACCAGTGGCCAACTAGTCCAACTGCAGAAGTCGTTAAGTTGAAGTCAAGCTG
The DNA here is from genome assembly GCA_964036015.1 of Leptarthrus brevirostris. Lineage (NCBI taxonomy): Eukaryota > Metazoa > Arthropoda > Insecta > Diptera > Asilidae > Leptarthrus > Leptarthrus brevirostris. Next base: position 138,360,466 of record OZ038372.1, on the reverse strand, counting down.
CGAACATTTTGGAAAGTTGCATGTGATTTTATACCGAGTGATTTCAATTTTACAGAAAAAACCTAACAACAACAATAAAAAGACATAACATATTTCTAGATGCTTGGCGTGATAAAAGAAATAAAGGTATAAAGGTTTGCATGATAAGAATTTTGAAAAAGATGCCTTAAATAAACTGAATTTTGCAGAACTGAAGGCACCTGGGACCTTCTTTTCGCCATGTACCATCGAAAGGTCTTTCTCTACGATGCGGCGCGTTAAAACGTAGCTGAGATTTACAATGGCTGAAAACATACATGATATTTTGTAAATATTCGGGAAAGCACCAAGACGCTTCGTTGTTAACTGATTTATATTTGTAATTTTAATTAAATTTCTATTTTTATAAAACTAAATAAATAAAAAAAAAATAATTTAAATAAACAAAAGATTTAATATCCTGGCTACGCCCATTATTCTTAATATCACTTGTTTGAAATCAATAAATTCACCTAAAATAAAATACTCCTTAATCTTAAAATGCCACATGTATATATATGTATAAGCAAAAAAACAAGAAGTCTTATACAGTGTTATATTAAAAAATTATTTCATTTTTGATTTCGATGGATGCTTTGGGTCTTGGGTTCCGTACCTCAAGAGGAAAAGTGGACCCCTATAAAATCCCCCTATAAAATTTTTTGTCTGTCTTTCACAGACATTTTTGTCGAAAACAACGTGACGTAGAAATTTGAAATTTTTACATACTTACGTATTGTCTTTATTACGCACATACATTTCCAAAATCAAGATTATGAAATATATTTTTTTTAATTTCTAATGGATGGAATTGGGTCCCCTCACAGAAAGGTTTTTGGGTTGCACCATTATTATGGCAAGTCGTTTTACGCTGAGATTAAGCTTTAATTTGGCGAATTATAATTTTACTTTAATATAATGAAAGTTTAGTATTAAATTTATTATTACACTTCAAATAAATGGTATTCTTATAATCATACTAAATAAAGAAAAAACAGAATTAAAATTATGTACTTAATTTAAATTTCCGAATTAATATTATGCAATTAATTTTAATTCTTAAATTTTAATTCTTGAATTAAAATTAAAAAGATAATTTAAATTCTCAAAAATAAATTCTGAAAAATGAAATTCTTGAATAAAGATTATGTACTTAGCAGAAGAATTTAAATTCAAGAAATAAAATGTAAGCTAATAAGAAGAAAAACAGCGCTCGAAGTCTTACTATTTAATAGCATGCATTTCATATCTTGAATTAAAATTATGCTCCTAGAAGTAAAAGTAAGTAAAATTTAAGAATCTTCTTCTTATGCGGGTTGAAAAGTAATGTAAGTAAGTAAGTAAATAAGATCTACCAGATCGATTTTGATACGGTAAAAGGGGTATAACAAGAAAGGTATTAAACTGTGTCATAGCGGGGTGACGGATTTTTCAAAAAGAAAACGGTGGTAATCTTTTCCTTTTACAGCCTTAATTTTGTGTGGGTGGAGCCTAAGCTAAAATTATCCCGGTCTTTAAGGTTTTAACGGGGTATCGCGTAGATGAGCTTGAGGTAACTATGGAAAGAAGAAAGCGCAACCAATACGATGAAGGGGTGGGTTTCTTCAGTGTCAAAGTGAAGTCGTCTAGAATGTTCAGCATGGGGTCATTTTTTGCAAACTGTACTTTCAAAATAGCAAAAACGCCCGACTGGAATGCGGTCTTCTTCTAGGCTGGTGTAGAACTTATGGGTTTATGAACATTAGGCAATTTACTTCAATTTTTTGAAAAAGGCCCTAGTTTGGAGTCTGACCATTTTGGTGTTTTACAACCTTAATAACTCCACAAGTTTTGATCAAAATCAAAAGGTTTAGATAAAAATTTCGAGTTCAGTATATAATACTAGAATTTTTACAAATTTTAAATTTCGCTTTATATTTTGTACCAGATCTTTTTCGTCATCATCATCATTTCAAAATATTATAATTTAGAGTCGAAATGTCCGATTGAAATGAAGTAAGAAATGTTTTCTGTTTCATGCTCCATTTAATCTTTTGCGAAAATATTTCGGAGGTTAGGCCAAACTTCATGTGTAAATTAGGGATGTGGGATATCAAATGAAATGTTGTCGCCAATATAACTTTTCTTTAAATTCAAAAAACTTCATAGCAGATTTTTTTGTGGGTTAAATTCAAAAACTTCATAGCAGATTTTTTTGGGTTATTCTACAAGGGAGGATTCCCGAAATCTGAAGAAGTGAAAGGAGGAACACTTTTTTTTAAACCATCTACTTTTTTTTCAAAATATCAGAAATGCAAAAATTAGCAAATATTTCGGTGAAAAAGCACTTTTTTTAATCATTTACTTAAAATTGCATGAAAAGTTGGTCGGATCTGCGTGAATATTACATCAAAAGTTTGTTAATCGAACGTATTCCAGCTTGAAAACGTATATTTACCGAGTAAGTACTAAAAAAATGGCACCAAACAACCAATGTTCCAATAATTTGAAGCGTCGGAAAGTTAAAAAAATTTTAATATTTTGAACCTATTTTAATAATTCTTTAAAACCTTAAAAACAGGGTATTATTTAAAATATTGTAAAATTATTGCGGCCGATATAAGCACAGTGGATCACAAAATACGAAAACATCACGAAACTAAAATTTTAATTTGTTTAAAAAAAATTCGCCGACCTGAGGGTGACTACCCTTATTTGAAAGTCATGCAAACACCGCATTGAAGACTTTTGTTTATTTCATTCGATCAAATTTTTTATACTAATCGTACATTTTCGTACATTTTCTCATGGTATGAATTAAAATTTTAAAACATTAAAAAAAATATAATTTTTTATGATGCGTCCAAACTCTAGGGGACAACCCTATGATAGGTCAGCATGGCATCGTCCAAAAGGAAATTAGTGGGTAAGGGGAATAAGGGAACTTAAATGTCTTGTTTTTGCATTGCTGCGAGCTAGACAACACTCCAAAGCCGAACTGTATGCTTTCTTTATATTTTAAAAACTCGCAGGGAGACTGAGGCTCGAACCTTGGAACCATGACATGGTAATCCAATCAGCCAATTGATCTAACTTCGTTTCCGCCTACGGGGCTTCAGTAATCATGTAAAACATCCCCTATAAAAATCCAACCCCTAATTCTCACTAAGGAGTTTCAATCAATACTTGCGGAGTTAATTAACCTCCAAGGCGTCAGGATGGCCAGAAAATGCCTAATTAACATACACCCGAAGTTCTAAGCCCAACCAGAACAAGACCACATTCCTTTACTATTTTGGGTCTACTGTTTGCAAAAAATTACCCCATTTTGAACCTTTGTGACTTCACTTTGGGCCTTAATAACTCCACTTCTTTTTCAGCTTAAAATCCCAGTATATTTTCATTACATTGGACACCTTATCAACCTCAAACTCATGTACGCAATACTCCGTTAAACCCCTACAGCCCGAGAAAATTTCAACTTTGAGGCCCCAACCACAAGAAATTAAAGCTCTGAGAGGAAAAATACAATTATATCCGATAAAAGTAACATCTATCATGAAAGAAAAAAAAATCTCGTTCAAGATCTAAAATAGATATATTTAGTCCTTTATGAAAAATTACATCCTTTGACACAGTTTAATACTTTTTCTATTAAGCCCCCTTTTCTCTCTCTCGGCTTCTTTTAACCTCTTGTAGGACATACTATAGATCATCTGCTAAATAACTCTCCACCTGGTCCAGTTCTGCGCCAACGCCTTCAACTGCGGCCATGCTTTGTTGATCTGTGCACCTTCCCTCTCTACGACTTTTCTACATATGTTGCGCGGTCGTTAAATTCGGCGTCTTCCTTGGGTTCCGTGCAGGTTCCAATCTAGAGCCTGTTGTGTTTCTTTGGCTTTTTTCTTGGTGTGTGGCCTATTAATTGCCACTTTCACCTGCGAATATTGGTGCTTATCCCATTTTGGCTGTATACCTTTGTAGGTCTTTGTAGGTATGAAACTTTTACCAATGGATGTTAAGGATGCGCTGGAGACACTGGTTGACACGGATTTGTAGCTTAGATGATGATATTTGACAGGTCACTTTCCTTCTGAAGTACGCAACAGAGACAGGAACCTTTAATACTAATAGAGTAGCTATTCGACGATGGCAAAACGGACTTTCAAGAACGTAGGACATGCAACTGTGGTAGCGCTATGAACCCAATGTGGTCTAGGCTTTTTCGCCGCCACCGTAATCTAAATTATGGTGGGTTATTAAAATTTTTTTGAATTTTTCTTTTTATTCTTTAAGAGTATCTTGTTAAAATTTGAGGTCGATTGGAGCAAAACTGCCGGAGATTCAGTGCTCGGGTCTCTCTCCATTCGATACATCCCATATATGTACAAAAGAACTTTAAACGCGTTTTTCTCAGATTTAGTTTTTCAAAGTCGGTGATCACTGTAAGTCAAAAACTACTCATCCGATCCTTCTCAAATTCTGCACACTTCTTTTACGCATAAATTACGAGGTAACGACGTCGAGATTTTGAATTTTTTATTATTATAATTAATTTTACAACAACAAATTCGCCGATTTTTATCAATAAATTTTCATAAATTCAAAAAATTCGTCTTTTTTTACTTCTAAAAATTTGAAAAATCAATAAAAATAAACAAAATCTCGACGTTGTTACCTCAAGAAACTCATAAACTAACGAAATCTTTTTGGTTTTTTGTCAACTTATGTGCCAGTAATGAGTAATGATGATCACCGCAAAGTATCTTTTTATTTCCTGTCAGTCACTCAATTCACAATATTTTCACCCAAAAATTTAAAAGAAGATTCTTGAAATGTTGTACTATTATGTTCTTAACTTAAAAATAAATTTATATTTACCATATTTTTTGTTTGTTTATTTAAATTTTTTTTTAAAATATTGAGAATTAATTCTTTTTTTCTTGGATAGAGTATGTTTCCTGGTTGATACCACGAGAAAAAAAATGTTGGTGGGGTGGGGGTGCGGATGAAACCTAACTGTGTAACGCATGGACCGATTTGGATGGCTCTTTTTTTGTTGTACAGAGTATGATCCCCCATTGCTAATAAGAGGAAAAAATTCGGGCTAGGGGCGGAGTGATAGTTTAATTTCATAACTCGTGGACCGATTTGGATAATTCTTCTTCTCTTGGATAGAGTATGTTCCCTGGTTGATACCTCGAGAAAAAAATTGTTGATGTGGTTAGGGTGGGGAGTGGGGGGTGGAAGCTAACTTTGTAACGCGTCGATCGATTTGGATTGTTTTTTTTTGTGCAGAGTATTGCTAATATTAGGAAACGCGTTGACCGATTTGGATAATTCTTTTCTGTTGGGTAGATTATGTTACCTGGTTGATATCAGGAGAAAGAATGTGTTGGTGGTGGGGTGGTGGTGGGGTGGTGGTGGGGGTGGAACCTAACTTTGTAACGCGTGGACCGATTTGGATGGTTCTTTTGCTGTTGTAGACAGTGTTATCCCGCATTGCTAATAGGAAAATAATTTGGTCCTAAAGTGGCGGGTAGTCTAACTTCGTAACGCTTGCACCGATTTCGATGGTTCTTCTTTCGATGTGTAGAGCATGTTGCCTGATACGACGATAAAAATGTATAAGTTATGTGGTGTGAGGAGCTGGCGTTACACAATTTCTTAATTCACACACCTATTTGGAAGATTCTCTTTTGTTGTGAGTTATATGATCCCCTCTTGCTATTCTGTGGAAAAATATTGACCTAGGGTTGGGGTGGGGGAGGGATAACCTAACTTTGTAACACGTGGACTGATTTAGATGATTCTGAATACATACAGTATCTATTTGTATTCTGGCAAAAATGTTGGCTTATGGTGAGAGTTGAAGAGTCGGCGGCGCCTACCTTCATAAGGTATAGACCGATTTTGATTCGGTTTTGTAGAATACGTTTACCGATTGGCAAATGAAAACAATTTTGTGCCTGAAGTGACAACGATAACTCTCTCTTGCTGCATAGAGTACGGTGGAGCAAAAAAACTACCCAACCACAATTGAATATATAAAACTAGTTGAACGTGTCAGCTCACGGAATTATAATGAAGGACGATTAAATACTTTTGTTGTAGTTGTTTGGTTTGTTTGATTTGCACCGACTTCAAAATGTCGTAACAGATATAAAACTATAAATTATTTTATACTTTTCAGCGCTTTATTTTTGTATGTATAGGAAATAAAATAGATCGTGTAAATCATTCAGGAATTTTTAAGTAATATATACCAAAAAAAAATAATTTAACAATTGTTTGGTTCGTTTACTTTGCCCCGATATAAAATGAAAAATTATTTTATGCTTTTTAGCGCTTTTTGTGAAGTCGGTTCACAGAACTATTTTATTTTACATTTTGTGATCGTTAACTGGTTTTTGGAACCTGCTCTAAGAGTTAGTACTTCTACCTAAGTCACAGTTAAAAGTAAGCAAAGTTCGATTCATTCTTAAACATAAATTCAACCCGTTCAGTTCGAGAGTGCAAGTAAAAAGTAAATTTTTTTAAGTTTTACATTATTTGTAAGGTTTTCATTTCTGGCTTAGTTATAGTTCTATTAAATAATAATATTCTTGAAATATTACGGTTTGTGATTATCTTAAAAAATTTGGTTAAAATAATCTAAAATTATCGACTTCTCATTGTGGTAGGAAAAATAATTTAATGGATGATTATGACCATGGTGCTTCTATTTGCCTAAAATAAAAAACAATTCTTATTTAGCTTGTCGTTATAGTACGAACTAGAATTATTATAATAAAAATAGGATAATAGTGATTGACACGATAAAAAATCAATTTTAAAGCATTTTTCTAATTTTCAGCAGACCGCTTTTTATTGAACTGCAATTTATCACTATTTTACTATTTTTGACTTTGTTGTAATTATTCTAGTTAGTGCTACAACGACAGGCTAAATGTTTTATAGAACAGAACAGCTTTCCCCTGCACCCATACTTATATTACAAGTTCAAAGAACGATTTTATTATTAGCATTCACGCTTTTTAGTCAACTTTAACTCTCGATTCGGCTGAAACTTTTCATATGAGCAACTTAAAAAGTAGAAAGTGACAATGTAACTTGTTTAAAAAAAAAAAGTAAACTGATCACAAAATAGGCGCCTTGGCATAATTTAAAGGCGGCGCAAAGTTAGTGTAACAAAATAATCGTAACGTAATTTTTACCATGGAAGTTCTGCTGTTAAAATGGATAAATGCGGCGAGAAGCCAAACTGTAACAGAATATGGGGTAATTAAAGACAAATCTGACTTTGATCTTGGAATATGTTGTTAGGGTCACCGACCCGAATCGAATTAATGTGGTTTGGAAGTGCACTGTTGTATGAGCGGTAAGATATAAATAAAATATATTTTAAATTTCGAAGGTAGAAGTTGAGGGTTAGGAGGAAGGGCGGTGGAGGGTAAACAATTAGCCAAGCACTTCTATCACCATCCCTCACACACCAACCATACCACTATTCTGGAAAAGGCATATTATGCGGGACTATTTGTACACCAAACTTATGATTTTCCTTTCACAGAATTTTTGAAGAAGGTAATTTTTGGAAAATGTTGATATTACCCCCTCGCCAAACCCTCCTCCTCATAATTCTCACGAATTTGAATAAGAATGTGGTCATTAAGAAACATAGTTTGAAGAATGCGACTTTCAAGCTCAGAAAAAGTATGATGGAGGTCCGTGCGCGCCCTATATATATTATATACATATATTTCAAGGTTCAAGATCATCGGAGGGTTTAAGTTATTATAGATAATTAACCCACATTTTTTCCTCTTTCTTTGAATATTTAAATCTATTAGTGTGCTAATGTGATCGCTGTATATGAAACCTTCACGAAAGCCTGCCTGTTTATCATTAAGAGTGCGCTCGATCATTTGCTTGATTCGCTTTAAGATGATTTTTGCCATCAATTTTGAGACTCCAGTTAAAAGACAGATTCCGCGCCGATTGCTACAACTCCTCATTGCTTCAGATTTTTGTTTCCCAACATTCCCGGAATACGGGGAGAGAAATATCCATCTTACGTAGTAGTTCATTACATCAGCCAACTCGAATCTTGTCGGAGTTCTGGTGTTAATGTTGACCGCAGCCATCGGGTGTCTAGGTTTGTGTGAAAAGGTATTCGACGGTCCAAAGAAGTTGTTTAGGAGTTCAACAAAATATACTCTCCACTACCAAATTTGATGTTCCTCCATGACATTAAGGGATCTATCAGTGTCTATTACAGGATGTTCAGTTGTAAAAGTCTTTCTTGCCAATTTTTTCTTTGGCAATGGATCTCCACTGTCATCGGCGGTATGCAGTTTTGAGATGATGCGGTCTTTAATCTGCTTCCGTTCCTGCATTTTGAACCATGTGGCGTAACTGGTCCATGGTCGTCTTCCGCTTCCCACGTGTTCTACACAGCTTTCGAAGCATTCTTTTGCCCTTTCCCATTTTTGGTCGATGGAGTCGTCAGTCGCTATTTTGCCACAATACAGTGGGATATGCGCTGCGGATGTTCGGTATTGTAAGCCTCTGCACATGGAATGATGGCATATTAGATGTTCTGTTACCTGGTCGTAATGTTGCCGTGCATAAGCAAAATTAGCTTTTTTAACCGACTTCCAAAAAACAAAGAGGTTCTTAGTTCGACGCGTACGTTTTTTTTTTTTTTATGTCTGACCGGGCATAACTTCGTAACGCGTCGACCGATTTTGATGATACTTGTTTTGTTGAGTATGTTCACCGATTGGTACCATGAAAACAAAAATGTTTGGTATTGTGGGGGTGAAACCTAACTTTGTAACGCGTGGTTCGATTTGGATGGTTCTTTTTTTTTATTGTACAGAGTATGATCCCCCATTGCTAATAGGAGAAAAAAATTGGTCTAAGGTGGAGGAGGGGGAGGAGTAGCCTTACTTTGTAACGCGTGGACCAATTTGGATAATTCTTTTTCTGTTGGGTAGAGTATGTTCCGTGGTTGATACTAGAAGAAACAAATTTTGGGGGGTGGTGAAACCAAACCCCCCCCCCCCCCCATTGCTAATAGGAAAATAATTTGGTTCTATGGTGAAAGGTGTGGGTGCGGGGGGGGGGGGGTAGTCTAACTTCTTAATGCGTGGACCGATTTGGATGCTTCTTTCTGTATTGGGTAGAACATGATCCTTGGTTGATACTACGAGAAAACAAATGTTGGTGGGGGGGTGGAATCTAACTTTGTAACATGTGGACCGATTTGGATGGTTCTTTTGCTGTTGTATAATAGAAGAATATTTTGGCCCATGGTGGGGGGTTAGGAGAGGAGAGGAGTAGCCTAACTTCGTAACGCGTGGACTGATTTGGATATTTCTTTTTCTTTTGGGTAGAGTATGCTCCCTTTCCCACGAGAAAAAAAATTGTTGGTGTGGTTGGGATGGGAGAAGGGGGGTGGAACCTAACTTTGTAACACGTCGACCGATTTGGATGGTTCTTTTGCTGTTGTATAGAGTGTGATCACCCATTGCTAATAGGAGAATAATATGGTGCTATGGTGGTGGTGGGAGAGGGATAGTAACTTCGTAACGCGTGGGCCGACTTCGATGATTTCTTTTCTGTTCGGTAGAGTGTGTTCCTTGATTGATACCATGAGAAAAAAAAGTTTAGTCGAACGGGGGTGGGGTAGAGGGTTAAAACGAACTTTTAAGGCGTGGACCGATTTGGATGGTTCTTTCTTCGTTGTATAGAGTCGGAGACACTAAAAAGTGAAAAATAAAATAGTTTTTAAAAATAAGTTGAACCGACTTTACAAAAGGCGCTAAAAAGCATAAAATAATTTTTAATTTTATATCTATTACATTTTGAAACAATAAAAACAAATAAAACAACTACAGAACCACAATTGAAAATAAAACATAATACTACCTGAACGTTTCAGCTTACGGGATCATAACAATTGACGATAAAATATTTTTGTTGCAGTTGTTTGGTTTGTTTGATTTGCACCGACTTCAAAATGTCGTAATAGATATAAAATTAAAAATTAGTTTATGCTTTTTAGCGCCTTTTGTGAAGTCGGTTCAATTTTTTTTTAAAAACTATTTTATTTTAGACCTTACATCGAGAAGACACTTTGTCCAACTAAACTCTAAAGATCTTTCAATCACCGATACCCCCGCGTGCAGCACCGTTTCAACCGATTTCGCTTTACTAAAATAGTTCGCACAGTTGAACATTTCTTTAAAAAGGTGTAATTAAATTTAATTATTATTTTAACCTTATGCTTTTCAGGAAGAATATTTTTCTAGAACCTTATACTACGAACGGTTGATTATTAATTTATCGTAGCTTGAACATCGAAACTCTAAATATATTAGAACAACAGTCGAGGAAATGTAGCTGAAAAATATTTAGTTTACCTGATTGGAAAAAAAGTATTTTGTTTAATCACAACAATATGTGTTTGCCAATAGAATACATTATGTGCAGAATAATTGAAGAGGAACATTCTGCATTTTTTCTATAAGTCATCTTTGGTAATGGCAAAGAAGAATTCTCGTGGTGAAAAAAAAGTTTTTTGCAAATTTCGCTATGTCATATGAATTCTTCAAGAACGCTCCTGAATGCTTTCTAGTAAAATTGTTAAATTATTTTTTTTTGGTATATATTACCTAAAAATTCCTGAATGATTCACACGATCTATTTTATTTCCTATACATACAAAAATAAAGTGCTAAAAAGTATAAAATAATTTATAATTTTATATCTGTTACGACATTTTGAAGTCGGTGCAAATCAAACAAACCAAACAAACCAAACAACTACAACAAAAGTATTTAATCGTCCTTCCTTATGATCCCGTGAGCTGAAACCTTCAAGTAGTTTTATAGATTTCACAAGTCAACAGGGTCACAGAGAGGGGGGGCGAAGGGGGTAAACCCCCCGGGCCCGGGCTTTCAAAAGGGGCCCCATCATATAAGTCATCAACAGAAAAAATTTGCATTTTAATTATATATAAAAAAAAATGTTTCACGATCGAAAAAGATTTTAAATGGTACCCCCCGGGCCCGAATTTTGTCTCGGGCCTGCAAGTCAACATTTAGTTTCAAAGAAAACACCGGATTCTACCTAGGTACACAGGGGTTTTTGAGGTAGCTGAGTCTGAATCCGGTGTCGGTTGACCTCTACCACGTCAGTTTCAATGTCATTTGAATGTCAAACTAAGTAAAGGGAGTTGAAAAATTCTGAAAAAATTCATACATAGGCTTATGGGGTCACTTAGTCCAAATCCGGAGTTTTCTAACCATTAAAAGACATGCAGAGGTCATTTTAATGTTCTTTTGAGGTCATTTCAAGGTTATTTCGAGAATAGAAGAGGAAAGAACATTAAAAGAGTTTGAAAAAATGCATACATAGGTTTACTAGGTCACTAATTCTGAATCCCGATTTAAGGTCGCTGAGTCCGAATCCGGTTTCGGTTGACCTTTTTAGTTCCCCGTCCACCTTTGAATATTAAATTGGGTCTAGTAAAGCCGTATGTCAAGGCACTGAGTCGAGTTGAAAGTCTTGCTTTTATGCATATTTTCGAAGTATTACCTTATCTTTCTGATCCCAAAATAAGAAAGGGCGTCTTTACTGGACTAGAGATAAGAGATCTGCTAAAAAATGCTGAGTTGGAAAGAATAATGAATAACAAAGAGAAAGTAGCTTAACAAAGTTTCAGAGAGGTGACAAAAAACTTGGTTCGCGTTGACCGTAGTTCGTGCGATGGCTGTAGAGTCGGAAAAGGGGAGTGGACCTAAGGTTGCGAGGATTGGTATAGATGGATAAAGATTGTAGGATTGAAGGGCAGTCTATGGCACCAGCTAATAGCTGATGAATGAAGAGAATGTCGGAAACATCACGACATTTACTTAGGGGTTGTAAGTCTATCAGTTTCAGACGGTCTTCATAAGGTGGAAGGTTGAATCTGTCTACCCATGGAAGATCACGTAGAGCAAAGCGAATGAACCTATGCTGGACAGAATCAATTCTGTTAATGTGGGTTGTTTGTGTAGGTGACCATGCCTGGCTGGCATATTCAAGGAGAGGTCTAACGAAGGAGATATAGAAAGATTTGGAAACATAAGGATTGGAGAACTCTCTAGATCAGCGCTTCACAAACCCTAGTTCGGAGTTAGCTCTGTTAATTATACTATCAATATGGGAACGGAAATTTACTTAACTATCACAGATTATTCCAAAGAGGTAACGATAGGGACTGGTACGTTGATTAACATGTAGATTCTCGAGGTGGCGGTAAGACGCTTGCGGGAATAAGAGATGGACTGGCATTTGGAGACATTGAGCTCAAGAAAGTTTTTCATGCACCATGTGGTGAAGGAATCGAGATTTGTTTGCAGGAGAAGAAGAGAGTCGGTTGTGGAGGAGATATATTTAATTATTTTAATTTCATCAGCATAAATGGACAGCTCTGAGTGTTTGATGACACAATCAACATCATTAATTGTAAGGATGAAAATTAATGGACCGAAGTGGCTGCACTGAGGAATGCCGGAACGAGCGACAAAAGGGTTAGAAATGGATGAACTGAATAAAACATTGTACTCACGGTTGTTGAGGAAGGATTGAATTCAGGAGATGAATAGAGGGGGGAAGCCTAGGCGATCAAGCTTGAACAGAATAACGTTATGAGAGATCTTGTCAAAGGCTTTACTAAAATCGGTGGCGATAACATCAACATCTTTACCGTTTTCCAGGGCACATAGTGTTTTGCAGACGAATTCGGCAAGGTTGGTGGTTTTAGATCTTCCTTTGAGGAAGCCATGCTGGAAGAGGGAGAAGATAGACTTACAGTGGAAGAACATGGAATCATAGACCAATTTTTTGAATAGCTTAGGAGGCATGGATGATAATTTAGCAATGGGTCTGTAGTTGGATACATCGTTCTTGCAGCCTTTTTTAAAGATGGGAATAATATAAGAGTTTTTCCATAATTTAGGGAAAACCCCTTGAGTGACCGAGAGGCGGAAAAGCAGAGTAACGGGTTGAACTAGATGCATCGCACACTTTTTCAGAACGATAGACGGAATGCCGTCGGGACCTGGGTGAAAGTCGGCCTCAAGCCCGTTAATACTGCCGGCAATAGTTAAATATCTAATAACTTTTATTTTCAAAAGCATAGGTATTACATAATTTTAATGAAATAACAATTTAATATTAACAAGATATTTATTAATAAAACTCTTTTCTCCGAGCTTTCTGTTCCGCAAAAGTATCAATAACATCATCAAAGTTTAAAAATCGGGCCATAAAATTTTCAATAGACAGAATAGCCAAGTTACGTAGCCTGTCTTGTCCCATAGGATTTCTTAAATAGGTTTTTATTAATTTTACTTTCAAAAATGATCTTTCAGCACTAGCTGTAGTCACAGGAATTGTAACAAACAACATTAATGCAGTACATACTTTAGGAAACCTGCACGACATAAAATGATTCTTTATTGATCAGAAAGTTACCTTTCAGCAGCACTTGGTGGAAGTCATTTGTTCAAAAAATGAAAAGGAAAAACACTTGTTTTTCTTCCACAATTAGGAGTGAGATGGATGTTTCGACCGGAGTGCAAGTGGTCATCATCGTACTCAGATTTAAAACTGAGTATTTATAGGAATTGAGTTTTTGACTTTTTCGTCATGGATGTCCATGGTAAGGAGTGCAAGCACCACGCTGATGATGACTGCTTGCACTCCGGTCGAAACATCCATCTCACTCCTAATTGTGGAAGAAAAATAAGTGTTTTTTCTTTTCATTTTTTGATTCTTTATTATTAATAAATCAGCAAGTTCTCTAATACACGAAGACTTTTCTACTTCGTCTCTGAAGGTGGACCGAAAACTGAGAATTTCCCTAGCAAATGATTCAGATATGTCTTTTTTATAATATATATTAACAAATTCTAGAGCTTTTTTTAATAGTACAGTGTCATTTAATTTTGCAAAGTGGCAGGTTGCAAAATACAGAAGTTGGAAACAATTTAACAATTTTATTCATTGGAAGCAAAAGCGATTTCAGTTAATGATGTCCAATACTCGATAAAATATGTTCACTTTGAACAAACTTTCCTTATTTTGGAGACGCTCATCTTCGCAAAGTTCTTCAAAATGGCGTTTCACCATCCTCTGACGAGTTTAAGAAAATTCAGGGTTGGGGATGGACCATTTTTCTCCTACACTACTTGCTACCTTTTTTAAATTTTCAAATTCATGTTAAATTTTCAAACGTTACGTTCAAAAATAGCATCATAACGTCCTGCCCATCTAGTGGGGTTCAATGTTTTTAATGTTATCGAAGTTATTGAAGTTTCTTTATCAGATATAAAACTTGACAAGATATTCCATCTTTCGATACTATGCCCAAAAAAATTAAAAAATTTGTTAAACTGTTTCAAAAAAATGCTGCATATCAATAACCTCTCTTACTGCATCATTGGGTATGTACCAGAGCAGCAGCATGAATAATTCATTTTTAATTACTTTTCATTCCTTTGCCAATCCCGGTGGAATATATGAGGAATTCCAATTACATACATCATTACTTAGGATATTAATTCCATTGCTTTATTCCATTCCTAATTAAAAAGTAATGGAATTAAAAAATGGATGAATGGAATTGGAATGTATAATGAATCTTACAACTCGGCTTTTTAATCCCATTGTTATTTGCCTTTCTTGTAAACGACTTAGAAGACTCTATGAAGGTAGGTTTATCGTTGGATGAGATTAATTTAAAAGTGCTAATGTTAACGATATGATTATACAAGCACTTTATCCACATAAACTTTAGCGCATGATAAATTGCCTAAACGAATACTTCTGCTTGTTGAACCTACTACTAAACCTAGATAAATCTTAAATGATAAACTTCCAACGAGACCGTGAAAAACCTGTTAAAACTGGGAATTACTAACAAGGAATATACCTATTTAGGCATCATATTCCAAAGCTTTCATTTGCGTTTAACTTAAAAAAAATGGTTTGCAGTCTGCAAAGACAGCTATTAGGGCCGATCCACCCTATAATGCCGTTCTCAGTTCGTTCTCGGTTCGATCTTTTTCTAGTAAAGTCTGTTCATATCATACAATCTGAGTGGAACTTGACTGTTACAGATAGTATGGATGCACACATTCATTTGTTAATTGATAATATTTTACCAGGCCCTAAATGTAAGAAGCAGAATTTGTTAGGGAAAGAAAAAGTAAAGCATACAGACAAATTTAAAATATTCAACTCTGCTTCGAGAGCGATTCTCTATTATGGAGCGCAATTTTGAGGATTTTTACAGTATGACACCATGGAGAAGTTGTTCCAGTTTTTGTTAAAAAATTGGTACTACTTACTCCACCAACGACTTTATATTGTAATGTAAGCTAATATTATTACACAAATTAATTCTAAATTCAAATTAAATAGTATAGCTCAATTAATTATTTAATATTGACAGAATGGCCAACATACGTCCACTATCAACAGCCTTAGCAAAAAAAGCTAGAGAGGAACTTAATGAAGACCCAGATAGACTACAAGAAGAAATCGAAGAATTGCGTAGTTGGATACTGAAACAGCCTCATCTAAGAGCGAGAACAACAGATCAATATTTGTTAGGTTTCTTGCGGGGTTGTAAACACAGTTTAGAGAGAACAAAAGAAAAATTTGACAAATTTTATTCACTGTTAGGAGCTTTACCAGAGCTAATTGTTAATAGAGATGTTGATGATTCTACAATGAGAGAAGTACTGAGACTAGGGTAAGTTATCAGCAAATAAATAAACATAGTTATGATATTTATTCAGTTATGATTTTATTAATGTTTATAGGGTTGGCCTACCATTACCATTAACTGATGGTGAAGATGGATCCAGGATTAATTTTGTCCGAGTAGCGGCATACGATCCTAAAAAGTTCAACTTTACAGACGTTGTAAAACTTGGTACAATGATTGCTGATATTTTCTTTATAGATGATGATAATACAGTAATCGCGGGACAAGTGAATATTATTGATCTGGCCAATATTACTGCCCAACATATATTTCAACTTGATCTTACTTTTATTAAAAAGCTTATAGTATTTACTGAACAAGCTGCACCTATTCGACAAAAAGGAATTCATGTTATTAATACCACACCAGCGTTCCAAGCAATTTTTAACGCAGCCCGAAATTTCATGAGTGAAAAATCGAGAAATCGGGTAAATCATTATTAAGTCATCTTGCTAACTACAAAAATTAATCACATTTCCGATTCTAATAATAGTAACATTCAGATTTCTTAAAAAGTTTAACTTAATTAAAATCTCTTTCTTTCGTTAAAATTAAATTTATCTCTATTGCGAAAACATTAAAGGAAATTGTTTCAAATATTTTCAGGTGTTTGCACACGGAAGTAATTTGGAGTCACTCTATGAATACGTTCCTCAGAGGTTACTTCCCGCAGAATATGGGGGAACAAATGGTACAATTAAAGACATAACTGATTACTGGGAGAAAAAATTTCCCACTTTTCGGGATTACTTTAAAGAACAATATTTTCATGGGTCCGATGAAAAACTTCGTGTTGGCCAATGTATTGACCTAGATGGCATTTTTGGCATTAATGGTACCTTTAGAAACTTAAAAGTTGATTAACAATTATTGTGAAACATAGTCCATTTGAAACTAGCATAAAGTTTGTATTTAATTAAATTTTTTACTTAACTTTACAGAACTCAATAATCCACTACTTCTACGTCCTTGCAAAATGATATCATTTTGTGATCCTTATGTTTACCTAACCATCGCAAGAAAGCAATAAAACGGGTTCCTTGAAAGGGTGCAAATAGGAGCACTTTGTATAAACTTAATTTTAATATTTATTAAATAAAGTAAGAATAGTCTTCTGATACCTTTTACATTACTAAAAACATAGTGATATGAAAAAAACCATTTCATTAGCTCTGCTGGCTTTGTATAGCTAAATAGTGATGTGGCATTTACTCGCAAAAAAGGGGGAGGTTCCGGATACAAAAGGAAGCCCAATGTAAAATTTCAAAAATATATTCGAGAGAAAAATATTCATATGACCCGAGTGAATTTTTAAACTAAAAATCAAAACAACACTTCTTAAACTCCAGCAACGTAAGAAATATAGGAATTTCTTCATTAGAAACGCCGACTGTGTTAAGAAATTCTTATATTTCTTACGTTGCTCGAGTTTAAGGAGGAGTTTAAGGTATTAATGAACAACTGAACATATGGATTTAATTTTTCGTTTATTCGATTCCTACATCTTCCTGTAGATGGCGTGGCGACAAAGATCAAATTTTTATAATCTTGTGCGGCGGGGGTGATAGCGACGCTCCCGAGTATCAGAAATGAAAAAATCAAATTGATTTATATTTGTAAGACCTGCAATCATTCATTGACTAGAGAAAATTAAAAACTTTACACCCGTTCAAAAATGGCGCACGCTTAAATACGATTGTTGAAAAACACATGTTTTGACCCCCTACACGAGGGGGTCAGTTTAAGAAAAATGATTTTTTCAAATCAAGCTCTGGTCAATGCCTAGAATTTCGTTAAATACAAAGAACAAAAAAAATGGATTCGGTCAATCCGTTCAACTCCTGGTTTTCGAATACAAAACGCTGATATTTTCTAGTCTTTTCCATACTTACCAATCAGAATCAATTCCAGGGCCAGACACTAATCACTCTACCTGCTCGTACTCTTCTTCAAGTGCAGATTTCTCAGCACGCTTATAAATTTTTCTTCTTTTCTCCTCGTCTGAGCTGCGGCGATCAATTGTGCATGCTCCGATTTATACCTGGCCGCGTGACATTACAAGCGACGGTTAAGGCACTTAGGGTCGGCGTATCGAATTCAAATTTTCGGAGAAGGTTCTGAGGACGTCTGACAATCATATTAAAAAAAATTAAAAAAATCAATCGGAAAAACACCATCATCACCATAACCCCTTAACAAGTGTGGTTTTGATTTTTAGTTAAAAAAAAATTCATCAAAGCCTTTATTTATTTAAGCTGAAAATATTATCACAATTAAATCAGTAGTTTCAAATAATAATAAAAAAGAAATTCATTAATCAAAAATTTCAGACTAAGGATTGAAACGAATAAAATTTGGAAACTTTGAAATACAAAAACTTTATTATTTTAATATTGCATATGTACTTACTTCATTTACTTTATATGTTTTCTTTTTTTAAATTAGTTATTAATAAAAAAAATTCTCATTTTTTACTTTGGATCCCACCCTTCTCTTAACTTTTTTCATAATTTTTCTGACAGCAGTGTTATTAATCTGTCTGGACGCTCTTTTCCATTTAACACTAAAATCTTTAAGGTCGTTTGCAGCCAGCTAACTTGTCCTCAGTTTTCTTTTCACCAAAGCCCAATATCTTTCAATAGGACGGCACTGTGGAACATTTGGTGGATAGGTATAGTTTTCGATAAGGCCGTTTATTGTTGCACGAGCATAGTGTGCGGAAGCTAAATCCGGCCAGAATAGTATAGAACCCCTATGCTTTTTCACAAACGGAATCAACAGTATTTTAATGCACTCATTAATATACACTTCTGCACTAATTGTTCCACTTGTGATGAACGGTGGGGTTCAGTTTCCACACTGACAAAGAGTGTGCCACACAAGGTATTTGGTCCTAAATTTTTTTATGTCAATTGATGTTTCCGATTGTGGAAGAACTTCTCCTTAGAGTAGAGTATAAAATTGTGAGCCTGGAAGTGTACTAAAGTCCGCTTTGACATAGGTTTCATCGTCCAAAATCAGACACGCTTTTTTCTTTCCAATTAAATCAAACAATTTTCTAGCTCTTGTTTTGATGACTTGCCGTTGTTTTTCCATTACTTTCGGTATTTTTTTTTTTGTTTTTTTAAACCGGCACGTTTTTTACACCTTTGCATCATTGTTTGATTTGTTCCACAATTTCGAGCCACATCTCTAGAAGACATGCTCCAATTTTTAACAATTTCAGTCACTATTTTCTTCTCCAGCTTTTTGTTATGTCCACCACTTTTATTTCAACTTATTGCTTTTCGCGTAATACACTGAGTTTCAAAATAACTTTTTAAAACTGAATCCACCGTACTCCGCGCAATTTTCAATTCTTTTGCTATAAAGTAATTTGCCCGTTGTGGATTTTCAAGCCATTTGTCAATAATTTTCTTCCGACGTTCTTCTTTAGCCATTGTTTCAAATTATTAATGTTACACTACACTCATATTAAAACTGCATTGAAATTTTAAATGTACGTAAATAAATTTGCACACATAACGTGTTCTGAAATTTTTGACGTTTAACGCACGAACAGCTTTGAATTTCACAGGTTATATTCGTTTCAGTCCTTAAATACGTTAACTTCGGAAACGCGGACACTCCAGCAATTCGGACACTCTTGCTGTTCGGCCATTTTTTGTTTTTCGACCTCCGGTAGTCCGGACACCTAAAAGGTAATGGAAACTTATGTATATAGTTCTTCTTTCAAAATAACTGCTCTTCTGATTAGGCTTAATGGGTTGTAATAAATCACGCTTACTCTAGTTTTATGTTTCGTGAAGTAAAAATCGTATGTAATGGTTCTTCAAAAGCGAGTACATAATACATTAACTCTTACTGTGAGAAATGTAAAATAGTAGAAAACCATGATAAAGATAAAAGTGTTACAGTGTGCAGTTACAAGTTAAAGTTCCAAAATCAACTGCCTATGACATCGAAAATAAAAAATAACTACAATAAAAGCCACTTCACACTGTGTGAGTAATTCATATGAGAACTCAAATGAGTCGCCTAAAATGACAGCTCATATAGTCTGAACGCCCTTCTGACACTCATATGAGTTTTCTGAAATAGATATAGTCCTAAACCATGGTTAGGTTAGGTTAAAGTGGCTGCCTAAGAAGGCACACTTAGGCCTAAGAGACCCTTTGTGCTACCACGTTGAGGCTTGAATTTAACAACCCCATAGAACTACCTAAGGAATGAGAGGGTTAACATGTTGCCTCCTGTGTATCGAACCAGTTTTTTGTATCTAGTGGAACCAGTTCACGGGAAGTCGAAATAATTTTGACTTTGTTGTGAAGGGTGTTCATCCTTAATTCGCTGTCGGGAACCAATTTGAACTCCTGATAAATCGAGTCAGGTCTCTGACACCCGTGGAGCCCAGCTCGGTTAACTCTTTAAAGAAAGGGGAGCCCAAAAACCGGTTCCTACGGTTGGCTAGGGCCGGGCAGTTACCGAGGAGGTGAAGTATGGTTTCCTCTTCCTCTTCGTCGCGGCAGCTTCTACAAAAGTCGTTTGAAGGCACGCCCAGCCTATCGGCGTGTCTACCTATGAGGCAGTGACCCGTGATTACGGCTACTGTACTGCTAATTATTTTGCGACCGAGTAGGATGAGCCCTTTTGACCGCTTAGGGTCAATCTTTGGCCATATCTGTCGGGTAATCAGGCAGGTGTGTTCCTCTTGCCAGTTTGTGTTAGCAATCTTGAGAACCTCCTGTGAGAGTTCCAGTTTGCATGTAGCTAGCGGTTTACCCGGCTGGTGGTTAATGTCCGAAAGAGGACGTGTGGTACCGTTTCTCGCTAGTTCGTCGGCCCTGCAATTGCCCGGAATATCACTATGTCCTGGCACCCAGATGAGCCGTACTTTCAGATGCTCAGCTATGTCATTTAGTGTTGAGCGACATGTTATAACCGTTTTGGAGGTTGTGTATACTCCCGAAAGGGATTTAATAGCGGCCTGACTATCTGAGAAAATACATACGCTGTCTGTAGGTAGCGTTAGTTGATTCAGGCGGTCCGCAGCTACCTTTATAGCCATGATTTTCGCCTGAAACACGCTGCAGTAGTCAGGCAAGCGGAAAGAGACATCGAGGTCCAAATGTTCCGAGAATATTCCTCCACCCACTTTGCCTTCCAATTTGGAGCCGTCAGTGTAGAGATGCACTGAGTTCCCGCATTGGGGAGGACCTTTCTCCCATTCCGATCTGGTGGGAAAGAAGGAATCGAATTTTGTTCCAAAGAAAGGCTTGGGCGAGGTGTAGTCGATATTGCTGGCAGTTCTATTGTGCAATATTTTGGAGTGACCGAAATCAGTTCGCTTCCAGGTCCGGATTGAGTTAAGCCTAATGGCGGCTAATGATGCGGTTTGCTTACCAAAGAGATCCAACGGTAGAAGGTGGAGAATAGTGTTCAGGGCTTTAGAAGGTGTGGTTCTCAGGGCACCTGTTATCAGCAGTGCTGCCATCCTCTGAACTTTGTCCATTGCTTTGAGATGGGTTGCTATGTTTAGTGCCGGCCACCAGACAATCACCCCATACATAAGTATAGGCCGTATGACACTTGTATAGAGCCAGTTCACAATGCGTGGTTCCATACCCCATCTTTTCCCTATAGCCTTCTTACACGAGTACAGCGCTACTGTAGCTTTCCGTACTCTTTCTTGGATGTTAGGTTTCCAGGTAAGTTTTCTATCTAGGACTACGCCTAGATATTTAACCTGGTTGCACAGTTCCAGCCTAACCCCGTCTAGTGTAGGGCAATTAATATGAGGTGTTTTATGCCTCCGAGAGAAGAGTATTAACTCTGTTTTGTTTGGGTTTATACCCAGACCGCATCCATCACTCCATGATGAAATCTTAGATAGGGCGTGTTGTAACACCTCAGCCAGTGTATTGGGGTGCTTACCTGAACATATCAAGACAATATCATCGGCGTAGGCAATAACCTTGTGACCGGACAACTCCAGGTCTATTAGTAACTCATTCAGAGCCAGGTTCCATAAAAGTGGTGAAAGGATTCCTCCCTGAGTGGTACCTCTAGTCCTAAACCATATTAGCGCCTCATATGAGATTGGCAAATAATATAGTTTAATAAAAAAAGTTGAACCAACTTCACAAAAAGCGATAAAAGCATAAAATAATTTTTAATTTTATATCTATAACTACATTTTGAAGTGGAAGCAAATTAAACAAACCAAACAACTACAGCTAAAGTATCTAATCGTCCTTCCTTATGATCCCGTGAGGTGGAACGTTTAGGTAGCTTTATATAATATCTTCGCTAAATTTTATGCCTTATGGCGCTGCGCTTCCTCCAAATGTGACCACAAACCACAATTTTTGTCGGAATACGCCTCCCCCCCCCCACCACGCTAGTGACTAATTTATCTTCATATTAGCAATAGGGGATTATACTCTATATAACATTAAAAAAAATCATCCAAAGTGCTCTACCCGTTGACATCCAACCACACCCCTACTCCAACCCCACCGTTTAAAATTTTGTCGCGGTACCAATGAGGGAACAGACTCTATATCAGCGATGGCCAAACTCACACTACTTAATGTAAGGAACGCTTAAAAGCTTAAGAAGTATTTCGTACTGTTTCTTTAATTTAGAGCCTTAAAATGTCTACATAAGGTTGTATATTTTAAGATATTGTATAATTGCTTACGAAACTACTTAAATCTGACGATTTTTTTAATTTTTGTATGCTTTAACGATTAAAGAACGCAAAAACAGGAAACCGAATAAAGCCAAACAAGTGGATATACGAATTTAAAATCTCGAAAGCTCTCGATTAAAGAACGCAAAAACAGGAAACCGAATAAAGCCAAACAAGTGGATATACGAATTTAAAATCTCGAAAGCTCTCTTGCCCGCGGGCATAGCTTTGGACATCACTACACTATATATCAGAAAAAGAACCATCCCACTCCCCAACCCCACCGCACTAAACAATTCTTAAACATGGTACCAATCGGGGAGGGAGTTATTGAAATCGGTTCACGCGTTAAGAAGTTAGGTTAGATTAGCACCTCTATGGGTGGAACACAAAGAGAGTGACATAAAATTAATCGAAAACTACCGGTATGTCAAACACATTGTTTTCGGTGTCGATGAAATGAATAATAACATTCCCAATGCCGTTTTATACTATGGAAGTAACACAGCCTAACAAACCTTGGGGTGGAGCTGGCAATAAATTGCCATGTAAAAATAATCGAATACGACCGATATTATTGTTAAATCCATAGTTTTTGGGGTCGTGGGAAAGATACCCCTAGCAACCGTCACGGTGGGGGTTGGAAGAAGGTGATATGTTACAATAATCGAAAACGACATATTAGAGTCGAATCCATAGTTTTCTAGTCGCTGGGATGAATAATGACATTTCCGATTCTGTTAAACACTGTGTTATGGTAAGACGCTAGCACCCCGAGAGGTGGGGGTGGTAATGAAGTAACATGTAAAAATAATTGAAAATGACGCTCACTTACCAAATGTCTAAGCAACGCTGGGCACGTGCAGCTAGTATACATATTATAAATAATAAACTTTCATTGTAGCAAGCAATTTTTAAAGCTCTATTTTAATTAAGTAGGTATAATTTCTAGTAAATTTGGATTTTTTATTATTTTATCGACCACAAAAATATGAAATGTATGCCAGCTTACCGAATGTTAAATGGTCAAAATGCTTATCTGCCACAGACCGGCCGATCGTTAACTCTGTAGTCTCCGGAGACTCTTAACGTCAACTTGCTATTAAGTAATCCGAGTTTATTTGCTCTGTTTAACTCATTCTTGAAAAGAACTTCGACGCGTTCAGTTCGAAAGTGAAAGTAAGTTTTATTTTAGTTAAATTTTACGATATTTGTGAATTGTGATTTGTAGCACAAAATAATAAAATAACAGAAATTGTACGCTTTGTGATCGTCATATTTACCTGGTTGTCGCAAGGAAAGCTACTTCAGATTAAAATAAATATAAACAAAAACAAAAGTGTAGTATATTTTACGTAAAGGATAGTTATAGTGATTTTTCAGTCTTCGACGAAACCTATATTTGGATTCAACTAAAGGTATATTCTGAGACTCACAAAAGAATAATTTTTACTATTTTTTTAAATTATTATTTATATTTTTTATGACTTATTTATTCACTTTTAAACAATTTATTTCATAAGTTTAGTTAAAAATATTTTAAATTATGAACATGACGATCTTTGCACTGAGATAAGTAAAATAATTTAGGTGATAATGAGGACCATTCCCCTATTCGCCTAAAATAAAAAGCAATTTTGTTGTAATCATTAAGTTTGTAGCACAACTACTTGACATGATAATAATGATAGTATATGTCCATTTAGTTTGGGTAAGGCAAAGTTGAATACCTCGGTTTTAGAGGTAAAGAAAATCAGCTCGGATTACGATTCAGGTTGGAGAAATCCCGGTGTTTGAATTAAATAAACTTTCCAACCATTTCATTGATTTTTTTTCTTAAACTGATTAACTAAATTAATTAATTATTAGTTTTTGCAGAAATATAAAAATATCTAAAATAGAAGTATTTTGCGTCATACAGTTCTCTCAACTTTAAAGTGAATAAAGTGGTTGTTAATTTTTTAGTTGCTGTTACTTTTCTAAATTCTAGTTTAACTGGTTATTTCGCAGATTTCATCTTTATTTACTTTTTTGATGAACATGCTTGTCACGAGCGTCAATCGAATTAATCTATTATTCTATAGTTTACCATTTGAATCGTAATTAAGAATATCATAAAATCATTGCCGAAAATAAGAAAATTCAGTGCTGGGTGCTAATTTTGGAAATTAAAAATTTTTTGCTTAATTATTTTTTTTTTTCAATTTAAGGCCAAACACAATCAGCAAATTTGCGATAACCACATGCTTGTATGCAACAAAAAGATAAGCAATACTTCTGGAATATATTTATAATTTTTTTCATTCATAATATAAAAAACTTTCTACTTTGTTTTTTAAGATTTGAATATGAAATGATTTTGGAATTTTCCTATCTTGCGAAGTTTTTAATAGTTTAGCATTGTTTTACCAGGCGTATATATATTTAGCCATGTTAACAAAATATTTTTGTTATTTTCAAATTCAAATTTAACTTAAATTACGAGTAAGGTATGTAAAATCTTACAGGTTAGAGGTAAGATATATTTAGTAATACAATAAAATACAATTATTGAGAATGAAGTATATATTAATAATTTCAAAATTAAAGTAATATTTTTCGAAGAGATAGCAAACCGTAATTTAGACATTATAGATAACAATTTCGTTACCATAAAAGCATACAAAGGGAAAGTAAGGACAGATTGGCAGATTTCAAGAGAAATTCTGAGTGTGCAGGAAGATTTCTAACGCAACAAAATATAGGGATGTTAGTAGATAAAAATTAAACTATTAAAGTTTGGAGATAAAATACTCAACACTTCAAAATATCAAATTAAATATGTAAGCTTAAAATTAATTAATTAAATTAAATAAATTAATTAATTAAATCAATTAAATATTTTTTGAATCCTTAAAGGAAGCCCTTTCAATGTTACCCCACACGGTCATCTCCAACCCAACTAAGATTCATTAAATTCTGATTACTACAACTAAAATTACATTACATTATTAAATTAAGTTACAGAAAAAAGTAACCATAACAAATGGAAATCGATAAACTCAAAACTGTCATTAAAGAGATGAGACATGGAGGTAATAGCAACGAACAAGTATTAAATAGAAGCCCGACTCAAGCAGTTTGCCCAAATAATGTCGTTAACCTCGCAAAATTTTAAAGTAAAAAACAGTAAGAGTAAAATAGTAAGAGAATATCAATTCTAAATTTTCTTTTGAGGATCATTTTCAAGCGCTTTTGTCCCACCAATCTTGGAATACACTTCAAAGGTATGGTCTCCTTTCTATGTCGCTCATATCGATCGTATTGAGGCTGGCCAGCGTAGATTTGTCAGATTCGCCCTTCGTGGCCTTCCCTGGACTGATTCTCTTCATCTGCCTCCATATGTAGATCGTATTCTGCTTTTTTCTTTGGAGCCTCTTGAGGCTAGACGCAGCAGGTTTAGAATCATCTTTGCATTTGACTGTCTGTTCCTTCTCGGTCCTTGCGGGCTCAAAACTTCTTCCATATCCCTCATCATCGCACCAACTTGGAATGAATGAGTCTAATAGACTCATGGATGGGCGATCTTCGATTCGATCTCGACGGATCGATCATTTGGCCATCGATCTGCCGATTTTTGAATCGATTTTTCGCTGGACCGATTCAGCTCGAATCGATTTATTTATTTCCGATTCTCATCCATTTAAGACAAGACAAAATGCGCTAAATTAAAACTGACTAAGTTCACGTGGAATTTTTTCGCATCTTCATTCATTCGTGTAATAATCCTGCAAATTTAAAATTTCGTATTTAAAACTTGTTAATGTTAGATAAATGCATTTCGGATCTCTTTAATATGTTAGTGTTATCTGTATTAGTGAGTACCATGATTTTGTGGTGTTTATCCCAAAGATTACCTACTATGTACTATATAACCGACTCCTTAAATTACCCACCTAGTCTTGAAAAAGTAACACTGGCACCACAGAAAAACGAAATATATCCAGCTTTTAAAGTCATAAGAATATAAGTGCAAATAAAGAGTACAGGTAGTGTGCAGTCATTTACTCCTGTCAAAATTATTTGAGAGAATCACTTACTGCAGTCAAAATTCTGTTCTCATCCGGAGAGAATTACAGACTCCTGTCAGAAAAGTATCGCCAAATCTTGTCGAAGAGTAAAAATGTATCAAAAAGTAGCACCAATGAAAACAATTCATGTGAAGCACATGACTGAGTTACTTACTTGGGTGCGTAAGAAACTTTCAAACTTTCAATAAATTCCGATCTTTTAATGATTGAAGTACATTTAACATTTGTAAATGTACAATAAGAAAAGTATACGAGTCTCTTATCCACAAACTCTCCCGGAAAACAAATTTTTAGTTCTGAATGCAGGGTTACCCGATGCGGGAAATATATGAAAGCAACCACAAATTTTTCTTTACTTTGTTCGAAACTGTTTATCTATTAGTAAGTGATCTTTGGTTTGTCCTTTATTTCTGGTTTGGTGATTCTGGATCAAGGAAAAAATAAGTATTTAAGGAAATATCAAAAATAAGTCATTTTTAAACTTCCTGGAGATTACAGACACTTTTTGGAGCACCATTAAGATTTTCAAAAATCATTTTCATATTGCGACGTCATTCCACGGAAAAGGACAGTGGTGAGATCAATTCACAAAATTGAGATGTCAAAATCAATGGAATCGATCCATGAACATCGATCTTTTTAGAGCAATTCATCGATCTTCGAAATAGGAAAAAAAATTATAGATCGATCCATACTGAACCGATTTTCTCAGTTCGATCTCTCGCTTATTTAATAGTCGTTTTGATTGTATTGACTTTCATTTGTCCAAGTCACAGATAAGAGATGGGCTCGTGTAGAGTTAATTTGTTTTTCTTTTCTATTTGTTCTTTTTGTAATCTTATTTTGGTGCTATTGTTTGTTAATCTTTTTTTTTCTTTTTTTATCTCGTTTTTTTTTTGTCAGTACGTTGCTTTTCTGCTTTTTTGGTGTAATATTTATTCAGATGAACATTGTAAAATTACTATTCACGTATCGTAGTTCTAGTTAAGATCAGCTTAGTCTAAGTTGTATTTTCTTTCTTCTTTTCTTTTCTATTCTTTTCTTTTTCTTATATTCTCATTTTTTTTTTGCTATGGGTAAACTTATTTACTTATTTTACTATCCTTCGTCAATCACTTTGATTCTGTAATTTATTTTAATATTTCATTTTACGTTATATTTACTGTTCAGATTTCGTTAGTTTGTAGCAGTCAGTATTTTGCGAATTTATGAATCAATAAATAAATAAGTATGCCAAAAATATATAGGGTGGGGAGGGAGCGCAGTCGAACGTCGTAAAGTGTTGACCGATTTGGATGATTCTTTTTTTATTACATAGAATGTGATCCGTCATTGCCACTATGAGAAAATATGTGGAGCTTTGGTATGGAGGGGTAGTCTAACTTTTTAACGCGTAGACCGATTTATATGATTCCGCTTTTGATGTGTAAAATATGTTCTCCCATTGGTGGCATATCGAAACTTTTATGTTAGAGTGAGGGAGATGGAGGTGTAGAGTTCAACTTCGTATAGCGTGAACCGATTTAGATGATTCGCTTAGGGCAAGAGTGGGAGGAGGAGCAAGGTAGCTTCGTAAGGCGTAGACCGATTGATTATTTAAATTCGGTTTTACAAAATACGTTTCTTCATTGTTAAATGATAAAAAATGTGGCACATCGAGTGACTACGGAAAGAGAAGGGAGGAGTTCCCTTACTATGTAATTCGTGAACCCATTCTGATAAATCTCTATTACTGTATTGAGTTCGTTGGCATACTAGCGCCATGGTAAGAATTTTGTATCTAAGGTGAGGGTGGTCGTGACTAATTT
Organism: Leptarthrus brevirostris; assembly: GCA_964036015.1. Taxonomy (NCBI): domain Eukaryota; kingdom Metazoa; phylum Arthropoda; class Insecta; order Diptera; family Asilidae; genus Leptarthrus; species Leptarthrus brevirostris. Next base: position 138,332,068 of record OZ038372.1, on the reverse strand, counting down.
GGTATTATGTCGGATTTGGATAATTCTGTTTCCTTTCTATAGACTGCACCATCTCTGCAACTATTGAAATTGTTTTGTTCGTAACAAAAACTAGAGCTGATTTTACAGAAAATTAAGTCGTGGCCCAGTTAAAAAATTTGTTCTATTAAATTAGAAAGAACTTAGCTTACAATTATAGTTATTGTAGTGCCTACTTGACCGAGTAAAGTATTAAATTTCTTTAAAACATTGTTGTCAAAAATACAGCAGTTTAGAATAAGCGGAAATATGATCATATCTGCTGAAATCAAACACATAACGAACCGAAGAATAGAAGGCAATATTAAACTTGACTCTGGACGATAAGAAGGGAACGAATATTACTTACATAATACGAGTTTTTAAAGGCATAAGGGCTACTGCAACAAAAAGAGCCGCAAGTTTAAAGTTAAATAACAACAATTTATTATGTAATTTTTCTGTATTTTACATTATTCACATATAAAAAAGTATGTTTTATGCAATATGTAATTTGTTTTCAAAAAAAAAAAATTTAGTTTTTCGTTCGAAATCAAAAAATGCTTCATTTTGTTCAAATTTTTAATGCAATGTAATTTCATAAAAAATTAAAAATACAGTAAGCCAACAATATCTCTTTATTTTTATTAAACTTAAAAATGTATTTTCAAAAGTTAAAAGTTTCAAAATTGAGTTTAAAAAAAAATTAGTACTTTGTAGTACCGCCCTTTGCCTTAATAACGTCTCGAACCCTATGAATGTATGCAACTGTACATAGTGAATATTTTTAGCAGAAGAGTGCTATTGTACATCAACAACCGTTAAAAGCAATTTGGACATCTTGGAGACTATTTAGCACGAATTGAGCCGGGAAGATATGAAAAAGCGGCTCTTTTTGTTGCACGGGGTGTAGTTTGCTTAAAGTAACAACAGTAACATGGTTAGTCCAATCTAAGCTAAATCTATGCGATTTTATTGAATGGTAAGCATCGTTTATGCAGAACAAGACCGTCATAACTTCAAAATTTGTGAATTTTAGTTAAGATAGTTTGGTTAGGTAAGCAATACACTTGTGAATCTATCTGGTATCTTAGAGTAACATGTATACTGCAATAAGCTTTCTCGTAAAGAAACGAATGTAATATCAAGAAGTGATGGAAGTCAAGTGAAATTTTTATTTTTCTAAAATGGCTTTATTTCTCACTCGTTTTTGAGTAAGATTTGCACTTGACTAAGGCAAATTCACTCATATTTGCGTCAAACTCGAGCGAACCTAGAATGAATACATGTATTGTAATGTAAACTATTATTATTACTAAAATAGATTCTAACTTTTAATTATATAGTACAGCTTAACAAATTATTTATTATTTACAGAATGGCCAACATCCGTCCTCTAACAACAGCATTGACGAAAAAGGCTAGAGAGGAACTTAATGAAGACCCAGACAGACTACAAGAAGAAATCGAACAATTGCGTAATTGGATACTGAAACAGCCTCATCTAAGAGCAAGAACAACAGACCAATTTTTGGTAGCTTTCTTGCGGGGTTGTAAACACAGCGTAGAGAGGGCAAAAGAAAAATTCGATAAATTTTATTCGCTCTCAGAAGCTCTACCAGAGCTTAAAGTTAATAGGGATGTTAATGATCCTACAGTGAGAGAAATATTGAGACTTGGGTGAGTTAGCAGATAATAAATAAACAAAGTAATGATATTTATTCAGAAATTTTCTTATTATTGGTTATAGAGTTGACCTGACATTACCATTAACTGATGGGGCAGATGGATTCAGGATTAGGTTACTTCGACCAGGGGAATGCGATCCTAAAAAGTATAAGTTTAAAGACATCATGAAAGTTACTTCAATGATTGCTGATATTCAATTCATAGAAGATGATAACACAGTGGTTGCGGGTATAGTGAATATTTATGATCTGGCCAATGTTACAGCCCAACATTTATTTCAATTTGATCTTGTATTTGCCAAAAAGTTTGTAGTATATGTTGAAGAAGCTGCACCTATTAGACTTAGGGCATTTCACTTTATTAATTGCCCAACAGGATTTCAACCAATTTTTAATGCCGCCAAAAGTTTTATGAATGAGAAAATGAAGCGTCGGGTAAGTGCTTATTAACTAATCTTGCTAATGACAAAAATCACATACAGGTATTCATGATATTCAGATTCATAACTCTTTCTTTCCCGTGAAGGGATACCGATTGCTAAACATTTATTGGAGCGTATTTTATTTCTTAAGTTGTTGTTAGTATTTAATAAATACAAAAACATTTACTGAAATTTTAATAATATTGGAGGTTTAGAATGGTATCCTTAAGACCATGGGAAGAAAAGGTAAACATTTTTGAGGATCGTGCGAGAAAAAATTAGAATTCCTTCTTTCCATGGCTGTTTTTCATTTAACCTTATCTATAAATGAGAAGGTTAAAGAAATTTTCAAAGAACTTGTACAAAATGAATGGAGGGTGGTTCTATAGTTTCATAAAAAAAGAAAGGAGCTTGAACCATAGCGCCGTAGCATATGTAAGTCCGGGAAGACTAAACTTAGCAAACTGCAACGTACGGCTTCCCTATGCATCACTGGAGACATGCGCACATCGTCGACGGCTGCATGAAAGCATGGCTCTTTGTGCGGCCTAGAGGGACCCGGTCTCCTTGGGGTAAACACAGGTAGGGGCCACACGACAATAAGGGAGATTCTTGAAGCCACACCTGAGTTGACCATGTTAGCTGATCAGATGCCAACCACCCCTAATACGGCTGGAGAATTGTGAGACCTGGACGCTTCCAGCTGTCTCTTTAGGGGAAGTGGTTTGGTATATGGATGGATCCAAGACTGAATCGCGCGTTGGAGCAGGAGTCTGGAGTAACTCTCCTCGATTCAGTTTAGCACTGGCCCTGGAAAAGTACACCACGGTATTTCAGGCTGAGCATCTCAATTTTCTCGGGTAGTCAAGCTGCAATCAAAGCAATTGCTATATCTACCAGATCTACGCTGGTGTGGGAATGCCAAAGGAGCCTAGATGGACTGTGTAGAACTAATCAAGTAAACTTGATCTGGATACTGGGACATCAGGGCTACACGGGGAATGAAAAGGCAGATGAACTTTCCAGGAAGGGAAGCGTCTGTGAAATTCCTCTCTGCACGGCCAAAGGGCTAATAGCAAACCGCGCAAGTTAGGCGCATAGGCTGTATTGGAACAATATTAAGGGGCACGCTCACTCAAGAAGCCTTATGCCCTCACCGTCGCCGGGTAGATCCAGGGAGCTCCTCAAACTGAATAGATCGGATGTTAGAACTCTGGCCTACTTACCGGCCACGGTCAGCTAAACACCTGGTAAGGATAGGTAGAGCCATCGACCCCACCTGCATACTCTGTCTGGAGGATGATGAGACCACATTACACGTACTATGTGAATGTCCTGCTATGGCCAGGGGCAGATTTAGCCTATTCTTGAAACCAACCCTGGTACCGAGCGGGCTGAATGTCTGCCAACTGCGGTAGCTGTTGAACCTCTTCAGAGGGACCGGCTTGCTATAAGGAGTTGAGAGGGTTAGCACAATAGGCCCCTGTGGCGCGGCGCTTGAGAACCTCACACCCCCAATTTAATCAATCAAGAAGATCATTGACAGGATTAATAGTGAGGTCTTCGCTTGCGCACCTGTCAGTAACCGTGCGCGGAGCTGATTTCATTAAATCAATCACAGTCGAGTCGAACTTTCCTGTAATAATAATTGCAAGAGGTCATCTTCAACTAGAGACCAGAGGAGCAGCGGCGTACATCATCTTGTGGGCGCTAATGCACGAAGAGGTGTTTCTCAGAGTGAATATAATTTCTCGCTCCCTTAACATAACATCTACCCACTTTGAGAATAAAGACCTTCCGTATAAGAGCTCTAGATATCCTAACCCGGTGCACCTTCTATATTAAGAAAAATACATAAAACTACTTCTTTGTAGTAAAGGACTTTCTCTATCCTGCTAACAAGATTATGTGAAGCAGATTTACCTTTTGTATAGGAAAACTGAGTAAAGTGAACAGGAATTGTTTGGTCTAGTTCGCACCTGATGTGGAGGTCTAGGAGTCTCTTAAGTAGAAGGGAGATAAGACGGATTTCCCTTTGGGTGTAGGTGTCCTCCTGCTTCCTAAGAAGTCCTACTCCATTTGAGGCGTCCTTGGCTATTAACTTTTGAAGACGAAATTCCTCTGTCAAAGATTCTATGCTTTTACAACGCCTTCTTATGTGGGAGGAGATGAGCACATCATTTAGCTGATTAGCCGTCACTTCTAGTTCACCAACTGAGCTGAATATGGTGATCAGCATATCAGCCTTCGAACACACAATAGCTCTGAAGGTATTTGTTTTCCTGGGAATAGCAATACTAGATAAGATCTCAGAACGCCTCGAGTCGAATGTGCTGATGCTCCAACAACGAAGTTTCGTTTAAGACTCGCCAGTTCCTTTTGAACTCGGAGAGGACTCGGTTAGCCAGAATGATATCTAGCACTTCTATTAACTATATCAAAACTGTTATCAATTAGATATTTTATCAGGTGCTCACCTCTTTCACCATTGTTCCAGCTGCCACAAACTTTATGGTCGTTTGCGTCGAAACCGATGATGAACTGTCGGTACGTCCATCGACAGTAACTGATGAGGTGTTGGACGTCATCAGGTGGAGCGGATGGGCTAGGCAGCCAGAATCGCCCAAGATACCTAGAAATAAATTTGCTCACGGGCAAATGATTAACACTTTTATTAATTAGGATGACCGCATGTGGCCTATAATTTGCCCGGTGGTAAATATGCTAACATTAATTGAAGTTGTGTCGTAGAATTGAAAAACTACCATATTTCGTGTTATTCCCAACCCCCTCCCCCGTGTACATGTGGGATCCACTGTGCACCTGAAGACTGACGGCCATATTATAAGATGCAATTGTCTGAAATTGTTATTTTCATTCAGGTGCTAACGCAGCCGAACTACAAGAATCACCACTAATACTTACGCAATATTTCCGGTCTATAGTTCCATATCACTCATGTAATCAATGGGAATAGGTGATAATCTGGTATGCTGTCCAATACATCTTATAACAGAGAAGTTTTATAATACTAGCCAACAGATTCATTCCAATAAATGATCGAATTTCTGCCGGATAGGTTTGATTATTGTGGCGTATCTGTTGGATGGAGCACTAACTTGTCTTCTCACATAGGTGACCATATTGTCGACAAATATTTCGCAATATTTAAGTGCTGTCAAATTTTCGCATTCGTTGCCGTTTTGGTTGTCGAAATCCTATGCTTATTCAAATTTTTTAAGATAAGATAAATGCTATAAATTTAATTAAAAATAAATTTTTTCTCATTTCGAAAATAGTAAAGAAATTTTTTTTGAATATTTTCAGTTATATGCCCACGGGAGTAATTTGGAGTCATTCTACAAACACGTTCCACAGAGGTTACTTCCCGTAGAATATGGTGGTTCAAATGGTACTATTAAAGACGTCACTGAATACTGGGAAAAGAAAGTTATTACTTTTCGGGATTACTTTAAAGAAGAAGCTTTCCATGGATCAGACGAAAAACTTCGTGTTGGCGAGCGTTTTGATCCAGATAGCATTTTTGGCATAAATGGTTCCTTTAGAAACTTAAAAGTTGATTAATAATTATTACAAAACATAAATCATTGAAAATTCCCAAAATGTTTGAAAAATTTACCTTTGTTACAAACCATAAATTAATCCTACAGAATTAACCATACCACTACTTTGACGTGCTTCTAAATTGGTAAATCATTTTGTGATCGTTGTGTTTACATACCCATCGCAAGAAAAGTATAAAAATGGTTTCTTAGTATCGAGTCTAACCTATTTTTAACCGACTTCAAAGAAAGAGGAGGATCTCAATTCAACTATGTTTTTTCTGTATGTTTGTTACGCGATCATTCCGCCAATTATGAATTGATTTTGCTGATGTTTTTTTTTTGGTAGGTAGAGTATGTTCACCGATTGGTACCATGTAAAACAAATTGTTGGTGGGGTGGGTGGGGGGAGGGGGGGGGGGGGGGACCTAACTTTGTAACGCGTGGATCGATTTGGATGGTTCTGTTTTTGTTGTACAGAGTATGATCCCCATTTGCTAATAAAATTTGGCCTAGGGTAGGGGAGGGGAGAGAGGTAGTCTAACTTCGTAACTCGTGAACCAATTTGGATGGTTCTTTTGCTGTTGTATAGAGTATGATCCCCTATTTCTTATAGGAGGATAATTTGGTTCGATGGTGTGGGAAGGGAAGGGGGAGGGGAGGGGTAGTCTAATTTCGTAACGCTTGGACCAATTTCGATGATTCTTTGTCTGTTGGTTAGAGTATGTGCCCCGATTGATACCGCGATAGAAAGATGTTTTTAGTGAGTAAAAACTTCACACTATCAGTGTCTCTTGGTCTTGGGAAGATTATTTTTATGGTTCAAAAGTGGGAACAGGGTGGGAGCGGTAGTTTTCTCCGACCGCCTCAGCATACGGAACTCGTATCGACTGCCGGACCACTGCAGCGTGTTGCAAGTAGAAGTCCTGGCCATCGAAAGGGCGACACAAGTATTGCTGTCGCACAAGGATCTACAAAAGCGTAACGAAATTTGCCTGTATAGCGCGAGTCAAGCGGCACGTAAAACGCCCGACTCAAACACGATTAAATTACTGATGATGCGCAGATGCCGGACCGGTCTCGATAGCTTGGGGCTCTGCATAGGGTGATTCTCGGCTGGTTTCGCGGTCATAGTAATGTGATGGTTGATGAGGCAGCCGAAGTGGAAGTTTCTACAGGAAACGTCAGAGCAGGCCAAGATGATGTTCAAAAATAATAAATGCTTTGCCTAAATATTTATGCTTTATCCCACGACAAATTAAAAGAGGCTGCAAGTTGATTCTCCCTCAAATTCAAAATCCCCGAACATTAACAAAAATTCAGCGCAAGTAATAAAAGTACCAAGGAACGTATGCGTCATGGCAGACCTAATCGCACTACAAATCATGGCAATAAATGTATGGCACTCCTCGGTAGGGAACCTGCTAATCCCGTAGATTATAGAATCGGAATAATGCTAACAATAAAAGTATATTAAGGAGCGATATAGATATCCAGATTACCATGAATAAGACAAAGACATTTAAACTGGTTAGTCGAATCGATAGCAGCGTACAACTGGGCTCAGTTATCGCTAGCATAACAAGATTAAAGAATATGCACCTTACGCACAAGCTTCATATAAAAGAGCTCAGGAACAGATTGAAAGGAATATAAAATCGTCTAAATGCAATGGCGGAGATAAACTGAGGACCTCGTTAGGTTCAACAAAACTACTTTCCAAAATACTTACGTAAACCGGTTTTCCTGTAACCATAAAGGGGGGGGGGGGGGGGATGTATTAAAAAATGGTTTGCATTTTTTTGTATTTGATAGTACAACTCTTCAAGAGTATCTAGTTGACATTTGAGGTCGATTGGAGCAAAACTGCCGGAGATATAGTGCCTCGAGTCTCCCTCCATTCGAACCATCCCATATACAAAAGAACAGTGTTTAAACTTTAAACGCGTTTTTCTCAGATTTAGTTTTTTCAAAGTCAGTGATCACTGTAACTGAAATCTACTCATCCGATCCTTCTAAAATTTTGCACACTTCTTTTACACATAAGTTACGAGATAACAACTTCGAGATTTTGTACTTTTTATTATTATAATTAATTTTATAACAACAAATTCGCCGTTTTTTATCAATAAATTTTCATAAATTCAAAATATCGTCTTTTTTCACTTCTAAAAATTGAAAAATCAATAAAATAAACAAAATCTCAACCTCGAGAATCTCATAAACTAACGAAATCTTTTTGGTTTTTTGTCAAAATATGATCCAGTAATGAGTAATGATGCTCACCGCAAAGTATAATTTTTTTTTTGTATATACGAAGATTTCTTGTCAGTCCGTTAATTCACCATACTTTTACCCAAAAATTTAACAGAAGATTCTTGAAATGTTGTACTATTATGTTCTTAATTTAAAAATAAATTTATATTTATTATATATTTTTGTTTGTTTATTAAAAATTTGTTTAAAATATTGAAAATTAACCCCCCCCCCCTTGCTAGGCAGCGATGGACATCCTTGATGTTTCCTTGACGAAAAGCACACAATCCTAACTTAGCCATCATGCGATTGTACAAAATTAAAGTTGGCGGATCGGCAACATGAATGGTCTCTTGAAGATGTGACATAAGATTCAAGACACGGGCTTGGAAGCAATTATCGTGCAATGCATGATGAAAAAATGCTTTATGCACCGTCAGGGCGATGCCTTGCCCTGGTGTGTGGGACTCGCACCCACTAAACCACCTCCTCCTTTCAGGCATGTCTCCACCCCGGGACTACTTTTCATATTACTTCAGGGTGGTGCCCATTACGCCATAATTGGCTTCTTATGTTCAAGGTCTTATCCTACTACAGTTCGTCCAGTGCTTCTGGAGTTTCCTTTTTCTTTTGTTGCAGGATCTTCTGGATAAATACTGCAACTCGGTCCCATTGCGCTTTACCTCTGAGCATGCTGTTCACTATGTCTTCGGGTGTGAATCCCCCGAGCTCTTCTTCTAGCTCCTGTCTCTCTGCGTTCCACCTTCTGCATTCGAAGAAGGTGTGTTGGGCGTCGTCCTTCTTGGAGTCGCCGTATTGGCAGGCTGAGCTTTCTGTTTTTCCCATTTTATGGAGGTAAGCGTTAAAGTTGTTTACCTCTCCGTGTTCTTGCTTTAGCCACTTCTTTAGGTCTGGTATTAGTCTAGTGGTCCATTCCCCTCTTTGCACAACTTATCCATGACGTCGACATATGTTACAGTATCTGCGGGAAGTTCGCCCTAGTGATAAAAATAAATGTGATTAGATGTAATATGTGGCAATATGCTAGTGTGTCGACTTACCTTTCTCTTCTTCAGGACATTGCGATGAAATTTATAATATAAATGCTCAATTTTACGCAGATAAGCGCGACAAATCTCATTCTCCCCGGAAATTCTTTCTACATACTACAGAACCATTTCAATTACTTTTGTTAATGTAACCTAATTTTTAAGCCTGAAATAAATAGTTTGAACATAAAACAAGAATTTCATTCGAAAACACAAATCTTTCAACATATTTATTGGAAATTGGATCACACTCATTTAGAAGCTTCGTGTATTCGTCATCAAAGCGTTCAACTGCTGTCAGCGGGCATCTTCGAATATAATAGGGAGCCTGTTGGTATTCCTCCTAATCTTCCAGTACAAATTCTGCCATAGTAATGTTGGGATTCAACAAAATCTTCTATAAGTTTCGACCAGTACTCCAGTTTCATTGGTTCCGATACTTTCGGATTGTAATCGAAAATAGCCGATACGGTGCTGAAACGTATTTTGATGGCAATACCATTCCCAAGATTGTGCAACTTTGCGATTGCCATTAGCTCGTAAAGTAAATCGATTTGCATGCGTCGATCTGTTCATTTTTAATAATTTACTAGTTAAATAATTTACTAATTAAAATTTACGTACAGCTTCATAACCTAATCTTTTAATGAGTGAAGTATATTTGACATTTGTAAATGCACATGTTCCAATGACCAGAGACGGGTGATATTGTACCCATCTCCCAACTAGGTGAGTTTTTCCCTACACCAGCTGCGAGGAGGTGGTAACCGATTGACTGTCCCTTAAAATGCCAATGTTCATCATTGGTGATTATCCGAGGCCCAGCAGAGAGCATGCCTTCAGGATTGCAAGCACCTCCAGAGAAAAAAACCGCACCGACACCATAGCCCATCTTGGAGCCATCAATGAATAGGATGGTGTCGTAGCAGTGAAGCAGTTCAGTGTTCTTCTACATATTGCTTCCTGACTGAAATTCTTACACTAAAGCTTTTGGTACAATTGAGTTTGGGTACTGTGTAGTCTGACAAGACACCGTGTCAGATAATCCACTCGGTGCTTGACTAAGGCCATAGGGTTTGGCCACCCAGCATTCAGTTTCTTTTAGTCTTAATGCGCTTCATGACGTCTGATAGTCAATAGGCTAGGGAGTCATAGGTGAGGGTAATTTTACGCCGTAATCCCCATCTTATATCAAAAGTGCGATTGCAGGCATAGAATGCAAGACTCGCCTTTTTGACTATGTTAAAAGCACTCTCAACTAATTGACCTTGATAATAATGAGAGTATGTCCATTTAGTATGGGCAAAGAAAAGTTGGGTACTTTGGTTTTAGCATCATCTCGGTGGTTCGGAAACTACCTTAAATTGTAGGTCAACTTATAACTACTGTCTCGTCCACTGCCCTATAAGGTGTTACGGGAACTAGAGAGAGATAATATCAATAAGGAAAGTGAATCTTAATCGAGTCGGTTTGGGACTATCCGATTTGCTGCTATTCAGATCGTGTGTCTCGTTATCATGTTTGAATTAAAATGAACTTTACAACCATTTCATTGATTTTTTTCTTAAATTGATTTACAAAATTAATTAATTATTAGTTTTTACAGGAATATAAAAATATCTAAAATAGAAGTATTTTGTGTCCTACAGTTCTCTCAACTTTAAAGCGAATAAAGTGGTTGTTAATTTTTTAGTCGCTGTTACTTTTCTAAATTCTAGTTAAACTGGTTATTTCGCAGACTTCTTGTTTATTTACTTTTTTTAATAAAAATATTCGTTACAAACTTCTATAATATTAATTAGTTATTCTATATTGTACCTTTTGAATCGTAATTAAGAATATCATTAAATCATTGCCGAAAATAAGAAAATTCAGTGTTGGGTGCTAATTTTGGAAATTAAAAATTTATTGCCGAATTATCTTTTATTTAATTTAATGCCAAAAACAATCAGCAAATTTGCGATAACCACATGCTTGTATGCAACAAAAAGATAAGCAGTAGTTCTGGAATATATTTATATTTTTTTTCATTCATAATGTTAAAAACTTTCTACTTTGTTTTTTAAGATTTGAATATGCAATGATTTTGGAATTTTGCTATCTTGCAAAGTTTTTAATTTTTTCTTACCTCACATTACAACATTGTTTTACCAGACGTATATCTATTTAGCCATGTTAACACAATGTTACAAATGCAAATTTAAGTTGCATTACGAGTAAGATATGTAAAACCTTACATTATGGTGAGAGGTAAGTTGTATTTAGTAATAAAATAAAATAAAAATATTGAGAATGAAGTATACATTTCAAAATTAAAGTAATATTTTTCGAAGAGATAGCAAACCGTAACCTAAAAATTATAGATAAAAATGTCTCAAGTATAAAAGCATAGAAAGGAAAGGTAAGGACAGATTGGCAGATTTTAAGAGAAATTCTGAGTGTGCAGGAAGGTTTATTACACGACAAAACATTGGGATGTAAGTCGAGAAGTATTCAACTATTAAAGTATGGTGACTTAATACTCAACACTTCAAAATATTAAATTGAATAAGCTTAAAGATCTGGTATACAATCTGCTGTCCAAAACAACAGAACAAAATTTAATTATTAATTTAAAAAAAACTTCGTTGAATTTTTTCTGTAAGTATGAATTGTTTGAGAATTTTTGAAGGGGGGTGTTATTTTTTTGCACATTTTTTGGGGTAAGTCAAAAACTGATGCGACTTAAAACTAAATATTTGTTGGATCCTTAAAGGAAGCCCATTCCGTGATACTCCACACGGCCATTTCCAACCCCCCATCCCCATCCCTTAGTTTTTATTATTTATAAAGCTTGATCAAATTATGATTACTACAACTAAAATTACATTATAAAATTAAGTTACAGAAAAAAGTAACCCTAACAGTGACGTTGAGGTAATATCAATGAACAAGTATTATATAGAAGCCCGACTCTGGCAGTTTGCCCAAATAATCTTGTTAACCTCGCTATATTTTAAAGCAAAAAAGACTTCTTGTGTGCGTGCATTCAGTAAGAGTAAAAAAAATAGTTTTTAAAAAAAAGTTGAACCACCTTCACAAAAAGCGGTTAAAAGAATAAAATAATTTTTTATTTTATATCTATTACAGTTTGAAGTCGGTGCAAATTAAACATACAATCCCCACCCCACCAACATTTTTTTCTCGTGGTATCAACCAGGGAACCTACTCTAACGAACAGAAAATAATTATCCAAATTGGTCCATGCGTTCCGAATTTAGGCTACCACCCTGTCTCCCCCCACTCTAGGCAAAATTCTCCTATTAGCAATGTGGGATCATACCCTGTACAACAAAAAAAGAACCATCCAAATCGGTCCACGCGTTACAAAGTTAGATTTCACCCCCCAAAAAATTTTTTGACATGGTACCAATCAGTGTACATACTCTACCCAACAAAAACGCGTTACGAAGTTATGCCCGATCAGACATAAAATTATTCTCCTATTAGCAATGGGGGATAACAGAAAAAGAACCATCGAAATCGGGCTACACGTTAATAGGTTAGGTTCCACCCCCACCCCCATCCTTCCAAAAATTTTTTCACCTGGTATCAACCAAGGAACATACTCTACCCAACAGAAAAAGAATTATCCAAATCGGTCCACGCGTTACAAAGTTAGACTACCCCTCCCCCCTCCACCCACCCTAAGCCAAAGTTTTTTTCTCCTATTAGCAATGGGGGATAATGCTCTGTAGAACAAAAAAATAGCCATCCAAATCGGACCACGCGTTACAAAGTTAGGTTTCACCCCCACTCCCCCAAAAAATTGTTTGACATGGTACCAATCGGTGAACATACTCTACCAAACAAAAAAAGAATCATCAAAATCGGTCGACGCGTTACGAAGTTATGCCCGGTCAGGCATAAAAAAAATGAATAAAAAAAATAAAAAAAATACGCGTCGAACTTAGAACCTCTTTGTTTTTGGGAAGTCGGCTAAAAAATGGAATTAAGTGCCGGGAAATTATAGCAGTTTTGTTCGAAGCTGGTCTACTATTTGTATTTATACTATGCTTACTAAAAGCTGACAGAATCATGGATAAATTTTACATAGAGTGACCACGTGTTGTAGTCTTAAATGTATTAAGTATGTCCAAGAAATATTTTGTACTTTTTAATACATAATTTTTTGCTACAAACAATTCCATATGAAAACCAACACCAACACTGCTCGCCGCGGCAACAGCACTGTAAATTTTGTTGCTGCTCTTTTATAACACATTTGTAAATATAATGTTGTTGATGGGGCCGGTATGACTCTCATTGTAGAAAGTGACTTCCTTCTATAGTACTACAATTGGGGCGCAGCACCTCCAGTCTAGGGGGGACTAGATACAATTTATTCCAAAATTAAATAACAGCTTCTTTGGCTTTGGTTTTGTATTTAAATTTTAAATTTTTTATTTTATTTTATTTGCTCATTCCAGCTTGAGAGAACTAAATAAATTGATATAACAGTATATTCAAATTTCACACTTTTATTTTCTAATACAATTGAAATAGTGTTTTAAATTTTATTTGTATTGTGTACAGGAATTTTGTGTCTGTGACTAAATGATGAGTTTAGTTTTCAAAGTGTTGCACTTGAATAAATTTTATCTTAGTGTTAAATTTTTCCGAATTAATGTTGACAGTATTGATCAAAGCGAATTCAAATTTCATTTTTAAATTATTTTATTTTATAAGTTGGAAAAAGCAAAAATTCACTTTTACGTTAACTTATATATAAAAATTACATATGTGTGGCAACCGCTACGCCAAACATTTAACCTTTTCGATAAAAGTACTGTTTCCATATAAGGTATATTTTTCCTTTATGTAATTGTAATTTCATTAATTTTGTGTTTTTTTTTCGTTTTTTGTTTTGGTTTTTTTTTTTTTTTGATTTTATCTATGTAATGTACTCATTTCATATTAGGAATCCCTTTCTTAATAATTTTACTTAGTCGTGCTTCTATGTAAAACTTGTTCGTTGGTAATAGGCTCATGCATACCGTAATTTTTGCGGTGGTGATTAATATGAGGAAAACTTTGGTTCCTCAAGGCGCGAGCAGGAATCGATAAATTCAGAGCCCCTAGTAATTCAGGGAAATTAGCCGCGCCCTGCAAGCAATCAAAAGTGAAAACAATTCTGTAATTGTCCCGTCTGCTTTCGAGGGACGTTGGTCTACCAAACGTAAAATAAAGAAGCTTCATTATATCCGGGTCATCAAAATCGTTAGACCGTCTTTTAAGGAAACCCAGAGTAGCATCACGTCGTCTAAGGTGTAGTTAAATTAATCGAAAGAACGACATAGTGGTGAACTTGGTAACATTTAGAGGCAGGAAGTTGGTAGAACACCAATCATGAAAGGTATTTAAGTCAGAATTTAGGAGAATGCAGTCGTTCGTACTTGAAATAATATGGAAAATTTTAGCATCGTGATCATAAGATAGATCATTGATGTAAATAAGCAAATAAGAGTGATTAATTCTGTCGCAAGCCTTGCTAAAAATCCATAAAAATGCAGTCGACTTGCTTGCCTGCTTTAATGGCAAAAATACATAAGTTAGAGAATTCGAATAAGTTAGATCTAATAGATTTACCTTTCATAAAGCCATGCTGAAACGAACCCAAAAAAGGTATGCAGTGTTATAGGAATAATCACAGATAATTTCCAAGGTTTCGGAAAAACACCAAAGAAAATAGACAAGTTTAATAAATGAAAGAGTATAGAAATCGGACCCAAGCAAACATTTTTTATAAAACACGCAGGGATACCATCATGACCCCACGAGAAACTATGTGCCTTAAGACGCCATCTTCGTCAAACACGAGGTCTTTGGTTTCAAAGATAATTCTTATCATTAATATTACAGTAGTTAGCATATACATATTAAGTCGATAGTAAAAGTAGTTACTGAGAAAAACGGTTGTTACCTGCAGACAGTCAGAAAAACACATTTAAGTCCGTTTGGCCTCAATGTGTGTGAACAATCTTTCAGAAACTACGAAAAATGGCATTGCAGGCGGTACACAATTAATTTTGTTAAAGATAGTCTGGGCGGTTTTTTGAAATTGTAGTCAATATTGGCATATAATCTCAGCATTATTTTAAAAATAATCAGGATAACGATGTTGGTACGAAATATCTTACCTCTTCTTGACGGGATTCCATAAGTATATTTTAACTAAATGAGTAAAATTTTAAATTAAACCATGCATTTGTCCACACCATCTTTATAACGAATTTATGTTCAAAAGAGTATTACAATTGAGTATTGCAAAACCACAAGAAGTGCTTAAAAGCATAAAATAATTTTTATTTATGGGACGGAGTTGGATCAATTCGTTGAGCCGCACAACCACCATGACATGGGTCCCGGGGTCGAGACCACGTCTCCCTACTTTTATTAAGAAATTAAAATAATCCACTTCGTCTCTGGACTTTTTTTGTCTAGTTCGCAGCAATGCAAAAACAAGACTTTCAAGTTTCCTCACTTCCCTTACCCTAGTTCCCTTTCGGCCAAAACCATGCTAACGCATCAACGGGTTGTCCACTAGGATTTGACCACATTGTATAAAAAAAATTTATTTATTACGACATTTTGAAGTCGGTGCCAAATGAACAAACAAAACAACTACAACAAACGTGTTTAATCCTTATGATCCTGTGAGCTTATATGTTCAGGTAGTTTTATATCGTACGTATATCGTATCTTCGATTGTAGTTTGGTAGTTATTTCGTTTGTGTTATTTGCGTAGACTTCAAAATTATTTTATGCGTTTTAGCGCTTTTTGTGAAGTCGGTTCAACTTTTTTTTTTAAAACCATCTTATTTTTTACTTTTTAGTATTTTCATATATATGACTAGAAAAATGCTGCTCATACGAATAAAGCAATTTCAACAGTTGCAGAGGTACACTCTATAGAAAGGAAACAGAATTATCCAAATCCGGCATCATATTACGAAATAAGTCACGATCACCCGTTGATACCCTCACCTTTTAGAAAATTCTTACCATGGCCCTAGTGTGTCACCGTACCCTATACAGCAAGACAGAATTATTACGGTGAGAGAATCATCGTAGTCACTCTAGGTACAAAATATTTATCACTTACCAATCAGGAAACGTATTGTGTAGAATTATTTAAATACCCTAGGTTGACCCTAGGTCAACATATTTCCTTAAAGTGGCAAAAGGCGATCGTACGGTATACAAGAAAAAAGAATCATACAAATAGGTCCATGCGTTATGAAGTTCGGTAACGCCCCTTTCCCACCCCACCCCACCGCATAAATTTTTATCATGGTACCAATATTCTCGACATCAAAAGAAGAATCGTCCAAATCGGTACACCTACACATTACGAAGTTAGCTTATCCCTCACCTCACCACCAAAATTTACCCTCATATTAGCAATGGGGGATTATACTCTCTATAACAAAAAAATTATCATCAAAATCGGTCTACGCGTTAAGAAGTTGTCATCCACCCACTCCCCCATACCAACCCCACCGTTGAAAATTGTATCGCGGTACTAATGGTGGAATATGCTGTATACATCAGAAAAAGAATCAACCAAATCTGTCCTCGCGTTAAGAAGTTAACCTACCCTCTCCTCCTTCCCCACCCCACCCTAGGAGAATTTTTTTCCATTATTAACAATGGAGGATCACATTCTCTCCAACAAAAAAAGAACCATCCAAATCGGTACACGCATAACGAAGACATCTGGTCTATCGTCCGTGAATTCATTCCAAGGACTCGCTTGAGCGCAACTACAGCCCGAAGATCGAAGACGACTCGATTCTTCATTGGCTCGACGAATAAATGTTTCGACGTGGTCTGCCTGAGACTTGGCTTTGTGGAAGAATTGCAGACGCTGAGCTCTTTGGCTCTGTGTACTTGGTTTTCCGCCGTGACCGCCACCTTTCCGCTCCTAATACGCCGGAAGGAGGTATATTCCACCTGGATCGCCCTCTGATTACTATGAGTCGATGTCTACTTGTATTGAAGGACTGGCTGATTTGCTGCTTCCGTTATTATGCTCCTTGGAGATTTTAATATGCCTTGAGTCAGTTGGGAGCGCTCCTTGGATAAGGATTGCCTACTACCATCTTTGTTCCGGCCTTCACGGATTCCATTGCCTCTTGCGGTTTATCACATGTGACGTGATGAATGACTCGGGTAAGTTTCTGTATTTGGTGTTCTCATCTGACTGCTCGGGTACTGTCGTGAAGCACTGTCTATCTCCCTTGGTTCCTGAATCTCGTCATCATCCAGCACTGCATATCATTTTTGGTTTTGATCCTGTATTGACGGCATGGTCTGACTCAAGTAATTTTTGTTATAACCTTAGCAAGTCTGATTATTCTAAACTTAATAATTGGCTCTTTGCCTGTGATTGGACGAATGTTCTGAATGAACGTGACTTTGATAATGCTGTAAAATTATTTTACGATTCTCTTTCTGTTTGTTTTGCTAATTGTGTTCCTGTTTCAAGATCTCGTGGTTCGCGTTCATATCAGCCTTGGCTCAATAGTTCCGTGAAGCACTTAATGAAGCGACACAAAATGTGTGCTTTTCCAAATTGAAATGTCAAAATAAATGGAATCGATCTATGAACATCGATCTTTTTAGTGCGATTAATCGATCTTCGAAATCGGAAAAAAAATACAGATCGATCCGTACTGAATCGATTTTCTCAGTTTGATCCCTATCCCTACGCCGGTGTACGCCCAACTACGTTCAGCTACACTAGATGATAGGTAGGTGTAGTTTGCAAGGGTACTTACGCTGAGTTTTTCCGCTAGGGTTGCCGTAAATATCAAAAACGTTAAAACTTTATTCAAAATAACTATAATTATCGCAAATCATACCATATTTCTCACAGAACATCAAAACATCGTAAATACAATCCACTCAGATAAATAAAAAGCGTTCCATTAGGGAAGTACGCCGGAGTACTCTGCATGGCCCAATGGAACGCAGCTAATGTAAACTATGATTATTTCTCAAATAGGTTCTAAATTATATAATATATACAGAATAGCCAACATCCGTTTGATATCAACAGCCTTGGCCGAAAAAAGCTAAAGAGGAACTTAATGAAGATCCAGACAGACTACAAGAAGAAATGGAAGAATTGCGTCACTCTACAAACACGTTCCGCAAAGGTTAATTCCCGTAGAATATGGTTGTTCAAATGATACTATTAAAGACGTCACTGAATACTGGGAGAAGAAATTTATTAAATATCGGGAATTTTTTACAGAAGAAGCATTTTTTGGATCAGATGAAAAACTTCGTGTTGGAGAGCGTTTCGATCCAGATAGCATTTTTGGCATAAATGGCTCCTTTAGAAACTTAGAAGTTGATTAATAATTATTATAAAACAAAAATAATTTAAAATTCGAATAACGTTTATATTGAATTTAATTTTAATTCGTCAAACTTGTGCATATAGAAATATTTACCCTTGTCACTAACCTTAAATAAACCCTACAGAATTAACAGTGTCGGTGCTTTGACGTCCTTCCATATCTGTATACTGAAATCTCTGTTTATTGTGTTCAGTATCATCAAATTTTGAAGTAAATTGTCGAACATTTGTCGTTTTCGTCAACTTACTGCTAAGGCCAAAATTGCCAAATTTATCTTTTTCATTAAATATAATTTTTATTTGTCCGTATCTTTCATCCCGACATGCACCCCGCGGCTGCATTGCTCCATAACATAGCTTTCCAAAGCTTCTATTTTTCATTGACTAAAAAATAATTGTTCATATCTATAAAAAATCATTAGTTTTGAAAATATCATACATACCTTGCCTGATGTTGTTTTGGCTTTGCAAAAACAACGCAATAGTGGTGTTTGATGATATGCACGCTTAAAATTGTCGTTACTGAGTCCATATATAATTGGATTTACTGCAGCATTGAAAAATATGAGATAATGAGAAGTATACCAAAGAATTTGAAAACTGCCTAGAATTTGATTCACGTACGTGTTGTGTAACATTTCATTTCTTACAAAAACCAACGCTGTAAAAGGAACCCGAAGAACTACAAAGGTAACCACTATTATGAATAAAGTTTTTGCTACCCTCGTCTTGTAAGACACACACATGGGATGCTCTCTTTTTAATACCTTTTTCTCGTAGCGATCCAACTAGAATACAAACTAAAATTTGGAAATATTCGATAATGTTCCTTCTAACGAAATACTTTATGAAATATTGCAGAATAACATATGATCATTACACTCAGCGGCAACCAAACCAGTGCAGCTATCAAAACATGCCAATACTTAGGTAAAATGGTAGTGTTTTCGCTACAATATGTTTCCAAAAAATTCTTCCACTGCCTTTCCTAGAAAAAATATTATTTTACGTATCTTAAATTTCACAGTGAGTGATAATATTTACTTTATATGTCCTATACATTGCCAACGGAATGGAGAGAAGAAAACCTGCAACCCAAGTGCAAATCATCACAATCTTGGCTCCTCGAATTGTTAAACGCGTCTCTAAAGGAAGAACTATTGCGGTCAATCTGTCATAACTAACTGCACATAAATTAAGGACTGCTGTAATTAGTAGTGCTCCATCCAAAAATCCTTCTAATTTACATCCAACAGCACCAAGCATATAGTTTTGGAAAAAGTCATGAAACATGAACATGATTGGAGATATTGAAAGTATTGCTGTGTCTGCTGCAGCCATATTAGCGATAAGAAGATTTGTTGGTGTCCGCAAGGCCCGATTACGTGTAATGATGTTGAGTAATATTACGTTTCCAACAATTCCCAATAATATAACTGGTATAAAGGTTCCAATCTTTACACCTAGCTCCCATTTCGGTATAATATACCAAATTTCTTTGGGAAAATTGTACATGCTGGAATCGATCTGTAAAAATATATTTTCTGTTAGGTTTTATTTTACACATTTGTTTTATAAACTAGACTTTAATTTTAAGCAAAACTAATGACTAAAATCGGGTTATACATATGTATAGAAAAATGTACGTAATTATTCCCAAGCCAAGCCTAAAGAAATGCTAATAAACCTAAAGGCGACTGCGCAATCTCTGAGAAAATTAAATCTCTGGAGCATCGACGGAATATTTCTTACCCTTATATCGCTGCATATAATCCAATTGCTAGCATAACTCCTTGTAAATATTTCACAATATGCAATTTCGATTCGATCTCACCCCTATATCCTTCGACGTCAAATCGTTCGTGGTACCGTAAAATTAAGAGATCACTTCCTAAAAGGAACAATACGAACATTGAACACGTTACAATCTTCTGCTTGCCCCTCTTCTTACGAATCTCAGGCCTTCAGACGAATCGTTCAGCATCATCTTCTACAACGCCTTAACCTGTTTTCCTTACTCTTAATTTCTTTTCTGCCAAGGCTGTGCCATAGAGTAAATACTAAAAAGAAAAACAGCTCCCTCAATTTTCCTGTTCAATCGTCTGGCAATGCTGTAGCAAATTCTTATTGAAAAATTCTTTCCAGTTGTCAAATAATACTTGCTTCCTGTCAAAATGCAGTGAATGAAAGTCGATTTCTTAACTCTCGGCAAAGCAATTTCTCTTTTGGAGGAGTAATTCGTGGAGGCGAGCATACGAGAGTGAATTAAATATAAACGAAACTTTATTTATCAATAAACTATAATTTGGTTTAATAAAATATCCAAGCACGCATCACTTTCCAAAATAATCTCCTGGAAACGCATTTTACAGAAATAGGGAAAGGTGTTATACCACGTTCCAAATTGCACAAATATTGCTGTAATTCATAATGCAAAACATGTACCTACATATAATTTGTCTTGCACTAATTGGAGCTCCAAAATGTCTGTTATAAAATTTATTATTTATTGTTTTACTTGTGTTTACTATTTTTGATTTACCGTGAATTTTGTCAATATGCTTTTGTCGGAACAAGATACAGTCCTATCCTGTACCTTGGTCCACCATGATTTATTTGTACCTTTGAAATAAATTAATTAATTTAAAAAGAAAAACACCTTTTCATATACTATACCCACGTTTTCTCTTAGAAGTGCAGGTATCAGCTGTACGTTTGGTCATGAAACTTGAGAAAGGTAAAAGAGTTTTGTGTTTTAAATTTGTTTTGAAAACGAACACATTCGCCAATATTTTAAACCCGAAAATAAAAAATGGGACACATTTTCAAGTCTTGCTGTATCGAAGATTGTTCGTCTTGCTGCACGTTGTGTATAAGCAGTAGCAAGAAAACGTAGCCTTACCAAAAAGTTTTCAAGACTTGATATCCATTATTTGAGAGAAATGTCGACGATCAATCATAATATGGTCAATTTGCGTGCACCCTCCTCTTGGATTCTTCCAAGTGGCCTTATGCATTTCACGATGTGGAAAGTAAGGGCTGCGTACAGCAATTTTTCTGGAGTTAGCGAAGTCTACAGCGCGGTGGCCATTATTATTAGATTTGCTATAAAAGCTGTCCAATTGTCGAAGATTTTGTTTACGATCGATTTGAGGGTTGAATTTGCTTAAGACAATTTAATGAAAGTGATGTTACACCACCTACTAGTACCAGAAAACCTATGCCCTAAACAGCGCCCCTGCGGCATTTATCCTGTTTCTTAAAGGTTGACTCACCATGAGTTTGCTGATAATGGTTTAATGTTGGGGTTTTCCTTCCCTTAGCAATAGCCTCTTTGAGAGGTTCTGGGCCCTGTCGTTGTTCCTACTGTTGGATTCTTCCGCCACAGACCATTTTTCACCATCCTGCAAAATCGCGCAAACCTCTGTTGTACCCTGCTCCAAATATGTTGGTATGCCCTTTTAGTCGTCTCTTACGACAAGCAAAGCATATCATGGGGGAAGAATAGCGGCAATTACAACCAGGACTTCAACAACAACGGTGACAGCGAATGCAACAACGGCAACGAAGATGACATATCTGATACGTCAAGATGCAACTTTTCATTCGGGAGACGGCTCGAAGTTAACGGGTCCTTTGATGGATATCTATCCTGGAGGAAAGCTTACCTTCTCAGGTTAGCAGCAATTCATAGAGGGAAACGGAGGCGAGGATAATCTCCTGAAGGAAACAGAGGTTGCACCGTAGCCTAATGAAGCTAAGAAGAGGAAATCGACCAAGCAAGTAGCCAAATCGGGAAATAAAAGAACGCTAAAATTCCTCAAATAATCGATTCGAAGATCACAGATTCACTGACCGACAGCGAAAAGAGGCTGGTAAAAAAGCACAAAAAGGTTGTCAAGATCTTCGAAAAACGCTACGGAAAAGCAGCACCTTCCCAAGCCTCGACAGTTGATATACCTTTAACAGCAATTCTTGCCAAAAAAGAAAGGTTATTAAGGAAACTGGGGAAGGTGAGAAACGTCTAATCAAGGCAAACCCCCTCTACCTTCGCGACCAGAACTTTTAAATTGAATAAAGGGAAGGCCAAAGAAGCGGAGAAGGGTGAGAACAGTCCTGGTTGGGCAACTAAAGCACCCTCAACTTCCAAGATAACCCAAAAACTGAGCGGCAGCTCAACAGGAAAGATCAAGCCAACATCAAAACCAAGGACCGTAATGTCGGAGAAGAGGAAAAAGGCAAAGTATAGACCCCCCAAGAGAGTACCGCTGGAAACTCCAGCAAAAAGACAAAAACTGGCCTAGCCAGTAGTGAGGAACTGACATTGGCGGTAATCGTTCGCAGTGACCCAGATGGAAAGCTGTCGGAGAGATAACTGGATAAAAGTGGAGCAAAAGATCCTGGAAGCCATGTTAGCTACCAGAGAAAATGCGGATGCCGAAAACATTTACTAATTTAAAGAATCTGGTTGGCGGAAGCGGGGAAAAAATTTTAACACCGGTTTCCGCAATCCGGGAGAACTCTGTCCAGGAGCTAGACTGGAAGCCATCCCTGCGGTAAGCGCACTATTGCTCGAGTTAGGACATGTATGGATCCCACCTCCAATGGGGCAACAGTGATATAAACACTAGACTCAGCATTAACTTTAAAGAAGAGTTAATCAAACCATTTCGAAACCCCATCAAAACCGACTGAACTAAATTTTCTAATTTTGTCACAATTCGCTTAAGACACCCTCCAAGGGCGACATTTCAAATAAAACACAAATTGAAAAATTAGTCAACCTTATCACAGATATGGAAACGGCCGTTTTTAAGTGATCCTGTCCTATCGGTCGATTACCGTAACGTAACCATGCACATTGGTGTACAGAGGAACTTCGAATTCTTAGGACTCAAACCAGAAGACTCTTCAATAAAGCCACAAGAACAAAAGCAGACTGGAGCCTATACCGCGCCAGTTTTAATGACTTCAAAAACCTCATCTTCTGTTCAAATATAGAGTCGACAACAGAAGCAGCTACACTCCGCAAAATTCTAGCCAAAGCCTCTGAAAATAAAACGACTCTTGGCCAGAGGACTGTCAAGAAATCATCGAACAGCTCTTCTCCACACATTTACCTGGGTACATGGAAGAGAGTATGCACACAGACCGTCCACAAGGGAAACCAAGCCACACAACTGCCAAAGCATTCAAGTATCTATGTAGCGCACAACACGCTTACACTAAGGGTAAATCCGTGGACACAGCCTTACATGAGGTCACAAGAATAACTATTCTCGACATTGAGGGAGCACTTGCGGTCATACTGAACCTCTTCAATCAAAGTGGTCTATACTCCAGAACAGATTATATTAAACCAGAATACGACTTCAGAAAACACTTATCTGTCATCATTCCTAGCAGAGAAGACTGGAAGCACCCTTATAAGGTAATTAGGGGAACATCCATCTTCGCAGATAGATCAAGAATAGAAAAGGACATCGGATCTGGAGTGTTCTCGGAAGTGTTGCAAATACAAAAGTCTTAGAGACTCAAAATGAATGCAGCGTTCTTCCCAGCAGAAATATACGTTGTAATGAAAACTGAACTCGCTTTTCAAGCAAAACAGATGACAGAGACTGAGATCATCATTATAGTGGACAGTGAAGCAGCTCTAAAAGCGTTAAACTCAAATTTAATAAATTCGAAATGTGTTAGAGACTGTATCAGGGCGCTAGGAACCATTTCACAAATTACGATTCAGCTCTGTTGTGTTCCGGGACATGTCAGCATAGAGCGAAATGAAAAAGCTGACGAACTGGCCAAAAAATTATCAAGCCATAGAAAATGCTCACCCTCCCCTTAATGCGGTAAAAAGTGAAATTGAAAGATATTATTCCAATGCGACTTCAGAACGTTAGGAAATATTACTTATTGTCTCACAACACGTAGTCTGTGGTCGAAGATAAACTTTAAAAACCTTCAAACCTCTTGTCATTCGATAGAAGTCGCATTCGAACACTCGTCGGTATCCTCACTTTCCATCATCGTACCTTCGAATAAATTCTGTAGAAGAATTCACCTGCTCTGTGAATGTCCAGCTCTACAATAACGACGACTTGCCTGTCTGGGAGCAAGGTTCTTCAATAGCTTGGACAACTTAGTGAAGACAGCACTAGCGGATCTCAATAGATTTTTACAGATATCTGGGTGGTTTTAGGTCCAATCATATTGGTTTTACAATGGGCTTTATTGGCCTTCGAGTGGAATCGCTGCCCTCAGCAGCAAACAGCTCGACTAACCAACCAACCAACCGTGAGGGAATTCTGTACCAGTGGAAACCAAATTTTATCTGATTACTTTAAATAACTAAGTTCCAGATTTCCTTATAATACTTAGTGTATCTCTTGATTTCTTTGGGGAGAGGTCATGAGACAATGAGGTCAATGAGGTGTGCATAACTTAATTTATAATCGCAGTATGTCACAATTTTACTCCTTTTCAGATACTCGCCTACGCGTATTAGTTAAAAACACTCTTAGACAATTAAGTCCGCATCGACATGTGCTTGTTAGTATTTAAACCCTTTGAGTAGAACAATAAAATTAAAGCAATGCTAATCCGATAAATTAATAGTCAGGTTTATCTTCCCTGTGCTAAAAGCTCAAATAAGCTTATCTTAATTGCTACATCAATTTCAAATACACAACGAATTCTACTAATTGATATCGATCCACCACAGTTTTATTAAGTAACAAGTACTGCAAAACGTTAAGGTCTTTTAAAATTAAGAGCAAAATAAATTAACTATTGAAAGTGCTTCTAACATATTTTATTAAGTGTTCTGACAAACTTACCGAAAAATTGTTCGTTTTATTGTGAGGAATCACATGAAGATTATTGTTTGCATCAATTTCATCTCCCGTCCAAACATCACGAGCACTAAAATAAAACAGAAGTCGTTATTTCCATAATTTTATGAACCGGAAAAAAATAAATTGCGAAACCTTCGATTATATTCATATCCAACTGTTAGTACACACCTAGCCATGTTTCACGTTACTCTGATTAAGAGGATTCAATTAACTCCGAGGTATACCTTCAATTTGGCTTATCATTATATTCCCAACAGAAAGGCTGCGTAAAATCGTGACATTGCTCTGTTATCTTTGCCTAATTCAAAATACGTTATACGCCAGACAATAATAGATATTTCATTCAAATAAAATTGCGGATTTTTTGATTTTATGGCGAGAGAATAAGTAGGTATAAAACGTTCTAGGGCTTATCTTGTTGACAGTCCAAAAATTTCGCAGTATGGGTTTTATATCATTTAGTATTGTAACTTGTTGGGCAACCTTCGAATTTCATAGAGGGCAAATGTTCTAATTAAAACAATTAATGGTTAACAAAATAATTGTTCCTTTATTTTTAAGAAAGAGAAGCCTGACTCTGACCAAAGAAGTTTATTTCCTTGCTTCACGTACTAATTACAAAAGAAGCTTCTGATTCATGTACTTATTATGTATTACTTAATTTATTATTTTAATTCATCAAAAACCATATATTCGAGCACATTTGCATCCTATTAAATAACAGAGAAGAAAAGATGCTTAGCAAAAATTGTATCATTCTATCTCTCAAGAATGTAACAAATTCGTAAGTTCCGTAATATTTCCGTTTGCTCGATAGATGACTTTAAAACAGAGCCAAAAATTAGTGCAGATTCATCCACAGCTTGGACAACATCTGTAAAAAATGCGTTTACCTTCAAAAATGTGGTTAAGACTTTTATTGTGCGATATTCTGTTAAATATAAGTATTTCTGTTGCATTAAGTTCAGCAAGCAGTGAAAGTGATTTAGTACAACCGGAATTTGATAATTTCATTTATAATCAAAATAAAAGAGGTATATGTTAAAGAAAAAGTGAAAAGTGAAAATGAAAATGTTAATTCTTTCTGGTCTAAATTGCCATTTTTGTAAATTGCAATAAAGCTGATCTGTCACGATTCTCCACTGGTTCGAAACAATAACAATTTAATTCTTTAGATTTAGTCTAATTCCAAATCAACAGTACGAGCTAGAGCACCTTCATAGCAATAAAGTAACGAGAGGACTGAATTTGATTGGTCATCTGAAGTAGCGGCATAAATATATTATCCATTTTAATACTTTTAAAAAGTCTTGCTTTTATTAATTGTTGTTTTTATAACTAATAGGTTGCCGCCCGAGCGATTTTAATAGAATATAAAACAAAGGGCTACTTTTTCAATACCAAAATTGTTTAATAAAAGCGAAACAATACTACAGGTAGTTTCAAATGATAAAGACACTTTTAAAATTGCAAACAAATAATGTATACGAAAATCCCATTGTGGTGGTAAACGTATTATTCTTTCATTAATAATCTACAATTTTTTTTTATTGTATCGTTTTTTATCTTTCAAAGAATGTTATACATAAACAAAGCATTCAATATAGGGCGTTTCAGTCAGATTAAAATTCGGAAGAAAAATAAGATTTTATTCAACATTTTTAACATTTTTAATGTTTAATTTGTCGAATGACGTCAAACGTTCTATTTGGCATGGATTTAATTAAGGTTTCCAATATAGAGGATCCTAAGTCTCGCCAAGCTGTCATGATAGCCACATTCAGTTCATCAGTCGTTCCGTATTGTTTATTTTCGGAATAAACTACCCAGACAAGAATGCCCCAAAGATTTTCGATGAGTTTCTGGTCGGAAGAACACGCTGGCCAGTCAAGGACTTTGATATTATGACTTCTCAACCACGATTTTGTACTGCTGCTAGTATGTACACTGGTATTATTTTGTTGAAATGTGACGTTAGCATTTGGATGATTTTTTAAGTTTGATATAAAATTTTCTTGCAACACATTCTCATATTCCGTGCTATTCATTTGGGTAAATGGAAATGTCCAAATCACAGTTCTCAGTGCGCTAAGACCACCAAAGTTTCTCTTGGAGAAATATTGTTCCTCCTTCCGCAAATCCCTTCAATATCCGTTGAAATCATATGGATCGTCCATATAAAATTGTTTCTTATCAGAAAAACCAATCTTAAATATAATAATATTTCTTAAAACTTCAAGTACTTTATAATCCAAACAGATTACCTGACTCCACTTAGTACACATGCCACTATTGGCAAATATCAACCGGTTTTCTTTATGTTTTGGCTTTAAACGTGGTACTGCTTTTAATTTTACTCGCAGGATGTATGGTTCAGATTTTGTTGCTCTCTAGACACTCGATTTGGATACATTTTCGCACTTTATAAGTATATACTCCGAATTTGCCTGCTTTTAATGGACTTAGGGCGTCCGGTAGATCTATTTTTCCCTTATTCATCAATATTATTTATGTAGTTTTGCACAACCAAATATCTGCTCTGCCTTCCCGATATATATATATATATATATATATATATATATATATATATATATATATACTTACTGATACTGAGTTTCTTATCCCTATAAATATCAATTTTACCTTTTTCATATTCCAATATAGACTTTACCCTTAAATGGGTATTTTAACCGATTGCAAAAAAAGAGGAGGTTCTCAATTCGACTGTAGTCCCATGTCCAAAACATTTTTGGTGGGGTGGGGTGGGGTGAAACCTAACTGAAGATGATCCCCCATTGCTAATAGTAGAAAAAAAAGTGGCCTAGGGTGTGGGGAGGGGTAGTCTAGCTTCGTAACGCGTGGCCAGATTTGAATGGTTCCTTTGCTGTTTTATAGAGTATGATCCCCCATTGCTTGTAAGAGGATAATTTGGTTCTATGGTGGGGGAGGGGTAGTCTAATTTCGTAACGGTTGGATCAATTTCGATGATTCTTTGTCTGTTTGGTTGGTGGGGAGTATGTGCCCCGATTGATACCGCGAGAAAATAAATGTTGGCGAGGGGGGGGGGGGTTGAACCTAACTTTTTAACGAGTGGACCGATTTGGATGTTTGTTTTTTTGTTGTACAGAGTAGAAGACACTAAAAAGTGAAAAATAAAATAGTTTTTAAAAAAACATTGAACCGACTTCACAAAAAGCACTAAAAAGCATAAAATAATTTTTAATTTTATATCTATTACGACATTTTGAAGTCGGTGCAAATTAAAGAAACAAAACAACCACCCAACCATAATCGAAGATACTATATAAATTTACCTAAACGTTTCAGCTCAAGGGATCATAAAAAAGGAGGATTTAATACTTTTGATGTAGTTTGGTTTGTTTCTTTAATTTGCACCGACTGCAAAATGTCGTAATAGATATAAAATTAAAAATTATTTTATGCTTTTTAGTGCTTTTTGTGAAGTCGGTTCAATTTTTTTTTAAAAACTATTTTATTCAAATAAATATAATACTGCAAAGCTCAAATTGTACTTACTTTGCTTAAACTTCATTAAGACTTTATAATTATGAAACGCCTAAATTACTAACTAAACACACGTCATATTTGTGTAATAGAAACGGGTCTACCTCGTAAGTACATACTTCGCAAAATAAGTGACTTTATAATTTTTGAACTGTAACTGTGGACTGTATATAAATGTTTCTATTTTACATGAAACTTAGAAAGGAAAGAAAATTCAATCTACTAAAATTTGGTTTAATGTTGCATTGTTATTTAAATTTTTTACATAACTCCCAAACTTTCGTGTTCAAGATAGGACTTTTGTTTAATTGTTTGTTTTCTAATACAAAATTAAATTAAGTTGTGGGTCGCGGCTGTTCCTGAAGTGATACCAGGTGCGGATTAACCCAGAGGCAGCGAGCCTAAGAGCCCCCATCGAAATGGAAACACCACCATGGGTACTATTGAAATTCGGAAAAATCAAGTCTGTCATTTAAATCTTCTGCTTTATCTGCTTTAATTTAATGTAAAAAAACCAAGAAGAAAAGGTCGAAAAAAATATGTTTGAAAATGTTAATTTCTTTAATATTTGAAGAAGATTTTTTGTAAAAAAATAAAATTATAATTTAATTTTTTACTTTTCCAAGAAGCATTTTTAGTTCCTTCGACCGGCGACCCGGACGAAAACTAAGTGCCTGATATGTTGCGGTGGCCAAACTTCAACATAGAAAACCAACTTATATCCGTCTTTGCAAGTTGCCGAAACGAAATAGTTTCTTTAGTAAGCCTCTTACCAGTTCTCTGTAGATAAGGTTCCTCTAGCTAGATGTTCCTTATAGAGAAGGTATTATAAAGTTATGGCAGGCGCGGATCTTGGTTTTCTCACAGAGGGAGGGTGAGGAGAGGTGGTTGGGATTTGGAGTGGGGAGGGCGGGGAGGTGTGTAAAGGGTAGGGGGTCAATTTCTTCATTTTGTAATTTGTGTGTGTCAGCCGGGAATCTAGGTGACGGGTTATTTTGTGTGTTTGAAATTGGATGACAAGTTTGTTGAATATCCATCATATTCTACTTATATTTGATTACACTGTGGAACAAAATGAGAAAAATGTTATAATGTGGAGGTTTTGAGGATAGATTCGGAAAATATATAGAAAATCATGATATATGTACGTGTCTCGGCGTTTCTCTGGGAGTGTACTTTTTTTCATACAACCCAAAATTATCTAGTTTTCGTGTTATGCCGAATGCACAAAAGTGCAATTTTTGAGCCTCAAGACGGTGAAACTAATTTTAAGTGTTCTAAGACGAAGAAATATGGTGTTTTTGTAAACGTTAGCTCATTTTTGTGGCTATAATCAGATTCAACGTACAAAATTACATAGGAATAGTGTTCTTTCACACACGAGTTTGGAGAAAAAAAAAATTATTTTTTTAATATTCTAAAAAAGTTGAAAAAAATGTACCAATTTTTTTTTTCTAAAACCCTGTGTGAAAGATCATTTCTTATGTAATTTTGTACCCTGAATTCATATTAAGTCACAAAAATGTTCAAAAGTGTATTTTTGAAAAAAAAAATTGTGAAAAATTAATTTTTTTCATGCAATAAGTAGTTTTTTCTTGATATTTTCACCCGACCACCTCATCGGTCCAGCAAATCTCAGAGAAAATCGCTCATTTTTCCACCATTTGCCTAACGCATTTCTGCACACTTTGCACATCCTGCTTGGAGCATAGCTCTGATTGAGAATAACAGCCAAGCCAGAATAGTATGAATAACTTTCTTCATAAGAAATGAACTTTCACACAGGGTTTAAAAAAAAAATTTAAATTTTTTCAACTTTTTTAAAATATTTAAAAAATAATTTTTTTTATTCTCCAAACTCTTGTGTGAAAGATCTTCTTATGTAATTTCGTACGCTGAGTGTGATTATAGCCACAAAAATGAGCTAACGTTTACAAAAACACCATATTTCTAGAAGTTCCGTCTTAAAAACAATGGGATTTTTTTTTTAAATTTTTGGAAAATGGAGGATAGGGGGCAGATAAGGGGGACGATCCCTTCAGATGAAATATTCCCCATACTCTTCTGAACATTTCATCTTAACAGCTTAATTACCATAAGCCGCTAGCAACGCTGTAAATTTAAGACATGGACGTTACCTAAAACAGATTTGATGTGATTTTTAGAAGGAAAAAAATTTCATAGCGCTGAAAATTTTTAAAATCCAAAAATGTCTTAAACCTACCCCCCCCCCCCCCCCCCCCCACCCATTCCATAATTTTTAAATATTACGAACAGTAGAAAAAATTGTTTATAAATACAGTGGTTAGAAATAACCACTAAATCCTATTATGTGCGTGTCATCAACCAAGTTTTTTATTACGTTTTTAATAAAAGTATTAAAAAAATATGCAATTTATATTTTTTTACTGATAATGCCAAAAGCCCTATGACGCTAAAGCACATCTTTGGCAGGAAAGTAATTAAAGATAAGGGAAATGGGTTAATAGGTTTTGAATGGAGGAGGTGACAATTTACGCCTCCTTTAAAAGTTTCGAGCTCATAAGACGGGAGAAAAACAGAAGATGGGAAAATATTCCACATGGATGTTTTCTGCTTAGGAAAGATTACCGAAATTTGACAAAATCTGTCCAAATTTGTCCCTTACAGTATAGGGGTGAAAGCAACTTAAAGCTTTCCCGCGTTGCAATGTGTCTACAAGGAATTAGGCTAAACATATGATCAGTTCTGTTAAAATAATATAATCCCGATCAATTATTTATTATCAAGTTTGAAGAAAATCCAGAATTGTAGGTTAGCTTAGAGCGGTATTGCTGAGCTATCCTTAACCCGCTTCACTTAGATCTCTAGATGTGTCCATTGTGCCCCATAGAGTCATGTGGAACCACCCTTTTTATTTTCTCATAACCATCCTGCTTCCCTTAGGAAGAATCTCAACACGGCTCTGCCGCTCCGTATGCCTGATTGTCTACTGTCGCTAGGATAGGACTTCCGTAGAGTACAGGGCGCCAAGACTTTATTATTCAGACAAATATCTTTCTTATAGTGGGAATTTAAACTTTTTATGATTCTTCGAAAAAATTCTATATTTGACTGCCAATAGTAGTAATTCTAGTAAACGTAGTAATTTGTACACTGATTTTTGCCGCAATGTTTCATATACGGGTCCTTCCCGTATAAAAAAAAGTTCAGTCTTAGCTCTGGATCCGCGCGATACCTTTTCTGACCCTTTCATTTAAAACTAATTAATTCCGACATCATTTTTATGCAGACAAAATCTTCGATTGGGTCTTGAGAGTCTAGAAGACATTACAGTGTGCTACTTTCAATTATACGGTACGCTCCTAAATGAACGCATTTATTGACTTTTGAACATGGCTAAACTATATGGCCATCATAAAGCAACATTTGACCCTTTCTTATATTATTTATTATATCCCCAATTATGAGGAAAGACATTAAAAAAACGGTAAATATAATAATGTTCTATTTCGGTATAATAAATCAGCACTCAAGAACTGTAGGGTTTCAGAATAAGAGTTTAAGGCAACTACTTCTTCAAGGTAGCAAACCATAGTTCTAGCCAAACAATTTTTATATCTGTTACCTTGTAGTGGCGATGTTTTTTTATTGTTTTTTTGTCATTTTCGGAAATATTAAAAGTTGAATCTGCGAAAAAACAATTAATCGAACTCTAAATTGCAAGTACTCGACGAAAATTTTCATGTATCGCCGTTGAAATCTTTTAGCTAAAAATTAATTTTAATCAGATCATTTTATATTTAAGAATGTGTAGAGCGCTATGTACTTTTTCGAAATATCAGCCCTATATTTGATGAAGAAAAATCCGAACATTTTTTTCTAGCTAAGATCAACTTCATCTAAATTATAATTTTCACATAATGAACCTCATATTATGAACGAAATTTAATTAGACATTTTTTTCTAACATATACTCATACGTTATTCTATTTTTTTAAGTATTTTAGAAGAACCTAATCACTATGCAATCTTTTAAAGGCTGGTAGTGTTGTCTGCCTTTTAAAAAGCTGTTGGGACGTTTTGAGGACGATTCTGAAACGTATCGGTATAGTATTATGCTAGCCACGAAGTAAGCACGTAAATTTCCACCAAAAATCGTTGCCCATTTTTGAACCGTGCCCGGTATTAGTTGCGCTACCGTACGAAGTAACTGCCAAATGGTTCGACTTTCTGGTAGAGCTCTCAGTTGGAATCGGATAATCCGAAAACCCGGGTACCCACGCGACCGGGTAGGAATCGATTCCTACCAAAAATTCGGTTCCAACCGGGTACCCGGTTCCAGGCGAGTACCCGGTTCCAAATAGGAATCGATTCCATCAATGGAACCGGTTCCACTGTGAGAATCGAATCCGCCACCGGTAATCGATTCTGTCGAATGAACTGGTTAATAAGAATGAGTGAAATTGTAAAGCAAAAATTGTCACTAATAGTAGGGAGTATAAGGAATTTTAAATTTTTATTAATAAATCTTAAGTCGTATTTTGTAATTTCACTACAAAAAAATCTGTAATTTCCAAAGAAACGAGGCATTTCCTTAGTTAAATGCAACATTTTCTCTGTTGACCTTAAAACTCAATCTGTACTGCACGATTTCAAGAGGAACCGATTCCTCTGACGGAATCGATTCTGGCGTTGGAACCGACTCTTATAATGGAATCGATTCTCCCTTGGAACCGGATACCCGAGTAGGAACCGGGTACCCGACTTAAATCGGATACCCGGGTGAGAACCGGATACCCGGGTAGGAACCGGGTACCCGCGGGTCGGGTTTCTGAGAGCTCTACTTTATGGTGCAGCTACGCAGCGCTAGCATGTAAATTGCTGTTGGGATTTATGTTTGCTATATATTAAAAAGAAATAATAAACATATTTAAGAAATTGTATATAAATAAACTCACCAATCATAATCCTATGATGCGTTAGCATGGCTATGGCATAAAGGGAATTAAGGTTAGGAAATTGAGGAAAATGTAATATCTTGTGCTTTGCATTGCTGCGAGCTAGACAAAAGACCAGAAATTGAGTGGATCTTTTGATTTATTGCAATTGCAAATTAAAAACTCATAGGTCGACGCTCGAAAACATCAAGGCTCATGTTGCAAAATTAATTCTATTATTGTTGAATGCTATTTTCACGAACATACAATTCAAATTGTATGAAAAGGTATATTAAATGAAGCTATCGAACTTTCATCATATAAATATATATTTTTTTTAAAAAACTGTACAATATGGCGGCTTTTTTAAGTATAAGTCCAAATATACTTACATCTAGTCACAAATAGCTCTTCTTTCACAATGACATAATCTTGAAAAAATATTAATTGATTTCTGCCTACGGGAAAAATAATTTAGTTTGTTTAGTAGTCTTAAAATAATATAAAAAATACAATAAAAACTTGACGAACTTTCTTAATTGTAGTACTTGATAACAATACAGTAAAAGTCCTTTAAGATGGAATCTTCCAAGCTGGAACATCCTGGTTCCATACTGTGAAATTATTACTCTTCTTATGTAGGCAAAGCCCAGGAGACAACGTTATGATGCGTTTAGCACAGCTATGGCTGAAAGGGAATTAGGCCAAAGGGAAAATGAGGAAAATCGTAAGGCAGGCCGAGGCTGGAATCTGACATGAGGATCGTGCCACTCAACCAACTGATAACTGAGAATAATTAGTATTCATATTGGTATTTGTTAGGAAGGAATTGTTTTTATTAAGAGGTTTATTTATATATACATACTACCCAAGCATAAGTAAATAATTAACACTTAAACAAACTTCGGGTTATTTTTGACCCGAACTTCATTTTTTGATTTGTCACTTCAAACACTAGCTGTTCAAAATATAACAGCTTCTGGACTGATCTTTTTCTTGTATTCCTTTATTAAGGTATTTAATAAAATAATGCAAGTAAAAGATCAGTCCAAAGGTACCCACATTCCAAACAGCTAGTGCTTGAAATGAAAATCAGCTAATAAAAATCTCGTCAAAAATTAATAGAAGATCGTTTAAGGGTTAAGGCGATTATATTTCATGAATCGAAACATTATTTATTCACAAAATAAAATTTATGAAAAAAACTATTTTCCAACTGAAAGTAAATACGTTCTAGATAATTATTTGCATAATTTTTGCAAAAAACAGGCTCACTTTTAACACCTTTTTTCTCGAAATCTTTATTGTTTATATAAAAATGGATTACCACGTTAAACACTTAAACTTAAAAAATATATATTTTTTTCTGTGTGTTAAGGCTCCTTACGCTGCTTATTTTACGGTACCAAAAAAAACAAACAAGGTAAACAGGATTTTAAAGATATATTAAAATACTAAGCACTGAACCGCTTTGGTGTATTTTTATTGAAATGCCCATATTTGGCGCTCAATTAAAAAAAAAAGGGCAAAAAATCGTTAAAATCAATGCCTAAAAGAAGCAATTTTGAATAGAATGTTCAAAATTGGAAGCTACTTGGACTCATAGTTTTTTCTAAATCATTTGCACCTACTTTGAAAACGTTATTTTAAGAAAAACGCTTTAAAAGTTCATCATTCAGTTATTAAATGCTCGAAATAAACAGAGGATCTCTTATTGCTATTAGACTTCTTGTAAATGGTAACTTATGGTACTAATTAGATCTTTACACTGATTTGATGTTATTTTATTTTAAGTATTCTAAATTATACTCTTACTATTTCCGTTGTCCGCGGGAGACGATACTGTAGGTGTTTTTAGTAAGACTCCATATAGTTTGAATGGGATTAAGATCTGGACTTTATGCCAATCAAATGAACGAATATAATAATCCAGGAATCATTTTGTTGTTGTTAGAGTTTCAGAAATCTTAAATATTTCGAAAATATATGTAGTTTAAAAAATAATAAGTCATTTTTAAAAATACAATGCAATTGTTCTTTTCAAAGGGGAGGTTACCGTTCATAGGCATGAAAAATTCGTAAACTTTAGGACTTTTTTGGGGAATATAAAGAATATTTGTTGAAACGGCAGTTAAAATAAATAAAGAATGCTTTCAAATTTTTTCATTGAAAAAAATATCCAAAATGGCGGCTGTAGGTCCTATAAATGGATATCAAAAGACGTCATATTTTCATTGTTTTTTTAGCTTCAATTGACGCAAAAAAAAAGAAATTAAATTTCCTTTACGGTTGAATAAATTGCAAGTCAATCGGTTCATCCGTTGAAGCTGTAGAGCGCCCCGCGCGCTGAAAAATTCTGTTTCAAGAAAAAATGCATTTTTCTCGAAACAGCAGTTTTAAGTTATACAAAATCGTTTTTAATGTTTGTTTTTGACAACTTACATCTAGTCAGCTATCGCAGCATCATAGTGGCAGCACTCAACTTCCCCAAAGTATTCGTTTTGCTGGATCTGCAGGTTGATCAGGTTGATTGATAAGATAGCGGAACAAGATCGTCTTGCAATGCGCAAGAGCGCCTCAGCTACCTGTTTTTCAGCCGGTTCGCGGTTCCGCTCAATGCGCTGTAACTCCTAACCTACATCAGATTTTACAAAATCCTTTTAACTACATATACTACACTATAAAAATGCAAATTAAGTAAAAAAAAATCTATTTTTTGAACGTCATGAACGGTAAAATGGTGGTCTAAAAAGACATCAGAAGGGGATAAGTCATTGCCAGCGATAATTCAAAACACCGACACACGTTAACAAATATAAATTAATTAATAAAGGATTAGTGGGAACATTTGATACAGGCAGAAGTATTGATAATAACTTATCGGCGGAGAATAAAAGAGCTAGGTTTTAGCTTCAACATGAAAATAATTTTTCGAAAAACTCTGACATTACAATAGCTGCGTTCCATTGGGCCATGCAGAGTACTCCGGCGTACTTCTCCAATGGAACGCTTTTTCTTTACCTGACTAGTTCGAGCCGCTGTCAAGTTTGGCATTTCATAGATTGTACTTGCGGATTTTCGATGTGCTGTGAAAAATATGTTATATTATGCGATAACTATAATAATTTTGGAGAAAGTTTTAACGTCTTTGATATTCACTTTTAATATTTGTGAAAAATGAAAAGCAAAAGTCACCTACTAAGAGCTTTTAAAGCACAAAAACTTCGTGTAACTAAACCTATATATTATCTAGTTTAGCTGAGTGTACGCTGGAGTACTCTTCAGGGTCCAATGGAATGTAGCTTAGTACCTTTTAACAAATTTACAGGCTAAGAAATAACAACCTGTAATACCTCTTCAAAAACAAAGAAGAACACAAAGTCAATGGGACAAAATTGTATTTAGCTATAAAGCTACATTCGATTTGTGTGTTGGCAAATATATCATGCAATAAAGTAATCAGAAAACGGTTTGAGGCTTTCTTCCCACCTTGAAGTTTGCAACAGGGAAGTTGCGTGTCCCATGCGTTTTGCTAATTTATATTTTGTTGCTAGCACTATTAATGCCATCAAATATCAAAGTATTCTCCCAACACAATTATTGCTATCATCAATTAAAAGTTTCTATTTTTAGATAAAATAATATATCAGCAAGACGAAGCAAGATGTTTTACAGCTCGAACAGCAAAATATTGGCTCCTGTATTATAATATTCGTTCATTTGATTGACTTTATTAAAAATCACTGTCGATATCGTTGCCCGCGGACAACGGAAATATTAAGGAGTAAATTTAGGATAATCGAAATAAAAGAACGCCAAACCAATGTAAGGACCTAATTAGTGCCACAGATGACCATTTAAAAACAGTCTAACGACACAATGAGATGTTACTTCGAATTAAGCTACCAAGTACGAACACACTTATTACGTGTGACAGGGGGTACGAATACACTTGCACCCTGAGTACGAAAACAGTATTTAGTATATCTAATATACCAGCTGTGGATAGCCATATTCAATTTTGTTTTTAATTGTCTAGAACATATTTACATTTAGTTGGAAAATAGTTTTTTTTTCCATAAATTTTATTTTGTGAATAATATTTCAATTCATAAAATATAACCGCCTTAAAAATATCAGGAGTACGAATACACTTGTGCCTGGGTACTATAATAAATGAATTATTTTGTTGTTATTAACATAGAATGTTTTTGTAAGTAATAGAAATTTGTCCCAACAACCTGAAAAGTCCTTTAATTTGAAAAAGTTCAGCCTCAAGCTTTCCACTTAAAGGAAGTTTACTGTACTTAATTTTTTCAATAACAATTCTTCATTAGAATACTAAAATTGACTAAAAAATGAGTTAATTAAAGGAAGGACTATTTTTTACTATGTAAAAATGATCCACCTGATTTTACGCAAATATGACATCAATACAAGCAATATTTATCCAATAATAGCTATCAGTATATCTAATAAAGTACAACGTTTTATTTTATTGTATTTCTTTTTATAATTACAATTTTGAACACCTTTCAAAATCATCATCAATCAATCAATCTGTGGTTTGGATCACTTTTTGCGTAACAACGTCCAATGTCCTGTAAGTTATTCAACTCTGATCACAAGACTGATCTCAATATTTAACATACTATGAATGTAGCGTTTCACTGAATTATTAAGAAAACAAAGAGAGATGCAAGAACAAGTTTTTCTGCTTTTATACAGTGAACCAAATCATATTATCACAAATTTTTACTGCAAATAGATGCATTCACGTATAATAAATGCAGTACTATAATATTAAATACTTTTGCAGTTTTTATCCTTTTCGTTAAGATGTTTTCTGAAATAATTTTAATTGATATAAATGTTAATATAAAAAATGTCTTACCTAATTATTATTATCTAAAAATATCACAATATGTACAAAATCTTTAAAATTAGGTCATGAGGGTTGTACATATTTACAATTTATTTACTATTCACACATAACATAACAATATTTACTACTCGAAACCAAAAAGATCTTTTGTTATATATCTACAACTGTGATTATCCAAGAACTTCATAAATAAGCTCATATCCATTTTAACATCTTCATCATCGCCAACATCTGTAAATAATTCTTCTTTAAAATGTGGAAATCGTCTCCATTTTTCGATATCAGCTATTAATTTTTGTTTGTTCTCAATTTTTTTAATAGTGATTTTTTGCCAATGCATTGCTTTAATAGTTTTCCAAAATTCCTGAGTATTTTCTTTAATTCCTTCAACACATATAATACCTGGCTTTCCGGGTCTACTAAATCCAGTGAGATCTAATTCTCGCGATTTTCTGACAATTTCTTGTCGCTTTGTTTTATTTTTTATGTGATGTGAGTATATCCACAAACGCTCCAATTCCACTGATTTTGCTGTTTCATTGTTGATTGTTTCGAAATTATCTTGATTTGGCTGTAGAAAATCTTCTAGCCGATCTTGGAGCCAGTTAATTACTTGAAATATGTATCCTTCTGACTTGTCCATTGATGATATATACTTTTCAATTTCATGCTTAACGAGGCTTTCCCTGTGTTTTGGTAATAAAACACTTCGAAAAGACACGCTTGCATTTTCTACTAAAGGATATAAATGCGGTAGTTCTATACGAATTTCAACCTTTTCGTTTTCACTTGTCTGTATAAAAATTGCGTAATCTAAGTGTATCCGTAGCAAATCTGAGGTACCTTTGATGTAATCATGAAAATCGATTATCACTGTAGGATCATAGTTATGAATTTCTCCTGGTGAACAAAATATTGAAGACAACAAATCGAATTCATCCAACTGTTTCTGTAAACATTCAACGTAAAGAGTACGCTCTAAGTTAGGTTTTAGTTGCTTCTCTGGATTGCTCATCTAAAATAAAAAAAAGAGGATAATATTATAAATACTATTCCATAATAAAATTGCTTATAAAAATTGTTAATTTAAATTTAAACAAAACAAATAAAGATTTTAAATAAAGGGCAGACTGAAGATTTCAAAACACCTTTAGCATTTAAGACTTAAATTTCAAATACATGACATAGTATCAATTGGAGGTCGACCTAATGATCCTAAACAAATCAACATATATAAACCGAACAATTATTTTATTATCAAATAACGCACGATCGAATAACAAATCATTATTTTAAATTAAAATAAAGAGCGCCAAATAACAAATAATTATTTGCGAATAACTTGAAATAAATTTAAAATCAAAGAAAAATTTATTCGAATAATTTCTTATTCGACTTTTTTTCATATTTCTAGTCCGCCTTGGCTGAATAGCACGCTATAGCATCTTAAAAACGTAAAAATAAAGCTTGCAAGCGGTTCTGCTATCAAGGAGCGACTCAGATTTTTATACCTACTCACATTTACGTGATAAATTCAATTCTGAAATTAATGCCTCAAACAATAATTATATTAACAGAATGAGGTCTATTATACGCTGTGAACCTAAGCAGTTTTGGAGATTTGTTAACTCTAAGCGTACCATACTTTATTGGTACCGACTGTGATACTATCTCTAAGGATTTTAGCTACTTGACAATATTTCTTCCTTCTTCACTGGAAATGAAGGATCTTATATTTGCTGACGACGCAGTCGCGAAACACATCAATAATTTGGCAGATAGTTTCTCGTGCGGTCTGATGGTATTCTTGTTTCCATTTTTAAGAACTGCTCTTCTTATTTGATTTCTGTTCTTTGTTATTTATTTAATTTATCAATTTCTTATGGGAGTCCTTTCAAAATCTTGGAAATCATCTCTTATTATTTCTCTTCACAAGAAAAGTAAGATGTGTGATATATCCATACTCACTGTATTCCTAGGAGTATTGAGGCATTAGTTAGCGATATACTTTACTTTAATTGCAAACCTTTTCTTCTTGGCTTTATCAAAGGTCTACCACGGGTTACTGTCTGGAATTGTCTAATTTCTGTTTATCTGAAATTTAAGCTGACAAGCAAATCGATTGTATCTTTACAGATTGCAGCAAGTTATTCGACCGAATATACCACCAAATTTTAATTTTGTTTGTAGTCTGGGTTCGTTCTTGCTTATTAAATCGTGTGTTTTTCCGTGGATACCTATCCAAGTTTATTTTCAATTCCTCTGGTGTGCCTCAAGGAAGTCATCTGGGCCCAGTTTGATTTGTCTGACTGAACTGCCGGTTTACTTTAAGAAAACAAACAGTTTTTCGATGGCACTTCATAGAATTTTTAGGTTTTCACGAACAAAATCACAAAAAATAACCCAGGGATACTTTCAGTAATGAAAACAACTTGCTTTTTCTACAATAAATTTACTTTTTCGTTTTTCCAAAAAGTAAACGTTTAAACGAAAAAGTAAATTTATTGTAGAAAAAGCAAGTTGTTTTCATTACTTAAAGTATCCATGGGTTATTTTTTGTGATTATGCCATTTTAAATTTGACGACCACGTTGATGAGATAGTTCTTAAGGGGGATTTCTGCTGTGTTGGCTTAAAAAATCGATTTTTTCTTTGCATTTTTCGGTATTCTAAAGTCTCTATAATAACCCTATGTAAACCTTTTAATCATATCTGCGCTAGAAATTGAGTTGTATGACGGCCGGTCGGATGACCCCAAAGCACCTTCAAAACTTAAAAGGCGTTTTTCGAGCTGGTGTGCAGTACTTCAGTACCTAAAAACTGTTTTGATTCTCGTCCTGACCACATGCAAATTTTCCTGTAAAGCCAAAGTTACGGCCCCTTAAAGATGAAAAAACATGGAAAATTTGGAAATCTTGTTGAATTTCGTGCCCTTTCTACAGCTTTTAAAATTTCGATTTCTACTTTAAGAATCTGACAAATTTTTTGATTTCAGATCAATGGAAAGGCTGCAATTCTGCACACCGTGGATCAGCGTTTTTTTCGAGGGACCAAATTCAGCGCTCCCATATTTGGTTTTTTTTTACCACAAAATTTTTTTTTTCTGTACTTTATGTTCCAAATAAAAAGACGCAAAAAGTTTCATAATGGTACCCATTCTACCTTTCCCCAAAAAAAAATTCCGAAGTTAGATATCAAAAACCGCCATCGCAGTAGAAATCCCTCTTGAAGCAAATTCTACATTGGATTTTATTAAAACATGGGCTAAGGAATTTGCCGACCCTTATATTACACGGCTCCTTTATTACACTTTTGTTAGGCCAATTCTGGAGTGCGCTTGCTGTGTTTGGTCATCATTCTATCATGACTAAATTGACCAAGTAGAGGCAGTCCAACGCCGCTTTTTTCGCTTTACACTTTGTCGGTTTCCTTGGAGTAACCCTCTCAGTTTGCCTCCGTACTTCGATATGCTTAATCTAATAAAACTAGAATCACTTGAATTTAGACGTAACATCTTGAAAACTGTTTTCGCTTTTGAGTGTCTTCACGGCAATATTGCCTCCTCTGACCTGCTTTCTTCTTTTAATATATCGATTCCGAGTCGCTCCTTAAAAAATCGAGTTTTCTTCAAATTCCGCAACATCGCAAAATTTACGGTTTACGCGAGCTTATCACGTCAATAGCTGTGTTTTTTTTCGTCTGATTCACGGTCAAGATCTACACTTTAACAAGAACTTACAGCAACAAAATCTAACCCACATATTTAGCGGGTCCAAGATCACAGACCTGGTAATTTAGTTTTAAAATATTCTAATAGAGTATGTTCCTGCAGTTTTCTACTTTTCTAATAGGAATTTTTAAAGGCATGACTGAAATCTTATTTCATACCTCCGCCATTGTAGCCATTTCCATAATAATTTTGTTTTTTAAATAATGTATAATAAGATAACTGAAATTTCTTTACACTCCTCAATTTCACAATTTTAACCGACTTCCCAAAAACAAAGAGGTTCTTAGTTCGACGTGTATTATTATTATTATTATTTTTTTTTTTTTTGTAAACCACAATTTGTTTTTGGCATTCCAATTTAGCAGATACACCAACCTTTCAGAACGAAAGAATCACTAACCAACATTGTTTTTTCAGATTGCCATCACCTTAATCGTGAACTAGATGAAAAAACACAGCTTATGCCTCAGTTTTTTTATTCTCATTCTCATAAATCTAAACTTTCCTGGCAATTCTTTAGTTGTTTTGGTATTTTTCAAAATATTGTTAATTTATGTTGATGAATCTTTAAATAAATAATCAACATATAGTACTTAGTTTCTCGTCATACACTTGGGGAAAAATTAATCCAGCTAAATCTGAAAGTCTCACTCTATTTTATTTAGTTGTCTTTGACAATCCGTTGAAGTTGACCTACACATTTTTTACCAATGAGTGCTCCCAAGAAAATTGTGATCGGCGCTATTTCTTTGAAACCACTAACCGTGCTCTAGCGTTCTAGTGCGATCGGCGTTTCAGGTTTCGGAAGTTCTCTGTAAAAATTACTCAGGCTTTGCGTCCTAAGTGAAGTTGACGACAGGCGTAATACCATAGAATAGATACTAAATAGAAAAACAGCTCCCTAAATTTCCCTGGTCGAACGTGAACGAAATAGTCTGGCAATGTTCTAGCAATTTTGTATGGAAAAGTAAATGCTAAATTGTAAACAATAAATACTATCTGTCAAAAATCAGTGAGCGAGAATCAATTTTGTAAGTCTCAGAAGAGAAATTTCCCTTTTCGTCGATTAATTCGTATAAGCGGACATACATATGTGTTGGTTAAGTATTGACAATTCTAAAAATTCATTACTTTCGTATGAAATTAGTCCGTAAATCTTTTTTAATTCTTTCATTTAGTGATTTTTTCTTGCGCGAGACTACGAAATCTCTTAGTTTATGTCTGAATGTGACAGGTTTACTGTGATCCTTGTCACTTGGTCTTAATAATTGAATAAAAACATTCACCTCCAAATTGTATGCATAACCAAAACTTTTTACTCGGACGAAATGACATTTGCAACTACGCACAAGATGGCTGAGAGATTTCCCACTTGGGTAATTTCCTTTCAGCGACATTACCATTTAAATGAAAAATGAAGTTAAGTGCTGGGAAATTTTTGCAGTTTTGTTCGAAGCTGGTCTACTATTTGTGTTTATACTATGATAATACGCCAGAGTTGGACATAGAGGATTTTCTGACGTTATCAAAATCGGTAGTCTTTTAGAAAAAAAACAAAGGCTGTAGCGCATACATCACAGTCCCAGCCATATATCTATCGCATGAAAGCAATTTAATCGTCACAAATAGGTGGTTATGGTAAATTTTCTCAATTTAATTTTTTTTTCAGTGATGTACAGTTTCAATGGGCTAGAGAAGTTTGAGTCGATACCTGTACTCTTCCCGAAGGATATTTGTTTATTTCAAATAGAAGAAACAAAATATGCAGCTTGTTTACATTTAAATGAGAAAGGAAAACAATACTT
The DNA here is from genome assembly GCA_964036015.1 of Leptarthrus brevirostris. Classification (NCBI taxonomy): domain Eukaryota; kingdom Metazoa; phylum Arthropoda; class Insecta; order Diptera; family Asilidae; genus Leptarthrus; species Leptarthrus brevirostris. The sequence goes on along the minus strand of OZ038372.1, from coordinate 138,287,964 downwards.
TAAGGTTTTTAAATCTATCGTATGTTTTTTAAATCTATAAGTACAACACTGTTCTAAAGCAAATCTAATTTTAGAATAAAGAATATATCAAAATTTATGAACAGCCGGCACCATTAGCAATCTCAATGGATTGCACGTCTTTCGAAGACAAAGGATATGTGTCTCTGTCATACAATGTAACAAAGCCCATTGAAGTAGTTTACGAAGGTTCACCACTTTATCAAGTGTATAATAGTCAGGTTACTATCATCCAGTATTTTAGCCAGGCAAATATGAGTTCAGTACAGTTTAGGTAAAAATCTTTTATAAGTTGTATTTTTCCCATTTTTTTAACGAAATTTATGTTCCAGAACACATGGAGAAGAATTATTGCTTTTTCAAACTATAACAACAGACAAGTTAAGTTGTCCAGTATATAAGTGGACAGGATATCATTTCAACCAACTTGATAATATTCCATGTGCTCATGCCAAAAAGATGGAGCCATTTTGGATTGGGTCTAATACATTTATAGCAGTTGCTAACTATGCTGATGACAACGGAAATACAGAAACTTATTCTGAAATTTACAAATTTGATGACAATCAGGGCAAATTCATTTTGTTTCAGAAAATTAGAACGTCAGCTGCTGTCGATGTAAAATATTTCAACGTTCTTATAGATACCTATAAAGCACAACATTTTTTAGTTGTTGCCAATGCAAAGCAAGGTGTGTAAATTTCTGAAAATATAAATAATAATAGTAATTTTAATCTGTGCTACACTTAAATAATAGAAGCGAAAAAAGAAACTAAATACAATTTTTTCATGTCAATAAAACACGTTAATTTATTGTAGGATCTAGTAAAAACCAAAGCCTTGAGGCAAATTCGGTTATTTATAAGTACGAACAAGGACATTTTGTGCCTTTTCAAAAATTATTACTCTACGCAGTTCAACAATTTTTACCCGTACAAGTAAGTTCAATAAATTGCAGTGTATTATACAGCAAAAATTATTTATTTTTAATTATCAGAGTGGTCTGGGTAAATTTATTATGTTAATTGCTTGTGATAATCAACCGACTAAATTGTTACACTTCAATGGATGGAAGTTCGTTGAGTCTGGTGTTCAACTAACTGAAGGTTCCCTAGGTAAAGGAGTATCTACCATGAGAGTGTACGAAGATGAGAATGCAACATACATAAGTACTGAAAAATTTTAATAAATTAAGAAAATTTGCATATTTAAATATTTTCAGTAATAGCTAACGAAAACATGATTCTAAACGAAACAAATATTTATTTGCCCTTATACAAAGAGCAAAAGAATACAAGGAATATAAAATCGGAAATTCTTAAATGGAGTGAAGAAGCGTACAAAAATCTTTCGAAAACTGATGTAAAATCACTTAGAGATGAAATTAAGGTTTATACGAGTATATTATGTATAACACATATAACAATAAATTGCTTTTTTAATTTGTGTCTAGGAAATTTCCAAATCAAAGCGAAACCTGTACGATAATAAAAATTCTATTACACTTGAAAATGTCGCAATTAAAGAAGTTGTCACAAAATTGGTAAGTTTCTGTTTTTATTTGTAATGTTAGTGATTCAAGATTAAAAAGTATTATAATATAAACCGTCCAAACAATCTGGTAGATTCTTAATATCAAAAGGTACTGCGCAACTCTCCGCTGAACCTCAATCTACTCTTCACAAGACGCTGTAAATTAGTTACCACACGGCAAATTTAGTCCTGAAGCAGCCGTTTGAATGAAGCATTGGCTAGCGTCTTTGCATCTTTGAGTCTCTTAAACCTAGCTTAACTTTACTTCCTGTATGTACATATTTATTCCAAACGTCTCATCTTAAGGTTATTAATGATCTTCCAACTTATTATAATTCTTCGAGTGTAATGACCTATCTTGGGATAATATTTTTACAAGTGATGTATTGGATATCAAAATTCAAATACTAGATGGCAACCTGTTTTTCCTATAAAACAGGTATGTTCCACTCGAAATATGTACAATTAAACTAGGCCGTTGTCCATGGTTCGGGCAGGACATTCATAACACCTTAGCTAAACGGAATTACCTCTACGATAATTTAGGGGTAAGGGGGATTATAAATTGGAAAGTTGAAAAATTGACGTTTTTTTATGATTTTCTTTTTCAAATAGAAAAAATGTATAAATTTATTTATGTATAACAATACATCTTAATTCATGACTTTTACTTTCACAATAACATTTTTTTTTCCAAAAATTCAAAGTAACCGCCGTAATCGATGATTGCCCAGTGGCCAGTTTCTGTAACTTTCGTGAGTATTTCCTCACGTGCAATAACGTAAATGTAAATGATAGATTATGCTGCTGTCGACTTTGATTTCCGGTGCATCGATGCAGGCGAAATGCTTTCAGCTTTTCCATCAAATCGAATGCTAGAGGACCTGATAACTTGCTCATAGATTTCTCCAAATAGCAGCCCCAACTATTAGCAAAACTCTACTCCGTATATTCCATTATTGCCTTACCACGTCTCAATTCCCTAAACAATGGAAACAAGCCATTGTCATTCGCATTCCTAAAAAATTGATTGTTTTGCAGCCTACTGACTTCCGCCCTATTAGCTTGCTATGTTTTCTAGCAAAAGTACTAGAAATAATAACTTCTGGACAGATACTAACTATATTATAGCGAATCCTACATTATGTTGAACAGCGATCAGATAACAGTATTGACTTGCTCGATTTCAGTAAACCTTTCGATTTGGTAAATTATTCGAACTTAATTCGGAAACGTCATAGTCAGTTTGAGCTCTCATCGACGGTGCTTAATTTGATTGAGGACTTTCTGCCAAATCGAACGCAGTTTGTGAAGCTTAATGACAGAAGATCTGCTCCTTTGCTTAATGAAAATCGTATGCCACAGGTATCAATATTTGGACCCCTCCTGCTTAACTTTTACATTGACGACTTTATAGATCATGTATATGACTCATCCATTCATATTTACGCCGATAATGTGCAAATATATCTGAGTAAGCCAATTGGGCTAATGAAAGACTATATAAGATGTTTGAATGATGATTTGCAGCGAATTAATTGCTAGCCAGAGACCAATAGCTTGTCTCTGAATCCGAGCAAATATTTGTCCATAGTAAATTGGATAAAAACACCTTACCATTGATTACTCGAAAAAATTGCAAACAGGAATATGTTAGCTGTGTGAAGATCTTAGGTATAATAAACTGCATGCTAAGTTGTTGTGACTACATTAAGAATGCAATGGGAAAAATTGGTGATGGCTTGAGAGAACTATGGCTTAACGCGAAACTGTTGTTCCACATACATTAAAACTTAGCTAAATCTCTTATCATACCACACTTTTTATATAACAGCATAATATATCCAAAGATTGATCATATTTGCCGTAATAAGCTAAATATTGCTTATATTGACACTGACCGTTTCATTCTTGCTTACCCCGAAATGCTCATATCTCTTCTTATGTTTCTTCACTACTGAGCCACTCCTTAGACACACCTTGCATTCAGGCAATTAAGCTTTATATAATAAATTAATATTCTTGAAGTCCAATTAGCAATAGGTAAATATTCGCATACCACGGATTAACTCGATATTTTTTGAAGTCTTATTTTGTCCAAGCAATCTGAAACTGGAATCTTTTAGATAACAATCTTCAACGCACTTCCTCCAAAAGAACTATTTGCCATCTTTTAAATAAGTCCAATATATTTGAACTTTTTACCTGTAATTGCACATCTCATCTTTTAATAAATATAGCTTATAATTTTATTTAAAATAGTTTTTCCAATGAACCCTTCATAATGTATTAAATAGATTAATTTGTTAATTTGCTTTACTCATATCTTTTTTTCATTAACAATTTATATTCTTCCTTTTGTTGTATTTCATTACCAATTCACTTTTATACAATCAAAAATAATAATGTTATCTAAAGCCAATAAATTATTATTATTATTTCGGTTGACGGATTACGTCTCGAGTTCCTGGTAACGGAGACCGACACATTCAACTACACCTGGCAACCTTTATAGCCGGTGCGTAACGGAAGCCTAGTCTATCATTGGGAATAACAGGCCTTAGACTTGCAGCAGCTTATCCACGAAGCTTCTTTTCGCTTTGGTATTGCTGCAAGTGCTGCGGGAATGACAAGTCTCACGTTGGTATCGTAAAACTTGGAGGATGATGAGAGCAATTTACAGACGTCAATGGTCCCGCGGGACTAATTTTTGTGCGTTCGTTTAGAACATGTTTGAATGAGTGCTCCCGGAGGACTAGAAAAGTGGTTAACGACTCTACGGAGAGGGCATTTGCTTGGGAGCAGTGATTCCCGAAGTCGGAACTTTGCCCAGTGCTGCATTTATCCTCTAGGAATACTCAGACAGTAATGTTCTAGTTTAAATTTCTTCACGGTTTCGGTTAATTTTGTTTGGTCGTTTAGGTTTAGCGCTAGGATTAGTACCGAAATTTTTTCAAAATTGTTGGGAACTTTTCTTAAAGCTGGCACTCTTGTATTTTCTTTTTTACAGGGTTTTTACTGTTTTTTTCCTTCAAGTTTTAGAGTCGTTTTTACGAAATATCTTTGGAGTAACGTACCGTGTCATTTCTTATGTTCTTTATGATCGTTAACTATTGTGTCATTTTTGCTTTGATTATTGTACATTTTTTAGGGAAGCTATATTTTTGTAGGATTTTTACTTTATACCGATTGTGCCAAATAAAACGCCATTATACATAAAAAAAAATTATTTCGGTCTTTCTTCAGCATGTGAAGCTTATTATTTTTTAACGAAATACAGTAAGTCCCCTAACATACGTTTCGCATTATATGATACTCATTGTTATACGAGATCCAGAGCGCCAATAGTTACAACTAAGCAAAAAATGTTTTTTTTTTAATAAAATATAAAATTATATGCTTCTTTGTACTGAATTTTTTAATCGCTTTATACGGGAGCAATAGCTTAATTTTTATTTCTCATTATACTATAAGAGTAAACTACATTACATTAAACAATTAGCAAGATAACCAAATAAACTTGTTCCACTTCCTTATTTCCAGTTAAATTATCCACCAAGAAACATTTCATCAAATTTTTGGAAAACAATTATTTTAGTCACAAAGGTCTTAAATAACTTCGAACAGAGGATTGAAAAACTTAAATCAGTTCAGTCTAAATTTAAATCGCCGGTGGAAAACGTTATGGATGAGATTTTACTCAGAGATGATGAACGCACTCCGATAGAACAAAGAAATCAATTTAAAGAAGTTAAAAATCAAGACTACGAATCACTTTCGGTAGGAAATTTAATCGTTAGAGAACAACTTCTGGCAAATAAGGTCAATAACCAAAGCAAAGATCACATAAAGATTAATAAAATTGATTCAGAAAAGATAATATTGAGAGGTGAATTGATATCACGGGAAGAAAAAGAAGCGTCCGAAATACCATTGTTAAAAGATACACACAACAATGCTATGTTTGTTAAAAACACTTACGACTCTATTACAGCAGAAGAAATACAAGTTAAAAGTAATATAAATGGTGTTAGCCTAGAAACTATAAATGCGTTTGCTCTTAAAAAATCTGGTAATCAACAAATTCGTGCTCCAATAAATATTAACAACTTGAAAGCCAATACAATAACTATTAATGGCCTAATTAACGATAATATTCCCGACTCTAAGCTAGTTCTTATAAACGAAGGAAATTTTGTTGTAAATCAAAACATAAGCTTTTCTCAACCAATTAAAGCTAATAAAGTATTCGTGAACGAAAAACTTAATCACGTTAATGTCTTTCGCGGCGAATTAGATGTTTTGCTTACTTCATCTGAAAAAACACAAACATTGACTGGAGAAAAACATTTTGAAGCTGTCAATATTTTGGAGCCAATTACGATTTCGGTAATGATTTGTTATCAAATTAAATTAAAAATTTTAAATATCTTTTTAGGGGAAAATATTTGGACCTAATTTAGAAAAAATGAGTCCTATATCTTCAGTACATGACGAACTTATACTTCAAGGCGACTATATTATAAGTGGAGATGTTAGTGTTAAAACGCTTTTCTCAAGTCAAAACATTTTCGGTTCATCAAAAACCAAAAGTGTTTTAAAAGTGTTTGAAGAAGCTGTTGAAAAACAATTTCCACTACCAATGGAGATTAATTTTCAAGCACCTGTGAAAATCGACCATTCAATTATACCTTCGGCAAATGGCAAAGATTTTGGACAATTCGTCAAAACAAATACTAATGAAATGCAAATCATTAAGGGTGATAAAGTATTTAAAGGTGATTTAATCGTTAAAGGGCTTTGTGAAGCGGCAGAGTTAAATGGTGTCAACATTGAGAACTTAGAAAAGATAACTTTACACAAACTGGGCAGTCAAAACATAACAGGAAAATTGCATTTTCACAAAATTATTGCTCCTGAGTAAGTACTACAAGAGGTGTGCAGTTGCTTCGTGTTATTATCATACGCCACACACACATTAAATTCATTTTTTAATTTATATTTCATCAAAATATTTTTTTTTAATAAGTACCTTACTAATACTAACATAATTTCTTTTAAGGATCAAATCAGATCGTGCTATAATTGGTGAAAATGACTTCAAAAATATTTTAACTACTTCAACTGAACAAAAAATATACGGCACTGTTAAAATAAATAAACTTTATGCAAATAAAGCAGAAATTCAAGAATTTGTAACATCAAGCAATATAATGAGCGTAGACTTTGTCAATATTTTACAAGATACAGTTGGCTCAAATCCATCACACAGATTGTATGGAGAAAATATTTTTAATGGAAACGTAAACGTTAATAATTTAATCGTAAAGAAAACAATTAATAATCAACCTATTGAAAGCATTGAACAATTACTTTCGCAACTTGAAGGAAATATCGAATTCCCTAATAACATTCACTTTTCAGAAAATGTTAATGTAGCAAATATTACATTTACTGGAAACTTTAATGGAATACCTGAGAACGAATTTGGTCAATGCTGGCTACTAAGTGAATTAAGTCAGGTAACAGCAAATACTACGATGATGAATGTAATTCGTAACAGTTCTATTTAAATATTCTATAAAAAAATATTTAAAAGATAAATTTTAACATAATCTATTTCATTTATTCAGAAATTCACAGCTCCACAAACAATCATTACCTTAACGACTGAGGATGATCTGATTTTAAGTGGGACGATTAATAATTACCCCATTGAACACCTAATTAATCAGACTTATTGGATAAACAGGCCCGAATATATGAATAACGCTGTTTTTGGTAATTCATGTAAAACATTTTGACTCGAAATTTACACTTATAATTCTAGAGAGCAATGTTACATTACATGCTCCTTTTATTGCGGAAGGGTATGTTAATGGAATGGACTTTACCAACGAAGTTTTACTAAGTCGAGCTAATTATCAACAAGAAATAAATGCAGCCGTCTGTCAGGAAAATGTAAATGTTGAGGGACAAATACAGCATATAAACAAACTAAATAACCTCAATCTGGAATTATTGAAAGAGTTCCTCAGTGACAATATTTCTGCCATCACAGTTAATTATGCCATTTTCGAAAAGCAACCGATCATTAATAGATTGAATTCATACAATTTGAACGATCTTCGTAATCAAGTTTGGTTAGTTAATGAAAATGTAGTTTTGGATGGACACATTTCATTCAATGAAGCGCAATTTGATGGCCACCGAATGGTTTTACAAGTAATGAAATAATTTATAAATTAACTTAATGGAATTTCTGTGCTTTCGTTAAATAGGGATTGGTCAATGAAGTGGATTTAAAATCATTGGCTCAGAATTACTTTAGCCTCTCAAGACCACAAACTATAACAACTCAGCTTGTATTTGAAGACGTTGTAGTAATGGAAAATGTATTCAGCACAAAGAATATGTGGCTAAATGGTCCCATTAAGGATATTACAAGGTAATACTAGAAAATTGTTATTTAATTCTTATTCTAAGAGTAAATGAGCACATGCTAGGTTACATCTATACTGTACGTTAGTTATTTGAATTGGTCTAATTTTACGAATTTACAGAAGAGCAAGAAAATTAACTTTACAAAAATCTTTTTAAAGGTATTTTTACACAACTAACTAATTAAATTTAAAAAGTATTATATTATTGGAAATCGCGGAATAATATCCAATTCGCAGTGATCGCGTGTTTTTTCGTGAAAAGGAGTAAAGTATGCAGTTTTGTACGGTATTCAATTCAATTCAATAATTTATTGAATAGTACAACAAGAATATATAGTACATCTTTTATAATTGTACATAAATCTTTGAAAGGTGATTAAGATAAATATAGTATAAGAGTAAGTAATCCAAAATAAGTAAGAATTGAAAAGTATATATAAATATAAAATAGAACAGAGAAATAATAAGCAAAACTGAAATATAATAAATAATAATGTAAAAATTAGAGTACACCTCGACGATATTTTATGACTGAACTTCAAAATGCTCCGATAAAGCCTTCCGGAATACCCAGAGCACGCCCATTCTCTGAATATAATAAGGAAGCGAGTTCCAAAGTCAAACAGCCTGAACAAATAATGAAGAAACACGATTAGCGGGCGGAGGTATTCAGGGCCCTGGCTGTAAATCATTTTGTAGAGAAAGCATAATAATCTTATGTTTAAGTTAGTTCTAAGGGGGAAACCAACAATAGAAGACACATAAGATGAAGTATGATCACTACGACGCAATCCATAAACGAACCGAACACAATCATTAAAAGCGACATTAAACTAACCAGCACAAGTCGAGTCGAGACAAGGAAAAATCATTACACCATACCTGAACGAAGGAAGCACGAGAGTCTTAATTAAGATTAAGCGGGTATTCTTTGGTAGAAGGTACGCCGTCAACTAAAGCCTTCTTAGTGTGGCGTAAATTTTAGTTAGAGACGAGTTGATATAATCACAAGTCATCCCGCTATTGAAGATAACTGCCATATTCCTTGCCTTATCAACTCTAACCAACGGCTGATTCTCAAGATAAGGTACAGGAAATGTGGAGTGATTGAGAGTTGAACAATGTTGCATGATTTAGAGTGATTGATCAAAAGCAAATTGTCTCCTGACCACGCGACAACGCGATCTAAATCTTGACGGAGCTTGCTGATGTGAGTGTGACTGATGTTAACAAACCCACTATTGTACAACTGGCAATCATCAGTGTATAAATAAATTTGAGTGTGCCGTATTACAGGAGGCAAATAATTGATGTATAAGCAAAATAGTAGATGCCTCAAGATAGAACCCTGAGGTACACCGCACATGATTCTTGCAGGAATCGAAAGACCAACCGCCGTCTTAACCTGTTGAGTTCTACCATAGGGAACACTAGAAATAAGTTTGATAGCGGAAGATGCCAGAAAAAATTGAATCGATAATTTGTGTAGCAAAATTTCTGGATCAATACTGTCAAAAGCTTCAGATAAATCTAAAAGAACTAAATAACCGATCTCTCCCCTATCCAAAGCAGCTCTTAAATCCATTGACAGCTTTAGCAGAGCAGTTTCACAAGAGTTATTGCGACGATATCCCGACTGCCATTTAGAGAAATAGGAGTGCCGATTTAGATGGTCAAGAGGTTGGTTACTGATAAGTTTCTCGAAGACCTTCAGTGACCAGGAAACATAATATACTGATCGGTCTAAAGTGTGAAGGGGTGGAGGGGCAGCGATTTTTAGGGATAGGAATTACAAGAGCATCCATACATCTGCAAAAGATGAAGTAACTATTATATGGTTAAACAAATGTGTCACGACTTGCAGCACGCATGGTAATAATAACTTAAAAATTTGGGCGAAATCCCATCAGAACGTATGTCACTTATAGCAATTACAACATCATCATCTTCAATACAACGGAATGCAAAGCCATCAAAAACCATAGCGGTATTAGAAGTATTGTTGTGCATATTTACATCTCTGGTTTTGAACCTTGAATAGAGCAGAAGTGCTGATTTAGGACATCAGGTTTAATATTAAATGGAGGGTCAATTTTTTTGCTGAGCACCATATTTCCGTAGATTACTCCACAATTCCTTGGTTGGAATTCTATTGTCAAATATACAGCGAAAATAATTACGTTTCGCAGCAGCAATTTTAGCTGTCACCAGGTTACGAACTCAATGTTAATAAATGCTTTCTAGAAGGCAGTGCAGCACAAGCAAAACCATATATTTCTTATAAAATTGTGGGTTTTCTGAATTTTTATACTCAGTAAAAACGAGTGGTCCACCACCATCAGATGGCGGTAAGAAAAACACGGTGATCAGCCGCATAATACCCAAGTTACATGGCAAACTGAAAGTAAACCGAACTCAGTTTGAACTGAGTTCGCAATTTGGGCCTCTTGTTAAAGGACACCTTCAAAAATTAACTTTAAATGTGATATGAGTGTGTCAGATAAAAGTTTGATGTTTGAGTTTACTACCTGGGTCGCTAGTTACATGGATGTCAAACCGAAAAGTATACTCAACCAAGCAACATTTTTAAACCAAACTCGGTTTACTTTCAGTGCACTTTTCGTCGTAGTCCTGAATTACACGAGAGGGATTTTACCCCATGAGTGACGAAAACCTGTTTTTTTCTTGGTGAGAGAAGTGAGGTAGGAAGAGGGGCATCTGTGAGTGTCTATCACGAATCCTAGGGGTTTTGCTTGAGTTTTTCCTGATTTGCTTTTGTCCATTTTCGTAACTTCCTCATTAGGGTTCGACAAATTTTTGGCGTCAGGTTGATTTAGTGTTGCTTGAGCCGGTGAATACAAATTTTCAACCCTGCAAAACACTTATGAACCGGTTTTTTAACGTCAATCAAAGCCCCTTTCGTAGCAACACTTCGAGGGTTTTTCTACTTTTGCACAGAAGAGAATTGCCGTGAGTCATTGGGGTAAAATCCTGGGACTTAGTTTCTGATCAAATGTCAGTTCGAAAATTAAAAAGTGTGTTCAGTTACAACTGAGTTTGTCATATAACTTGGGTATAAGTTGCCTAACAGTAAAGAAGTATCGAAACAAGTTGAAGTTTTACACTAGACTTAATGAGAACAATGCAAACGATGTTTCTTTTCAATGATCTTAATGTCTTTTGCGGATACCTGAGAGAAGACAAGAGCATAGAGGCGATATTTTTCCAGCTATCTAGGTGAATGTAGACCCTTAATCTGAACGAGATATGCGCTTTATCATAATATTGTTTGCATTGCATAGGACGTTAAAAATTTGTACCCCCTCAACAGATAATGTTATTTTCATTGGACAAAGTGATATTGAGAAATGAACATGTTAACGTGTTTCTATTTATTTTCAACTATGCTCAGATATGCTTTTCGTCCCAAACATATGCATATGAAAATAATCAGCATAATTCACTTCACAAAATACTAAAACTTCCCAATATTGGATGAATACTTTTTGTAAAATTATAATTTTGGTGTACACTAACGCCCAGAAAAACATTTGTAGGGAAAATTATTCGATACTCGAATCCCTAAAAGTTTTCAATTCTCAAATAAATTTTAGAAACCACGAACTAATCACACACAAACCCCGCAATACGTAAATTTAATAAGAAAAGTTAACAATACTCTTAATAGCTTGCTATTTTCATAGGCTGTAAGCAATAATATCTTTCTGATCTACCTTAAAACTCTCAAAAATAAGTTTTAGTTTGCAGTCACCCCCAGTTTGTTATAGTAGTGTTTTTGCCTTTTTATCATCAAGGACACTAATGGAAATCATCATATTTAATATTTCTTTCTGTGGCATGCTAAAATAAGAATAAAGTTCATCTTAACAAAAAGTATTTACACTTTTAATAATAATCGGATTTAGCTTGCATCCCACTGGAAAACTTTCAATTGCACTTTTAAAACGTTTTGGTGTACGACTAATGTTGCTAGTAATATAGAATATATCGGTTTTAAAAGTTATCACAAAATAGTAACAATAAATTATTTATAAAAGATCAAGTGAAGTTCTTGACAGATTTTCTTTCTCTTAAATAGTAATTATAAGTTGATTTACACACAAAAAGGCTTACAATTTAATTTTCAATGACTTCGAAAGAATAATATATTATAAACAAAAGGATGTCGTAGTATCACACTGGCAAAATATAATATTTTCAGGTTTATCTTATCAAAAACGTAAAGAAGTCACTTTGTTTTGAGTTTTGACAGTTTTAAGAAGATTAAAAGGTTGTCAAAGTAATTTGTTCTATGTGGTATAGGTGGCAGTGCAGTAGGATAATGTATTGTTTGAACATCTGAATTTACACTTCCGGTTTTTGAAAGTAACTCTTTTTTACAGAGAGTTTTCTATGGATTTTGAACATTTTATAACAAACTCCTTTACTAAGGCCACGGATCAAAACATTACAGCAAAATGGAAAATTTTTAACGTTGCTGTGTCAGGTAATGAAATTTATTATTTAGAAAATTACTTAAAATTTTTTTATATATTTTTCATGCAGGAAATTTAAATAATGTTCTCATCAATGATTACAATTTGGTTGATGACGTAATGCGCATTGATCGCGAATTAAACAATATCACAGCATCTAAATTTATTGATTCCGCCACAATCGATAGTCTCTTCTGCTCATCTCAGAGCAAAGTAAATGAGTTGGATATGGTGGAGTGGCTAAGCAAGTCCGTTCTGTTACATGGAAATTACACTATTCAAGGAAACACAGAAATTGATAAATCATTATTTTACAATGATATCAAAGTCTTTGGTACCGTAAATAATATTACTTTTGATGAACAAAATCTCTTCCTCAGAAATAAAGATCAAGATATACGTGGAAACGTTTATATTATAAACAAGCTGCCAGAAATAAAACAAATATTCTCTCTTAGCTTTCAATCTATATATACAAATTATATAAACGACATGAATATGAATGAGTTCTTCAAAAACTTAGCTACAATGGCCAATGTTTCAACTGACGGTGGAATTATTTTCGACTGGCCACTTTCCACAAAAGTTCTAAATGCTAACGGCAAGCTTTACGACCTTGACACATACGAATTCTTTTCAAAACTCAACTCAAATAGCGCAATGAAAAAAGCACAAGATATGCTAGGACATTTAAAGGATATAACAACTTTAGTAGAACAAAACTATAAAGGTAAATAATAAAAATGGTGCTAGTATGATTGTAAAATGTTTAAACAATTTCAGAGAGAAAAGCATATTTAAGTCACTTCGAAGAAAAGCAGACAATTTTGGGTTTTATAAGGAAAATTTTGCCATTAACGTTGCATCTCGAATATGGTTCCACTGAGATCATTGCAGTTTTGAGTGGGATAGACAGCATACATCTTACCTTTTATAAATGGGACGTACATAAGCAAATGTTCGTTTTGGATAATCGTAAGTACATGCTTCTTAATGCGTTTTAATACTAAGTACTAGGTAGCTATGTACCTCTTAAATTAGAAGAATGAGAATAATTTTAGTTAAGGAAAACACAAATCGCAATTTTGTAGTGTGTATTAAACTCACACTCACCTTCCACGTAGTTTAAAAAATAATTAACTAAGAATGGATTACTCTTGTACAGATATCTATAAAAGCAATGTCCATATGTAAAATATCTTCCATCACTTTCCGTGCAGCTACGCAATTAATAATAATTATTGTTTTTTATTTAAATTGACTGCTTATTTGGTTCGTTATAAATTGTAAAAATACTACAAAAACTAGCTGCTACCCTAAAAATTTTACAAATGTTAACGACACAATAAATACAATCAAAAATAATACACAAACCATGTCACAAAATATTACGCTATTCCAAAAAAGATTAAATAAAAGTGGCTCTCTGACTTGAAGGCAAAAACCTGTAAAAAACAAAATACGAACAAATCTTGAAATGCCTCCAAGTGAGTGCCAGCCCTAAGCAAAGTACCCAAAATTTTTGAAAAATTCCTAGAGCTAAACATAAACGAACATACAAAATAAACTAAAACAGAAAAAAAATCAAACTAGAACATGATTGCCTTAGTGTTCCTAGAGGGTAGAAGCAGCACCGGGCGAAGTTCCTACTTCGGGAACAGCTGCTACCAAGCAGATGCCCTCTCTATGGAGCAGTTCGCCACTTTCTAGTCCGCCTCGAACACTCATCCAAAAATGTGCTAAATGAACGCACAAAAATTTAGAACCGCGGAACCAGTCTGCAGAGTCATTGAAGTCTGCAAACTGCTCATATCATCCTCCCAGTTTTACGATCCAAACGTTAGACTTAATAATAATACTTTATTGCATATATTTCAAATGCTCTTTTAGTGCAAAAACACTAACTAAATATTCATCTTACAAGAACAAAATTCATTATAATCTTAACTCTATAACTAGAGAAAAGAAAAACTACATTTCTAAGGAACAATTATAACAAGTTCACAAAAGTAAATGTTAAAGACATTTTTTTTACGTCAATTAAGAGAAGTGTTCAAAAGCTAATTTCCTGACACAGCCAACAGTTGCACTATACTTCACTCAAATAGACAGAGAGTTCCAAATTGTGGCAGCAACGACGAAGAATATCCGCTCACTCTGAAGCGTTCCAAAATTAGGTATAACAAGGTCGTGACTTTTTAAGGTTGTCCTATATTTTTGATCAATTTAAAAATCGAAATTTCTACAATAGATTTGATGGACTGAGATGTGGGAAAATCTGCTTAAATTGTTAATATACCGAGTGCAGGCATTATATGCAACACTGAGTACTCGATTATTTAGGTTATAACTGGAAGCAGTAAAGATTGGAATAGATGATTACGAATATCACGAGAGCAATAGTCCGCAAAATTCCAAAGTTTTCTTAAGGTTCCATCAACTCTACAAGAAATATATTTGATATGTTCATCCCACGTTAACGTACGATTTAAAATAACCCCTAAATTTTTAATTGAGTCTCCATAGGTTATGCACGATTGATCCCATATGATATTTTAAATGTTACGAGTAGTTATCAAATGAACGTATCTTTAGAGACATTTGTTTCAATGTCATCAATTTTAGATGAGGATAGTAATTGAACATCATCAGCATACATTTGAATAAACGTGTGTCTGGGAATGTCTTTCAGATCATTTATATAAAGACAAAACAGTAAAGGTCCAAGTATAGAGCCCTGAGGAACCCCAGACATTCGTTCCAAGAAACCTAACGATAAATTTCCAATGACAACTTTTTGAAATCTGTGAGTAAGGTAAAAATAAATAATTTTTGTGGCAGTATTATCGAATTTATATATATTGCACATAATTTTGAAAACAAACAATAAATAGTGGAAGTCGTTGGGCTATGATTAGATCTAAACGCAGATTGGAATTCAATTAATAGATTAGTATTTATAGAATATAGAAGATGCTGTGCAATCTTTGAGCAAACAGGAAGGATACTAATTGAACGGTAATCCGAAGGAATTACCACCTTAGCAAACTTCCAAAGACCAGGAAATATTGACGTTATAATAGATGTATCAATGATATGGATGAGATGTGCTACCATATAAGGAAGGATAAGCTGAATCCAACCCATCCCAACCCATAGATTTTAAATTTTTTATGTTCGTCTGAATTCAATGAATAGTTCTTTATGCCACCGTTGATTGCTAATTGCCTAATATATTGCCAGATTGGACGTTTTAGCTTTTGCTTCACGTATGCTTTATTACGCAGACACTTAACATTTTGAAGGAGATAATCTGTTTTAAAACGCTTTCACAGTTGGTGTGCAAAATTGCATTCTCGTATAAGGGTTTCAATATTCCTATTCATCCATTTACTCTTGTACTTGTGAATAATGCATTTTGTCAGAAACATAATGGTTGAAAAGTTCTAGCAATGTAGTGTTAAGGAAACAGATTTGGGAATTAACGTCATTCATTTCGCATATTGAATTCTATGATAATTCCTCCAAGCAATTGACGAGCTCCCGCATATTAATGTTACCGAAGTCTCTAATTTCGTGTGATCTTGGGATAGAGTCACCGCCGATCTCTAATTTGTGGTACCGAAAATTGACTAATGACTAAATGATCTATTGCTGATTATAAGATCAATTAGTAAACAACCGAACTCGTGAAGTCTAGTGGCTTTTTCATTAAGAACAGCCAGCTCAGAACCATGAAGAGCTAAGTAAGTCTCTTTTTAAAGAACTTTCTACAAAGAGATTTTCCTCTCCAGTCGCCAGGCGTATACGCTGTCCCTTGTAGCTGTGGGTCATCTTATATTGGCCAAACACAACGAAGTATTGCTACGCGTCTGAAAGAACATATAAGTGCTGTAAGTAAGAATCAGCGGGAAGAATCAGCAATATGCGAGCATATTTTAGACCATTCATCGGAACATCATTGGATTCATTTCGAGAAGACCGAAATCTTGGCCCGCGCACCTCACTACACGCCTCGGCTCGTTCGTGAGGCGATTGAAATTAAACGCCGACAAAATATCAATCGCGACAAGTTTCCAGCTTTCACGAACATGGGATCCCGTACTGAAAGCATCTCAACGGTCAATTCGAAACAATATATTTACGCCAAGCGACATAGTGAGTGTAGTTTGTTTGGATTCCTCTTCACAACAACAACAACCGCAACAACGGCCTACGCACCGCAGTGTGGATCGACACTGACAACTTTAGGCAGTTTCCCGGTGACCACGCTCAATGCAACTTGATGCGAAACGTTCGGGGTGAGTACTTCTATTAGCACTCTTTCAATAATTCTACGCGGATAATTCGGAAAACATAAAAAATGTCAGTGAGCAACCGCGAAAGCCTCAAAAGTCATATAAGAGATTTATATTGAGATCGCCGAGTATGAAAACTGGTTCATAGCGACTATAGAATAAAATTAGATCATCAAGAAATGGACCCAAATCTCGGACATTGGGGGGTTCTGTATACACACGCTACGAATATATTGGCCTTTTTAAAAGAAATTTCAAGGAAAATATATTTAATACCTATACTATGCTTCCTATCATTTCTAATTAATGAATAACTATGAAGGGAAATAGGACTGTCTTTACATGCAGCCAAGACTCGCTTATTAAAATTATGTCGTGACTACATTGCTCAAATATGTGCACAAATTCCACAAAAGCTGACCTTAAACTTCTCACGTTTAAATGGCAAATATTTAGAAGGAAACTCAAATATATGTACATCATCTTCGCCGCTGATATTGTTATGAAAGATAAACGTTTTCTACGTAATAGTTAGCATTTGCAGGAAAGTAGTCACATTCTATCGAAACAATTCTTATTTTTTGTTAAGATTCATGAAATACTGACTACTATATCAAAATTACAAAATTACATAAGAAATAGAAAAAGTAACCCCAACAAAGCTGATTCTTCAGCTGAGGTCTCTCGACAAGTGAAAATCAATAAACTCAAAATGATTATTAAAGAGCCGAGACATAGATGTAATAGGCTCGTGCATACTCGAGCATGGACATTTGGAAGAACAATAAAAAATGCGCTCAGTCAATATGAAGAAATACACGCCAAAGCAAATCACCAATTTCATACCATCCAAAAATAAATCAACTTTTATTGACGAAGTGAAAAATGTAGCAAACATCAATTATTGAAATAGTACCTATGAGAAACGTGGATGTATTTTCTGTTAGTTTTCTGTTACCAAACTTAGAAGAGTAAAGGCTAATTTTTATTTCTGTTTTTTAAATTGTAGTTGTAATGAAGGTTATTTATGTTTGAATTCTTTTATTGTTTTTATTTGAAAGAAACGTTGTTAATTTCTGTTTATCTTTTTTTAAGATTTTTTTAACTGTTTATGTTTTTCATTTTCATATCCCCGACTTTTCTTTATCTTCTTTGGATCGATTTACACGGTTTACAGTACAATTGAACATATCCTTCTATTTTGTGTCATGAATTCTGTGTCTCGTTTTACACGATTTCTCCAGGCACGTATCCACCTCGTAAATCGAGCAATGAGTATATATAGTGCTATTTGAGTATTAAACAAAACTCATTTAAATAAATTAGTGCGATCTGATTTAAATCAGGTATTTACACTTTTATTTATTCCGGGGTTCCTTAAGCAATTTTTCTCGAATTTTGGGATTTTTCTAAGAACCCGGGAAATCCACTCTCATGCGGTTATTTTCTAAGAACTGTTATATGAAGAAATAATAATCGAAAACAATTAATTTCACGGAATAGAAATTAAAATATTTTGTCCCTTTAAATTTCTCAGAAATAGACTTCGAGTGAAGGCTCGATTTATACCGTGCCAGCGAAAATAATTTGAATTTATGGATGAAAAAATTCCGACTCCAGTGAAAATTTAAAAAATTTCTTGACTTCTACTGGTTTTCCAGAGAATGTCTACCCCACTGAGATGTATTAAAATGGAGTGACTTACATACAAGCTATCTCATATGGGTACAATTTTACTTTTAGTGGAGGAAAACCATTTTTAATTTCCAATGTTTACTGTGAATTTGCAGCTGTTGCGAGCAGAACAAAATAACCATATATATACGAAATGACATATTTAATTTTAATCTTTTATATTGTTGTTAGGAAAATGTAAAAAGCATTGGAATTACAGATATAAAAGTTACAAAAAAAGGTTATTCTAATCACGCAAAATGCTTACCCAGAAAGAGATATAATATGATTGTGTATATTGTCATCTATTTCTATCGCCAGCATTTAATAGACGACATGACGTTGGCAATTAAGGAAACCATGTTGGGAAAAAAGATGCTTACACAGAAAGGGACAACTAGCGAAAAGTGATACCATTTTCTTGCAGAAAATTCAGAGCACCAATCACTCCAGTATAATATATCTCAGTGGTCCACCCTGAATATACAGTAAAAATGTGCGATAGAGATGTAACTACATATGACGGGCTGAGAGTAAAAGTGAACTATTTATAAGGTTCGGGCAAAAGTGCCTTAGAAAATGTTCCGCGCAAAAACGAATCGCGTGAGATTCCGGACAAAAACAAATCGTAAAAAATTTCCGGGTAAAAACGATTTAACTACAAAAAGTAATGCAAAGTTAATGCAGTTAAGTTGCTTTTGCCCGGAAATTTTCTAAGATTCGTTTTTGCCCGGAAATTTTCTACGATTCGTTTTTGTCCGGAATCTCACGCGATTCGTTTTTGCGCGAAATATTTTCTAATCCACTTTTGCCCGAACCTTATAAATAGGTCACTTTTACTCTCAGCCCTTCATATATGCCAAGCAATCAGGCGCAATTCTTCACTACGATGCAGAACTATCCTAAGTCCACTTTTGGGGAAACCTTTGATTTTGATGCCTATCCTAAGTTAGTTGAATGACGTACGTTTTGATGTGAACAGGGTGGCTTTATCTCAAGCGGTTTTTTTATATATTGTGTTCGCAAAATAATTGAATTTGGAAAAAAAATTTACAAGTCGTCACTACGATGCAGAACTATTTAAAGACTTGTAAAATGCGCACGACTGGACTTAGGATAGTTCTGCATCGCAGTGACGAATTATTGAATTCACTTACACAATTTCGGTATCTCCATGCTCCAGTAGAGTACAGAAATATGTCACCAAATTCATTCTTACCATTCAAAATGTCAATAACTTCGGATTCGATTCTTTCTGAAGGCAAGAATTCGAAATTCCCATAGAATAGGCATATGCCAAGAAAGTATAGCAAGGTCTCTTCTTCATATAAATTGCACAAGGACATACTACTTAAATTATTCTAAATGTAACTTTGACTAGAGAAGTAATGTAGTTCGTTACATAAATCGTGCCTAACAGTCATCCTAACTTTAACAGCAACCCTACTTACTAAGTGGGGCTGCACAGCTACGTACAGCACAAAACCATGGCTTTCGTTCTGTTTTGCCTACTATACCTGAAATATGAAATAACTTTCCCTTTTAATTTCAAAATAAAGTCATAACCCAGCTTTAAAAGAGACATCAATTATTTTACCACAATATTACATTTTATTACATCCCTACAGGGTACACGAATTCTCTTAGTTTTATTTTTATAGAAATTATAAAGTAGAGGTCCACCTTTTACAGGAAAATAAAGAAGTAATACTTTTCACGAAAATTAATACACTCTGATATTTAAATATAATTACTGCGCACTTATATCTATTCAAGTCTATTCATCATTTCGGAACTGACATCAATTATTGACTGAAGAATCTTAATCTCTAACCTAGCAGCTAATCGCGGCGAGAGTCTATTTAACGTACTCTCGACATACTGTCCAAAGTTGGAATATTTTGAAATTTTTGATTTTCTATTTTCATTCTGTAGAGTAACCTCGGTATTTTCTTTGATTATTCCGTTTGGAATAATCTTGTTTTGAACTATTTTTGAGACAAAAGCGGAACGTTTTCCTTGTACACTGGGGTCGTCCTTAGAATCTGGTAGTTTGCGTTTTAAATTTGTGTTCGGCTTCGGGGTTAATATTTTGCCTTTATTAAGTTCTGGTGCAGGTGGAGTTACTTTTTCCGCAGGCTCTTCTTGACGCAGATTGTCTTTCTTCTCAGTTTCCGTAATAGATGTTGGAAATTCTTTGTCTTTCTGTTCCTTTTCATCGCCATCTTCAATGTCCGACTTCATACCGTCAAAACTTCGGCTGTATTCATCATCAGAGAAATCTTCATCTTTAACTTCCAAGAGCTCTACATAGGTTTCTTCTTCAATTATTGAAGGTGTATGTGGAGAAGACATATTTTGTGTTGTCCTAAAATAAAACTTATTTCGCTCACCAAATCGTATGGTTTGTCACTGAATTACCCTTTCGCTTCTGTATTTTCTACTTCTTCCAAGAATTTTAAATGGTTGAACAATTTCCAGTTCGAGATGGGTTTCGCTATCTCCTGTCTGTACTTTTTGCAAAGTACTTTATAAATGGATTTTGCTTCGGTTGCTTTATAGAGAAACCGATACATTTATTTAATCAAAAAGCCAGAACAACAGCATCTTCTTACCTGACAATTTATTCTTCGCTGCTACTTTATCCCATATTGCTTGAGCTTTTTCTGAATCGCTATTTTCTAGATTCCATATAAGTCTTTCAGTTTTTATATCACCAATTAATCTTTCTAATGTAAATTCCATTCCGGTAAAGTGCGATAAAACACAACCCAAATTACAAGTGAAGCCGTTCTTGTTTGAGGACGCTTCTTGATTCTCCGCTTCCTTTTTTTCGTTTTGCCAGTAATTTGACAGCTGTCCCTGTCATGTTCACCTGCGGAGAGTTTGGGCATACGTTCGAAAATTCGGCAATGATAAAAATTCGTTATAAAAAAGAATATGTTTAAAATTAAATTTTTGGTTGAGTGCCAGATCACAAATAATAGAATATCACTCAGTTTTTCTTACTTGCTCCCTGAATACTTTTGAGAATTCCTAGCAGAAATTCAGAATCCGTAAAAAACCGATTACCCTTATTTCCACTTTTCGGCAATTTCAAAATGGACACAATTTTGTTTTACTTCCAAGTGGTAATTATTTTGTGATTGAAAAAAGTTTTAATTAGTAAGAACTTTAAAAAGTTTGATATTTATCTTGTGAGTATTTTGTTGTTTCATACATTTTGTTAAAACTATATTAAAAAGAGAAATTTTTGGAAACTATTTAGCGGAAAATCGATGGAAATCGTACCCATGTTCCATTTAGAGTTGATGTAACAATTCCCCGAAAACTGATATGAAAACCCAGTAAAAGATATCACGTGGAATGCACGATGATTCGAAGTTGAGTTGCTTTGAAACTTTATATCCAAAGTAAGTTGAATTTTGTATACCGATGTCCTAGGCGTTATGCATATTAGTTTACGGGGCATTTTTACGTCAATCCTTTTTCAAAAGGTGGAAATATGGATCCATTTTCCATCGAATATCCTCGGAAACTGATTGTCTGCTGGGAAGCGTCTAGGACCACCTAGGACATTGTATACAAAATTCAACTCACTTTCGACGTAGAGTTACGAAGTAGTTCCACGTTGAATCTAGGCATATTCCACGTCACTTTTTTTTTAATTTTATAGTTAAAGTTAGAGTTAAAGGACGAGAATTGAATTGGTTCATTGAATATCTAAGTGGATGGAATCAGAGGACGAAGATCAACGAGACCATCTCAACGACGATAGAAACCAAATTAGGCGTGCCACAGGGGTCAGTGTTAGGAACGTTATTATTCTTACTTTGTATTAACGACTTGAAAGAGGTAATAAATCACTCAAAACTAATATTGTTTTCCGATGATACGTTAATATTTGGATCTGGAGAAAATATAGCAGAAATTAATAGGGACGTGGAAAGTGATCTAGAAAGAGTGAAGAAATGGTTGAACAGTAACAAATTGAGATTAAATATTCATAAATCTAAGAGGGTATGTTGCTTAACAGTAAGACGAATATATTGATAACGATGTGTAATGAATCAATCGAAATTGAAATGAAATTTTCAATTTGAACGAACATGTGGATTACTTGTGCAAAAAAATTGATGAAAAGATTGGATACTTCAAAAGGCTTAGAAAATTAGTATCGCTAGTCAGTACAATAAAAATGTACAATGTTATAATAAAACCGCATCTCGAGTATTGATCCACGGTACTTTTTTGTGCACGCAAACATCGAAGGAAAAATTACAGAAAATGCAAAATAAGGCAATGCGAAATATCTTTAAATGCAGTAGATATACATCAATTACTTGGATGCCCTCAACATTAAAATGGCTCAATGTGAAGCAGAAAATAAATCTAAATGGATTCGAAAATCAGCCCCAAGTACTTAACCCTGCGGAATAAAATGAGTAGATGCCCGTTTAATTTGGGCATGACAAAGTTGGGTGCTTTGATTTTTGCGGTGAAGATCATCAGCTCAGTTTTTCCCAGGTTCACAGATAGTCCACAATCTCAGCACCATCTCCTAACCCTCTTCAGTGCATCCTCCAGAATGTCACTAATTACGAGGAAGAATTTCTCCGAAACCAGGATTAACAAATCATCATCATATTAATGACCATCTGCAAAAGCAGGGAAGAAAGAACTCTATCCTGAGGCGTTCCCCTAAAGACGTGCCTTGTAACACGACTGGTCCCCACTTTGGACTGTATTATCCTTAATCTTAACATCGTTAAAATCCAGTGGCCGAGGCCCTGCTCTACGCCTAATTCGGCGAGAGCCTCAAAGATAGATTCAGAAAGAACGTTATTAACGGCCCCTTCTATGTCCAGGAATGCCGCTAGAGTATATTTCTTGTATTTTAGTGAGTATTCATAGTACACACGACTTCGTGAAGAGCCGTCTGTGGATACCCCTTGCAGCAGGCGTACTGAGATCTTGACATTCGATTGTCATCGAGATTTTCTCCAAGATGAATGTCCAACATACGCTCCAGAGCCTTCAGCAAGAAGGAGGTCATGAGGTCATGACTCCATTTACCAACTTAGGTATAAATACAACCTTGACATTTCTCTAGGTCTGAGGAACATAATTGAAAACAATACAGCCCCTAATTATAGCCACCAGCCACTTTGCTTCCAAGTCAGGTAGCTTCTGCAGCATGATTGGCAGGATTCCATCTGGGCCAGGGGATTTGTAGGGGGCGAAGCTGTTAATATGTTAATGTTAATGTTAATGTTTCTGAAAGGTTGGCGCTTTTCACATACCACGTTAAGGTATCTAGGTATGATCTTCAACTTGTATAATTTGATAAATATCGCATGGCATACGGGCAAAAAGGTATACTGTTTATTTGTTGGCTTTCGTGCCGTGCCGCCTTTGATAAGCTAGCATTATTTCTAAAATTATATAATGCAGGAATTTCGACAAAATTTATAAATGTAATACAGGAACTGTACGCTCGTACTTTGTTACCTGTTCGCAATAATACTGTTTGTAGTGATTGGTTCGAAAAAAAACTCTGACGTACGTCAGGGTTGCCTTCTGAGCTCTATAATCTTTTCACACTATCTGAATGGCTTGCATGGTGTTATAGGTGGAGGTATTTCGTTGGCTGGAGTTCATATTCGCCTTTTAATCTATGCTAACGAAAACACAAAGACACTGCCGAATATGATAACGAATTTAGAGAATTACTGAAAGCTGTAGAGTTTGGCTGTAAATCTAACGAAAACCAAAATATTGATCTTTTCTGAACAGCGAAAAACGACAAATGGACTGAAATGGAAATAGTTAAGGAGTACAAACATCATGCAGTGATAGAGAGGAAAGATTAACTATCGTAAAACAAAGCGTTAATGTTAGGTGAAGAAGCGTGATTCAAAGCAAAATAATTGCGATAAATTTAAGCTATATAGAGCCGTTTTTCATGCTTTATGTCCTATTTAGCGCAGGTATGTGCCATTTGACGAGGTGGATAAACTTATGAGGTTCTTCTTTAGCCTTTCAACCCATATTCCAAATTATATGCTTCATTTAGAAACGGGTTTACCAACAGCATCGCTCTTTTGCATAAGAATGCACTACAAGTATAACGCAGATTTGCGCAGTAACTGCTCAATTCAGCTGAATCGAATGAGTTGCTGAATGATGCAACTGCAGGCAAACCTGCGTTTATGAACAGGACCTATATTTCAAAAGTGCTGCGCGAAAAGAAAAGTAATAAATTACCTAGAACCTTCGCAAATATAGCTAAAGACAAAGCTGATTCAAGGAACTTTTGAATCTGAGTGAAAAAATTACATTAGAACAAAGAAAAGTATTTAAAGAAAGGGGGGGCCACCTTTGTGCTGAATTTGCAATTTGGGAGAGGAGGAAATGATGCACTTTTTAGGAATTTGTTCTTTATTCAGTCGTTGTCCAGATATTGTGAATGCCAAGGACTGGAAAGCTTTATGTAAATTGGATTGAGGAATACAACCCTTGTACAAAATTTTTATTATAGGCCTTATTCATAAATGCAGTTTTGCACTGCAGCTGCATAATTCAGCAATACATTTCGTTCAGCTGAATTGTTCAGATGATGCGCAAACCTGCGTTTATGAATGGGCCCATATTCTTAAATCCATTAACGTTCTTACTGATTATCATAGTAATAAACTCTTGCTACTTGTGTACTTATTTTACTTTTTATATTTGTTATTTATTTTTTTCCCTTGAATTGACCTTTGGATCATTCACTAGCTGTGCAAATGAAGCAAATTACTTCTATATTAACACAAAGCTATAAGCGGTCCAATCTAAGTTTTTGCATTAGGTAATTACATAAAGGCCGTTTATAAACGCAGCTTTTCGCATGAGCTGCACAATTCAGCTGAAAAAGTGTGGGCCCATTCATAAACGCAGGTTTGCGCATAATATGCACAATTCAGCTGAATAGAGTGTATTGCTGAATTATGCAGCAATTGCACATTGATTTGATTTTTTATGGAATTTATTTATTTTATTATTTTACAATTTTGGCATTATTTTTAGGTAACATCTTTTACTTAATATTTTTGTGAAGATTTTGTAAAATTAAAACATCATTATTATTATTAAACCAGCAAACATGATCACCTCCAAATGTACACATTCAATTTGAATTCGAGGTGTTTTTGTATAGCAACCATAACAACCTAACATGGGGCCTATTCATAAACGTAGGTTTGCGCTGCAGCTGCATAATTCAGCAATACACTCTGTTCAGCTGAATTATGCAGCTCATGTGCAAACCTGCGTTTATGAATGGGCCCATGATTTTTAATATGAAAAGAAGTATTTAAGAAATTTAACTATTGCAGATGACATATCATGGTATTCAAATGGGCAAGCGATTATTGATATATTCAGCTTATCATTCCAAGATTCAGACTTTCTTGTAACCGAAACATTCGACAAAGGCATGTATTACCAAAACGTTATAATAAGCAGCACCAAGGGTCTTAAAAAGATTTTCCAACTGCAAAGTAATTTAAGTCGAAAAATTGCTTCAATACGATTGAACGGAGAGTCATGCTTCATTATGTATTCAAAATATAATCCTTACATATCAACGTTTTGTGTTGTGAAGACGAACAATACTTTGAACGTTGTTGATGGGAAAGCGTTGTACATTGATCATGCTAAACAGGTTAAATACTAGCTTTTATTTTACGTGTTTTTTTTACGATGGATGTATACTTGTAGATAATTGCTTTGGAAGAGAATTACATTATTGTTCTTCTCACAAAATCCATTGAGATACGATATCCAGAACTTGGAAATGTACCATATCAAGTTATCCCAATTGAAAATGCTATGCACGTTACTACAGCAAAATTCGAAGACAACATATACTTGGCAATTTGTGCTAAAGGAAGATTTAATTCACTTCATTTTGGTTCAATTGAACTTTACAGGTAAATTATTTATAATGTTTTTTGTTCAAGCATGAAAAGATTTATAAAATTTTGATTTTTCAGGTCCAGGAACTATTCTAAATTTAAACATATACAAAGCATAGAAGTGACTATTCCACTACAAGCAGAATTTTCAATAATCTCAGAAACATCAGATTTACTTCTCTACGTTTTAACAAATAATCCTGCAAAGCCTCTGCTTGTTTACGAATTTCAAGGGGTGATCGGTTTTAAACAAAGAATCAAATCGTCCGCTGCCCCTATAGGTAGTGCTATCAATGTGGTGAACCTAAAATCTAGCAATCAACACCTCGTATCTGTGATAACTAATAGTGGTGCTACTTTTATTGAATCCGTTCTCGTTAATATATAAATAATGGAAGGCTGTATATCTATTTATTATTAAATGTTTTGTAAGAATTATAAGTAAAATATAACAAATGAAGTAAATCAGCAGCTGAAGTTTTATACATTGAGAAAATGCATTAGAGTCAGAACTTTTGATTTAGTGTCTTTATGTGTCGAAAGGTTCGTAGCACCGTTAATCTTAGATTTCATGGTCAAGATCTGGTCAGATCTGGAAAATTGACTCCATTAGTACAATTATATCAGTTTAATAACTATTTTCTATTCATACATAAGCAATAAACTTAGATGATTGAATTCTTGACCTCTTCCCCCCAGGAATCTATCATAGGCCCACCGTTATTTCTGACACTTAGTGCCTGTTAAGACGGTTTCTTTCCGAATGTAATTTATTGGTTCGGGTGACCAGGAAGTGCGTCTCGATTAGATCTGCACTTACGTTTAACGTACGTGTGAACAAATTTTGATTTTGAGGAGTGACAAAAATGAAGAGCGAAGAGGTTTGCCTATCTTTTTCAGATGACATTCAAGAGGGCAGAATTCAGTTAGAAGGACTGTTGAAAGTCTTAGCTGTGCTTTGCTGAGTGTGAGGTATGCTTTTGTCCTCTGTTGCGAGTAGTTAACAAAACTTTTCGCTTGGCTTATTGGAGATTTTTAGGCTTCATTAAGGTTTGTTCCACCTGAAGATGCATTATCCTTTTGTGTGAAAAATAAAATGTTTGGCTGACGGTTTTTAACATTTGTATTTCCTAAATTTTTTAGGGAAAAAGGTTATGACTACAGAAGGGGAAGACGTCATTTCGTCGCTTAAGTTCTAACACCACGTTAGTCAGTTACGTGGTGTTAGAACTTAAGCGACGATATAGAATTATATCGAATGTAAATTAATGAAAATAAAATTTATAAAAATTTCTCAAAACTATAAAAGCAAGAAAAAAAGACTTAGACAAGCTTTTAAATGAAAAAGTGCATTTAACAATTTGTCCCGACTAGAAATTCGCGTTCCGTAATAATACCCCAATCCTGGAAGAATAATTACAAAAAGAAATCACTAATTATTATGCTACCTTTTAAAAGATCACTTCAACGTAACGGACATTTTTCATTCTAATTCCGGAATACGTCAAAAAACTGAAAACAATCTCTAGTTAGCGCATTCTATGAACTTCAGTCGCAAAGCAGTCGCAGCCGTTCAATTTACAATAATCTCAATCTGGTAAACACCGACCAACCAAAAACATTTCATGCCAAGACTCGCAAGCTCATAACGCTTTCACTGTTAATTTGTTATCAGATCTCATGTAGAGCCATGCCCCTAACTCTACAAGCCCTACATCTTGGTCAAAAAGTATGACTTCGCCGTTTCATGGAACTATTGCGTGACACAAAATTAAGAGGGTCACCCCGCGTGAAGACCGATTTTTTTTTTAACTTTTTTTGGGTTTTTGTTTACAAACAATAAAAACATAGCAGCTTAAACTTTTTATTATATATTTATTATCATTTCAACAGTAAGTCAGAATTTTATTAGACCAAAACTTTCATGACAACGGGGGTTATACCACTTCAAATACACAAGTTTGTTGATGGTTTCCACAATTCTTCAAGTTTCCTCACTTCCCTTACCCTAATTCCCTTGCGGCAAAAACCATGCTAACGCATCAAAGGGTTGTCCCCAAGGCTTTGGTCACATCGTATAAAAAAAATCCGGCTGACTGGCTTATCTGAGATGAAAAAATCAAACGGCATTTTAATCTGTGACACTGTGACTATCGAATGAACTACAAACATTCGAAAATATTAAAAATTGACACATTTAAATTAATTTTAAAATTTCATAATTTTTTTTTTAGATTATTTTGTTATGAAAAAAACTGCTCGGAATTTACGTATGATTTTAGTTTGTGCCGAATCTATCGTTCAAATTTCAAAGCAATTTATCAAACTGTTTTTGAGATATCGTGGAAACCAGTTAGTTAAAACAGTTTTGAGAAAAAAGTTTTTAAAAGTTTAAATACGATTTAAACTATGAAATCATTACTCACCATTAATCTGCTAAAACGCACACATCGCTTGGGCTCAACCACATATAGAGAAATGCTTACATTTTTCTGAGTGTTGTCCTTTACTCTAGTTCTTTAATCTAAGGTCTCAGGTAACAAACCGAAACGTAACAATTGACCCAGCGCCCAACCCATCCGAGCACTCAACTAAGCGCTTCGAACGGGTGGTCTTCTAACGGCTTCGAATATTGAAAAATCACTTTACCAACATATTCTACACATATTTAGGAATGAATTTATGCAACCCATCACACGGGGGGACCCCCTTAAAGACCAGTGACTTAATTTCTTACTATAAGGCCATAGGAGTGTCTCTGCGACGGCCGGGTGTAGGGTTTGTAGAGTTATAGGCTTGGCTCTACAAAAGATCTGATAACTTTTTAGTAGTGAAATCGTTATGAGATTGTGAGTTTTGGTAACCTATTTTACATGAAATGTTTCTGGTGGGATTTCATTCCTTTTTGTAAGATGCGCTAGATATTTTTATTTCTTCGTGTTGTTTTTCTTGCGCGTCAGCTATTCCTTTTTTCATAGCCTACTCTCTATCGTTGCCTCTATTCCTTTTTGGCTTATTATTTGCAATAAGCTATAAATATACGCCGTGATTTTTTATTGCTTTTATTCCTCTTAACATATTCGCGGATAAGACGGAATATGCCGAAAAGCTTGATGGGAAGCATAAGGACAAGACAGCGAACGTGTTAAGAGATGATTGTACTGATGTTCTACATACACGTTAAAATAATAATCCTTCCTTCTGGAGTTGTCGGGTAAAAAAGGTATTTCTTGCACGCAAGCAATTCCTTTCGTCACAGCCCACTCACTTTCCCGTTGTTTATGTACTAATAACCTCAAGCTTTCATATCAAATTTCAGCTTTCTAAAACTTTTGGAAGTTCCACCCCATTAGAAATTGTACAGACCTGCACCCCTCTTCATGAAGGGTTGGACGGCGAAAGTTACAGATTTCTTAATTTTTTCGTTGCTTGTGTGCTAATCCTAGCCTGCCTATCAAATTTCAGCTTTCTAGGATTTTTGGAAGTTACCTATGAGAAATTGTTATATAATACAGAACGGGATCCCCCTTTATGGGGGGGGTTGAAGGGTGAACGTTACAGATTTCTTCTTTGTTCGTTGTTTGTGTGCTAATCCTAGTTTGCATACTAAATTTCAGCCTTCTAGGACTTCAGGAAGTATAAAACATTGATTCACGAAATAAATTACCCAAAAACCAAACATTTTTTCTCTGATTTTATTTAAAATAAAGTTGGCTTCTTTTCCAGTTTAATCATCACTGGATTCTACATTTTCTGTTTGAAGACCTTTGAAGATCGGTACTGGAACGTATGTAACCAATGTGTACAATTTATTAGGTGAGTCTTCATCATCGTTCCTCCTACGTGCCAGACGAACTCGAACGCGGAATGGTGTGCTCCTGAAAACATAAAAAAATGGTTTTGTAAGTTGATTTTGAATAAGTTAGGTTTTTAATCATCTACTATAATCTAAATCTGTGCTAGCAACTCCCGGCTAACAAGAAATTTAATAGTAATAATAATAATAAATAATATATTTAGCTATGAGGCTATTTACAAATTCTTTACAAGCATGCTTTTATTCTTATCCAATAATTTCTTTCACATGCTCCTTTGAGGGGGTCACCCCGTGTGATGGGCACAAGTTTTTGCATAAATTGAATCCTAAATTATGCTGGTCAAGTGATTTTTCGATATTCGACGTCGTTAGAAAGTTACAGCTGTTAGAACACCACCTGTTCGGAGTGCTCGGCTGGATGGGGCCTATTGTTACGCTTCAGTTTGTTACCTGATACCTTAGAATAAAGAACTAGGGGTTTGATCAATTGCTTTGAAATTTGAATGATTCGGCACATGTATGGTCATTAAACTAAAATCACTTTTTTTATCATAACAAAATAATCTAAAAAAGTCATGAAATTGTAAAATTAATTTAAACGTGTCAATTATTCAATTTTAAATATTTTCGAATGATTGTAGTTCATTCGATAGCCACAGTGTCACAAATTAAAATACCATTTGATTTTTTCATCTCAGACCAGTTAGTCAGCCGGAATTGTAGAGACCATCAACAATCTTTTTTTCAACATGGGTGTCTTTGAAGTGGTATAACACCCATTGTCATGATGGTTTTTGTAATAAAATTCTGACTTAAGGCACTTTTCAAGTTTATAAACTTCAAAAATTCAATTTTTTTTTCGCTTAATCAATTAATTAATTAATTTTCAATTTTTCGAAAAAAAAATTTTTCGCCTAAAAGGTGCTTTAGGGTCTTAAAAATAATATACCAAGAGTTGGAGGTAGATTTAGAAGGTCAACTGTACGGTGCAGGCATTGCAGATTAGAGGTATATGAAATTTTCATATGGTTTCTCAGTACTTAAAACTTTAAGCGCGTTTTTCTCGAAACCACTTTTTTTGAGCTCGCCGAAGACATAACTCGAGCAAATCTTTACAGATCGACTTGAAATTTTGACAGTAGCTTCGAAATATCTTTCTCCACGGAGCTACGTAGGATTTTTTATTTTATATGGCTTAGTTTTTTTTATCGAAGATTTGATGGCGTTTTTTTTTTGTTAAAAATTTAACTTTATTTTCAAACATGCACCATTTTGTGAAAAATCAATATATCGAAAAAATCCTACGTAGCTCGCTAGCTGTTGTTATATGAAAACTAAAAAATTTTGGTTTTTTCTTCCAGGTCAAAAATTAAGGAGTCTACGTCTTCGGCCATCGACACGCTTTCAAAAATTGGCGCCTTGGGGCATATGCTGCGCAGCCGCCATTTTTAAATATTTTTTATTGAAAAAATTACATTTTGTACTTTTTTAGTATTGTGTATGTGCTACTGTGATTTCCCCCCTTAAGAATATATGGTTCAAGCCGTTTTTTGATAGCTGCATTATTTCTCCCTCAAAAGAGAGGTATGCGTATCTGACGCTCAAAGTTCTGCGGAAAGTAAATTGGCACGAATGGAGGCAGCGGCGGAAAAAAGGAAGGAGCAGGAAATGTACGAGGCAGACGAGGGCTTACTGTATGGTCGGGGAATCGCGGATTAGGTGTAAGTTCAAAAAAAAGTTAAAAAAAGCGTAACGAAATGACCAAACGCGGCGCGTCACAATCTCCGGCGAGCCGAACGGCACCGTCAACTTTGAGATCAATTTGCCAGAGTTCCAGAATTTGAAACTGGTGTGCGCGATTGAGAGAAAACCGTTGAAGATTTTTTAGCGGGATTTTTTTTAGCTTCAAGAAAACTGTTTTCTTGATACCCTCACGGGCCGAAATTATTTTTTTTATTATTTTTTACAGCCCCTCAAAATGGCCGAAAAAATTAGACTTTTTTTGACAGCGCGCTATAACTAAGAAAAAAAAACTTTCTTAAAACTTTCTCGCCGTGAGGGTATCAAGAAATTCATCTATTTTCATAATCTGAAAGGTTTTTTTATTCCAGGTAAACCATTCGACCTGTATCGTGCACACCAGATGGACGTGCGCGCCGTGATCGTGCGAGGGGCGGTTCACCCCACACGGCTCCCTTCATTAATTTTCGTTCGAAAAAATTCATATGTGTAGTTAAATATATGAACTTTAATGTAGAGAAAAAATCAAGGTCTTAATATTTATTCCCTGAACAAAAAAAAATCAAGAAAATAGGCTACTTTTTCTTCTCGTAAACTGAAAAGTGCCTTAACACTGAAATAATAATAAATATATAATAAAACGTTCAAGCTGCTATGTTTTTATCGTTCGTCAAAAAAAATCCGAAAAATCGGCCTTCACACGGGGTGACCCCTACATCTAGATTTAAAGTGTTATACTCATTTGTTCTGATATTTTGTGGCAATTCATTAAATACTTTAAAACCTTTAAACACTACGGAATTGTTAGCTCTTGCATTTTTAAAGTTAAGTAACCTAAAATCATCACCGCTTTTTAGACTATATTCTTGACAATCTCAACAAAAGTTATGTGTTTATTCAAAAATCTGTTTTGTAATCAAGCTGCTCCTGTTTAGCCAAATATAAAATACTGGCGCAATTCTCAAAATGTGGCTTTATCATTGCACTTAACGAAGTACATCGTATTACCCGTCCTCTAATTCTTTTAAGAAAACCTATTTTTTTGCTACTTTTCTGCATACATAAAGCAATTGACTTTCAGTTTTTTATCGATAATTGCTCCCAAATATTTTATTTCCGTAACTT
The DNA here is from genome assembly GCA_964036015.1 of Leptarthrus brevirostris. NCBI lineage: Eukaryota > Metazoa > Arthropoda > Insecta > Diptera > Asilidae > Leptarthrus > Leptarthrus brevirostris. The sequence continues at coordinate 138,254,859 of OZ038372.1, read as the reverse complement.
GTTGTATTGGTTTGGCAACCACTTTTAGTTATAAATTTGCTTCTCCGTCTAAGCACATACCTTTTCCCTTAGGGTATAATGAAGAATTCAGCGCGCTGCAGTTTTTATGCAACGGTTTTTTTAAATAATCAGCTACAGTGATTTTTTAATTATATGAGCCCACAATTGTCATGTAACCAGGAATAGTAGGTCTGTTTACATACTCAGTTTTGGGTAAATGCATTATGATATCTTTACCCAAACGCGTTCACGTACTCATGAAATGGGGGAAAATTTGCTGACGTAACATTTCCCCTACTTAAAAATGTTAGTCCAAATTTACCCGAAGAAATAAGTTGAGTACTTTTGTTAAGCTTTGTTATAAAGCCACTAATTGTCACTTTGACAGTTATTGCTTTAGTTTTTGTCCAAGACTACTCAAACTTGTTCACGTACTCTTGGTATTTGGTAACTTCTCCTATTTAACATTTTTACTCGGAATATATCTGATCAAAAAGTACGTGAACAGACCTAATTAGAATACTTTTTTGAAGTTAAAAATTCAACCAAAATCCGCTTGAAAATTATTTTTTTTTTTCCCGCAAGAAATAAAGGGCTAATGTTATTAAAATATCCCCTTTTATGTATACAAGAATATCTTTAATCTTACTAGGCAGTGACGTTTAATCTTCTTCTGTTTCTTGCTACCTTAGCAGCGATAAGTCCAAATTTGCAGTGACATTTTCAAAGAAGTGCGTTGCATGGGGATTTGTGCGGCTCTGATGCGATAGTTACACCCCTAGATACATTCAACTTTAGTTTGTTAAAATATCCATAATATTAAGGTTTTCCTGAATAGTCTTTTTGGCTTTTTTGGCATTGTTTGCTGACACAAGAGCACAGCATAATCCACGACCATTGTGGTACACTTAATTTGATAAGTAACTTAAAGTAAGATCTTGCATGAATTTATAGTCCCTTTTGTTATTCATATTATTTAAAATATTGCGTGAATCCGCTATTGTTATATTCTGAAAATTAAAACGTCTAACTGCAGCAAATAAATTTTTTTACTGTATTGGATTAATTTTTCTATAATTTTTTCAACACTAGAAATTTGGGCCAATTCATAATCGTTGGAAACCACATCATCGAAGTCAACATGTATAGTTTTCTTTTTATCTTTATTTACAATGTTTTCAATATTCTCCACATTGGCTCTGGACAATTGGACATTCATTTAGTCTGTTTTGGGTATATTTATTCCTTGTCTGTGTCAACTTTCAATTCGTCACTACGATGCAGAACTTTTCTAAGTCTACTTTTGGGGAAATCTTTGAAATTGATGCCTAGTCGAAATTGTTAACTGACGAACGTTTTGGTGTGAGCAGGGTGGCTTTATCTCAAGCGGTTTTTTTATATGCCGTGTGCGCGAAGTAATTAAATTTTAAAAAAGGAATTTACAAGTCGTCACTATGATGCAGAACTATCCTAAGTCCAGTCGTGCGCATTTTACAGGAGAACGATTTAAAGACTTGTAAATTTTTTTTAAATTCAATTATTTCGCGCATACGACATATAAAAAAAAAACCGCTTGATATAAAGCCACCCCCCTGCTCACACCAAAACGTTCGTCATTCAACTAACTTGGGCTAGGCATCAAAATCAAAGATTTCCTCAAAAGTGGACTTAGGATAGTTTTGCATCGTAGTGACGAAGTCTTTAAATCGTTCTCCTATAAACTGCGCACGTCTGAACTTAGGATAGTTCTGCATCGTAGTAACGAATTGTAAACCATTTCGAAGTACTCTGCAATTACTCCCCCCAACAAGTGAAAATTCTTGCAAATTGAACATGGAAAGTTAACTCCCAGCCAACTCGAACACCTACTGCAATTTCTAGGCGAGCGGAGATTTATCCGGTATTGAGTGAAAAATTATTATTTTCCATCTCTAAGCCAAAGAGATCACCAATAATCGTTGTCGGATTTTAGTTTTCGTGGGAACACCGATATTTAGTTTCTGTGGCACACCGATTTGACGGTGAATTCCGATTAGACACCTTAAAAAAAACGAAAATAATAAATACATTTTTTTGATATCTGGCTTATTTTTCGAGATACAGTGAAACCTCCCTTTACGGACACCTCTTAAAAGCGGACACTTTTTCCAGCATTAATTTGCTCCAAACTTTCACCTCTTAATAGCGGACGTTTTTAGAAACGAGCAGTGTCCGCTATAGGGAGGTTTTACTGTATTCGATCTTGACATTTTAGTAACACATCACTTCACTTGTTAAAAGGGAGCAGGGGGGACGTTAATAAAAGAACTAAAAGCCTAATTAATACCCCTCTTCCTCTAAGAAAATTTAATAAAAATTAAGTTCGGCCCTTTTGACAAGTCTTGATATGTTACTAAAATTTTAAGATCGAATATCTCGAAAACTAAGCCAGATATAAAAAAAAATTATTTATTTTATGGAAATTCATCGTCAGAACGGTGTGCCACGGAAACTAAAATCGTGACATATTCATCAATCGTTGCTTGCGTCACACTGAAGTGGAAGAAAATTATTTAAAAAAAAAATCTTTGAATCTGCTTCTTCCTAGTTTCCAGAAACCCTTATGGGACGTGGGAAGAACTAAGAACTTCACCCGATTCGAGACAATGATTGCAAGTGGATCTTCAAATAGGTAAATCTTGAACTACTCAATGACCTTTTTATCGTAATCTGTTGTCAGTAGAAAGCCGAGTCGCCGCTGGTGGGGCCCGACCTTGGGACCTCCGGAATGCAAAATCAAAACGTTATCACTTACTGCAACGATAACTAAAAGGTTTTTTCCACTGCAGGCATAGACATTATTTACACTGAGCCGCAGCAAGATCTTCCAGGATTTGTCAGTTTCATTTAAGTATAAAAGATAATATTCGTAAATAAATTAATTCTGATTAAGAACGTTTAGACATCTGTTGCTCATATCGGCAAAGGCATAAATAAAGCTGCACCCGGTTATCAGATATAGTAACACTAAATATTGGTTGCGATTCTTGTTAACTCTTTATTTTGAAGCCCCAACCAGTTGCAGATACTTATCATTTCACCGTGAACTTTAAAAATATTGCTGAGGCAGTAAATTAGGAAGTGAATTTTTTGAAACTAGGGCCCTCGTCACTAAAAAATAATTTAATGGTCTACAGGCATATATAGTATCAGGGTATCACTAGTTTAAAGGTAATTTAGCTGAACTCTTGTCGACTTTACATGCTGAAGTCCGTCTCTCACAACACAAAACAATCCTTAGTTCACGCTGTTCTTGCATCTACCCTTATAACCTTACAAAAATTAGTGTTAACTGATGTTTGTTTACTAACCTGATTCCCTTGCTCCAAATATGCTTGTTAAGACGAGTATCAATCCGAACATCATTTGTACCCATTTCTTTTTCAGCAAATTTCCTAATTTCCTTAATTGCTCGTGGTGCTCGTTTCTTGAAGCCGATATTATGCACCCTCTTGGACAAGTGAATTGTACATTCCCGAGTCACTACCTCGTTGATGGCAGATTTATTTCTTTTTTCCACTTTTGTTTTAGCCATTGTTTGTTATTTCAGACCTAAAACTGAAAAAAATTTAGTTACAAGTCCACAATTGTTTTGAGTTGGAAGTGTCAGACGGAAGTCTTTAAAATGTGAGCAAATTACACTAACTTCTAACTTAATTCTACAAAAAATTGCATGTACTCCGTAAATTACTGACTTCAATAATTCAGTTAAATGTACTTTTTTACTTAAAACAATAATTATAAAGCCGATGATTGAAGATTTTATCGAAAATTTTATGAAGCTCACCTTCCCAGTAAAAGTTGTCTGACGTAAAGAAACTTCCCTACTTCATCGCTGCGCCGCCTGTGTGTCACTTTGAAACTTATTTGTTTTTCTGGCGGGAAGTTTAAATTTAAGATTTTTATTTTAAAATACAACTAGTTTTATTGATATAAATTTATTTTAAAAGTAATGTTATCCAATATTTTTAAAAAGCTATGAGTTTTAATTCTTTTGTTTTAAAATCTATACTCTTAAGTTAGGCGACATCTTGTTGTGAATCTAAAAATTTTAATCAGAATTCCTTCAGCTGTCAAAATACTGAATTGTTGGAAAAATTGCAATTCAGAGTGCACTTGTATATTTAATTTCGTTACGATGAAGCAAAATAAGGTAAGAAATGAAATATATTTTACACTTATTACCAACACCTAATGTTTCTATTTATTTGAAGTTGTTATTTATCGTTAGTTTTCTGATTTTTTACTTGTCCTCAAGTAATGCAAATGTAATATTATTTTTTACGAAAATACATAAATTAATTGCTGGACATTTTAGGACTTTCCAGTTTTGAAAAATGACAACCTTCTTAAAGCAGCCAGAGGAGAAGAAGTTGACCGAGTCCCAGTATGGGTAATGCGTCAGGCAGGAAGATATCTCCCAGAATTTCAAGTTTGATCTTTATGACTAGCATAATTACTTAAATCTGATTTAATAACCTTCATAGGAGGTCAGAAAAAAACATGATTTTTTTACTATATGTAGAACACCTGAATTGGCATGCGAAGTAACTATGCAACCTTTAAGACGGTTCGACCTAGACGCTTCCATAATTTTTTCAGATATACTAGTTATACCGCAAGCATTAGGAATGACTGTTGAAATGCAACCTGGAGTGGTGAGAGAAAACTAATTTTTACTTATGTTAGGTATGTAAAAAAAAATCATTTTTAACTGATTAGGGACCGGTATTCCCTGAGCCTTTAAATGTACCAGAAGATTTGATGCGTTTAACACCCGAGGGTGCAGTAAATCGGTTAACTTACGTCGGCGATGCTATTACAATGATGAGACATAAACTAGAAGGTCGAGTCCCTCTTATTGGGTTTACTGGTGCTCCTGTAAGTATTGTGGAATACCATCCAGTAATTAAGCAAAAATGTATTCTATTAGTGGACACTCATGGGCTATATGATTGAAGGTGGTGGCAGTAAAACAATGGCTAAATCGAAGTCGTGGCTTACTGAGTATCCAGAGGACTCGAAAAAACTACTTACTCTGCTGACAAAAACCACTGTTGACTATCTTGAAATGCAAGTGAAAGCGGGTGCACAAATGTTGCAAGTTTTTGAATCAAGTGCAGAGCACTTAACAAAAGAAGAATTTCTGCGGACTGCCTTGCCTTATCTTAAAGATATAAGAGAAAAACTTCATGAAAGACTGCAAAACCAATCCATTCCTTTAGTGCCGATGGTAATATTTTTTATTAAACTCAAACATTTTTACAAAAATCCAACACATAATTACAGGTGATTTTTGCCAAAGGTGCGGGTCATTCTCTAACTGAACAAGCTACGCTTGGATATGATATTATAGGATTAGATTGGTCTGTAGACCCTATTGAAGCTCGCAGCAAAGTAGGTCCAAATATCACTCTTCAAGGCAATTTGGATCCGCAAGATTTATACAAATCGCCTGTAAAACAAACTAAACATTAAAAAAGAACAAAGAACTAATCTCAATTTTTTGCAGGAGGAAATAAGATCATTAACAACCGAAATGGTAAAAAAGTTTGGTAAACAACGTTATATAGCAAATTTAGGGCACGGTATAACTCCGCAGACTCCTATTGTAAGCATGGAAACCTTTGTGGATGCTGTTCATACCGCTATTTAAGAATTAAATTTATGGGGCATTACTAGTGCAAAGACAGGTTTAATAAAAAAAACAATAAAATTATGTTTTACTTTACCATATGTTAAATTTTTTCACTTTATCAAGTAAGCACATCGTACTCCCGCATAGCACAAGTATGCTTCCGATATAAACATCTGAAAATAAATCGAAGTTTTAATAAAGGTATGTATTTAATGATATATATTGCCCCTAACTTTTTGTTGCTGTTGTTTCTCCAAGCAGATGAGCAGTGATTGCTGTAAAAACAAAGCTCAAGGCATTTGCTATAGGTACGGCAAGTGAAAGATTTGTATTCTGTAGGGCCAGAAAGTACAGCACACTTCCGCTTTGATTTAGTGCAAATGGTATGACGTATTGCCACCGCGTTGCTAAGAACCAAACTTCTAAAAAGAATGTCTTTATGTTATTATCACATTTTATTTTATCAATTCCTTTTGATCCTAGGCGAATGAACGGATTTGTTGCACCCCATAGTAAGCCCACCGCAATCAAAGATACTACAAGTGGGAAAATAAATAAATTGGGATATAATTAAAGAAAATATAAACTAGGCTGTGGTTTATTGCTTACAAATATCCTTGGTCATTTTGGTGTTATTTTAACGGTTTCCGGTTATGTACAAAAATTACAGCCGGCAAGAATTGTTTGACATTTACAGTCTTCTTCTTTTTCTCCACTGTAAAAAGCAAAGAGGCAAATGAAATCCCCAAACATTTACAATTTTCACATTCTAATCTTTTTCCTAGAAAATTTATATTTATTTCAATGCCAGTCTAATTTTAGCCATAAACTTAAAGGAATATAATTATTTTTATTATTATGCAGCACGAGAGCGTTTCAGTAATCTCTCTACTAGGGAACCTAGCTCTGAGCTGATAAACGCTTTCGTAATGAATCGACCGCCGCACACGACATTCAGTACACTCCGAGCTCTTCGTAGGAGTAAATCCTCCGGACCACTTAGGTGTTAATAGATGGCGTATACATTTTGGGGTAGATTATGGAGTAATGGAGACCACAACTAGTAGAGTGATCTATAGCTATCCGTGAAATTACAGAGACTCTGATGTGGCATTCAAACAGCTTCTTCAAATTAATTCAAAGAGCCTGCACGGTTTGTGGCGGTGAAGGAACCCTGTTCCACAGATACTTAACATGCCCGACCTTGTGCGGCATTAATAACACAGGTCAACAAGATTCTGTTGCTGGGCAGCTAATTTGCTGCGAAAAATCTGAATCCGAGGTCAGAATTGGGCCATCAGCTCAGGATTTTCAGATATTTGAGGTTATGTACTCGAAAAATGGCCATTTTGGCTACTTTTGAGGTTATGTACAGGATGCACAAATTGTTTTTGGTCTTTTTTTCTATTTGTTTCATTTAATACTACTCTTACGCTTTAAAATAAGCTATGGAACAGTCATCTACGATTTTTCTTGTAAAGTTACGACCATTTTAAGTTATGAAGTTCATATTTCATATTAACATAATATATCTATTTATATGAAATAAGAGCTTCATAAATTAAAATGGTCATAGCTTTGCAAGAAAAAATAGTACATGACTGTTCCATAGCTTATTTGAAGCGTAAGAGTAGTATTAAATAAACTAGAAAAAAGACCAAAAACAATTTGTGCATCCTGTATATAACCTCAAAAGTAGCCAAAATGGCCATTTTGCGAGTACATAACCTTAAAATATCTCAAAATCCTGAGCTGATGGACCAGTTCTGACCTTGGATTCTGATTTTTCGCAGCAAATTACTTCGGAAATGACCCCCAGCTGCCCAGAAACAATCATGAGCCCATTTTTTGTAGACCTGTGTAATCTTGTTCGCGATAGGTGCCAGTTTATCCGTTCGACATTCGAAGAACATCGCTGCTTTTACTGGGGCCAAGGACATGTAATAAGCTTTATTTTTACACCTACTAAGTCAACAATTAATAAGTACTGCATGCGTATCTAGTCTGGGCAACAGCCCGCTAACCCACAGTTTCACACACTTGCACTTAAGAACCACTTCGTTGTCAGATTGAGGAGGTGATTACCTCTAAAGTTCCTGGCAACGGAGGCCACATTCAACAGCACCTGTCATACTTTATCATCGGTGCAGAACAAAAGCCTCGTTCGGAGGACTAGAAAAACGGCTCTATGTATATATTATCACCAAACGGATACCATAGCTTAAGAAAATTTTTAAAATAAAAAATCTTGAGCATTGAGAATGGGGTGTACATATATTGAACGCAAATAATTACTATTGCATTACATTAGTTTTGGAGTGGGGGCAGGGCGTTTGGGCCCATAAAGATAATTGAGAATGTCCTGTTTCGCTATTGCATTGAGCGCATCAAGGACATGAAGATTCTTGAGAATATCCTGCTTCCCTATATTATCACGACAGGATACAGCGAAGAAGCACCTTTCAGTAGGATAATGCATCGTGCCAAATAGCCAATTCCGTGAACATTTTCAATAATATCGCTATCCTTTCTTGGCCAGGCAATTCCCCCATAGACGGCCACCTACTGTGAGATTTAATTTTTGCCAGTAACATGGTTACTCGCATAGTGAGTGTTCCGTACCTAGGAACGTTGACACTGTACATACTAAACAAATAATTTAAGCTCTCACAAACTGTAAATTCCTGTGGGGCATAGTGCGTCTACTACATCGACTTTCCACCTGGCCCCATTCTGCGCCAATCGCTGTCAACTGTTAATACGACTTGTTGATCTGGGTTGGGTACCTTCTTTTTTGTGCGGGTTCTAATCTAGAGTCTGTTGTATTGTTTTTTGAGATGTTGTTTGACTCTTTTCTTTTTCAGTGTGTGGCTTATCCACTGCCACTTTCGCCTTCGAAAAGTTATGTCTATTCCGTCTTGGCCTGTAAGGCTGTGTGAGGATGAGCCGGAGACAAGGAAGTGTCGTTCGTAAGTACAATATTCCTTTTTAATCTCATTCAATTCTAAATTTTCTATATTTACGATTGATTGCAATCGAATCGTATTCAGTAGTACGGCCCCAGGTGCATAAGGTAGTTAGTTATAAAGTGTCCAACTAATCCCTCGAGATGGGTGGTCGGTCATCTAGGGCGCTGCATAATGATGATCAAGAAAAACAAAGATGACAGTATGCATCTTTGTCTCACTCCGTTTAGCATTTAGAAGGGCGCCGAGAGTTTTCACTTGTGGGCTCCTGAGTAGGACTCCTTTATGATAGTAATCATTTTTTCTGGAATGCCTTTTCTACGTAAAGTTGCCCGTACACGTATCATTAAAGCTGTCAAATGCCTTCCCGAAATTGGCTATCATTAGATGTAAGAGGAACCTCCATTTGACGGATTGCTCGATGACAAATCGAAGGGTCTTTATGTGATCGCTGTAAGGGATCACCACTGTCTGCCTTTTCTGCTAGCGTGCTGGTGTAGTTACGCTTGCTACCTCTTGCACTTCTTTGGACACTTTTTTGAAGACATCGGTAGACAGTTGCTGAGGTGTTGTTTGATTGCATTATTGGTAGCAAAATTATTAAGGTCTTTAATCCGCTTCCGTTCTTGTATTGTGAACCATGTGGCGTCACTGATCCACGCGGGGCATGAAGCGGGAGAAGAAATTCACCCGATTCGAGACAACGATTGCAAGTGTACCTACAATTTAAACTGGATTGCGAACCACTGACATTTTCTCTGTAACCCCCATAACCTTTTTATCGTAATCTGTTGGCAGCAGAAAACAACCATGGTTCGCCGCCTGTGGAATTCGAACCTGGGACCTCCGGATTGGTAGGCCGACACGTTGTCACTTATTCCACCGACGACTCACATCGATACCTTACGTTATCATAATCACGTACACAAAAAATATTCTAACCTTTTAAAATATCTAACCTTTTTTCATTCATCAGTATCTCTTGTAGGTGGTCCGTTGCAATTTAATTCCTCGCTCAGATTTTCCACAAATTAGTCGCAAACAACCCTGCATCACTTGTCTGTAGATAATTTTTTTCAAAATTTGAATTTTGCTTCCCACTTTGTTTCCATCTAGTTTCGCTTAACCCTAAAATATTTATTTTGTACTTGGCCATTTCCTGCTCTATCTCCACGAATCACAGAGCTCTCACGTTCTATAGTCCGATGCTTATAGCCAAAAGTCATCTTCACAAAATCAGCCCGAAGAATCCGATGCGTACTAGACGTTTCGTGTGTATGGTTTGGATTTTTAGATATAAACCTGCCTATCCTATCCTAGAAGGAGGTAATTCATAAACCTGATAGTGTGTTTGTATACCGCATAAATTATCTCTAAGCCGACATGTTCTGGCTGATGTGTAGGTTTCCCTCCTCGATGGAGTTATGATACATTTGCTAAATTTATTTCAGGTTTTTCGATTCATAATTTAGGAATAAATGAGTAAAGCAATTTTGCTTTCTATCCAGCACTAATTCTCATTAGACATCCCACTTGATGGGGTTGAATTTTTGTTATTTTTCCATAAACTTTTTGACCTGCTATTGTCACAATAAGCCAAATTATCCATATCTAAACCACAGCAGGGTTAAGAAAGCAACGGTAGCTCTTTACTCTTGCAAAAGGGCTATTGGTAAGAAATAGGGTTTCCAGCCTAAGCTAACGCAATAGCTCTCTCTCTCTTTCTAGTTCCCGTAACCCCTTGACCGAGAAAACAACTTCTCCCGATTCGAGACAACGATTGCAAGTGAACCTACAATTTGAAGTAAATTCTCCGCATGGCCTTTTTATCGTAACCTGTTGTCAGCAGAAAACAACCATAGTTCACCGTCGGTGGGATTCGAACCTGGGGCCTCCGGATTGGTAGTCCAAAACGTTATCAATTATTTATATTATACATATATATTATATCACCGACGACTCAATGTGGCGGTTATTATCCCAATTCCAGTGGTGCTGAGTTGCCGGATACTCCGAGCGGTCAACTGGTCCACAAGATACTTAAAGTGAGAAAACTGAAATGGGCGATAAGAAGCTTCAAGCCCTATAAATCATGGGGCTTAGATGGCATCATCCCAGCTGAACTACAATTAGCTTCCGAGATACTGATTCCGTGGTTAATGGTCATTTATGAGTCTTGCCTTTACCTTACCTATATTTCATCCTCATGGACGAAGGTGAAGTTGGTCTTTATCCCCAAAAGGTGGAAAAGTCTCACACTATAAGCCCAATGATTTTAGGCACCTTAGTCTATCCTCCTTCCTGCTCAAAACCTTGGAGAGACTCTTAGATATATCCTTCCAGGTTGTCTCTTTCGCAACATGCATACACCAAAGGTAAGTCCGTTGAAACAGCCCTGCACAAACTTACCACAATCTTCGCTTTCGCTACTACAAAAAAAAATACTCACTTCCTTGATATTGAGGGTGCCTTCAACAATATCAGGTCAGAGGCGATAATGGCATCCTTGCGGAGGATTGAAATTGACGATCCTCTCATCGAACTTATTGACCTCGTGCTAAAAAGCAGGGTCACTGTCTCAAGTTTGGGAGGATCCAATATCCAAAGAGTGGTAACTAGAGGTACCCCTCAGGGAGGAATCCTTTCACCACTCTTATGGAACTTAACTTTGAATGAGTTAATCACAGACCTGGAGCTGTCCGGTCACAAGGTTATCGCCTACGCCGATGATATTGCCCTGATATGTTCAGGTAAGCACCCCAACACACTGGCTGAAGTGTTACAATACGCCCTCTCCAAGATTTTATCATGGAGTGATGGGTTTGGTCTGGGTATAAACCTGAACAAAACAGAGTTAATACTCTTCTCTCGAAGCCATAAAACACCTCCTATTAACTACCCTACACTAAACGGGGTTAGGCTGAAACTGTGTAATCCGGTTAAGTATCTAGGTCTAGTGCTAGACAGAAAACTTACCTGGAAGCCTAACATCCAGGAAAGAGTACAGAAGGCCACAGTAGCGCTGTACTCGTGTAAGAAGGCTATAGGGAAAAGATGGGGTATAGAGCCACGCATTGTGCATTGGCTCTATACAAGTGTCATACGACCTATACTTATATATAGGATTATTGGATGGTGGCCGGCACTAAATATATCAACCCATCACAAGGCAATGGATAAAGTTCAGAGGATGGCAACACTGCTGATAACAGGTGCCCTTAGAACCACACCTTCTACAGCCCTGAACACTATTCTCCACCTTCTACCGTTGGATCTCTTTGGTGAGCAAACCGCATCCTCAGCCGCGATTAGGCTTGACTCAATCCAGACCTGGAAGAGAACTGACTTTGGTCACTCCAAAATATTGGACAGAAAAACTGCCAGCAATATCGACTATACCTCGTCCAAGACTTTCTTTGGAACAAAATTTTACTCCTTTTTTCCCACCAGATCGGAATGGGAAGAAGGTCCTCCCCAATGGGGAGAGTCGGTGAATCTCTACACTGACGGCTCCAAATTGGAAGACAAAGTGGATGGAGGTGTCTTCTCGGAACAGTAGCTGCGGACCGCCTAAATCATCTAACGCTACCTACTATGTATTTTCACAGATAGTCAGGCCGCTATTAAATCCCTCTCGGGAGTATACGCCATCTCCAAAACGGTTATAACATGTTGCTCAGCACTAAATGACATAGCTGAGCATCTGAAGGTACGGCTCATCTGGATGCCTGAACGTAGTGATATTCCGGGCAATTGCAAAGCCGACGAACTAGCAAGAATCGGTAACAATCGTCCTGATTCGGACATTAACCACCAGCTGGGTAAACCGCTGGCCACATGCAAACTGGAACTCTCACAGGATTCTCTCACGATTGTAAATACTAATTGGCAGGAGGAACACACCTGCCTGATTACCCGACAGATATGGTCAAAGCTTGACACTAAACGGTCAAGGGAGCTCATCTTACTCGGACGCAAAACAATTAGCAGTACCGTGGCCGTTATCACGGGTCACTGCCTCATAGGCAGACACGCCGATAGACTGGGCGCGCCTTCAAACTCCTACGTTTGAAGAACGAACGCCATAACGAAGAGGAAGAGGAAACCATACTTCACCTCCTCGGTAACTGTCCGGCCCTAGCCAACCGTAGGAACTGATTTCTGGGCTCCCCCTTCTTTGAAGAGTTAACCGAACTAGGCTGCACTGATGTTAGGGACCTGGCTCGATTTATCAGGAGTTCAAAATGGTTCCCGACGACGAGTTAAGGCTGTACACCCTTCCCAACCTAGTCAAATTTATTTTGACTTCCCGAGAGCTGGTCCCACTGGAGACAGGGAACTGGCTCGGTGCACAGGGGGCAACATGTCCACCCTCTTATTTCTTAGGTTATTTTTATGGGGGTTGCTAAAATTTTTGTAGCCTCAACGTAGTATCACAATGGGCCTCTTTGGCCTAAGAGTGCCTTTCTTAGGCAGCCACTTTAACCTAACCTAACCTAGCCCAATTCTGCTGTATGGCGTAATTGTGTGATGGCCATCCCTGAACAAACCCACAAGCCTTATTATTCTAGGGAAGGTGTATCTGTATTAGCGGAGAATTGTGGACGATACCTGCTGCGGCTCTGGAAATACTTCTTCATCTACCTTCCTTAAATTTGACAGGCAAGGAGATGGAAGTAAGCGCTGCCATTAGGCTCACAGCCACCTCTTAGTGGTCCAACGCTCGGTTTGGACATTTTCCAATTTTGAGCTTCTTATAAGACTCGTTAGGAAACCTCGATTATACGTTACCCAGCTAGCTTTTCCTTTGCCAAGCGATTTAGATCAACGATCCCAACCAGGCAAGACAGGCTGGATCTGCTCAGATTTACACGGACCGGACGGTTCGAAGATGCTGGGAAAATTAGGTGGCGGGGTTTGCTCAGAAAAGCTGAAGATTGAGCTATCCTTTCGCCTTCCGGGTTAGTGTAGCTTGTTCCAGGCAGAAGTAATGGCAATTCGGAAAGCACTGATTTGGTTGAAGAGAAACAGCATGCTTGAAAATGATATCTGTATCCTGATGGACACTTCTAATTTTTGTACGGAATATTAAAATTGGACAAGTAAAAAAGAGAATTGCTTCAACAAAAGAATTTATTAAGAAAAATTATTCATTTTAATATGGGTGTATTACTAAAGCTAAATATTTTTGCAAAGACATTCACTTTTTTTAAAAAATGTGATTTGTTGTTTCGCTCTAATAAAAAATAAACGTGCTAAATTTTTATTTACACAGGTTTTTTCGTTAGATAGCAATGAGGGTAATAAATAATAAAATTCGCCAAAATATATTTTGCGTTTTTAAATAACAAAATAACAAACGGCTTGGTATTACTATGAACAAGGATTTAAGTGAATTGTCGATTTTTTATTTAGAAAATCTAAAAATATTTTCATTTTATTAATGTATAATATATTTATGCTTTCTAAGACTGTTATTCCAATATTTTAATCGGGAAAGTTATTTTGTAAGTTGGTGAAAAAAGTTATCGAAGGCTGGCTAGTGCGTAACGTTTTGCGATTTTTCTGAAGTACAATGCCATCAATGCCTACAAATGGTAGCACCAGCTGCTTAATTATTAATTAGTGACGTTTTAACAAGGTTTAATTACGCGTTTTAACACATGCTGACGTGGATACAGTCCTAAAGACAGTTAACAACGTGACTAAGTATTAGTTATTAATTGATTGATTGTTTATTTTACAAGCACAAATATTACGTGGAGCTATACAGTGAATAGCATTGAGAACAATTATGCTAATGAAGCAAAAGACGCATTCTTCAATTTTGTCAGTTTCAATTCAATTTTTAATTGAAATTACCATATGTTGTCAATATTTACGTTAGCTTTACAGACATCTTTAACGAAAAACTTCTATAAAGGTGTTATGAAAATGAAATTTGTCAGCCTTCTTGCTCTTGTCTTTTAGCAGGACCAGTTCGTGTACATACAAAAAAAAAATCGGTAATATAATCAAATATAATAACATTAGTATTTCAAGTAACCATCAAAATAGTTTATTATTTTTGAACATTACAGACATGAGGAACATATTTATTATTCTGTCATTATTGTGTGCATTCGCATCCGCTGGCTTCTTCGGAAATACTGTTGGCCACTTTTCTGATATGGCAACAAATGTAGTAGGGAAAGTTTCAGATGCGGTAGAGGATACAGCAAAAGATGTCACTGATACAGCATCCGAAATCATTAAGAAACTTCCAGAAGAATGGTTAAAATTCAAGCAATTGTACAAACGAGATTTTCTCGATCCTGTGCAAGAACTATTCCACATGAAAACCTTCATGGGGAATTTAAAAAATATAACTATACATAACAATCTATTTAAGCTGAAAAAAGTATCATTTATACGTGTAGTGAATAAGTTTTCTGATATGTTGATCACAGAATTCATAAAGGCAACCAATGGATTTATCAGTACCCTTGTAGAGTAAGTATATTTTTAACAAAAATATTTAGTAGGGGTGTTAATATTAACTTTATCTTAGGCCAAATACAGTTCAAAGGGAACAGGATTCACCGCTTCGCAGAATAGCACCAGCTTCTGTTGACTGGAGGAATAAGGGTGTTACAACGCCAGTGAAAGATCAAGGTTTACTTTGTACTTTTAACAATCAAATGTGAAATAACCATATTTGTACTTCTAGAAACTTGTGCGTCTTGCTGGTCTTTTGCTGCAGTTGGCGCTATTGAAGCTCATGAGAAAATACAGCATGGAAGAGCTCTTGACCTTTCTGAACAGAATCTTGTTGATTGTGCTAAATCCAATAACGATGAAGGATGTAGTGGCGGCCATCCCCTATATGCATTTAACTACACAATGCAAAAGAAGGGTGTAAGCCTTCGAATGTACTATCCATATGAAAACGACAAAGGTGACTGTAGATACAAAACGGTGTTTAATTCCGGTACGTATGCCATTGCATACAAACGACTTCCGAAGGGAGATGAAGAAGCACTTAAGGAGGCTGTTGCGTTTATTGGGCCAATAGCAGCTGCTGTAGATGGAACTTTGGACTCATTAAGAGATTATGGTGGAGGAATCTTTTACGACGAACAGTGCAGTTCTACTCGTATCACGCACGCTGTATTAATTGTTGGGTATGGCACTGAAAACGGTCAAGATTACTGGTTGATCAAAAATTCTCTGGGAAAATACTGGGGAGAAAAAGGATATTTGAGACTTGCCAGAAATAGGAACAATCATTGCGGTATTGCTACTGATACTTCATACCCCATTATAGAAAGTATTCCTAACCACAGATTTTAAGTATTTTATAATAAACTTAACCTATTCTTGGAAATAATTTTTTATTGAAATTCTTAACTCTATAAATCCGAAGCTCCCACTCCTTATTTTGACGTTACTAATAACAAATGGCGTAAAACATGCTACCGGCGTGTCTACTTCAGCCTACAATTAAAGCATATTGGGCAATGATTTTTTCTGCTTTTAGGTTATCTTAGGTTAAAGTGGCTGCTCATTCTGGGAGAAGAGACACTTAGGTCAAACGGCCCATTGTGACACCACAGTTGAGGCTATGTCCTCAACCCTAAATAACCCTTAAACAGAGAGGAGGGCCGATCTAAAGCTTTTAAAAGGCCGAGTCAGATCTCTGTTAGCAGTAGAAACTAGTTCTCGGGGAAATATTATTGGCTATAGCGGAAGATTGCAGGCCTGTCACGTAGCCGGGAACAATTTAGAGCTCCCGATAAACCGAACAAGACCCCTGGCATCAGTAGAACCTAATTCAGTTAACTCTTTGAAAAAGGGGGAGCCCAAAGACCGGTTCTAGCGGTTACCTACTGCCGAGCAGTTATAGAGGAAATGAAGTATGTTTCATCCTCCTTGGCAACTCCTACAGAAGTTATTTGAAGGCGGACCAAGCCTGTCGGCGTATCCACCTATGAGGCAATGGCCCGAAATGCCGGTCACGACAACGCTTGTAATATTTCGTCCGAGCAAGATGAGGTATCTTGTCCGCTTTAGTCAAGAATGGACCAGATCTGCCGTATAATAAGGCAGGTGCCATCTAACAGAAGCTTGCCAAGCTGGGAATTTATTTCCGAGTCGAGAAGAGTAGTAGCGATTCTCGATAGCTACTCAGCTCTACAGTTACCCGGAACATTACTATTCGCCGGTACACATACGAGGCGTACGTTCAATTACTCGGCCATGATGTTTAGAATTGAGTGGCATGCTTTGACCGTTTTGAAGGTTGTTACACTCCCGTGACAGATTTAATAGCAGCCGTGACTGATTTAATAGATACAAATACCATCCGTACGCAGCGTTAAGTACTTCAAACGGTCTACGGATAACTTTATAGCCATGATTTCAGCGCAAAAAACACTGCAGTAGTAAGGCAAGCGAAAAGTAATGCCTAGGTCTAGGTGTTCCGAAACGATAGCTCCACCCACTCTGCCTTTGAACTTGGAACCGTCAGTATAAAAATGCGCTGGTGGGGATATAGGAATCAAATTTAGCATTAAATAAATGCTTGAGTATTTTGTATATACATATTGGATTCGTCCTATTTCCTTTAACTACTCCATGGACGGTTGCGCCTTCAGCAGGCTTTACTTTACCAAGGACCTGGGGGCGCTTCTTAACCCCCGTCTCTCGATAACACGTAGACTTCCTGGTTGGCAAAGCCAATTCAACGCTTGGTGGCCTAGGGAGCTTGACGAACCCTATTTGACGAGGCTTCTCTACCGCACTTTCATTAGACCTATCCTGGAGTACATAAGTCCGGTTAGGGATCCTTACGTCGCCGTCCACATTAACCGAATTGAGTTAGAAACTTTGACATCTCCTGATTCGAGTAACTTTTGTCACTAATTTAAAAAAGCGGATTTTTCTAATACAAATTAATGAATCATTTCCTGCCTGCAATTGGACGAATATTCTAAATGACTGTGGTATTGATGTAGCTGTAAACCTATTAACATAATCTTAACTTATGCCTTCCTTTCCTTTTTCTAAATGGCTCGCACTTATTTCAACCTTGGGTTAATGGTTCGGTAAGGAATTTAAACAACTTAAAAAACAAAGCTTGAAAGAGGTTCTGCTCCTCAAGGAGTGACTACTCTACTTATTCCCAGTTGCGAAACCAATTCGTTTCTGCTCTGGAAGTGAATATTTGAATAGCATTCGATCAGCTCTGCGTGATAAGCCGAATCTGGAGATTTAAGTTTTCCTTGTTGAGTTTGAGAGTAATGATCTTTGACGATTGCAAACCTTTTTTGCCGAACTATTTAGGCCTGCGTTTTTGGATGAATTCTGTATATTAGTATTAAGAATTCTACTCATTTGACCAAACTTTCGTCAACTTATCTAGCATCCAAAGAGCTTGTGATTGAAGAAGTTGCTATTTAAAAGCACATCTCAAATTTGGCCAATAGATTCTTGAGTTGTCCTGTCGGCATACCTCCGTATTTCCTGGGAAACTTTTGTATACCTCTTGTTCCTATACTTTGTTATTAATTTAATTCGTCTTTTTGCTGTAGTGAATTTTCTGAAACCCTGGAACCTTTCCGTGATTACTCCTTTATACAAAAAATGTTTTTTTAAGTTATCTCCCGTAGGGTTTTCTTCCATCTTTGTAAATTGGATAGACTCTTATCTCTTAGGACGTATAAGATTTGTCTTATTTCGAGATCCCCTTCTTACTGAAATTCTTAACACATCTGGTGTGCCCCAGGGCAGCCAGCTGGGACAATTACTTTTCATAATTTACATTAATAATTCGAGAATTCTTTGCTATGATGACGATACAAAGACTTCTCATATCGTTTCAAGTGTCAACGGCTGCTCTCTTTTAAACTCTGACTTAATGAGTGTTCCATAATGAATGTTCTATCAATCTTCTTCCTTTTTCACCTAAAGAAGTTTCAACTAAAATATCAGCTTAGGTAGAGTTGTTTTTTATTGACTGTATTGTTGGCTTTTTTCTATTTTTCTTATTATTGGATGGTCATTTACATTTTGTAACTTTTCTTTGAATAAGCTAAATATCATAGGAGTCCTTCGTCAAAAAGACTTAGACAACAACGGGACCCCCTAATGGGAGCGCCTGCTAGTTTGTTACGTGGGGGGGGGCTTCTGGGGAGTTCCTGTTGGCTCGAGTGCCTCGTTAGAGACTGTTATATAGGACTCCACCGCGAGGTAATGTCTCCCAGACGGTTCCGTGGTGGTCCCCCTGGAGGGAGGAGGGGGGCTTTAGCCGGTAGGACTAGTCGTTGGCCAGGTGAGCCCGGCACACGGTGGCTTCGGTCACCTCGGTGCGTAAACGCATTTCTCTGCTCCCATATAAAAAAATAAAAAATATCATATGTATCGTTTCAGTTGGAGCCGCTTACATTATAAGTAACCTAACACCAAGCTGTCGGTTTGAAAAAGAAAATGTTAAAAGTTTGAGGTAGTCTTCTATCACATCTTCAGTAGTCTAAAGCTCGTCCTTTTCAATGCACAATATAAAGCATCAAGAGATCTATCTATACGTACTTTAGAGACGAATTAGATGGCATTCTGCAGCGTCTCTTGATGTTTTAACTTTCGTTTTTGCAGAATCGTTTTTGCAGCTCCAGCACAAACAATTTAATTCAACAATCTTCGAGCAACGAACGTTTCAAAAGCTCGCGTATTAGCAGCCAATTTAAATGCGTTATCATCACCTAGTAACGATAGAAAGTTAAGACTTAATTTCACTTTTCTCTCTGAGGTACGAATGTATGTACATAACAACAGCGTGCCGTACCGCACAAAATAAATATTTGACTTTATCTACTTTAACAGAACTTAGGGGTGACAAACAATAAATTAATGTAAACATGTTCAGAAATCTATAATATAAAAGGCATAGCTTGACGCCGTAACAGTGTCTAGTCTTTCTTCATCTTTTAAAATGAATTGGTTGATCTTTACAACTTGGCTTACCATCTTTGGCTTAAGTATTCAGATAACTATAGTTTTATGTGGTACAGTAATGCAGAAAAATGCAGAGCTAGGAGCTTGGAATAGTTTTAAAAGGATTTATAAAAAACATTATGACAATGCCGATCAAGAGAACAAAAGAAGAGAAATCTTTAAAACAGAATCTTCAGAAGTCAAGAAACACAATGAGCTCTTTAAACGGGGAATAGTTAGTTTCAGAAGATCAATAAATAAACTTAGTGATAAAACCCTTAATGAATTCATAGCTGGATATAATGGTTTAAAAAGTAATTTGGCAGAGTAAGTAAAAATTTGGTTCAACTTTTAAAAATTTATACATTTTTGGTATTTTTTAGACCACATCTAGATGATGTAGGAAAAAAGCGTCGATCAGTAACAACGCTACCAACACGAGTTGATTGGAGACACATGGGAGTAAATACTCCTGTTAAGGATCAAGGTTTTAATATTATATTTGCGTTGTATTAACTTTTATTTTAATTTCGTTTAATTTTGTAGATAATTGTCAATCGTGTTGGGCATTTGCAGCAGCGGGAGCTCTAGAAGCTCATGAATTAATAGTACACGACAGACAGATTGAACTTTCTGAACAAAACCTCATTGATTGCGCCAACTCTACTTACAATATTGGATGTTTGGGAGGTCATATGATTCATGCTTTTAATTATACTCGATCTGCAAGAGGCTTGAGCCATCGTTTATATTATCCATTTGAGAAAAGAAAGATAAAATGCCGACTAAATAATGTATTTAACGTCGGTACTTATGCTATAGGTTACAAAAGATTACCAAAGGGAGACGAAAAAGAGCTTCAAAAAACAATTGCATTGATTGGTCCAGTAGCAGCTGGAATCTATGGAGATCTTCTATCTTTAAAATCCTATAGCGGAGGAGTTTTTTATGATGAAAATTGCAATTCTACTGTGATTAGTCATGCTGTTCTAATAGTTGGCTATGGGACTGATTATAAAGGACAGGACTATTGGCTCGTAAAAAACTCATTAGGAATTTACTGGGGAGAAAAAGGATACATGAAACTTGCCAGAAATAGAGACAATCATTGTGGCATTGCAACCGATGCAGTTTATCCAATTATAAATAAATTTCCACCTAGACGTTATCCATCAACTACACCGTCAGGTTGAAAATTATTTAAACTTAAGTATTATAAAGTTTTAATTTAATAATATTTAGAATTATATAAATTTATATGAAATACGAATTTGTTTTTATTTTTAACTAAATACTGCATACACAAAAATTTACAGACAGAGTTGGATCAATTGGTTGAACGGCTCGACCACCATGCCATGGTTTCTGGGTTCGAGACCAGGTCTATCCGTGGATTTTTAAAATTGAATGAAAAAATCCGCTCCATCTTGTCTGGCTCGCAGCAATGCATAAACAAGACTTTACAGTTCTCTCACTAACCTTACACTATTTCTCTTTCGGTCAAAGCCATGCTAACGCAACAAAGGGTAGTCCGGTCCCTTGGGCTTTGGCCATACCGCAAAAAAAACGCTTTCAGATATTTTCATAGTTTTTCTTCTTTGAATTTTTAACCGATTTCCCAAAAGCAAAGAGGTTCTAAGTTGGACACGTTTTTTTAAACGTCTTAATGCGTGGATCGATTTGGATGTTTTTTTTATGATCGCCTATTGTTAATATTGGAAAAAAATCTTCTGCGGTGGGGCGGGGAAGGGGGAGATGGTAGTGCAACTTCGTAACGCGTGGACCGATTTAGATGGTTCTTTTTTTGTACATAGTATGTTACCCCAAATTTATGGGGTGGGGTGGGGTGGGAAAGGTTCATTACCCGAAATCTTCATGTATAGACCTATTTGGATAATTCTTTTTTGCTGTATACATTGCTACTATAAGGAAAGATGTTGACCTATGGTTGTGGTGGGGGTAGTCTAACTTTGTAACGCGTCAACTGATTTAGATTATTCTGAATGTATAGAGTATCTATTTGCGTCATGACAAAAAATGTGGCTTATGGTGAGAGTTGAAGGAGGAGCGGCGCCTAGCTTCATAAGGCATATACCGATTTCGATGATTTTGATTCTGTTGTACAGAATACGCTTCCGGATCGGTAAATGATAAATATTTTGTACCTAGAGTGACTCTGATGGCTCTCTGACTACGATGATTCTCTCTTGATGCATAGAGTACGGTGACGTGATCTACTATGGTGTACATGTAGATAAATCGTGATAGGGAAGATTAAGGATACAACACGACAACATTTGGGACACTTTGATTTTTACAATACTTGACTGGAGGAGTTTTAATCCTGCTATGTGTTGCAAGTTTTACAACAATAATTCGATTATAAATTACGTCGTCGAAATTAGAAAGAATAATTGATCTTCAACCTCACCATTTATGAACTCTTTAAGCGAGTTATTCAAAACGTTTCACGAGATTATGAGATTCAAATTGTTACTTTCTTTTAACTAACTTGAAGCCTGTCTGATGAAAGTGCAAAACTTATGTAAGTCAGAGCAGAAGGAATTCCCAGGGTATGGAATTTTAGTATCAAAAAGTAAAAAAGGTCAACAGTTTGAGTGGAGAAAAGAAAGTAACTCAGAATTACTAATAAGCATAACTTATGGTATAAGATTCAACTAAAACCCTCAATTATCAGTTGAATAGTTGTTAATAACTGACCATAACTGTTCATCTCTTATTCCCGCAAACGTCTTACCACCACCTCGAGAATCTACATGTTAACCAACGTACCAGTCCCTATTGCTACCTCTTTGTATGACCTAGGAATAATCTGTGATAGCGAACTCAATTTCCAAAGGTAAAAAAACGACCAACGCCAACCAGAACTTTCTTGGACCTGCACCGAAGTTTGCTCCAGTTCCCGTTCAATTGCAATGGTCGTGTTTTTGAATTATTTATGAAGCCTTATGTTGAAAATGAAATTGCAACATAGAAATTTTAGCAACGAAGGTGGTAATTACCTTCATTAATCATTTTAAAAATATCATGTTTTTCAATTGAAACTGGAGCCAACTTCATCAGCCCGCACCAACAAATTTAAATGAAAGAGAGAGCTTTGGAGAGTTTCGAAGGAGCTTACAACAACAACTGCCTAGTAGGTGGATTAAGTTGGCAACAGTTCAATTTAAACTTTGAATTATTTATTATGTTTTTGCAGCATTATATATTTAATATGAAATTGGTAGGCAACCACACGATATATGAAGAGGAGGACTACATGCGCCCAAATGTATTTCCTTCAAGAAATGCGATTGTTATTTTAAAAATATCATATAAATAAAATGACGGTTATTTTAATTGAAATGCAACCAACTTAATCTCCCTACTAGGCAGTTGTTGTTGTTGTTAAGCTCTCCAAATTAAATTTAAACGCGTTAGTGCAGAAATTTTAAATGGTTGGCGTCCGTAATACCAATGAAGTTGGCTGCAGTTGAACACTGACAGTTTATTTTATTTGTCACAGCCGCCCCTAAAATCGTGATTGTGTGTGCGTGTTTACGTCTTTAACTTGTTTCAAACGACAGAATTCATTCGTATCGCAAATTTTGTTGACTTTAATCGATTTGTGGCTGTTTTGCTTAAACAATTAAATATTTTATAAAGAGAACATGGCAGATGAGGAAAAGCAATTAAAAGCTGGACATCCTCCAGCAGGTAAGTGAATATTTGTAAGGGCGCCCAAAGTGACCTGAATTTCGGTTTTCCTTTTCATATTTAAATTGATTGCAATAACTGAGTAAGATCAAGAACGAGAAGTTTGATAGGTAATTCAGATAAGATGAAAATCTTTCCACGTTGCATACAGATATCTCCGTGCATAAAGTGTCGCGCAATCAGTTTTGTTCTTTGACATTACTTCTTGAACATCTTTCTTACAGTGGCTTTAAAAAATTTCAAGGTGAACTCAGTGTCTCTCAAAAAGTTTTATAAGACATGCCTGTAAATTAAATTTAAATTAATTCACAAACAAAATTACCAAAATTTTAAATTTTAGCTTAGTTTTAAATGAATTTTTTTTATTTAGATATTAGCCGTTAGAAAGATCATTTCCTTTTGGGGTTTGCAAAAATATTTAAAAATGTTAAAAAGAAGATTATAAGTTAATTAATACAGTAAAACCTATAACTACAGAACCACAATTGAAAATAATACATAAAACTTCCTGAACGTGTCAGCAAACTATTTTATAAAGCATTTAGTAATGCCCTGATCTAAAGCCTGGTACACGCTTGTAGTGTTCGGTGGGAAAAATGCCAGCTTTACATTTGATAAATTTAAATTTGGATGAGATGTGTATCTAAAATACTCTGGCTCTTCATTTGACTATTGTTCTGAAGAAGCCATTCTTTCTTTATAGCTCAGCTCATCCAAGCCTTCTTATTAGCCTGCCATATTACTGGAAGTTTCCCTAAATCCACATTTTTGAAACAGCGAGGTTTCAATGCTTTACCAATAACTAATGGCTTTTCAAAAGTCTCGTCAGCAAAAGCGCAAAGAAGCAATGTAAGCCTATCTTTCGATTGTTTGCCACCCTTGCACATTTGATTTCTCAATGATAACAAGTTTTATTCGGAATGGTTCGAAAGAACAGCTCCGTGTAATCACAGTTGGCTATATCTTTAATGATCAATCCAATCAGTTTTGTCAAATTGATTCTTCCAAGTGCTTGGAGGCGGGCTTTGGTTCGTCCAATTCCTAAGAAAAGCCATGCATTGGGTATTACTGACTACAGGCCAATTAGTTTGTTACCATCACTCTCCAAGGCTTGGGAGACTCTTGCAAGGGGGCAGAGCTTTGTTTTTCAGGTCACTACTCATGCGATTATTGATGCGAGGCCTTTTCGGGTTGCAATGTAGGCCAGCTGAATAGACTAAAAACTAATTTCCACTCAGGGGTTAGATAAATCTTCTCGCTGGACAGGAGAGATCATGTTTCGGGAATGTTTTTGGAATGGTAATAAAATGGGAAATTTAATAGAAATAAAAAACCGATGTGTTAATTACATGAATTTCGGAGAAAATTTGGGAAAATGCTGAATTTTAGGTAATCGGTAAACATGTTTTTCACTTTTCTTCCAAAAGGGAAAAGTGACTGTAGCCGTGTTTTTTTAATGAGCGGTTCATCAGATCATTAAAAGAACGATTAGGGAAATTTTTAAAATAAAACTGCAGCTCACTTCCCAAGTTACATATTTGTCAGTTTTAGACGTTTTAAGTTTTTATTTTACGCCAAAGATAAAGCCCAATCGTAAACAAGAAGATATAAAATGTTAAATTGAAAAAATTGTGTTTGTGGATTTAACCAACATTTTAATTTCTTTCGTTATATTGCACATTCACAAAAATGACATTTCTATTGAAATTGAAGTTGGCAGCCTTTTATGTTCAAGGGAAATTTCTTAAATTCCCTTCAGCGGGATAGTGAACTAGATCATGAACTGGTTCAGCAGTTTGTGTGGCGGAGATCTATATAGCTCATTAAAAAAACACAGCTTGTATCTGCAAAGGTAGGAGTTTTTTAGGGTCTTCTTCTTAATAAAAAGTAGTTTGTATTCAGAGAAAAAATTTTCGTTACCCAGAAAGAGGCAGCTATCGAAAAGTTAGTCCATTTTATCAAAATTTTCAATAGATCAAGCACTCCATTTAATATAACTCAGTGGCTTGGCTTTGATTAACATGCATTTGCAAGTTTATATTGGCTGGTTCTGCATAAGGGGTAATACTAAATGCCAATTTTACTATGCTCTTGAACCATTACAAAAAGCCTTTTAAATTCTCATCCAAAGTAATCGTATACCACGTAGTCTAGCTCGGGTTGAAATTATTAAATTTAAAAATAAACTCTACACATTGATATTTTTTTCTTGAAGGTTTTGTTTTTTAACTTCTCTGTGTTGTCCTACAGAACATGTATCTATCAGATGCAAAAGGCACCATTTCCAGTTAGTGAAACAATTAGTTTGACACGGTATTGGATGGAAAATTAAATTTCTTATACGATTATGATAGATTGACTAAACAAAATACGTCATCTCACACTGCTTTTGAGGAAGAAAAACTGGAATTACTTCCAAAGGCTTTCTTTTCCATAATAATGCAAAATCAAAAGGGACATTCAAAGAGAAATCAAAATGACAAAGGTCCTTTTCAAATTGATAGACAGACAGACATGGTTATTTTGTCCTTCTATTTCCATTAAGTACAAGTTGTCACTGTCGTTGCAGTTATTCGACATCCATATTGGACATTAATTCTCCACATAAAAATATGAGATATGTTATTTATCCATGCTTTCTTTCATTATTCAATCTGCCATTTATTTCTGAAATATTATGTACTACAGGCCAAAAATTAAAATGGATCACTCTTCATCTTTTGTCTAAAAGGCCACAACATTTGAAACTACACACGTAATGTGAATCATTGCGCTTTCACCAAAATCATTTACTCTCTGCCTTCTACAAGCATAAATTGGTTTTTAGTAATACATTTAACAGAAGTTTATTAGGAAGATTTCAAAAGCGTAGAAACGCTAAACATTACTCCTAAATTCGATTCTTTCCACATTGTATCATTTTCAATCTACGGAATTGTGTGATAAGGAATTACGAGCGTTTGTTTCGCAAAGCTTTCGGATGTTAAATTTATAGTTCTGTTGTTTTTCCTCTACTTGATCAATTGTGTAAATTTGTTTGCGAATCTTCTGACATGAAAATAGTAAATTACTCTGTTTTGTACCTTAAACATATACATGTCGCCCGCAAATTGATTTTCCTGAGTATAAGGTATTTTGGTGGTAACAATTTCGTCTTGTTAAATGACAAGTTTTTGAGGAATAAGTTCAATATTTATGGAAATCTTTAAATTGTGTTTCGTTATATTAGCACAAAGAACATGTTAAGTAATGCGTTTTTCTTTATGAAATTGCCTTAAATTTTTTCATGATTATCTTCAGTTTAAATTCAATGCAAAATAAATGTATCCCATATGAACTGTTTTGAGTCATTTGCGTTTGCATTTATAATGCAAGAAAATAATTATTATACTATAAGACTTGAAGCTACACCTTTAATATTTTCCATCAAGTCGAATGACTGTGACTAAGTGATACATTTACATAGGACTTTATATCTTCTCATGTGTGCATTATAATCATAAAGGTTTTACAGGTCGCCTTTTCGTGACTAGAAATGCTCTTAATTTGTGGCGAAATAACTTATATTCTATGTGATTCGGTCACTCTTTTTCCACACCCCACCTTCGTTAAATAAATAATAAAGTCTTAATTTGGATTCTTATAGCAAAAATTCATTCTTTTTATAAAAGTACATAGTATGCGCAAAAATATACTAAGCCTAGGACCACTTTAGCAACAGTGGCGGGACACAATGAAAGTTGTATCAATAAAAGGTAATAATAATAGAATCACAATAACGGAGACCGATTCCTACTTGGCGTCATTTTGAAATTATACCGGTTTAATATCTTTGGTTTAATAAGTTAACTCTGTTCAACGGATATACATGTCAATCTAAAACTTTATTTCGGTGCGACGACGGTGTATACTCGTCGTCTAAAATTAAAATAATTACCATATACTACAAAAACTTCAGTAAAAAATAATAAAAATGCCATTAAGCGGTTACATCCACCTAGAGCTAGAGCTATCGAAATATCGCCGATCTTTTGAACGCGTTCTTTTGGGAATAGTAGAAGATAATAAAATAAATTTTGTTTTGATTAAAAGTGATTATATTGCCAACATATTGCATTACAAAAATTTAAAAAAAATATGTATTGAGCAGTGACTCATATGACGAGGTTTGCTCCGACTACTCTTGAAACCAAAGACCTAGTGTTTGACGAGGATGCTGTGCTAAAGCATATTTCTGGTTTGGCTGATAGTTTCTCGTACGGTCCTGATGTTATCCCTGCTTGCTTTGTAAAAAACTATCGCTTGTCCCTGGTTTCTATACTTTGTCACTTATTTAACTTATCTATTTGTTGTGGCGTTTTTCCGAAATCTTGGAAAGCATCTGTCATCATTCCCCTACATAAGAAAGGAAGTAAAAAGGACATATCAAACTACCGCCCCATTGCCAATTTATGTTGTATTTGTAAAACGTTTGAGGCTCTGGTGGGCAATGCTCTTAACTTCCACTGCAAACCTTTTCTGGGTTCCTGTCAGCATGGCTTCATGAAAGGTAGATCTACTATGACTAACTTGCTGGAATTCTCTAATAATTGCTGTATTTCTGCCATTGAAGCTGGCAAGCAGGTCGACTGCATTTTTACTGATTTGAGCAAGGCTTTTGACAGAATTAGCCATAGTATTCTTGTTCGTAAGTTGTCTTTTCTAGGGTTTCCATTAATTTTTGTTAATTGGATTCGTTCCTATCTGTCTGATCGCACGCAACGTTGTCTATTTCGAGGTTCACTTTCGAACGATATTTATGTCACCTCCGGTGTTCCTCAAGGTAGTCGTCTAGGACCATTGCTTTTTTATCATTTACATCAATTCCCTAATTCCAGAATTCTATGTTACGCTGATAACGCCAAAATTTTCTGCGTTATTTTAAGTGCGAATGACTGTGCACTATTAGACTCTGACTTAGACGCCTTTCATAACACAGGTCTACAAAAAGCGGGGTGATGATTGCTGCTGGGCAGCTGTGGGTCAGTTCTGAAGTATTTTTCTGCTTAGAATCCGAATCCAAGGTCAGAATTGGGCAACCACTTCAGGATTTTAAGATATTTGAGGTTATGTACTAAAAAAATGGGGGTTTTTTTGACTATTTTTGAGGTTATGTACAGGTTCCCCCAACTGATACTGATTTTTTCTTGCAAAGTTACGACCATTTTAAGTTATGAAGTTCATATTTCATATGAACATAATATATCTATTTATGTATATGAAATATGTACTTCATAATTGAAAATGGTCGTAACTTTGCAAGAAAAAATCGCAGGTGACCGCTCAATAGCTTATTTTGAAGGGTAAGAGTAGTATTAAATGATGCAACTAGAAAAAAACTTATCAAAAAAATTGTGTGGGTCCTCTACATAACCTCAAAAATAGCCAGAAAACCCATTTTTTTGAGTACATAACATCAAATATCTCAAAATCCTGACGTGACCTCAGGTTCGGTTTCTGCGCAGCAATTTACTTCGGAAATAACCCCCAGCTAATAACAAATAAAGGCAACTAAATCGATAAAATTGTTGCTTGAATGTGTTGAGCAAATCGTTTTGGAATATGCAATTCAGCAAACAGAAATTTCGAAAGTTGGTAGACCAATTACAGCTATCTACAGGTTTTATCGGAAAATATTTCCCCAACTTTATACCAGTTGCAAAATAGAATTGGGTCGAGTTCGACGAATTCGTTGCAAAGGAACGGAAAGACTCAATTTTGGTGGCTTCGTTTATTTATAAGTCAGAGTATTAAGGTATTTCCAAAAACGGGTCAAAGTTCGCATTCATTTCTGTCGTCGCCTATGAGGATGACACGCTCCACTAATTCACTTCACTGACTCAGTCCGATTCCATTAGTAAGCATACTCCAAGCACACACCTAGCACATTGACGGACCAAATAAAACTAGTATACTACGGAGTACGGACCCGAACATCGTGAATTTTTAATATAATTTCTACCCGCTGCTGAGCTGGTCATGGTGCGTTAGGGTAATGGTAGCTGCTGACTGGTTGAACTGCCTAGTGGATGCGGTGGACGAATTGAGTGCGAACGTATTCTATGATGTCAACCAATTTCGTTATTAGACCTATTGGCAGAAAGAATAAGTCCGAGTGAACAAATCTTTTGGAACGAATCCTTTAAGTGATTCGAACTCAGAGGTTCGAGTTACTTAAAAGACTCGTTTTGCCTATCTCTATCTACGCGTGACTAGACATATTTTCTGGTTTACCAGATGTTTTGTCTACAAAATGCCTAGTGGAGACCGCATATGTTATACCAGGTCTTCTTGTATACCAGAACTGGTAAGCGTGATTATTGATTATTGATAGACAGAAAATTGGCATTTTGAATGTTCAAACTGGCGGATATAAAATTTCCCATATTAAAAATATTTTAGTAAATTTAATTTAACGTCATATTTACTCCTATGCATTAAAAAAGGATTCACCGTATGTTGAGGGTTTAACTTAATTGCAACTCTTTTAAAACTTACCAATAACTTCATAAAATTGTTTCTTGTTCAAAGATATGACGTTTGTATTGTTTAGTGGAGTCGCCGTGTAAGCTGCACAACCAGAAGCAAATATAATTCGAAGTTTGTTTAAAAAATTGAATACGTAAGGAGTCACGATACTGATGCTTGACCTGCGAAGTGTCACATTGTGTGCAACTTGTTTTGAGAAATAATCCACTGAAATCAACTTTTAAGTTTTTGTTTCTTTAACTTTTCTTGTTTACTAATATTCTTACTTTTTTAACATTTTTTAAAATTTTTTTAACTTGTTCAACAATGAATTGTCAATTTTTTATTGAATAAAAATGTAACCCTTTCTCATTTTGTTTTACATTTTCCATAAAATTTAGCATTTTCCCTACGTTCGACGTATATGTATTCTGAAAATTGCATGTACATATTAGAAGTTATTAATCAGTTCTTTAATATTTTAGTAAAAGCGGGTGGAATGAGAATTGTTCAACACAAAACACCGCCTACTGAACGACCACCAAAAGATGCTGAGGATTGCACAGGATTAACAGTAAGCAAAACTAGTGAAAACACCTAAAAAAGACATTATATTTTTTCTTTTATTAGCCACCTGTTAATATTACTCCAAGTGCAACATCGGTCAGTGGCGCTCCAGCGCGCGGCAATTCCGATTATACTCCACAGGCTGCCCAAGTGGCTCACTCACCAAAGCCACCGAATGCCGTTCCAATGAAACCTATTATTAATATTCAACAGCCAAGGAAGTAGACCATTAAAATGTTCCTTTAAGAACTTACTTTCATTCCTATTCAAGCATTTTTTTTTCCTTTTAAAGATTTTATACGACAAATTTTGTTTATAAAGTTTTAACTGTTAGACAGGTAGACCTCATAACTAGAGTGCTATTTTATTGCTACAATGTGCAAGATTAGATTTTTATGTGCTTTTAAAGCAGTTTTGAATCGACTTTTGTATCCAATTAATTTTCATTAATTACAGATATGTTCTCCTTGTAAATTTTTTTCTAATTCGGTTGTGGTTAATTTGACTGTTTTTGTTTGTAAAAAAAGAGGACATTTATAAATTTATATTTTAATAAAATGTTTATAATCAAAACAAGTTTTTTGTGACAATCTTTCGTCAACTGAAATACAAAATCTCTCTCTGTTTCCGCTTGCGAATCAAACACTTGAATCAAATGAAACTTTTATGCGAAATTACCATGGAAAACAAAGTTTTCATTGATCAAACATACAAGTAAAAGTTTCGCTTTGAGAAATGTCATTTAAACGAAATAACTTGTGAAAATGTCGAGGACGTGTTCAGACTCCAAGACCGAGGATAACACAAAAATAACAGTGGAAGAATTATTGCAACTGAAGGATGAGTGTGTGAATAAAGTTCGAGCTGAACAACTCTATAAATTACGAAACGACGCTAAACTCCGTGCAGTTTATACATCACAGTCGTATGACGAATTTAAGTACGTGCAATTTTCGAATCAATCCATAAACATAAAGTTAATCTTAGTTGTAATCTAGGGAAATTGTTGATGCTGCACATTTAAAACCTGTATCAAGGAAGGATAAAATGGATCCGAAGACTAAAAGTCGCTTGTGGAACTCTGCTGCCAAAGAGACGACATAAATTTTGATTTACTTTGCAAAGTTTCGCTGCTCTTAAAGTTTCTTACGTTTTAATTGTTTCGAGATATTCGTGTTCTGTATTACGTCTTTCGATAGCATTCTCAAAACTTAATTGCATCAATAAATTGGTATCATAATTTTCAAATGGTATTACTTGTTTCCAAGTGGAAATAATTGAGTATTCCTAAAATGTAATTGCTGAAGAGGAATACTCAAAAGAATGAGTTAATTCCAAAATGTCTCTTTTCTGCATATGGGATTCTTTATTTTGAATCAGTACGAATATTACTATTGTCTCTTGTGAAGTGATGACTGATAAAATAAAAGTGCATATAACAATTGCATCTTAGATTGATTAATTTTGGCGCATTGGATCGGTTCGAGATGCAAATTCGAACTTTGGGTTCAGCAGCTGATTCATTTTTAAACTGTTCATGCATATCGTCGTGCGCTCGTAACCAGACTGTATCGTTACCAAATGTTGTGAGTGCATGTTTGTTTTGAGATAATTTTAATTTGTTCGGTTTGACCCAGCAATTTATTAATTACTTTCATGCTCGCACAATGACTCTGGAATGTTTTGCAATATGATCCGAATGCAACTCACAGAGTTTACGAGCAGAGATGAAATTTAGTAACGTTTAGGGAAGATGACTTCTGTCAGTCATGGGCGTTATCGTCACATTAAATACATTTTCTCACTAAACCCCGTTTTCCGATGTTGTAGCACAAACAACCAATCTGACCAACTCAGACACTGACCAACTCAGATTCTTTTTTTTTGTTCAACGTTCGCGTCCGGCTCGTTGAGACTGAGGTTCCACCCTTGGGGAATTTTTCCCTGGCCTTCCTTTTTTCGGCGTCCCGTTTACTTGCTTGCGTCATGTTTACTTTGCTTGCTCTGCGGTTAAGTTTCGCAAGGTTGGTCAGCCGGTCAGCACACGATCTTCGTTTCCTTCTTCTCCTTGTAGGTATTCTTACGGGGGCTTTCGGAAGTGCTCGAATTCTTTCGCGCATTTTGCTTAAGCTAGCCGGATAATCTTGACGAGAAGTGAATGAAGCCGTGAGCTTTTTGGGGTCTGCTTCGTCTTTGTTAGCTCTGTGGTTGTCAGCTCCGCCGTTGTCAGGTCCATTGTTAGCTTCGACCGGGTTAGCTTTTTCTGGATTTGCTCGATCGGTCACGCTGCTCAGAATAAAATACCATTCCTCGCAAATGTCCTGGTTTAATGGAACGATGCCAGTGCATTGAAGACAATATTTTTATGTGTCACCACCAGCGGCAGAGCCTTATTGATGATTCCGGGGATGTCATAGATAGTCATTGTTGTTCCGTAATTAATACCGTGCTATCCAGTGGTTGCACTTTATGCGAGCATTGAGGAGATTTTGAAAGCAATACGATTCCATTAGCTTTGCAGAAATCGAGACCAGCGATCGATAAAAACGACTCAGAATCACAGAAATTCAAGAAAATGCGCCGCTGTCATCCAACCACTTTGATTCGCAATGTCGGCACATTGTAGTCCCTCGTTGAGAAAGTGATCCCTGAAATTGTTGCGGGGGAAAACGAAAAATGGAGGTACAAAACGTCTGCTCGCTGATACCGCCATTGCCAAAGTAACGAGAGTTCCTCTTTCCGCCCAATTTGTTTGACACCTCGTCGTTCAATTATTCTATCCGGTGTTTGTGCTGTTTAACGCTCGTCTCGTCCATATTCCATATACAATGTACTGGAAAACAATACTTGTCCAGTACCGATTTAAGAAGCGCGAAAAACCTGTCAACGTTTGTACGATTGAAACTTATCTCAGTCTGGCACGGGCAAGACTTGTCGCCTCCGGTATTACGAATAGATAACTGCCGATGCCGTTTCATAAACGTGGTAAGCCAGCACTCCCCGGCCATGCGAAAATTTTCCCACGATGCTGCAACTTAACATTTGACGAATTCGAAAGCTAACCTACGAGTTTCCTTCGCAGTCAGCCCAAAATACATGTCATTGCATGTAGCCAAGTATGCCACCAAAGCCATTTTGCCTTCGTTTATTGAAAATGAATTTAACTACATACAGCGTATATTACAAAGATAGTTAACATTATCTTTTAGTTAACATTTAGAAATTAATAGAGGCCCTATACAGCAATTCGAAATGCAGAGTTCTCTACAACGGAAAACTGTCAGGCAGCTTTGAAGTGAGCTCCGGTATTCCACAAGGATGTTTACTTTCGCCACTACTTTTCCTCATAGTAATAAACTACATCCTTGTCAGCGCTCTCGATAGAAGAGCAGTTGGCATACAATGGAGACTGCTAGATCGCCTCGTAGACCTCGACTATGCAGATGATATCCGTTTGCTGGCCTATCGACTCTAGGAACTAAACAACATGATACAACATTTAGCAATAGAAAGTAGTTCGATAAGTTTGAGGCTAAATCCGACAAAAACTAAAGAAATGGGGATAAATGCGAGCACCACTTCACGCACGGCGCTAGATAGCCAAGATGTGGAGTTTTGGTCGATAAATTCTGTTACCTCGGTAGTGTCATTGCTGAAGATGGTGGAGCAGAAGAAGATGTCAGTTCCCGTGCGCGTACTCACAACTGTTCCGATTATGGAAATCAACGGAGATCTCAGTTAAAACTGAATTACGGCTGTTCAGCTCCATCATCAATAGATGCCTACGTCACATCCTAAAAATACGCTGGCAGGATAGAATAAGAAATGAAGAAGTATGGCGCCGTGCCGGCCAGGAAAGGATAGACGACGAAATTCGGTGAAGGAATTGGATTGGCCATATACTACGCCGCGATAATGACAACATAGCCAATCAGGCCCTCGACTAGAACCCACAAGGAACCCGTCGGGTAGGCAGACCAAAAGCATCTTGGAGGAGAACCCTGCTAGCAGAGGCCGCAGCAACTGGGATATTCTGGACGGAACTGAGAGCAGTCGCACAAAATAGAGTCCGTTGGAGGGCAACTGTTTCCTATGTCCCACGAGGGATTAAAGGAGACTGGTAAGGTAAGTTAACATTAGATATATTCACCGAGGTTACGCCAACATTTATGGTGATTACGTCGTCAATCTGCTCGACTTCATTGCTGTTATTTTTAAGCCAGTCGCTAAGTGTCTTCCTAGGAACTTTAAATCTACTCGCGGCTTCGCGAATGCTGATTTTGTTTTCTTATAACAACGACTACCAAGTTCCTTGTCAGTACAAGTTCCTACAATTGAAAAAAAATAAGAGATTTGTAACAGACACCACCGGAGTTAATCCCCAGACGAAATTACCCCAGTGCTTTCTGAGTGGCACATAACCAAACAAAACTTTGTTCATGATGGAGATACGATCAAACGTGTTTACAGTTTTTATGGCGAGCTCATACGTCATATAGATGATGAGATAACCATTCTAGACGAAGTAATCCTATTACCCCGGTCTCTCCTATTATATTAAAGTTACTAAATTAATGAAATTGTTGAATCACCGACGATATGCTCATCAATGCAATTCTCAAATTCATTCAAAATTCAGATATGTAAATTCAAAATCAAAATTCAATTCATCGCACCCAACTAGAACGGGTTTCGAAGTTTGTTTTTTTTTCACAGGAAAACTACGTTCAGTTTCTGTGCTTTTCCTAAAAATCTGTAGGTACGGTTCCACGCAAAATTTCAAATCGCTTCTGAATGTTTTAAGTTAGAAATTCAATTATGTCAACAGAGACAGATTTTTTTTAATAAAATTTAAAATAGAAGATTTTAATATTCTTTCCAGTGCATTCTCGCTTCCATCCAGTTTTAGATTCTTCGGATGAGTACGTGTTTGGCTTTGATGAAAGGAATTCGCCATCTGAGTAATTTAAATAATTATTCTCCATCCTCTGACTATTTTTGAAACGAACTTAAATAAAGAAAAAGCTCCAAGTAAGTGGACAATAACATCTCCATCCCTATTATTCCTTCGATTTAGTTTTAAATTTGTTAAAAATAATCTTTAAATCTATTTTTAAAACTATAATTCTCCACTAAATCCATGCACTGAATTTTACCTTTAATTAAATCTTTTGAAAATTATAACTCCTACAGAGTTTATTAGCTGTTGAACATTACTATTTTCCGGGCGGTCATAAATTCAGCTTGAATTTTATTTTTAAGCGCCCTAAGGGATTAATTAACCCCGAAAATTCTTTGGGTTAAGCTAAATTTCTCCTATTCAAATGGACTCTGAGTCTGGGAGATAAATTAATGGTGCATGAAGCTCACGTTCGCCATCCATAAATTTTGCTTGTTTCCTTTTCTTTTAAAGGATTCATTAATGGTGGCAGTTGAGAGATAAAAGTTACAAAGAAGGTTCGCATGATGTGGGGGTATTATTCTTAACGGGATAATGATTTACTGGAGCATTTTGATATTAATTTTAAAGGGAACAAATATACAGCATATGATTAATTTAAAATAAGCATCTTTAGTTGGTTTTACATTATGTTATTGCGTTATTACCTCGTGTTTGGAAAATGTTTGCATGCTAAGCACGCGAGCGTTAAATTATGTAGAAAGAGGTAATGTACCATGTTTGTGGTGCGTTGGACCATTAAAATTGTGTACTGCTAATCCAAAAGAGGGTTTCCCTTGGAGCTTTAAAATAGCATCTAAAATTATCAGAAAAAAAGACAGCAAAGTGCTCATCCTACACAATGAGCGGCCGCCATCAATGTTGACTGATACGAATAAAATTTGCAAAATTTTTCACTAGTCTGCGGTTTTTATAAATCTCGCCAAATACCGATTTCTCAAGATTATTCATATTTTTCCTGCAAAAGACGTGCAGCTCAATTGATTCAGTGGTTTTCTAGTTATACTACCAACAGACGAAGAGACGGACAAACTAATTGAGTTTTGTTTTGATGGAATCCTTAAAAACCGCAATTTAAATAGAAGAATGGATTTGTTCGGGACTTCTTTTCGTTTGTTTATCCCTTTAATTGTAATCAGGGAAGTCATTCCTGGCAGCCCAAATTCTTCTACGAATGAAAGTTGTCGAAACTCTTTCAATGAGTTAATTAAATGAGGGAAGGATATATGGTTAAACCTATGCTGTTACTAATTGTAATAGTAGGAATATCATTCGATTCCAATAAGGGCACCCCGGAATTCGTCAATACCGAATTAGTTGGTAACTATTTAAAAAAAAAACTTGTTTTCCATGCATTGTCCGCCCTCGGATTTCCTTTGTCCTTTGTCGATTGGTTTCATTCATATATGTGGCATTTATTCTGAAAGTGATATATGTAAGTGGGATAAGATTTCAAATTGAAAAAAGCACGCGTTCATCTAAGTGGTGCACGTGATATAAAAGAAACTTCTTTGTCGGGTTCTTTGGAAGAGAGAAAGTATTCTTAAAGGTATAAAATATTTAAAGGTTTTGTTTTATAAAAATAAGAACATCTTGAATACAATATTAATAAGATTTAATATCAATGTCACAACCCCAAAATTTGATATGCATATAAAGAATAATCCCAATACCGCAACAACGAAATCCGGACCTACGATACCTTTTTTCGAAATATCTGGAGAATATCGAATCTAGATTAGATTTTTCATACTTAGATACTGTAACGTGCACGAGGTAGGTCACGAAAAGGGAAATAGTGAACCGTGTAATTCGCATGCCCCAGGTAGCAAGAACTCTAGGCAAGGGAATATCAAACGTGGAAAGTCAAGGACGACTCAAAGCTATGGTGAATATGTGAGTTGCAAATGTGTAACTGAAATATCTAGAACTAAGTGACTGAACTTTCTAGAATTAAGCTAAGTAGCATAAACAGGGCTGAGTAGCAGCCTAGTTTAGTTTAAGTCGTGATTTAGACTGCGAAGTATTTAAATGTGATAATGCGAATAGTAAGGTGTATTTTAACCAGTGAAGCGATAATTGTTAATTATTAAAATGAAAAGTAATATTATGAAGAGATATTGTCAAGAAAGTTGTGCAACGAAATCATCAATAGAAGCATCAATGGCTGAACAGAAATCATCAGCGGCAGAGTTGAAATCGGCGATGGAAGGGTCCATAACTGAGTTAAAGGCATTGATGGAAGAACAGAAGTCGTCAGTAGCGGAACTTAAAGCCTCGGTTGAAGAAGTGAAAGGTTGAGGCTTTAGAAGCAGCTGTTGATATGAAACTTGAAAACATTGGGAAAAGATTGGAAGAAGTAGAAATTTCTGGATAAATGAATGTTAAACAAGTTAAAAGCGATATGGAAGCAATAAGGAATGAGCTGGAGATCGTCAAGGTAAAGCAATCAAGAGTTTTATCTACAGACGTAACCGTAAATAAAAGAATTCATCCTCACACATTTGATGGTCAAACTCCCTGGCAGACATACAGATTACAGTTCGAGACAGCAGCGGCAGTAAATTTCTGGACGGACGAGGAAAAAGCTACAGCTTTAATCATGGCACTTAGAGGTGCAACAGCAGAACTGCTACAGACAATACCGGCAGAACAAAGGTACAATTATTCCTCTTTAATGCAAGCCTTAGAGCTACGATACGGAAACCAGCACATGCAAGAGGTTTATCGTTTACAGCTACGGAGTCGAGCACAGAAGCATGGAGAAACGTTGCAGCAATTATGTGCGGACATAAAAAGGCTAACACATTTGGTTTATCCCACGTTTAGCCAAGATTATGTGAACACGAGGTCGCCAGAGAAGCATTTATTGATTCACTTGCAGATCGTGACCAGCAGCAAGCTGTACGGCTGGCCCGAAAGAACACCAACGCTGAAGTTTTGGCTTACGCTCTGGCTTGGAAGACCTTAAAACAGGCCTCCAGAAGAACTATTGACCAAAGAGAAGAAACCAACATAAAAGATATTTGTTACCGAATCAATACCCAGGTCAATGGTAGTCGTCCTAGGTGCTGGACATGCGGGCAGAAGGGCCATCTCCGACGAGATTGCTGGAAGCAAAGGAAATCAACCCCTCCGGAATATAACACGAGGAAGACTGGTTGTATGGGAAGACTGGTTATATAAGAATTTGGAGTAAAGAGAGGTACAGACAGGAACAATGAAGCTACTGTTCTCCGACGCAGGTATAGATATTGGTCCTGCGGTGGAGAAGGTCATCTGCAAAGTGATTGCAGAAGGAAAACCATTTACCACTTGTCGCAGGAGTACAGCTTATCAGAAGGTACACGAAGCGATAGACGTGTTTCGATAGAAAATCGACCACGTCAATGGCTATCTGCCAATCAAGAGGAGCTAATGAAGAAAGAAGTGTCACAGAAAGAAAACGATTCAAGAAGCTGCTGGAAGTGCAGAGAAGAACGACTCGCAGATGTGAATAATGGGAATGTGTCACTAAAGAAGATTAAAGATCTACGACGACTGACTGTTTTACAGACATCGAGGAAAGGAAAGCGAAAACTGCAGACTGTGAATAAGGAATTGCAAGATTTCGAGAAGGCAATGGAAACTTCAATGGAAGAAAGACTTGAATTGACGGAAGAGTTGGAAATTCAAGGATGTAAGCCGATCAACGCTCAAACGGATTTAGATGAGATTGTTCAACTTCACCGGAAATTGAAGGAGGCGAAAGAATGCAATCAAAGTCTACGTACTCAGCTCCAGCGGCTTTCGTGGTGCTACAAGGATCTTCAGCTACATAATACCCAGCTAAATGATAAATGTGTCAATTTGCGAGCTAAGCGTGAAGAGATGGCCAAATGAAGAAATTTGAGATAAGTGACCTTAATTCTTTGTTCGAAGAAGAGAAATCTGATGGACAACTAGAGAAGCAGTTGAGATCTGAGGAACAGTTCCCACAAGGTACAAAGGCCAAGGTAGTATTGCTAAAACAGAAGAACCGTAGAAAGGCCATAGATGATGAAAGCTGTTCGGGACGAACAGTTCTAAGAGGGGGGGGGGGGGGGGGGGGGGGGGGGGGGGTGGGGCAGTGTAACGTGCTACGAGGTAGGCCACGAATATCTAGAACTAAGTGACTGTAAGTAAGGTGTAATTTAACCAGTGAAGCGATAAGTGTTAATTATTAAAATGAAACGTAATATTGTGAAGAGATATTGTCAAGAAAATTGTGCAACGAATTAATGAAGTGCACTGAATAAAACTTGTAAAAATTTGTGACTTTAAATAAGTGCCTTAATTAATCCGTCGAGCCCGAAGAGCCCTGAATTACGTTACAATACTATAAGAGTATAGCATCTATAAATTTTTTTATTTCAAATTTTGTCTACGACTGACTGCTTCATGTCTTCAAGATAATATATTATTTTAACATTGTATCATCAAAGAAACTATCAACAAAACAATAGAAAGCGAATAGAATAGAATTATTCAGTTTACAA
The DNA here is from genome assembly GCA_964036015.1 of Leptarthrus brevirostris. NCBI lineage: Eukaryota > Metazoa > Arthropoda > Insecta > Diptera > Asilidae > Leptarthrus > Leptarthrus brevirostris. Next base: position 138,214,977 of record OZ038372.1, on the reverse strand, counting down.
ATGTACCTATACAACGTAACCTTAACGAAGCTGAACTCTCCAGATGTTCTTGGACAGGTGAATATCAATGGAGTCAAAGGAGAAATTAAAAAGCCATGTCATCGATGAGATTGGTGTAAATTTACCATAATTAAAAATTTCGATATTTTATGTTAATATATAGTATATAGAATTAACCCTTCTAATTCAGAAGGCGAACTTCTCAGGCAGGAGCCTAGAAACAGTTCACCTATTTACCAGAATATTACAATATATTGAGGTGAATGAGGCTCCCACACCAACATGCGAAAAACATAAATAATCAAAACTAAACTACGCACACATATTACAATAAAATAAGTGAATTAAAGTCTGCCGATGAGAAAACTCCCTTGACCACCGCCTGACATAATACAGCACTGAATTACTCCTAGACACAATATAGTTTATGTGCAGAGTGAAATCAAGCTTTTTGTCTAGCTGACCTTGATGTAAGGTCATTAACGGACTGTACGTGACGGATAGTAGTATCACAAAGGTATAATCAACGACGAGCTGACTGAGGTTCCTAGAGACTTCACATTCCAGGTTAAGTTGCAGACCATTTCATCCACACCAAAACTTGAAGGTATTTAAATCATCCTGAATGCAGGAAGAATCATAACTTCTTCTAACGCAAGAGAAACTCTTCATATCGTCTGCATAGATCACGGAGAAACGTTGCAGCAATTATGTGCGGACATAAAAAGGCTAACACATTTGGTTTATCCCACGTTTAGCCAAGATTATGTGAACACGAGGTCGCCAGAGAAGCATTTATTGATTCACTTGCAGATCGTGACCAGCAGCAAGCTGTACGGCTGGCCCGAAAGAACACCAACGCTGAAGTTTTGGCTTACGCTCTGGCTTGGAAGACCTTAAAACAGGCCTCCAGAAGAACTATTGACCAAAGAGAAGAAACCAACATAAAAGATATTTGTTACCGAATCAATACCCAGGTCAATGGTAGTCGTCCTAGGTGCTGGACATGCGGGCAGAAGGGCCATCTCCGACGAGATTGCTGGAAGCAAAGGAAATCAACCCCTCCGGAATATAACACGAGGAAGACTGGTTGTATGGGAAGACTGGTTATATAAGAATTTGGAGTAAAGAGAGGTACAGACAGGAACAATGAAGCTACTGTTCTCCGACGCAGGTATAGATATTGGTCCTGCGGTGGAGAAGGTCATCTGCAAAGTGATTGCAGAAGGAAAACCATTTACCACTTGTCGCAGGAGTACAGCTTATCAGAAGGTACACGAAGCGATAGACGTGTTTCGATAGAAAATCGACCACGTCAATGGCTATCTGCCAATCAAGAGGAGCTAATGAAGAAAGAAGTGTCACAGAAAGAAAACGATTCAAGAAGCTGCTGGAAGTGCAGAGAAGAACGACTCGCAGATGTGAATAATGGGAATGTGTCACTAAAGAAGATTAAAGATCTACGACGACTGACTGTTTTACAGACATCGAGGAAAGGAAAGCGAAAACTGCAGACTGTGAATAAGGAATTGCAAGATTTCGAGAAGGCAATGGAAACTTCAATGGAAGAAAGACTTGAATTGACGGAAGAGTTGGAAATTCAAGGATGTAAGCCGATCAACGCTCAAACGGATTTAGATGAGATTGTTCAACTTCACCGGAAATTGAAGGAGGCGAAAGAATGCAATCAAAGTCTACGTACTCAGCTCCAGCGGCTTTCGTGGTGCTACAAGGATCTTCAGCTACATAATACCCAGCTAAATGATAAATGTGTCAATTTGCGAGCTAAGCGTGAAGAGATGGCCAAATGAAGAAATTTGAGATAAGTGACCTTAATTCTTTGTTCGAAGAAGAGAAATCTGATGGACAACTAGAGAAGCAGTTGAGATCTGAGGAACAGTTCCCACAAGGTACAAAGGCCAAGGTAGTATTGCTAAAACAGAAGAACCGTAGAAAGGCCATAGATGATGAAAGCTGTTCGGGACGAACAGTTCTAAGAGGGGGGGGGGGGGGGGGGTGGGGCAGTGTAACGTGCTACGAGGTAGGCCACGAATATCTAGAACTAAGTGACTGTAAGTAAGGTGTAATTTAACCAGTGAAGCGATAAGTGTTAATTATTAAAATGAAACGTAATATTGTGAAGAGATATTGTCAAGAAAATTGTGCAACGAATTAATGAAGTGCACTGAATAAAACTTGTAAAAATTTGTGACTTTAAATAAGTGCCTTAATTAATCCGTCGAGCCCGAAGAGCCCTGAATTACGTTACAATACTATAAGAGTATAGCATCTATAAATTTTTTTATTTCAAATTTTGTCTACGACTGACTGCTTCATGTCTTCAAGATAATATATTATTTTAACATTGTATCATCAAAGAAACTATCAACAAAACAATAGAAAGCGAATAGAATAGAATTATTCAGTTTACAAATGTACCTATACAACGTAACCTTAACGAAGCTGAACTCTCCAGATGTTCTTGGACAGGTGAATATCAATGGAGTCAAAGGAGAAATTAAAAAGCCATGTCATCGATGAGATTGGTGTAAATTTACCATAATTAAAAATTTCGATATTTTAATGTAATATATAGTATATAGAATTAACCCTTCTAATTCAGAAGGCGAACTTCTCAGGCAGGAGCCTAGAAACAGTTCACCTATTTACCAGAATATTACAATATATTGAGGTGAATGAGGCTCCCACACCAACATGCGAAAAACATAAATAATCAAAACTAAACTACGCACACATATTACAATAAAATAAGTGAATTAAAGTCTGCCGATCAGAAAACTCCCTTGACCACCGCCTGACATAATACAGCACTGAATTACTCCTAGACACAATATAGTTTATGTGCAGAGTGAAATCAAGCTTTTTGTCTAGCTGACCTTGATGTAAGGTCATTAACGGACTGTACGTGACGGATAGTAGTATCACAAAGGTATAATCAACGACGAGCTGACTGAGGTTCCTAGAGACTTCACATTCCAGGTTAAGTTGCAGACCATTTCATCCACACCAAAACTTGAAGGTATTTAAATCATCCTGAATGCAGGAAGAATCATAACTTCTTCTAACGCAAGAGAAACTCTTCATATCGTCTGCATAGATCACGGGGACAATGTCGTCAATGGCAGGAATAAACAGCAGCGGACCAAGATGGCTACCCTGAGGTACACCAGAAGAAGTCTTAACGACTCGAGATAAAGTGTTACGGAAAGATACTGGGTATGTCCTACCTTTTAAGTACGAGGAGATTCAGTCGAGCAGTAAAGACGGGAAACCCGACTTCCTAAGTATAACAGACTCGAACAACTTGGGTATGCAGGAAAGCTTCGCGGTTGATCTATAATTTTTAATGAAGTTGTTGTGACCTTTTTTTATAAACAGGAATTATAAAGCAGCTCTTCCATAGCGTGGGAAATCTACCGGCCTGAAAAGACTAGCAGAAGATGAGTTCCAGTGGAGTGAGTAAGGCGTCAGAGCAGGACCTCACGAATACAGGAGGAACACCATCAGGACCAAAGGAGAGTCCAATTTAAGTTCCCTGATCCTATCCATAATAGTATCATGGTTGCTTTCAGGCAACCAGGCAACTATTCATAAATGTGTAGGGGATGTATTTAGCATGTGTGTGTTCAAACGGTTGAATTGGAATGACCAACCGTTTTAACAGACTCGAACAACTTGGGTATGCAGGAAAGCTTCGCGGTTGATCTATAATTTTTAATGAAGTTGTTGTGACCTTTTTTTATAAACAGGAATTATAAAGCAGCTCTTCCATAGCGTGGGAAATCTACCGGCCTGAAAAGACTAGCAGAAGATGAGTTCCAGTGGAGTGAGTAAGGCGTCAGAGCAGGACCTCACGAATACAGGAGGAACACCATCAGGACCAAAGGAGAGTCCAATTTAAGTTCCCTGATCCTATCCATAATAGTATCATGGTTGCTTTCAGGCAACCAGGCAACTATTCATAAATGTGTAGGGGATGTATTTAGCATGTGTGTGTTCAAACGGTTGAATTGGAATGACCAACCGTTTTACAAAATTTTTACTCATGGCAGTCGAAGAGCTATGAAGTGTCAAAATCCCCCATGGCTACGCCCATGGGCTAAGCAGGGGAGTAAGATCCTTTAGGATAGCAATCTGTACATATAGCCAGGAGTCCTTCAAATTATTAGTAAACCTCGCGGTTAAATCTAAAACGGTAGAGTAACGCAAAAAAGCCCTCATAGATTAAGGACGACAATACCATGTCACCTTCATATACGGCACTGCGGAACCCCTGGTAACAAAAAAGCAAACGACCTGGCGCATAAAAGCCAATAACGCTCAACTTGAGCCTCCACATCCACAAAGGCGATCTCGGAATGTGTAACGAGGAGAGAAAGAAAATTGAGAGGGAATCAGAAAAAATTATAAAGCTGAATAAGGTCCAATTAAAACTACTTGTTGGCTTCGTGACAGGGCATGCACGATTAAGGGCTTATGCCAAAATGATAGGAGTAACGAACTGCAGCTTGTGCAGGGGATGTGGGGGAAAAAGACGAGACCGTGTTACACGTTCTCGGCCAATACCTTAACGCAGAGAAGATTCAGAATCTTGGCAACGTACTTCTGTGAAGATCTAGCAAAAGTAAAGGGATTGGGAAACAAGTCAATTATCCAATTTGTTATGGGGATTAGTTGGAATGACAGTGGGATTTAGGACAGGCTGCCGATTAGTACAGGTGTCGGTACAAGGGAAAGGTCCATCTTCCGCTCCTTGAAAACCAACCAACCAACTCATTGTTTGCCCTGTGCCCTTCATCAGCTAATTTTCCTAAAATTATTACATTATTTTAAGGAAGTGTCTATTTGCCACTCTCAAATTGCCGTGTAATTTCTGTGTATACGGAAATACATGAAACTACACGTAAGTACACGCTAAGTGCAAATAGTCACTTCCATACTCATATTACTGATAATAGTTTATCACAGCCTGTTCTAGATACAAACCTGGCGGGGGGAAGGGGGCGGCAGTCCCCGCAATTAATAAAGCAACTAAAAGTCTGATTAATACACGTCTTCTTCCTAGAAAGTCTAATAAAAAATTGACGTACTTTCCGTGTACTTCCGTGTTCACGGAGATCGCACGGCATTTTGAGGGTGGTAAATAGACACTGCCTTATTTTAAACGGAATATAGGATCAATTAAAATAAATAAAACACATTTTGACAACAAACAAGATTTAAGTCTTTAATTGTACGATAACATGGAATAAATGTTACTTTAGCCAACATTGAATATTTTTAATTTGACATAAGACGTTGATTCATCAATTTATTGTTTAAATTTTCATTGTTACAGTCACGTATATTAAAATTAATTGAATTTATTAGCCTAAAATTAACAAAATTGTATTTATCCTGTTACCACAATTTACTAAAAACAGTTGCAATAAAAAAAATCATTCTCTTTTCGAAAATATATTATTTTTTAACGTGATATATTTTGTGCATAATAAATTTACTTTTGTTTTCTTACTTCTTCGTTTCAGTTTTATTTTAATATAATTTTAAAATATAATTAATCCTAGTTTTTACGATATTTCGTTACATACATATGTATTTTGGCAATAGGTTTCCTTCGGACATAACATCAAGTTTTAAATTTTATTAATTATTTTATTAATTGTGCCTTATCTTTTGTTTTATTTAACATTTAATTAGTAATTGATATTTTTTTCTTAAAATGAGCTTATTACGTTGTCACATTCTCAGGACTTCACAAAATTTTTATTATTATTTTTTTCTGATTAGCTATAATAGCTTTACAATTTGTTGTACACACTTAATTTTAAAATTCACAGTAATAATTGATTTTTTTTATGATATACATACAAATATTCTGCCTTCTGAAAAATCTGAGCATCATGCCACTGATCACTTGCGATTCACGCATTTTATTCTGTGTTTTTTTTTTCATTTTCTATTTAACTTGGATTGACAGTATTTGAAGGTACTTTGTATCGCTTGATTATTTTTTCAATTAGTATGATCTTAAACAAACGGGTTTTGAATACACTGCACTTAAGAAAAACTTATTTTTAATTTATAAACAAATTTGAATATTTTCATTGACTTTTTAGAGATTAAAGGTGTCGAGATACTATAACAATTCGAAGGACTAAATTGTATACTTAGAAACCTGTCGTCCAAGTGAGTTCTGGAGTGCAACCACGATATTTACTTTAGTTTCTCTTTTTCTAATTTTAATATATCCTTTTTCACAATTTAATCAGTTCTACTATATACCGCTTACGACGAAAGTTTAGAGCAGTTAGGAGTAAAATGTTAACTATTTGGATATTGCGCCAGTTGACACAGAACAATATGTTGGATCGTATTTTTATTTTAAAATTTCATCTGCTTAAGGAAACATCTGCAAAGAACTGCAAATAGGGCTCAAATAAGTTAATGTCGTTTATTAAAAACTAACTATCCTAAATAGGGATGGAAATCGAATTGAGAAAATCGATTTAATAAAGATCGATCTTTAACTTTTTACCGATTTCGTATATCGATAAATCGCCTTGAAAAAATCGATATCCATAGATCGAACAGATTGCTTCAATTAATTTCGAATTTACAAGCAATATGGGCAACAATGGGCATTTCACATACGCTGCTTATTTAGTCAAACTGAAATTATAATTTTTCCGAAAAATATCACTTTGCACTTGATCCATATTTTTGTAGTATTTTCTAGCGCATGCGAATTCGACCTTCCTCTAAACACACAGGTGCACATGCATGACTGTATAAGCAAACAGATGAGTCACTATACACTGTACACTCAAGATGAGTCACTTACAAATGCATGTGTAGATGGAGGGACAGTTCTCAAACAGCGCCAGGGTTTACCTAGAAACCTCAATTCTGCCACAGTGTCTCACATGGGAGGTGCGTAGTGCACATGCGTGGGCAGACATAGTCAGTAACAACTACTATGTGATTTGACGGAGCATACACTAACGAATAAAATATTAGAGCTCACTGAGTTGTAGCGCTTAATTATATTGCAATCGGGAATAAATAAACCGATTCGACCGATTCAGCTCTATTTGAACATGCACTAAAACTGAACAAGCTCTACTTTTTTACTTTTTTTTCAGTGTATTATATTATTTAGTTGTAGCGTACAATCGGTTCTTAAAATCGAATGCTCAAAAACTGATATTTCGAAGATCGCTCATCCCTAATTCTAAACTACCAAAATGATCACATGTAGACAAAGGTGTTAATTGAATAAAAGATCTTTCTATGTATTATGTGTAGATTATTTAGAAGTGGAAAATTTTGAAGTAACCTTGCGTTCAGAAAATTTTAGCTTTAAATTTTTTGGAAATCGCAGAAATTTTACATAGTTAAAATAATAGCTCATTTCCAAAAAGAGCTTATGTAGTTAAAAAAAGGATCCCTAAGAATGAATATACCAGGTGTACAAATATGAAATGCGGATTTTTTTTCTCGACAAAACACATGAAATTTAATAACAAATGGCTTATTCAAAGTATGCCCGATCGCTAATTATACATGTTTCCCATCTTTCGGGCAATTTGTGGATGTCACACCACTAAAATTGTTTCTCTGTTTGTTGTCCATCGATACAAACAAGCGGTAATCGGAAGGAGCCAAGTCCAGTGAGTAAGCCGCATGGGCTAGTACTTCCCAGTTAAATGTTTCCAAGTGTCGCGAACCGGTTTTGCCGTACGTGACGGTGCATTGTCGTGAAGAAAAGTCATTTTGTGTTGCCTTTTTTTATATTTTGGTCATTTCTTGAGCAGTGCACGATTCAATTTGATCAATTATTCTCGGTAGCGTTTCATCAGGTTTGAGCAGCTCATAAAAGACTAGACTCCTCTGATTCCACCAAACACAAAGCATCGTCTTCCTGTCAAAGCGATTCGGTCTTGCGGGAGATGTGGATGGTGCGCTCCGGTGTACCCAGGGCCGTTGATAGAGGGGGGGGGGGCGAAGGGGGGGGGGGGTAAACCTTCACGATCGAAAAGTGTAATATATTAGACAGATTTTAAATTGAAAGTAACTCATAACTGGAATGGATCTTAAATTGTTCGTTATTTTGCAATAACAAAAGCTATAATATACAGCATGACCTATTCGAATCAATCAGCTCTAGAATTCGAATATTTTCAACGTTCATTTTCTAACAGTGAACAGTGACATTTAAATTGCAAAAGGATACAATGATGTATTTTTTTCGATTACGCTTAAGTATTTTCAAATTAGTTAATTCTGTTTCTCATTACAGTTCGTTAAAAAGACTCGATTCGATTGAGTCGAATTCTCCGGTTAGTCTGAAGGTAATCAAAAATGTTCATTTTGGAAAACTTAATGGCATTTTTGAGATTTTTTAGTTCTTTGTTCGAACGGCATAAATCGATTCGTGTTTTGTAATTAGGTCCTCGGGTTGCTCGGGTTGGCAGTCAATAACTATTATTACCAGCCTTGAACCGTTAATAATTGATTAACAATTCAGTTGGTAAGAATGATTGATGATTGTCTTCAAGGATAATACCCAATCTAAACTCTGGACTACATTAACGATAATTGTTTTTTGAACAATCGATATTATGGCGTACGAGGTCAAACAAGAATTATTTATTATGAAAATGCAAACCTCATAAACTTGAAAGGTAAAAAGTTAGCAAATTGTAATAAAAAATTATGTTGCCTTTCGAACAATTTAAACGGTGTCACATTCAAGTCTCAAAAATTTTCTTTTCAGTTTTTATTTATAAAAAAAACGTCTAGTACAAGTCGTCAGTGTTCTGATTAAAGTACTAAAGAAAGGCTAAAGTAGAAACTGAACGAGGAAGAACCGGTCAAGAAAGCGTGAATAACTTTCTATGCCTGTAAAAAACACCTTTGGCCACAGGTCCCCACCTAACCAAAGAAAGTCCTGTGGATATAGGGCCCGTTCATAAACGCAAGTTTGCGCATTAGATTCACAATTCAGCTGAACAGATTGTCTTGCTGAATTATGCAACTGTAGTGCAAACCTGAATAGGCCCATATACAGCCGTAGTACGGCTATACCTTACCATACTTACATATGGATCTGGCCTGTAACAAGCAACGGATGTATTAGAATAAAGCTCAGCAGCGTGCAGAGAACGGAAAAGTTGAGAACGATGGGTGCCAGTTGGCCATGTCCGGCGGATGCCTTAAACGTAATTCTTTACTTTCTACCTATTGCCCTATATATTAAAAAGATCGCAACTACTAGTGCAGTTAGACTTAGAGAGTCTGGGTGCTGGACCACCAGATAGTATGGCGACAGTAACAATATGTTACCAGAGCAATTAACTTCTTTAACAACAGGCTAGATCATTCCCAAACTAAGTCTCAGCAAAAACTGTCAGGGTTCCAACCAGGGTGGAGTAGAAAGACAATGCGGTGGGAAGCTGAGATATATGAGAAATATTCTCGGACGGCTTATAAATGCAGATTTGAGCAGCAACTGCACAATTCAGCTGAACCGAATGAGTTGCTGAATCATGCAGCTGCAGCGCAAACCTGCGTTTATGAACAGGCCCATACTCCGAATCGGCAAAGGTATTTAGGTCAAAACTCTCTTCTAGATTACGCCAGCGTCTTCCAAGTAGAGCTGCTGGCTATTCTGAAGGCGTGCGAGCTCTTAATCAGTCAGCCTGCTGATAAGACTCTTCACTCAGCTATTATCACCTCTAAATTGGTAGAGACTTTAGAGAGTTGCTACGAGGAACTAACATGCCTGGGAGACCAGCTCACTATCACCTTGATATGGGTCTGAGGACAGAACTCCTTGCGCCGTTGGTGCACATTCCGTTTCCGGGAATATCTAGCTATGCCGCAACACCTGATAATATACAATACATAAAGTGCTCTTCGATATACAATTAAACGCTTGCGAACTGTATAATATCCATCCAAGGTTTATTAAAATGATTTCACCATTGCCAATTACCAAACACTTTTGCAACACTATATTTCTTACTTCGCTATATCCTTCCAAATGGAAACACGCTAAAATTATTCCTATTCCAAAAGTATCAAAATCTGCTGTAGAGGAATACTGATCCATCGCTATTCTGCCTTATTTATCGAAAGTTTTTGAGATTTATTGATGCTTATTGATGCTGAATATACCTTGTGCCAATATCAATCTGGATTTAGACCCGAGCATACCTGCATAACAGCATAAATCAAGGTTTCAGACGACGTTCCTTACGCTACAGGCTATGACATGATGTCCATTCTTATGTTGTTAGACTCTTCTAAGGATTTTGATAGGGTCCACCCTCGACTAATTCATAAGCTATCAACGGAATTCAGTTTCACAAATTGTGCCTGTAAACTACTTAGCTTATATCTCGTTGTGTACATAAGGTTTACTGTAATGGAGTCTACTCCAGTTTCCTACATAATTATACTGGTGTCCCGCAAGGCTCTATATTGGGGCCATTGTTGTTTTCCATTTATATAAATGATATTTCCGCAGCTACTAACAACTGCAATTTTCACATGTACGCTGATGACCTGCAGCTATACATATCAAGCCCTACGGGCTTAACAGAAGATGCTGTATGTTGTTTGAATGATGACATTACATCAATCTGTCTTTGGGCTGAAACAATTTAACTTCGGCTTAATGCCCCGAAGTCGGAATTTACTGTAATTTACAGAAACGCAATTGACAGGAGTTTTTTTCTCTGAAATACTATTAAACGATTTATAAATTCCCTATAAAGGCACCGTACGTACAGGTTGACAGACGCGTTCACGGATCATTGGGCAATCGGGGACCATGCGGCAAGGTTTGGCATATCTTTCAACGTACATTGTCACAGCAGCAAGGTTGAGGGGGCGAAAGAAAGTCTTTTTCACTTCTTGTGCGAATGTAGGGCAAGATATCGGACATTCGGCATAAAGGAGATCTCGCGAAGAAAATGGGAGAAGTCATCCGCTTTTTGAATGCTACATAGTTAATAACCTCCTCGCGATCGCTCATATCACTACTTATACCTTATATCCTTGAACAATCGAGTCAGGAGTTTCTATGGTCTCAAAACTTCGCAATGCGTGCTGATTGGGCCTCCGCCTGCAGGTTATCACAATAACTAACTAACAAACTAACTAGTCAAGATAGGTGAAGTATAGTGACCGTTCAAAAACATAGATTGCAATTGCATAATTTACCAATTTACTTTATTCAATTAAAGGTTGCAGCTGTCGTGCCTGCCTTTATGAACCATTTAGAATTTGTTTTCTTAGCGTTATTAATTTAAAAATAAATTTATGGATATAATTTTTTTGCGTTTTTTAAGTGCAGTTTTTCAAAACCCTTTTTGTTCTTGGTTTATAAGGAAAATGGCTAGCCAGATTTTTACGAGAAGTAAGCTTAAGTTACATTGATAAAATTTGAACACTGTGATATACATACATTTAACAGTTTTGAATGGTGTTAGCATAGGACGAGATTTTTTGAATACATAGAGATAAACAAGAATACATATTGGTGTTTTTTCATGGTATCGAATCATATTTTTTTCTTTATTACTTTTATTATCATTAAAAAAAACGTACGCAAAGTTATCCACTTGTAAGATTAAAAATGGTCAACTATAATTTCAATAAATATACTCAGGCGTTCATCTCGATTTTTGTTGTAAAATTCGCATCCTCTCATTTATAAACATATTAAGATGAAAAACCTTGGAAACGGTTATGGTAAAGGTAAAGGAAATCCACGCACTTCTGTAGGAGTGGAGGTAGAGGTTGGCTATCTTCACGGTACCCACAATAGATGAAGCTCTGGCGACTGTGTGTGTGCAGAGATGGTAGACTATCACGAGTTTCCTATCTCCGCGGTACACGCACCAGTAGAAGATGCAGACCGAAGGATTAGCTGCAGTTAATCCGGAAGTGCTGGCTCTGGGATTGAAACTAAAGCTTTCAAGCGTAAGGGAAAAAGCGGCAAAGAATCGCTAAGAGGGACAGGAAAAGTATGGAGGTTAACCAAATGGCCGAGAGGTTCGACAAATCCCTCTCAACTGACGCGTCACCTGAAAATGCGGATTCAGCAAAACGGTTCCAAAGTGCAAACTTAGGAACCGTAAAATCGGGAACCTAAACGAATGGTGAAAGTCGAAAGGTCTAAGGTGCAAACCTCAATCAAGAGCGTTAGGACGGCCATCAAAAATTCTACATTCATAAGAGAACATCTTCTGTGTGTGCGGGAGTAAGATGTCTGGGGGAGAATGGAAGACAAAAATTCCCCAGCAAGGGACAGCAGCCGGCACCAGCGGGAGGCTCACCTTCACCCTTGCGGCGGCGATTGATTTGCGTCTGAGGGTCATGGCCGAAGTAGGGATGAGAAGATATAGCCGGCTCAACTTGGGACTTTTAAGGAGACCCTATTGAAGGCTAGATTCCGTTCCTGAAAACGCAGGGCACATAGAAGCTCTGGTGAATTCGGTGACTTTAGAGGATGGTGTGATAGCACTGAAATATGTTAACCAGCAATACAAGGTCTGGATATGCGAAACCTTGAGGAAGCTGACTAACCTTTGGGAAGGAGCTAACTTGAGGGTGGACCGCATGGATGTTGTTAAAGACAACAGATGAATGATGATCTTTGTTCCGGGGGAACATGCGAATAAGGATATCATAGTAAAGAGGTTGAGAAATCAAAATCAACGCATCAAATACACGTCAAAGAGGAGAATGTTTTGGATGCAGAGATATGGGAACGAAACCTCCGAATGAACCAGTCTGACGACCTGGTGTCCGACGCACGATGCGCAGTCCATTAAGAAAGCAGGGAATATATTGAACTAGGAACTTATAACGGCCTTGCTTCAGTTCGAGTCGGTTAATCGAGAACAGCTGGAGAAACCTTCTGGTAGAGTGACCGGCAGTCAAGCTCAGCAATGAGGAAGGCATCAGAACTTGCCCGTCAATCTTCATGGTTCGGAACCCTAAACTGTCCCGTGGCTAGATGTGGGATGCAGATTATGATTAAAACATGGACCAAGGAGGAATACTGCAGAGGGTGGGACAACATGGATTCCTGCAGATAAGCAGAGGGGGACTGGGAGGGGACGAAGAAAAGGGACCCGCTTTTAGGTGGTCTGTTTCGGCTAATCCCCACGGAGAGGTATTTTAAATGAGTAAGAATATCACCTTACGAGAGGGCACTGTTTGACCGTTGTCTTATGTCATCTCTGTCGCTAAAAAATAGTTAATACATAATCGGTCCAGGTGAGTTTACTTGAAATTTAAAATTTTCTCTTCTTCAACCCATAAAATCAAGTAATCACACCGCACCCCGTCTAATTTTACGTTGCATCGGACATGTTTGAGTATATAAAAGATATTAGATTTGGGTGTCTTAGATTACACATACTGAGAAAAGGACAATAGAAAAAAAACTGCTAAAGTTTTAGTTTTTAAGAATAGTCTGTAGCGCAGAAAAATTAAATAAAGTGCTAACAATAGGTATTTTCGCGTGCTTGTCTGCCAGAACTATTCCGAGTACAAATGTTGAAAAGGAGAACTAAATGTTAAAGGTATACCACCAAGTTTGGGCTTGTGACGTCAGAAAATTTTTCCCGATTTTCTGAATACAAAGGAGTCCAATTACGAAGCTATTTATACTATAATGATATTAAGTCTGCCAACGTACTCTGTTTTAGAATAATGCACAATATAAATAGCTTCGTAAAAAATAGCTTATAAATTGTTTGTTATAAATAGCTTCGTAATGAGTTGCTTTGTCTGCTAATTTCCCAGTTTTTTGTGGGATTCAATTATGTGTTTGTTTTGACCTTTAACAAAACTGAATGAATGTATCAAAACGGCGAAGACTCGGGAAGTAAGGATATTATAATATTGTCGAAGTTACATTATTTGTTCTTAAAGTAACATAGGCAACAACCGAACTGTCTATTCAGTTTTACTACAGTTTAATTGTTAGCTTTGTTCCTTTACGAGCTACCGAGTATACACGAAATTGCACTAAAAGCGGCCCACATAAATTTAGGTAATAGACCAATTATCAGATAAAAAGCAAGAAAGAGATATATTTTAAGATATAATACAGTTCTATTAAATAATTATTCTCTTTCGAGCTTACAAATTTGACTAAAGGAGCTTTTAATTACAACTGCATAGAAGCAGACAATCATTAAGAAAAGAGCACGTCTATCATTCAAAATTTATAAAGCATATGTGGAATGAATAGCACAATACTCTCAACTCCTTTATTTCTAATGAACTTGGCCTAATTCTGTCGAAGTCCCCTCATATATCAATGCCATGTGAAGCCATTCAAGCAATACAATTAAATCGAATTTTACGTACCGACACAGGTACGTACAGCAAGCAGGTAATTTCTGAATTTTTAATCCTTTCCATAATTAAAACTTGGAAACTTAAGCTCCAATTTCCAAAGCAAGATAAATCACTTGGGGAAAATTTGTTCACCCCAATTAGAAGTTGGTACGAAGGAATTGCTTTGCGTCCAAACTAATGATAGACCCTCGGGTGGATTAATTGAAGTTTTATGACAGTTTGTGATGAGTTCGTGTTTGCAGTTAAAGTGGTGGAAAAACTGTTAATAGTCGAAAAAAGTGATTGACCATGGAAAAACACCGAATATTTTATCCTTAAAACTAATATTGAAAATAGAGTTATAATAAAGTCTTACGAAATTATTGAGTCAATAAGCGCTTAATATTAGCAGTAACCTAATACATAAATGGAAATAATTCTTATAAAAATATTTGTTCTTCTCCTATACAATCGATCACTTAATCGTCATGAGAAAGGTTCTCTTCCGTTTGCATTCAGAATATAATTAGCGTCGTGTAAATAGTCCCCACCTAAATGTAATTGTATTACTGTTTGCGTTACATTCAATAGTTACCAAATATTTTCGAAACTTTTAATAATTATTGTACTAGCGTTAGTAGCAATCATTAAAACTAGTTTTGAAATAAAATTTATCCTGAATATGACTCTCCTTAAATTCTTAAATCTTTGGAATTATTAAAAATGGTATTTTTGATTAGGATACAAAGACATCGAGTACATTACTGTTTTGTTATTGGTTAATTCACACAAAAACTACCACAAACTTTGCTTCGCTTACTGTTCATCTTCTGGTGGCATTTTTGCTAGCGCTAACAAAATCATCGTCAGCTCCTTTCGGGAAATTTTACCATCTTTGTCGTAGCCTACACCTCGTAGAATTGTTTCTTCGAATTCAATTAAGTCTTGTGCATCGTAGTCCTTTAAAATAATAATTAATTAATACAATGCAAAAAAAGTACCTAATTATATGTCTTACCTTTTTTACCAATTCAAGCAAGTCTTTTAGAAATCCTCGCAGCTCTTCGTTCTCTATTGTTCCATTATTATCCTGTTGAAAGAGGGAGATGAATTAGTCTCCTTTATTCAAATATATTTGAATTTAAAAGTGACGTATTTACTAAGTCCAGCAAAAAGTGACTTAGAAAATGTTCCGAGCAAAATTGAACCGCGTGAGATTCCGGGCAAAAACGAATCAAAGAAAAACTTCAGGCAAAACCGATTTAACTACAAAAAGTAATGCAAAGTTAATGCAGTTAAGTCGTTTTTGCCCAGAGTTTTTCTCTAATTCGTCTACGCCCGGTATTTCAGGTGGCTCGTTTTTGCGCGGAACATTTTCTAAGGCACTTTTGCTCGGATATTGTATTTAGGTAATTTTTACTCTCAGCCCCTCAAATCGTATTACGATTGGGAAGTAGTTTTAGAACAATTAGATTACTGATAGATAAAAAAACAGCGATTTTATCAGTCTTATATATTTGGAGATTCAAACTTGAATATTATTTGAAATAAAAGCTTCCACTTTTCCGGGCGTAGAACTCTTTTTAACCGACTTCCTAAAAACAAAGGGCTTCTAAGTTCGACGCGTATTTTTTTAATGTATGACCGGGCATAATTTCGTGACGCGTTTACCGATTTGGATGATTTTTGTTTTGTTTGGTAGAATATGTTCCCCGATTGGTACCATGTCAAAAGTGAGATTGAACCTAACTTGGCAAAGCGTGAACCGGTTTATATGGTTCTTTTTTTGTTGTGTAGAGTGTGGTACGCCACTGCTATTAGGATAAGAAACTTGAACCTAGGGTTGGGGAGGGAGAGTGGTAGTTTGACTTCTTAACGTCTGAACCAATTTGGATGATTCATTTTTCTTTGTGCAGAGCATGTTCACCGATTTTTTGGTTTTGTTGGGTGAGGGGGGGGCAGTTATAGTGTATGACCTCCCCCCCCAATTGCTTATATAAGGAAAAATTTTGACTTAGGGTTTGGGTGGGGGAGGGGTAGCCCATTTTTATAAAGCGTGGACTGATTTGGATGATTCCTTTTATGATGTATAGAGAATGTTCACCCATTAGTATCACGACAAAAATTTAGGGGGTAAGCTAGTGTGGGAGAAACCGCAGAACTTTACTTATTAACGAGTATACCGATTTATAAGATTTTTTTTTGGTGGACCGGGGATGGTGGCGGAGTGGAGCTTAATCTCGTAACGCGTGGATATATTTGAATAATTCCTTTATTGCTGAAAACAATATCTTGCTCCATTTGTATCATGATAGAAATTCTGGCTTAGGATCAGGCAGTGATATAGAATTTTACTGAAGGGGGGGGGGGGGGCAATTTTTATAAATGTTGTTTATTGTCCAGAAAATTCGTTAATTTGATGATTTATTATTTAGAATTACTTAATTGTGCAGAGCAATCCGCCAATGGAGGTACCCTTTACATCTAATGTTAGGCGATTTGAAGAAGGCGTTTGACAGCGTTGATCGCTAGTATATCGGGGCAGCTTTACGTAAGGGAGGCATCCCAGAAAAAATTATTACCATTATAAAGGAGCCCAATGTGACGTCCTAGAGAAGGTCGCAGAGCAGGGCTTAAGATCAATGCTACTAAAACCAAACTTTTGAACTTGAACTCTAGGAGAGAAAATTACATTTATTTGGAAGAACAGCAAATAGAATAAGCAGATAAATTTTGCTATTTCGAAATTATGGCAGACGGCGGAGAAATTATGGCTGGCGGAGGTTCGCATCAACAAGGCTTGAGTTACATTAAATACTCTTGAAGAGATCTGGCTCAATGATAACATTTCCAGACTCGCGATACTCTGGATCTGCGAACCGAACGTAAAATTTGTTCCATTGTACGGCTATTCAACATGGAAAGTTACCTCATCTAAGCTACAAGCCTTCGTCAACCGGTGTCTCCGCCTCATTCGCAAGCAAAATTGGTAATGGATAGGTCACACACTAAGAAAAGGGCGAGTTGGTGTAGTAGACGCCCAATGCCCACACAAGGGGTTAAAGGAACCAGAAAGAGATGTACATAATATGAAGGGCCTGTAATATACTGCCTTCGATTAGGGTCAGAAATTAATAATTTGTTAAGGAAAGGATGACTGTTATCAGGTTGCACTTAAAAGTTTTCTTTTCCAATTAGTAGAACTAACGGACGATAAAAACTTCGAACAGGATAATGCGCCCATTCATACTGCGGATACAAAAAAAAGTGGGTTTAAGTTTCAGTTTAACCTAGATTTAGCGAAGAAAAATTGTTGCCTTTCAGAATATTTAAAGTGTAAATTGTAGAATCTCGAAGGTAAGCAATAATAAAAACACAAGCAAATCGATCAGTTATTTCTTAGAATAGAGGTGCAATTTCTATCAGTTTCTTTACGCGACTAGTATATTTCTGTTACATACAGCTGTTGCAATAATTAATTTAATTTTATAGATTGACCTATGCATTCATGTGTTAAAACAGGATTAGAACTTATTTTTCTTTTATAAGAATAATAGTTTCACCAGAGAGACTATGAAAACGCATTTTAATAAAAGCTTTTAACACTTTTCCTAGAAGTTTTACTTACCCTGTCATACAGAGAAAACACTTTCTCTATATCCTCCTTTGTTAGTTTGGTGGCACCCTGAAAAAGAAAAGTACGCATTAAAAGGATGCATTTCATTTCAGATAAATTGCAAAGAATATTTTATTGTTATACTTTTATAATTTCTATGCAAAAATAAACAAGTAAAAGTACTAAGGCCATGCAGCTAGAAGGGTCCATACCGGCGTTCTGTTGAAACTGAGCACATCATGCAACTTGCATAGTAAGTTAGCACTGCAAACTTCCTTTGGTTTAATAATTTTCATTCTTAGTCCTTTCTCAAGTACCTGCAGAAGT
This sequence comes from Leptarthrus brevirostris, assembly GCA_964036015.1. Classification (NCBI taxonomy): domain Eukaryota; kingdom Metazoa; phylum Arthropoda; class Insecta; order Diptera; family Asilidae; genus Leptarthrus; species Leptarthrus brevirostris. The sequence continues at coordinate 138,196,646 of OZ038372.1, read as the reverse complement.
AGTTTATAGCCGATGGAAATTAGTCATTAAGAGAGTTAACTGCCCGCAAATAATGTGGTCTGCTGCCGTTAAAATTTATGCCCGCATGTATCACAGCCGAGAACGACGATCAGATATCTTGGCTCATGACACCATACAGGTATGGCTGGTTAATTTAATTACACATTCAAAACCCGACGGTAATAGGTTCATTAAGGTCCCATTCAGGGGCTTCCTCGTCCATTGATATCACTTAAACTAATCTGCTCTTGCATAACGTACGATTTCTATGCTGGTTTAACTTCGTTAATACCAACTTCCTCAAGAATGCTTTAATATACAAGTGCTGGAAGAGTTTTAATATAATTCCAAAGCCGTTCGACCTAAATGGAAGCTAATGGCTGTAACAAACGAAATGATATAGCCAGTATAATGGACAGGAGTCCACTGTGGTATTAACAGGAAAGCTTTATTGATTTTTAGTTTGATAAATGATTGATAAAGGATAAAGAGATCAGGACTTTCAGTCCATATAGGCAATGACCCGAGAAAGAAGGTTCAGAGTCATATTAAGCCCTTCAATCGGAAATACTGATTAGTTTCAAAAGGGAATTTCAGAAGTTTGTGAATTTTGAAGGGATAAATCCCACAGGTATTTGATTAAAAATTTCTAGTCCCAAAATATTTTGTGTGTTCAAAGATAATATTTGGTTAAAAGGTTGGAAAACAAACCAACTTATGTTACCTTGGTTGATTAAACTTTCCCTATGTCTTCCTTAACTTAAACGTGTATTCGTTCCCAAATTATAAGCAAGAAATCTGCAAATAGCTTAATTGAGAAAATTAACTTAACCTTAACTTAAATTGCAAGAACATTAACTATGAACCAACTACCCCTATAACAAGATTATATTTTGTTGAAATACTTTCACGTTGTTCGTTAGTGTAAAAATTACGTTGGAATGCTGTCGAATCAAAATGGAAGCCACGTCTAAATGCAGCAAAAGTTATGCAGATCCTTCTCAATTCAGACTCAGCCTTTATAATGACGAATGCAGATTTTGTCTGTTTTGGAGCAGTTCCAAAAAGGATAGATGTGGCTTGGCGTACTACAAAAGCTCTCAACTGTAAGAAGTTGGCACGAGATGACTGAACAATTTAAACTTTAAATGCTTGGCAGTAACTTACCCGCTGAGTGAAATTTTGGTTCGCTAAACGAAGACTAAGCCAAACAGTCATTAAGAGTTTTTTGCGGGAGTTCAGTATTAGGTTCAATAAACAAAACGAATATAAATGAGGATTTATTTGTTCGATGAATAATTGATGGCTTCGCTTATTTAGATATCGCCTCGGTAAGGCTATATAATGAGTCCTTGTGACTAAGTCCTTAAAAATTCAAAAAAAATCATTATGCAGAAAACACAAGCTTTGCCCTCGTCGATGAAATACACATTTATCTTGTGTTTCTGAAATTTTGAACGATTTTGGCCTCACATAAATCATTTGAGGTGAAGTTTAAATTTCTTTCTCTGTTCGTATTAAATATCAAAAGACAGAAATTCAAATGTCAAGTAATTTACGACAATTTAATAGCATCAAATAAATCAAAAGTCGGGATAAGAAAATACCTTTGACAATTACAAAACACCTTTGTAACAACAATAACAGCTCCACACCCATCTAAGCAAGCGGTTAGAATTTATTAAAAATGGATCACTGCGTAAAAGTACAACGTTTTGATTTTATTGAAACACATTACCTTGGTCCATTTAGTTTTGAGAATGAGTCTGGCCACGAGCTGTAACTATAAATAGAAGTAGCAGCCATTGAAAACTCAGAGGTATGATGCCTTTAATAGGATCCGGGATTAAGGGATCGGTCGGAGTATCTCCTCAAGAAAAGCTCAATATCCTGTTGTAATTTAGTTGAGTAGGAAAGGTACAACTGGATATAGTAAAAAATTACCAAAATAAAAAAAGATTTGGCAGATTGCAAAGGTAAGAAGATCGAGGCAGACCTTTACAGATTTAAGATCCGCAAGCAAGGAGAGAGCAGCAGATAAAGTTGCTTAGAAGGCAGATGTGGACTAGATGGTCAGGTAGTTAGCTGACAATCCGAAGACATCTGTCCTCACTGATTGAACAGGAGAGGCAGAAGGTCCGACTAAGCGAATCCCAGGTGAAGACTTAGGTACATAACAGAAAGGTAACTCCGTTGGCAGTGGAGAATCAACGACGGCCACTGGAATAAAGGCGGTTGAGCTACGACGGTCCCAGGTACGAGTTCATATCCTAGCAAGGGAAGGCTTGAGCCGACCCGAGCAAAAGAATGAAAGTCGGGCCTAGAAAGAACGTACAAAGTTTGTGATAGAACTTAGGTGGGGGAAAAAACCTACTCCTAGTACGCGGCGAACTATCTCCTTCTCCGTGTCATGGACGCTGGTACGGAAAAGCGTCTTGAAGACAATCGTCTGTTAATAAACAGCTCTTTTGGGAGCCATTGACTCCCTTCTCGAAAAAAGCGGGTGACATCGTGGTGAATTCAGTGAGCTTGGAGGACGGGTTGATCACAGGCCAATGCGCTGGATTTTCTCGGTGGGGGGGGGGGTTATCTAATTTTATAACAAAATAAATAAAGGAGCTATACAAAGATTACTATCAAAACAAATGGTTCAGTCAAATTGTTCCTTATGAAGAAATTCATCACACTAAGGTGTGTGAACTAGAACTCCAAGACCTGGTTATATCACACCGTCAAGGAATTGTCCTTTCCTGCCAAGGCTGTGCTTTAGCATCATAGGGCATCCCCTGAGCTTTGGCAACACCATATATATAAAAAAAAACCTTTGGGATGGAATGAACTTGAAGGTGGATCGCATTGATACGAGTATAATTAAGAACATTAGGGGGGTGATGATATTTGTGCAGGGAAACCTGTGCGCAATGATATGATACTAAAAAGGCTGAGGAACCAAAAGTCCTGCAAAGCAGATACCTACAAGTGGGAGGTGTCTTCGGTAGTGAGATATGGGTCAAGGCCACAGGCGGCACCGTCATGACGGTATGGTGTCCGGGGTGGGTGGGGGGGGGGGGTGAAGTCAACTGTCGGCCTTCGTTACTTCCTTCGTTAAGTTTCAGTCAGCCAACAGAAATCGGCGGAAAAGCCGTTTGTAGATAGGGCTACTGGCAGTCAACCTAACTAATAAGGGGTACGCTAGTGTGGAAAGAGAGGTGGGCCCATACCGAGAGAGGTGGGTGGGATCACTTTGAAAGTTTGGTAACTCAACCTGCATTACAGTAACGCGACATCAGGTATAATGTGCCAATGTTTTTTGGAAGAGAAGCTGAACATAGTGCTGCTGCAGAACCCTGGATATTCTATATGCCAGACCTTTCGGTTGCAGGTAGCCAGCCTCTGGGGAGCTGGAAGCGCTGAAAAAAGAGAGCAGAACGGCTATCAACCAAGCTACAAGGAGCTAGTATGTGGAAGTCTGGGGCAGATACAAAGCCTCAGAGAAAGAGACGAAAGAAAACTTTACGTAGAAAGAAGAGCGAGTCGGGAGGGACTGCTGTTCGAGTACGAGAAATATCCGTGACGTCTGCCGACTTCAGAATATGGTGTCAAATGACCCTGTATCCCCACCCGGATTGGTTCGAGATAGAACGGGAAATATGTCGGACACCTAGGACGACAAAAATGAGATGCTGCTGGAAATTCACTTTCCGGAAAGCTACAGATTGGACATGCCGTGGCCTCTGAGGTAACAGCGTGCTAATGCCATGAATCGATTTCTGGCGAAGGGGACTATGTCTCTTGAGGGGTTAGACGATCTATTAAGTCGTTTGAACCGTTCAAGGCAGCAGTATCAAATGGAGTATGCCCAGCCCTACTCTAGTGGGCCAGTGAGATTGTAGTACCAATACTCAGGTGCATATACATCGCATGCTTAGCAATATGGTATATCCCGGTTTCGTGCAGAGAGGCTTAGATTTTATTCATACCAAACCAGGAAGAAAAGACAATACTGAGCGGAGTTTGACGACCTTTCTATTGAAAACAATGGAGGTGATTGTGGTTTATCATATCGAAGGGACGGTGCTAATTAAGTAGGATCCAGCACGCTTATTGTTATAAGGTTATAGTTTCGCTGATCGGCGAACAAAAGTGCGCGAATTAGTAGAGGGCGTAGGCGTCTGTTATTAATCAATATTTCACATGATGATGAGTTAGTTAGGAGTGGGAAACTGTCGGCTTGATGGGTGCCCCGATCAGGCTCACAGTGGAAAACATACGTATATAGATGTCAATTTTGAAGCAGTGTTTTTTTTTCATTAAAATGATATGTCAGTAGACAGAAAAGAGAGGGAGCACAAAATTTTTTTTAAATATTATAACTGATTTTTCCAAATATAGTACTCATATTTGTAGACCGAAATTATCTCTAATTCCAGTTACTCCTTGTGGGGCATGTGGCGAGAGAAGAACTTCAACCGATTCGAGACAATGATTGCAAGTGGACCGATAATTTCAAGTAGATTCCGAACAACTAAAATTTTCTCTGCAACCCTCATCGCCTTTTTTGTAAGAGCTGTGGCCAAAGCCTAGGGGACAACCTTTGATGCGTTAGCATGGCTTTGGTCAGAAGGGTAAGAAGTGTGAGGGAAGTTTAATGTCTTTTTTTGCATTGCATAATCCTAATGGCCGCCGGTGGGATTCGAACCTGGGACCTCCAGATTGGAATTCCGGCACGTTATCACTTACTCCATCGACACCGAAATTGTAATTTACCATTTACAATATTTTAGAAGAAGACGTTTTGTACAAGAAAATATTTAAAAAGAAATTATTTGAAAAGAATTTAATTTAAAAAGAAGAGATCTACGAGCTCTGGGAGGGCTGTCCAAATTACCACCTTTACCAACCAGTCAACCAAAGCATATTTTCAAAGGAGACCAATATTATTTTTAAAAATGTTTATAAGAAATTAAGAAAGTATAAGTAAAGTGTCTTCTCACAAAGAAAAGTTAAAGGTAAAAGGTTCAATTATGTAAATTGTACCTAAATAAGTATTATATAAAACAATAGTGAACTAATTTTATTATTAGCACTTAACAATTTTTTATCATTTCTGTGTTTTTTACACAAACCTGTTGAAAAACGACTAAAAAGTTATTATACGTAAGCTCGTATTTTCGGTCCTTTTTTTAATACAAAAAAAAAATACAGTCTTGAAAATAACTATCAATATAAAAAATATTGTATTTTAATATTTTGCAGTACTATTGTTTACATATGAGTATTATATATTGAAATTAGAAAAAGACATTTATATTCTTAATTTAATGCATATGATCTAAAAAAGCAAAAAAGAAAAATTAACAAATAAAAATCCAAAAAATTTCATGCAAACACATTACATTATTTACAGAACTAAACGAAAACAACAGAAAATATTTAACACGCAATACTCACTCCAATGCCTTCCTTTAATTTATAAGAGACATACGTTCATTTATAAAATTTTGTTAAAAAAAAATTTGGATGCGTTTAGTGCAATTTTGTAATGATTGCAGAGTACGAAATGGCAGTGATAAGTAATATTTCGTGAAGAAGAAATAGTAGTAGCAAGCCAGATGCATTTCGATAGGTTTTGTTATTAGTTCATTCAATCAGAGAGTAGAAAGTGTTAAGCGGTTCATAAGAAATGGGAAAAAAGAAAATTAATTTTAAATTTTTTTTGTTAATTTATTTTATATTTTCATTTGATTATTTTTTAAGATTTTTAAAATGCATTGGGAATCTACAAGTAAAATAAATCTATCTCACACAGAAAATTAACTGAACAAACACCTCTATTGGCGGCATGCTTCTAAATTATCTTCTTCATGTCTTGTATTGATTTTGTGCAATTCTAAGTTTTAGTGATTCAAACAGATTTTTCTAAGTCGATTACTGCTTTGATTAAATTTATTAGAGCTTAAAAAGTTTTCAGCTAAATTAATTAATAATAATAAACTTTATTGCTGGCTGGTGTAGATAAGATTTACAATCTTTTAAGAATTTGGACATAGACGTCTAGAAAGTGATAGAAATATGAAAAGTAAAATTATGGTGAATTATGATATTTGTAAATAATATATGAAGTTTCTAAGCGAAGACAATTATAATTAAAATAAGAAGCTAATATTACGTTAAGCAATTTTTAACGCGTGCCGATGATGTCCGCTAATTGGATGCTAAAAGGGAGACTATTCCATTGGCGAATGATTTGAACAGGGTAAGAACCCTCCATGACTGATTTATGAAAGCGCGGTATTATTATGTTTCTATTACGTTGTGAAGTGATGGAATTAAAAAAATTATTTGAGGTACTCAGGTTTGATTGAATGTAACAAACTATGCATAAAAATCAGAGCCCTGTGCTTTTGATAACAACTCAAAGAACAACCGGGCAATCGGGGCTGGAAAAGCAAAACATGATCGAATCTCCGCACTTCGGAAATAAAGCGAATGCAGTCGTAGAAAGAAATTTCCATTTTACGCGCACAGATTCTATCTAGCTTAGGAAAAAGGCTTCCGAACAGAAAATAAGGTATAATTAGTGCTAGACTATCATATATTCTACTAAGCCTAGCCTTTATGTTGTCGCAACATTTCATATGTTGGTTCAAAACGGCCCAACGATTAGTTACCTTACTTAACAATGGCAGGGGAAAGTAGTTCAAGACTTTTTAGAGCTTAGCAGCAGACGATTATATTTGAACCAAGTGTAAATTCTATTCAGGTCAGAATTGATGCGTGCTATATAGTCCTGAAGAAGCCCGATTGGTCGGCTTAGATATAATTGAACGTCATCTGCATAAAGATGGATGCTGACCTCGCTGACCACCAAACAAACTGAATAGAAACGGACCTAGAATGAATCCTTGGGGCACCCATAGCAATAGAGATAGCGGCGGATAGATAGGAAGCTAAAGGACGTGCTCAAACCCTACAAAAGTGTCAATGATAAAAGTCCAGCATGCTCACATCCAAGTTTTTGAAGAAGAATTATAATTTTCTAAAAATGTCCAAAATTTCTTCTAAAAAAGTCTAAAAGTAGAATGTGAAATTCGTTCAGTCATTCGTTTCCTCACGTTCAAATTGAGGGTGAATCCTTTCTCGATTCATTTATTTATCTTTTACTCCTACTGTGTGGAAGTAAAAAAAGTGTTTTTACTTTTTCTATCTTCCAATAACTTCCACCAAGAGTTTATCGAAACGAATCTTTCTGATGAAGCAATATTTAACCAGTATTGGTATTTTATGAAATTGATGAACTAAAAATCCTCTTCACAAATAATTCTTATAGGAGTTCGTCAACTTCCAAAAAATTCAAAGTTCAGTCTTCACAGAGGAAAATCATGGCATCCGTATTTTGGGATCGGAACAGGATTTTGTTGGCCAATTTCATGCCCAAAGGAACCACTATCAATGCTGATACATATTGATAATAATACTAAAGAAGTTGAAAAAAAATCAAAGACAAAAGGATGGAAATGCTGATTTGTGATGTGTCACTCCTTCACGATAACGCCAGACCTTATACCGCCCGGCTCTTCCCAAGATCTGCTCGTGTCGTTTGGATGGGACATTGCGACTCACCCACCCTACATTACAAACCATACACCATCGGATTACCATCTTTTCACCAAATTGAAGGAGTTCATGGGTTGACAGCGATGAAGAGGCGAACGATGAGGATTTCACGGAGACTGTGAAAAAGTGGCTTAAGGAGGTGGAGCGGAAGGTATACGACGATGGTATACAGAAGCTGGTGTGCAGGCTTCAAAAGTGGATTGACCTCAACGGCGATTATGTGGAGAAATGATAGCATATTATTCTGTAAATTTCATTAAAATATATCAATTTTTTGATTTTTAACAAGTGTTGTATTATTACTTTCTGGACGTCCCTCGTATGTAATATTCTTTTGGTAATTGTACCTTAAACTTAAAATGCATTTTTCAAACTACGTTTTAATTTCATGGAAAAAATAAAGGAGCTATACAAAGAAAACTGTCAAGAAATGGATGTACATAAAATATGATATATTATGCAATTAAAAAATAGGGTCATATACATTTCAGGTTATTTTTTTTAGTATTTTAGTCAAATTTTTCCCAATCAGAAAATTTGGGTGCGCACGAGTTGGCTACAGTGATCTTGAGTGACCTTGTCGCGTTGAAGTTACCATCACGGATATGGAACGACTATTTTATTAGATGAACGCCATATTTCCAGAAAATTGGCGTAAGATCAATACAGTGTTAACAAAAGATCATCTTGTAGGGGAGTTCTGTGCAGGGTGGCACACTGGTGAGATTTCGACTTTCTAACAGTGACAATACCATTATTCCGACTGTTATTGACACAAAAAAAGTCAACCTCAATTTTCACCTTAAAACGAACAGACGCAAAAACATAGCGTGTGCTGAACAAAATGTGAAAAAACTTCTTCAAGAAATCGACAAATCAAAATTTACATTATTTACTGTACTCATGAAAAAGATAAAGTAAAAAAGTATGGTATGCGCTCGCTCACATTTTGAATGTATTTTGATGTATTGTATTGTTTGATGTTTGAAATCGTCATTGAATAAAATTTAATTAAGTAATAATATAATCAGAGCTTTTTTGAATTTTTGGACATTTTAGTATGGTAGAGTGCAGACCAAAAAAAACCGATGACGGTATAACCGATTATATTGCATTTCTAAATGCAATCAAAGACACCATCATCAACAATATGTCTGTGAGATCCGCAATAGGAGCATACAATATCACATATACTAGTTTCCGACGATATCTCACCAAATTTCGAAAGGAAGTTTCGGATATCAAGGTGTTGCTGATGACGAATTTAATAAAGTGGTTCGCCATATTGCATCGTATTCGACTCCCACATTGGTTCGTTAATGATAACTTTGATGTTTTAACGACTTAATTTGATTAAAGTGAATTTATATTGAATTTTTTTGGAGGTTTTTGATGAAGATCAAGGAAATTCGCTGGTCGAATATGTCATCTTATGCTGTCAACATTATTATGGACTGAGCATAACACAGTTGAAACAATCGTCACATCAATTCGCTATAGAATTGAACGTCAGTTATCCTGAAACCTGGCTGGTAGTGGTACTATGTTTTTATGTTTCGGCATAAAACGTTATCCCTGCGCACACTCGAGCAAACTAGTTTGAATAGTGTTAAAGCCCTTTGTCGAGAAAACGTTGAACATTTTCCGGAACCTCGATATCATGAAGACCGCTCATCAATTCTCATCCTCATCGATATGGAACATGGATGGGACGGGTTTTTCTACTGTTTCGACAAAAAATGGGAAAAATCATATCTATCAAGGGATTGAAACGTGTTGACCAGATAACGTCTGCTGAACGTGGGAGCATGACACCAGCATTCGTCGTCAGCGCAGTCGATAACTCATTGCTGCCGTTTCATCTTTTGCCTCAAAAAAATATGTTTTATGCTAATGTTTCGAGGTGGATTTTGTAAGTTTACGCGAATATTTTGTCCAGTTTAGTCGATCCACCAAAGAAAACCTGACTTTGCCTTTGCCCGACAACCATTCGACGTATATGTCGGTAGAGGCTATCGATTGTACGCATTTGACAACAGTATATCGATTTAACCTTCCCGCCGCATTGTTCCCATTCTATTCAACCTTTGGACGTTTCGGTTTTCGGGTCAGTTAATGGTCTATAAAATGCTCTTCGCAACTCATGGATAAAGGATAATCTCGGTAAAATGATCAACGTTACATTAATTCCGAAGTTCGTTAAGGAGGTGATACTACTGAAAACATTACCGCCGGTTTTCGAGCTAGGGGAATTTCACCATACGATCCAGGTGTATTTAGTGATTCCAAATTTGTTAGCCTAGGAGTCGAGGAAGCGAATGCAGAGATATCCGCTATTGAAAATGAATGTGACGTTAATGAGCAGCGGCGTGTTGTTATCGATGCAGCTGGTACAAACGCAGATGTAGATGCCCATAAAACGGCTTCGACGTGTCGAGCGAGCAGTTTATCTTCCCTGGAACGCCGAAGAAGAAGTCAAATCGTGGCCTAAAGCCACAAAAGACCATGATTTCGACTTTGCCGGAAAATGTTGTCGTTTTAAGGAACGACAAGAAAAGCGAGTAGCAGCGAAAGAGAAGAAAGAAGCCGTCGCTGAAAAGTACAAACGAAATGCGTCACTGGAGAAAGCCACGACACCGAGGAAAGCGATTTTTTTGGGGTGTGCCAACATGCATTAAAAAAAATTCAGGGGGTCAATTTTAAACCGTTGATTGTGTGAAACTACGATGTTCTCGACGACCGTGGCTATAATCTGTAGATAGGTGTTAACACTGCAGTTGGGAGGGGGGGGGGGGGTGGAGGTGGGTCTACTGTAGCCAGATATCTTCAAATACAATGGAAATAATAAAGAATACGTACGCGTTTACTTCTGTTGGTCTACTTCTACTTATTCTTTTTTTACTTTATATATACATGTAGATTCTCTATCTTTTGGGTTGGATCTGTCAGTGTACCGTTACCGGACACCTTGTGTTTATCCTGTACTATAAAAAAACAGTTTTTTAAGTTATACTGGTGTAGAGTTTAAATCAAAAATAAACTTATATTAACACAAACTTTTTGAAATGCCAGAACATTTTTAGTTTTGAAGAATTTCTAACGAAATCTTGTTCTGGGCTAAAGCTCACTAAGCCAGCTTCCAAAGCTGTATATTTACATCAACGATATGTTAATTTTATGTCGAGTAATGAGCAAGAAAGCCAAGGCGTACTAACGTTAAGAGAATTCCGCTAGTAATAATGAGTTTATATTAAGTTTGGACAAGCTTAAGAACAAAGTAATTTATATAATCTTTATAGTAGCAATAAAATTAGATATATCCTTCTTTCTTAAAAATTCGATATTTTCTTCTTGAATAAAATACCAATGATATTTGACAGCTTTAAGGACTTTAGTGCTTCCTAATATCGTAAAGGGAGTTAGGAACGCGCAAAACTAAAGTAAAAGAAAAGTTCTTTAGAGAATCCATATAAACTCTCAAGTAAATATTCTTCTGGTGTTTCGTGGAAAATATAATATAAGCGGCAAAAAGGAATTGAAGCACAACGTAAGAAGGATACTTTACCCAAAATATCTTTAGACTTGTAAAAATACCCTTGGGGGTCTTGTACTTCTCATGCTAAAGGATATAAGGAATTTTATGATACGAACAGGTATTCAATGGAAACCGTATCCTTCACTACCCTCCAATACAAGGCTATCCGTAATAAATAGTGTGCGAGTTCAGTAGTGGAAATGGTTTTGGTATCACATTTAGAATCAAATTAATAACAAATGTTCAGCACGCCTTCGAAATCATTCTCATAGGTTTACGACTACGTATACGTACGTCCCTTACAGGAGCAGATAAAACAAGATATTTCGGTACGAGAATATGGTAGTTTTGTATCCCAAAATTAATTACATTTTCGGACGCCTTTAATTAAGGGATAAATGTCTGTTGGTCTCGATTATGTTGTTAGTCAGCTTGAGGTGATTAGGATAGGTAACGAAAACGATTATTAATTGCATGTTTTTTCAGCACTTGGGGGCATATTTTATCTTTCTGTTCAACGAAGCCATAATTTTCTTTATATTCCAAGAAGGGTGTGGTTAGGATATTAACGAATTTAGAAATAGAGGCAAACTCGTATGTTAAAAGTTAGAAGATACACGAATTTATTGAAATAATTTTTCTCCAAATCTCTTTTACCAAAAAATTAAAGTTTGAAATATTTACGATAAATGGGAAATTATTTGTTTTTTCCTTTCAGCTGACATAGGGAACATGACAAAGTTTTCGAAAGCAAGAAAATATGTTTTGCTTTAAAAGTTAGAAAAAAAATCCAAGGCAAAACTTTAAGTTTTATTTTCGTTTGCCATTTCTATGTCAGGACGTAGTTACCGTTCCACATCCATTTTCTATTTATTTCATCTTGTAGAAGGCTGAATAGCCTGTCCGTGCATACTCTGCATTTGCGATTTTTCAAGTAGTCGTTCCGCGTAGCTCCTCGAGGAAAATAAATGCTATTGTTATGCACAGGAAAGGAACAAGTTATTCTTAGAATTATCATAAAGATTTTCAGTTCTTTCTCACAGTTAGGAAAAGAACATTTTACAGTGAATTCGAACAGGTTCCGCTAAAGTTGTTTTCTCACTTTTTTATTTCATCATAGAAATAACTCTATGGCTGCAAATGCTATTCCAGCAGAAAGTAGTACATATTTCATTGGAAGGAGAATTACGAGAAGTAAATTACGTTAGCTTACGTTACGTGAACTGCTTTTCTTCTTCAATTTTATAGTTTCAAAAGGACCTGAATACGGAATTAGCATTCTTGATTAATTTGAAGGTGCTGCATTTATGCCATATTTTATGCAATGAGTGTCCTTTGAGTTTACATAGCCTAAGGCTTTGACTTAATTTATTGCTACAGTCACTGAAGGATGTTTTATTTAAACCTGCTGATGAAGCAAACAAAATTTACCTGCCCTAAATTGCTGCGGCGCACACTGGTCCCACATGAAATTTTTTGGTTCAAAAATGGCCAGAGAGTGCAGTTCTTAACCGAATGAAACATTTTTTTTTAAACTGCAGCTTGATAATTTCTTAACAGATTCTTCGGAGCCCAAAATTTAAAAAAATTTTAATTTTTAAATATTTTAAGTTATAAATGAGCACCCTTAAAACCTTTAATTGTCACTTTAAGTCACTTTTGAGCCTCCACATGGCAGCAGACTTTAAAAAAAAATTCATCTACAACCTAAAATATACAAAAATTAAGATTTTTTTTAAATTTTGGGCTCCGAAGAATCTGTTAAGAAATTATGAAGCTGCAGTTTAAAAAAAATGTTTCATTTGGTTAAGAACTGCACTCTCTGGCTATTTTTGAACCAAAAAATTATATTTGGGACCAGTGTGCGGCGTTCTGTTTTGGTGTTGGTGATCATATGGAATTGTTGATGGAAATAGATCCAATGAAAATATCGTTATTTTTTGCAAAAGATGATTAAAAAGAGCAAAATACTTATTGGACAATACAATGCCAACTTTTAGAAAGTGTTTTTTGTGTTGTATATCTTTTACAATCGAAATTTAAAGTACAACATGCCACGGCATCATAACGTTTCAAGGCGTAGAGGATACAAACTCTTTGCAAGAAGAAATGTCAAATGGCTTGACGTCAGTATGGTTCTATAAAAGTGTTGTTTACGTGAAATTTAACAATTTAGCTATTTGGCGTAGTGAAATCCCAGACTCTTTAACAAGGAATTCATTATTTCTGCCAAAAGTTCTTGCAAAAGGGAAGCTACTTTGCTTTTCTTGGTAGTCTGATAAATTATCAAGAAGGCCGAAATATTTAACTCAAAATATTTATGGGGGTTGTACCTGAAATTGCATGTTTTTTATGAGTTTTTAATAAATTTTTCTCATGATGGCCCTTGTGCTTGAGGATTTTTCTTTGGTACATTTGGATTCCTCATGTCTTTGCCTATAATTTTCTGCTATTTAAAAAACAATACCTTCTATATAAGGAGCAGGAGGCGGTGTAAAGTAAGAGGGTGAATTTAGTTGTAAAAAGCTTGCACGCATGATTTCTCATGAACCCTTCAATATAAAAAATAAAACAAACTCCATTGGAAAGGTCTTTTTAAAAGCTACAAATTGTTATAGGATAGTTTTTTTTTTAATTTTTTGAAAAAAGTTATTTTAGTTTAAAGAATCATGGAAAAAATTATGCCATTTTTACAGCTTGAAAAATTAATAACTTTTGCCGGGGTTAAAATTTTTAAAATCCCAAATGACAATTTGAAGAAAACTCTTTGAAAAATAACTGTGCCAAAAAAGAACTCTATAGGGCAAACGGTTTCCAAGAAACCTTGGGCGTAAGATTGTAAAAATAAGTTCTGAGAAAATCCACTTTTAAATTTAGCAACGTTTTAAAATACGTCATTTTACAGAGGTGCGCGCTATATTCGTTCTAAAAAAGCTATTATGAATTTTGCTCAATATAATACATTTTTGTAATTAGGAAAGATCAGAGAATCAAAAAGGCCAAAAAACCGAAAATTGATTTTTTGAAGGTACTACCCCTTAAATTCACTCCTCGCTTGTCAAAAGATTGGTCAATTAATACAGTAATATCGTGTAACATGGGGTCCATGTGGAACTACTGCAAAGGCCATGTATTCTCTAGATCTAGACTTGACCGCGATAATGTTTTAAACCAGAACCATAACATTTTCTCTTATTGACAGCCGGCGTATGAGTATTTTGGTTAATTTCTGCTCTGGTTAATCAAAAAGTACGTGCTCACTGCTTCTATAAAATGATGTTACTTGTTCTTGTTTTTCTTGAAACAAATTATTGCCGGTACTGAAAGAAATGTCCTATTTCGGATTCTGGTGTTCTTTTGGGTGTTCTTCTGTTCTGCAGTCATTATAGCAGAGTGCAAAATTACGATTCTTTTTTTTCCTGTAATTAAAACAAGTGCCGGAGTATATACATTCGGAAAATGTATAGGAAACGCTATAACAATGGATTCTTTGAAGTGTCCTGATCAAAATTTTTTCCATACCCCCCCCCCCCCCCCCCCCCCCCCCTTAAATGAACTCTTCTTCTACTTCTTCTTCCAAATTGGGTTTGAAAATTTTTGTTCCTTCAGGAGGTGTGCTCACTTAAATGCTTGTAAGTCCTTTCAAGGACATCGCAAGACCAACATGGTACCCAACATGCCATAATACACACTTACAAATTTTCAGTTATTGGAACTCAAACATGAATATTGGGAAAATGTTGCATAAAATTTTGGTATCTTATCCTTGTTTCTTTAAAATTTTTACACCAAGCATATAATTTTTTGTCTTTCCTTAAGAGGCTCTCAGGAAGCTCTTTACACAAAAAAAGGATTAACTCGATATCTGCAGCCATTCAAAAGTTATTAACATTTTTAATTTTTTTTTGTAATTACCAACACGGCTAATGAGATAAACGTAGTGCTGCTTCAAAACGAAGTCCTTTAGATATTTCTTTGTTGGTTCAGTTTATAAAGACATCCATATGATATCGATAAAGAAGTCAGCGGAAGAAATATACAAAAAGAGCATTTGCGCTTCTGGAGAAATTCAAAATTCAGTTATTTGAGCGATCCAGTCTTGCATATAATTTATAAAGTCGAGGGAAATTGAAATACTTTTTCTTTATGATTACGGAAGAAACCTTTTTGGTGGTGGTCTCTAGGGCAGTGCCTAGTTTTTTGCGGTTAATCTGGAACTCGGTGCCACAGTGATTTAAAGATCCGTGGGTTCTTCTTTTTTTTTTATAAAAGCCGTTTTCTTTATAATAAATAACTACTTGATAGCAAGTTGAGTAGCATTTCGGATAACTGTTTTTTATGTTACTGCTCCTTAAGTGGTTCCTTTGAAAAGGTGATGTTCCTTTGAAAGGAGATGTATTCCCAAGGATCGATATTCTGTGTCTGACAGTGGCCGGGCACTCGCAAAGGATGTGGAGTGGTATCTCGTCCTAGGTGGGGTCAACTGCTTTACCGATTTTTCCTAACTGCTTTCAGTTAGTCGCCGCATTCTCTGGAAGCCCACTGTGACCAGTACTTAGCAGAGAGTTACCTTGTTTATTGTCCCGAAAGTGTACCGGCCGTAATTTCACTATGTTAGCCTCTTTGCTGCCGCTTGGCTGTCAACGCCTACTCCACTGACACTGGTAGTCGTTGTTGCGTATATTTATGTAATGCGGAACAAGCTTGCATGCACCTGCCGGGAATATTTTGATGTGTGCTATTTAGTCAGTATTCACTCGAAAATAGAAGCCAGGATAAACGCTTAGTATAATGCTTTGATCGTAATCCGAATAAATTAGATTCCTTCAGCCTTGCGGTAGCATAGTTTCCAATGGTGTTGTATTAATAGCTCATAGCTCCGGAAATGTTAAGATATGACGGTCTTTGAAATTTAGTGATCGACTTTAGGTTTCAAAGTTTCTCTGAAGCAATCTACCAGACTTTATTTCTACTTTCAGTAACCCATTGTAGGGCATGGGACGGGCGAAGAACCTATAATTTAAAGTTGTCTTCCAAATTCCACTGCAGCTGGTTCTTTTTTATCATAATCTACTGTATATTGTTAGCAGAAAATAATTATGGGTCGCAGCCAGTGGCATTCGAACCTGGGACCTCCGGGATGGAAGGCTTACTTACTTAGGGTTATCACTTACTTGACTACGTACCATAAGTAGGAATCAGTTAATCCAATGGTCAATGCGAAAACTGAAGCACCATTACCAAATATTCTCTTGCAGGTATAATATTGATTTTTTTCACTAAAATTTTTTCCAATAAAAAAGAACGCTGGGAACGTGGGTGGGTGTTACGGAAACATTTGTTTCATTCAAAGTATTCAATTGCTTTTCTTCTTTTAAAGAGCACTGCTTTCGTCTTTTGTGTGAGGGTGCAACTTAAAGCTTTTGTACAGCGCTTTGTGTATGTCGTAGAAGTAGTGAAAGATGAGCGAATACCTCGATGCTCCAGAGAGTCAATGCTCTCAGAGAATCTGCAGTCGATAATAAATTTTATAGCCTTCCATTGAACTTTGCCTAATGCGGACAGTGCGGTATGTTCGGCCCATGCCGGATGAAATCCAATTATCATATACCGACTGTCTGCAATAGGAAAAGTTCAAAGGAACGCTATAAATTTTTATATCTAAGAGCATTGCCTTTCTGGAGCATCGACGGAATGTCTATTGTCTCTAACTCTTCTATAGCCATTTTCAGTTTGACATGATTAAGGTCCGAAGTTACCGAAATATTGGTTTGACAGTGTAAGTGATTAGAATGCTGGTGCAGCTGTCTAGATCTAGGAATTTATAACTTTTGGTTGAATTTACATCTAGTTTTCGTTTACTTGCGAAAGGGTTCAGCAGGGAAAGACAAGATAACCCTTTAATCCTGCTGTCAACGAAAAGTCAAAGGAGTATAGTTTATCTTTATCAGAAACGCTGGTCGGTTTTAGAAATTGTTATATTTCTTGATTTTGCTCGAGTTTCGAACAGATTTATTTTCGGATTTTTTATAAATTTACTCGAGTCAAATGCAATATTTCAGTGTTTATTAAGGTTTTTTCAATAATTTGCTGATAGTGCCTCGGAACTTTCGTGATACCGATTGGCCACTTCCTTTATCCCCTTATATGTCCTTAAAATAAAACTACTTAGTGCTAAAATAATGACGACAATGCGCATTCTTGTGAAGTAATGTGTGTAATAATGTTGAAATTTCATAATTTTTGTGAGTTTGAAGATTTTTTTAGTTCATTCTGTATTTCTGATTGATTTCTCAATAAGACCACTGCCATATGTAGGGCAGTTATAATCGACGTTCTCTTATACACACTGAACGTCCATACTGTGTGAGCAAGTCAAGAAGTTTTTGCAGCATTAAAAAAAAACTAAGAAAGGATAATTGATCTGAAGTTCTCAGAGATTACAGGCCTGCCTCGGAGATAAATATCATCTAAGGACAAAGAGCAAGAGGAATATACCAGTTAAATCGGCAGCTTTTGCATAACACTCCAAGCCATAAGAACAGAACTCTGAGCTTTCTGAAACATAGTAGGTAATATTCCATCTATCTCGGTTGACTTCTATCGCTCAGAATTAATCGACATTTATCTCCTCTATTTTAGAACCCACTCAACGCGTTCTTTTACCAATTTCCTGCCGAGTCACCATCTCAGCTAAATGAATAAAGAAAGTCCTTAATCGCTTTGTCGCGTGTCGTGATATCAACGTAGCAGTAGAACTGGCCTATGCCCTTTATACGTATAAGCTCTTAGTAGAACTGGCCTTTCCATTTTATATGGATAAGGTCTTACGCTTAATTTCGAACCCAGCTTTATTTTTTTTTTAATTTCACCAAGTTTTTGAAGCCGGATAGGAAAATGTTTTTCGTTAGAAGCTGCAAGAATTTTAAGGAAATATCTGGCCTGAGCTGCAAGTCACTCCCACCTCTATACTCTCCAGGTAAAGGTACTGTAAAATTTCACGAATCTTTCCAAAACAGGATAACATGAATATGGAATAGTTTACCATCTTCTGTTTTTCTACCGTTTTATGGGTTCGAAAGTTTTAAACGAGTCGTACATCATTACCTCATTCACTATGAACCTATTAATCCATTTCCCTCACCCTTTTCATACAAAAAAAAAATATCTACCGGTATATAAAGTTTATTTTCGGGTTCTTTCAAATTAGGAATAATCAATAATAACTTGTGGTTTTATTTGTGATTGACAAATAATTAATTATTCACGAATAAAGTTATGTATTTATTCAAATAATTATTGTTATTCCCCAGGCGTAAATTTTCTTCGGCGTAAATTTTCTTCTGGTTTTGCGGTCTTTACCACAGAGAGGTAAGGGGGTCAGTTTTTGAAGATTTCTGACCCCCTTCGCCCTTGTAACGCGCTATAATGTCCCCCCCCCCTTAAAAGTAACACTCAGATGATTATTTTCACCTTAAAATGTCAATTATGTTGTGCAAAATACCGGGTGAAGAAGCAATGTAAATTAAACGAAATTTCAGCTCGCTTTGGCCCTAATCTGTGCGCGTGAAATTCATAAGTTCACGGCTTGAAGTTAAGGTTGTTTTGCTTGACCGCAATGGTCGGACTTTTAAAGTCCAAACTATGGACTCGTGGTACACGACTTATTGTGAATATTTGCCATATACATACTTCAGTGTACTCAGTGACGCGATTCTTTTCGTATGTAAATAAATATGTGTAGTGTAGATATAAACTGAGCTGTGAGTCACGAGTTAAGAGTTAGGACTTTTAATTTTAACAAAAACTTACGTAAAGCATTGCTTGACCCCCCCCCCCCCCCCCCTCCCCCTAACTGCGTTACGTAATACTTGAACGGCCCCAAGGTTGGTTTATATCCTCCCATGATGTCTAAGCTCTCGACTTCTCTATGGAATACGAACCGTTGAATAATGTCATTCTCAATTTTATGACGGATGCGTGCCCAGCGGAAGCTGTGACTCCAGGCGATTGCGGATGGTCCGATAGCTTGCTGAAAGTCTTTATAATGTAACCTCTGCCGAATATAGGTCTGATGTTTCTGGGGTAGTCGGGGCGCACAAATTTAGTTGCAATTTTTATTTATTTTTATTTATTTTTTACTGACTGAGCAAGTGGTAATGTATAGTTTCCTGGAGACTCCAGTTTATTTTACGTCATTTTTAACTTCCCAAAATCGAAACAGGAAAGGTTCTTAATTCGGCCTGTATTTTTTTATGTATCACCGCGCAAAACTTTTGAGCCTAACTACGATGTTTTTCTGTTGTAACGAATAGGTACTAGGTGGTGCTATGATAAAAATGTTATGCCTAGAGCAGGGATGAGGAGTGGAGGGATCAGTAGCCTAACGTATTAATCCGATTTGGATGATACGTTTTTATTAAACTATTTTATTTATTTCAGCTTTGGGATGATTTGTTAATTCCTTGATTATACGTTTGACTATTTTTACATACGATTACTGTTTAAGACCGCAAGGCTCCTCTTACCCATACTTTTATTTAATTACCTAGTAGCAACCGTGAATTATTTAAGAGAAGTAAGACATGAAGGTGCATTTTAAAATTAAGAATAAAACATATGCCAAACATCACGCTGATGGTTCTAAGTTTCAAGTGAGTACGAAAAATTAAATTTTCCTTTTATTATGGAAATTTTCTGAAAATGCCTGATGGTCAAACCAAAAGTTTTGTTTAATTTTCCATAAAATTACTCCGCCCTGGTAATCTGCTCGAAATTCGGCGAGCGTATCCTGCGAAGATGAACTTCCTTCTTTTAATCATCATAAATGCAAATTTAGAAATAAATTTCACAAACGTTGCAGTAAAAAATCGTTGAGCAAAAGAACAAGTGGCTGAACAAAAGGAAGAATACGTTGGCTGTGTGCCAGGAAAAATGCCGCCGGTAAGTGCTGCAGACACAAAATGGAGCGTAAATTTGCTGAAAGATATAAGAACAAATCTGCCGTCTTCTGGGAAAAACTTTCGTTAGTGGATGAAAGTGAATTTAAATGCTTAAGATGAGATTTGACGGATAAGTAAAGCGAGGAATGAAAGCAAGCGCCCACATAAAAAACTTAAAAATGGATTCGTTAACGGATAATGGATGATATTAGAAGGACGATGAGAATTTTAACGTTTAAGGATGGTATCTGAGATGATCATGGTTAAATATTGCACAAATATAAATATTTAAAAAGAAAATTTGACCCCGAGCACTAACAAGATCGGACATTTTGATAAGTGAGCAAAACCGAGTAAGTGTAGGAGGTATGTAGCTATTCACAGACAATTTCAAGATAGTATCAACAAGTATCAGGGATTTTCTTGGTTAATGTTCCGAAAAGTTACAAGCCATACTCACAAATTTAAAGAGGTTTAGGGCTAGAATCTATATGATGTTATTGGTAAATATTATGCAATTGAAAGTCAATTTTCAAGCAATTGAACTCGGTTTACGGTAAAAGGTACCTCAATATTAATAGAACCTGTAGCTATGAATTTTGTTTTAGAGCTTGAAACAAGTGAAAATTTCTATCTCACAACAATGTTGTGCAGAAAAAGTAACCTACAAATATAAATATACATATATACTTATTAGGATAATAAACTAAACATAAATTTCATTGATCAAACAGCGATGATTGTAATAAGTCTGATAGCGTAGACGAAGAACTGGTGCCTAGTTGCAAGTGTAATATGGGGCATTCCACGTAAAGCGGACAGGTAAAAAATTTTGATGTTTCTGATTTTACTAATATTTGATTATGTTATACCTATATATGTCCTCGATCCAGATACAAAATATTTTTACAGTATAAAGTCTGGTTAACGAGCGAGAGGGCTTTAAAAATTTGACTAATCGACAGGTATGCGCTACTTCGAATCCCATTACCTAGTTTTACAATAAAACAAATAACGTAGTCAAATTTATACTTCATTTAATGAGATTTTTAAATGCATTTTTTGATTTGAAAAAAAAAATATTTTTTTGGAAAAAAAATATTGAAATTTTTGAAACTTGAATTTCGCAAAGTAAATTTTTTTTAAAATTTTTTTCTAAAAATGCTTGCCAAGTTTCATAATGGGCGTAGAAGTCGTTTAGGAGCTAGACCAGTTACAGTTTCGAAGCGAAGCGGCCGGCGCCCCACGGTGCGAGTTTTTGTATGGAGTCAGAATGTTAAATCATACTTTGCGAAGCTTTAATGATGTAAATTATACGCTTCGAAACTGTAACTAGTCTAGCTCCTAAACGACTTCTACGTTTTGTCATATCCAAAAATGCATTTAAAAAGCTCATTAAATGAAGTATAAATTTGACTACTTTATTTATTTTATTGTACCTTTTTAAAACTGGGTAATGGGATTCGAAATAGCGCATACCTGCCGATTAGTCAAATTTTTAAAGCCCTCTAGTTCGTTAACCAGACATTATACTGTAAAAATATTTTGTATCTAGATCGAGGACTTATATAGGTATAACATAATCAAATATTACTAAAATCGGAAACATCGAAATTGTTTACCTGTCCGCTTGACGTGGAATATATATATCGAGGTATAAGTACAGAAATTGTTTTATTAGATCTTAAGCATTTAAGGGCCTCGATGATTAATGAAAGGCGATAAACTATAGTCGAAAAAAGAAGAAAGGTTGTTATTAATAAAAAGAAGAAATAAGATTGTTGACAGAAATGAACCCTGAGGTACACCAGCCATTATTTCGTGGGGATGAGATTTAACTCTGTTTATAATTTATACGAATTTAACGACTGACAAAACGGTCTCTATAAATTTTAAGAGTTGAAGGGCAGACCAAATACTTGCGGCTTGGCTAGAAATATCAAGAGCAATAATTTCGGACTCCAGCTAGCGCTATTATACAGTACAGTGCCATGGAATTATAACCACCACTTCGAAAACTGATTTTAAGAATTTTACCAAATATATTTTGAATCTGGCCAGTGTTACTCTCCCTATTCTTGGAATTTTTAAGTGTTTCACTGCTGTGCCCAGCATTCACGCCGACAATTTACCGTTCATTGTGATGTGCTTAGCTAAAAAATAATTGTTTGAAATCATTTCCAGATAGTCCTTTGAAGAGTGCGAATTTAACTGAATTTTTATACAAAGAATATTTTATTGAAGTGAATTTTTGAAGTGATTTTTCGTCGGAAATTTTTATTGTGTCTTACAATAAGGTTCAGAGACATTCTTAGAGGTAAATAATATATAACAAAAGTAAAAACTTCTCAAATAATTTTATTTTCTATAAAAAAATCAAAACTTTCCAGAATGGGGAAAAAACCTGATATTTGTTCCTAAAAAAAGCGGCTATTCTTGCTCTAATCAGGGGCAAAAGGCGTAGCTACAGGGAAATTTCCCGTAAGTCACTGTACTGTGGTTCAATATGCGAAATAAACAGCCCAGGGGAAGCAGCATTTGCCCTGTAAACGGGTAAATTGTAAGAAACAACTGATCATCACTGCAAGGACGGATCGGAAAGTCATTTCAACCATGTTGGAACATCGCAGGGCGCCTTTCCGCGAAGAGGCGAAGTGCAGAAGGCGGACTGAAATCCTATCGGCCGACAAAAAGAAATTGACAAAAATGATGAGAGGACTCCGATTAGATTTTGGAAAGCAGTTCCGTAGTTTAACAATAAGCGATTGGGAAAAGGTAAATTGTGTATTCAAGCTGACATATCGATTCTTTTACAATAAAACTGGAAAGTTTATCTACAAGGAATTGTTTCTGCATTTCAAGGTTCTGTTTAGCGACGAATCAACCCTGAGGGCCCTAACAGAATTAAACGTTTCTGTACGGAGACGACCAGAAGAGAAGTACCACCTTTCCTGCGTCCAAGAAACGGTGAAACATCCACCTTCAGTAATGGTTTGGAGTGTGGTGAGCGGAAAAGGTGCGGGGCGACTCTATTTTATAGAGGGTTCAATGAATCAGCATCAGTACCTGAAGGTCTTAGGTGATGTCTTTTTGCCTTACAAACGCTCTCTTGAGGCTGAAGGGGACAATATGACATTTATGCAAGATAATGTATCCTGTCATACAGCTAAATCTGTTAAAAACTTTCTCTCCTATTACGATATCCGTACTCTTCCATGGCCACCCAACTATCCAGACATAAAACCCATTGAAAATGTCTGGAGTGTATTCAAGCAGAAATTATATGCCCCGAAGAATAGACAGTGTCATCAAAAGTAAGGGGGGATGGACAAAGTATTAGAAATTTTAATGTTTTATACGACATGTATTAGAAAATCTACCAATATATATAACTAATAAATATTTTCCGACTATACAAACGGAGTTTATATAATTTTACAACCCAAGTTTTAACATTTGAAAATTCTTGCAGTGGTTATAATTCAATGGCACTGTACTGTATATTATATGGACGTCTATTTTCTGGATATGTCATTAACTGAGAGGTGATGAGTGATTGAAAAGCCTTTGATAGCACCGAGTAGTTAGTCTATAGTATAGTTGAAGGGGTCATATGCTTTTCCTTTTTTAAATACCGCCTAAACATGAGTAAGTTTCCATTGAGATAGAAACCCTCCAGTTAAGCATGTCAGGTAAAAAGGCTTCCGCAAAGGTCTAGCTAAAGCAAAGGCGCAGCATTTCAGAACCAAGGGTCAGAAACTATTACAGTAGCTTTAAACACGTCTAGATTGAAAAATATATTAAAAACTTCTTGCGTTCGAAAGTGTAGTGTCTTTTGTTTGCTAATGCGTACTTGAAAACACTGACTTTTTCGTCTGTAAATAGACCTATTTTTTAATTTTAATTTTTTTGTTTTTTCAAAAGAAGATGTACCTGGGGGTTTTTGGAGCCACTGGTCACGAATCTGATGTCAGAATTAAATAAATCCTAAATTCAAAATCGCGGATTTAAGAACCGAAAATATTGAGTCGTGTATGCAAACTTTTGCTGAGATATTCATTATTCTGATTTCTGTCTTGCTCGTATTGACCAACAATATATATTTTTATGTTTTTGGGTCAGTAAATACGGGTAGCAGTCGGAATTTCCTAATTCAAAATGACGGGTCCTAACTAACGAAATGGAGTATATAATTATACGTATGTATTTATGTGTGTGTGTCTTTATATTTGTAAACACAATTTAAATTCCACTCGCATAAATGAGTTGTTTCGTGCAAGCTTATAAAATCCCATCAGCTTTGTGGAAAATTCTATAATCTTCGGACCATTGCTGTAAAACTATTTTCTTTGTATTTATAGCAAGTGTGAATCACTTTAAACAAGGTCTAGAAAAAGATCTTATGTGTTGATTCAAAATTAGACAATAGTTCTGATTCTTCTGCAGAAGATTCTGAAGTTTCATCATCTGATAAAGAGTCAGATGAAAATGCTGCAAATCAAGATTTTAATTCAAATTCCGAAAGGAACCAGATAATGTTCGACGAATCTCATCAATTGAGCCAATTAGCGCATCTCAATTCCTTTCACGGAAAAACTAGAAATTACTATTCCTATTGATCGAAAAATGAGTCTCCACGCAGAGCCGTAGTAAGAAACTTGGGGGGGGGGGGTAAGTAAATTATAATAGAATGTGAAAAAATGTATATAGATTTAAGTTGTCAATCAAATTTCTATTGATTGTTATATTTAGGATGAGATAAATCGCAGTGCTTCAAAGGAACTCAATTTATTCATCATTAGTTACATCGATATCAGTTTTGAACATTTTATAACATTACAAATCAAATTTTCTACTCTTCTGAGCGAATCTGATTATAACTTCCTCAGCAGTTTTCAATTTCTCTATGAATACTTATAAAATAGTTTTTAAAAAAAGTTGAATCACAAAAACCGCTAAAAAGCATAAAATAATTTTTAATTTTATATCTATTAAAACATTTTGAAGTCGGTGCACGAGATCATAAGGAAGCACGAATAAATACTTTTGTTGTAGTTGTTTGGTTTGTTTCATTTGCACCGACTTCAAAATGTTTTAATAGATATAAAATTAAAAATTATTTTATGCTTTTTAGCGCTTTTTGTGAAGTTGGTTGAACTTTTTTTAAAAACTATTTTATTTTTCACTTTTTAGTGCCTTCTACTCTGCACAACAAAAAATTAACCATCAAAATCAGTCCACGCGTTAAAAAGTTCAACCCGCTACCCCACCAGCATCTCACAAAATTTTTTTTTCTCGTGGTATCAACCAGGGAACATATTCTACCCAACAGAAAAAGAACCATCCGAATCGGTCTACACGTTACAAAATTAGATTTCACCACCACCTCCCACCCCTACACCACCAAATTTTTTTTAACATGATACAATCGGTGAACATATTCTACCAAAAAGAAAAGAATCATTAAAATCGGTCGCAAAAAAAAATTTTTTCGATTTTTCATCAATTTTGACCTGAAAGTTGAAAAAAAAGTAAAAAGTATTTAAATTTTGGACTATTTCATGTGAAAGCTACATTGATAAGCTTTCATTTGCGACGCTGGAAGTGTCATAAAAGTGATTGCATCAAAAGGTATGTAAGGAAATGTGTTGACGAGATATCGTCATTCGTCATTCCACATTTTGAAATGACTTCGTTTGGAATAGATATCTCCGGATTGCATGCGGTGGGGTTAATTTTTGGTGGTATCTAGCAGACCACTTTCCATACTAGCATGATTTGTAGGCAACACAGTCGACCAAACATTTAGTGCGACCTATAGAAACAGGTTCACAAAATATCAACCAAATCAAAGCATGCTGGACCTTTTTACATTCTAGATTTTCCATGATAATCATAGCTTGAAGGCGGATCCATCTGCTTATCTCATCTATCAAACCTGTCCTAACGAAAATTTTCATAACCACAAATATTCCAAATAACGTCATTAATCTCAGGATGGAGCCATGTTTTTGAAATACACACTATGTCTAGTAAAGAACAGCTTAACATTTCTTGTAATTCGTCCACCTTCGGCAGCAAGCTCCTAGGTTTCACAGTTCAAGTTTAAACTCAAGATATAGTTTAAACTTAGTGTAACTGCTTTGCTCCGTTTCACTGTGCTAACTTATTCTTCGCTTAAGCTTAGCTTAAACTAAGTTTATTTAAATTTCACTCAAGTGTCATTTCCGATTTGACAATTGCTGAAATAGCTTGAGAATTGAATTGTTTTGCTATTTCCTTTCATTTATTTATTTTATCGTCCGCACGCACTAGATAAGTCCTTTTATAGTTCATAATATTTTTATGTTTATAAAATAATTCCATTAAAACTGTTACTTTTCTATAGGAGAAATTCGAACTGCGTTTATTTTTCTTCTTGCTTATCGTTTTAATATTTAAATTGACGTTACGGCTGAAAATTTTCACCAAATTACAGTGCTACCATATTAAAAAACACATTTTAAGCTCTAGCACTATGCAACTCAATTTAAATTAAGTTTAAGCCCCGGACGAAGCTTTAATTTTAATTTTCAATCGAGTCCTTTAAGCCGCGTCTTTTCCTTATCAAACCTTTAACCAATCAGCAGCAATCTGTTTATAGCTCGATAAACTTAGCCGCGGCTAAGAACTTACGTTTTTTTATACGTTGTGGCCAAATCCTAGGGGACAACCCTTTGATGCATTAGCATGGTTTTGGCCGGAAGGGAATTAGGGTCAGGGAAGTAAGGAAATAAACAACAGCCCAGAGACGAAGTGGATTATTTTAATTTCGTTATAAAAGCTCACGGGGAGACCTGGCCCCGAACCCGAAACAAATGGCATGGTGGCCGTGCGGCTCAACGAATTGATCCAACTCCGTCTCTGATGTTTAGACGAAGCCGAGTTTAATATCAATTCTTGTGCTTATAGTAATAGCGATTAAAGCTGATTGTGTTACATAGTCAGTTTAGATTTTTTTTTGTTATTTTGGATGTTCGTTTCCGCGTACCATTAGTATTAAAAAAATAACGACATGTTTACCTAGATAGAAACAAGTATGATTCGCCAGAAACGTCAAAATTTAAAATAAAGCCGTGGCTAACAAGACTTCAACTGAAAACGTTTCCGTTAAAAACGTCAAACTCCGGTATTATTTAGCTGCGTCTAAAAAGACTCGAGTGGAAATTAAGCTGAACTATCCTGAGTTTAGGCTCGAACTGTGAAACCGCCACTAAGACCACTAAATTGATTGCAAAAAACATTTTAACGCTACTACTCTGGCCAGCTCCGCCAGTATTAACCATATCCATTTTGGAATGAGACAATAAATACTCGTTACATACAACCCATTTAAATTGAACCTAACAGACAATATTTTCGCGTTTCCATATATCGACATTGGCAATTAGTTCTTCGGTTGACGTTTTGTTTTTAAAATTGAGATATTAACTATTTATTCTGCAAGAAAGGAAATGCTTATAATTTCCAACACTTGATGCACCATTTTAATACATAGAAGCACAAAGGTAAACCATTAATTTTCCATCCCTCTCTCTTGTTCAAAGTTATTTTAAATGTATTGCACTTGTGAAGCATTTAACTTTCTCGTACACTAGAGTTTTATTTTCGAGCAAAAATGCTGCAATGGTGAAACACGAAAATTTCTGCTTTATCCAAACGATTAATCTTACGCAAAAGTTTCGACAGTTCTACATTGCAACGCTATGAAAGTGTACATGTGTGCAATTTAGAGAAGAACACTTGAAATATTTTCGTGATTTATTTGAACCCTCTTTCCCAAGATATTTCTTTCAACGATACATAAATCTATGTCGAAGAAAAACTTACTATTGTAAAATGTATTGAAAGAAATGTTAAAAATTTCGCAGTGCAATAAGGTTACGAATGTAATTTTATTGTAATTATTTATTGATCCAGTTCAAATCCTAGTGGAATCTGCGGGTGTAGCATGTAAAGGAGCTAGAGGTATAACTCAAGAAAAAGTGTCATCAGGAGATTATCTAGTTCGTTTTCAAGGATGATTGAACTTTAGCTTTCTTTCTTTGGAATTAAATGGAAACAGTCAGTTTCTAAGTGTTTGGCGGAGGTAAATTGTCACATCGGCACTAAGAGAATATTTTATTAAAAAGTTTCCTTCATTGTTCGTTCTAGATTAGGATTGAACATCAAATCATCAATCAAAATTACGTCCAAAACTGTAGACGTGGTACGAATGGAGGAACATACTCTTAATAACTACAAAATATTATCCAAATCTAAACTCTAAAGGAACTAAATTAAATCTTGCCTTAACTTTTACAAATTTCAGCGAATCTACCTTTATAGTACCTACATAATTGGAAATTCAGGCAAATATTAAACTATGCCACACATAAGATTTGTTTTAGTCTGTGAATCTTCTTAAATGAGCACCCCGCAATACGAGTTGCACCTAATCAGTTGATTGGGTTATAAAAAATCTTGAAGAGAAAATATCTATTTGATTCCCGAGCCTTTTATTAAGGTATTTAAAAGCTTAATTATTTAGAACGATTTGACGAGTAGACATACAAGATTCACATACGTACCTGCAAAAAGATTTTTCTCGTCGATTTGTGTAAGAACTAACCCAACTTAATACCGAACACAAGCTTGGGAAATTTTGAAAATTTTTTCCCTCTGGACAATAATCGTTTTTCGCCGAGACATCGCATTTTGAAATTTTCATGTTCATGAATTTCTTGGTATACCGAGAAATTAATGAACATGAAAATTTCACAATGCGATATCTCGGCGAAAAAAAAAGATATTTGAGCAAACTCAACGGTATTTGAAAGAGAAAGACTTGTACTATAAGATCGCGGTGCTACATAATCTTAAATATGATAAAAAACAGTGTTTTTGCACTTTTAGGTTAGAATATCTCAAAAGCCTGACGTGATAGAGCAAGTGCATTTTTGTTACAATTTTAAGAAAATTTAGTTACAGAATTTATTTGGCACGTGACATCACTGATACGAAGGCAGGTTGAGAGACTTGTTCCAGAGAAGAGCAAACCAAATCTTTGCTGGACCGCCTAAACGCGATTAAAATGTGACATAAAATAGGAAGCAGGATCCAAAATTGGCCTAGCGAAAGTACAATAAAGTAGCCTTGTGATATAAGGATTGTACACTTCTTTAGACTACCTTTTTATAAAACTTAGCGTCGCATTAGGTGTATTAACTATAGCGAATCGAGTCTAAAGTTGTAATTTAGATCATCAAAGGCAAAGTCATAGGTTCCAAAAATAAAACAACCTGAAGAGCAGAATGATGACGAGAGTAAGGCACCAGGTAACTCGAAATTTTACATAAATTTTCTTTATACTATTATCTAAGAAGTAACGTAAGATTTTTTTTATAGATAAGTAAATGTTCATTTTATAAAATAAAATTTCTGCCTCTTTTCGAAACATAAAAAATGTTCAAATATCCTACGCCTTATCTATTTTAAGAAAGTATTTTTATTTTTTATATCAGATGTAGTAAATAATTTTTGAATAAAAGTTTTTTTATGAAAGAAAAAATTGTCAAACTTGTACCTACCTTTTCCCTTAACAAAATCCTGGCTCTAAATTGCTTCAAATATTATTTTTTTTTTCGATCAAATTTAGTATATATTCTGCTTTGTTATTTTGACGTAAACTAAACAATTTTTCAAATGCCTTTCTTATCTTGAAAAGTCACTCTGCATAAATTTTAGATAGTTTTCTGGAACTTCTTCTTTTACTTGATAAGCTCATTCAAAATCCTTCACCTGCGTAATGGAATACAAGGAATCTCTTCCTTGCAGGGATCTCATGTGTCAATATAGTTACCAATATCGAGAGAATTAAATTCAAAGCATGTCAGTCACTAAGGAACACTCCTTGACAAATGAGCACTTTTGTAAATACAATTGATACATTTTCTTATTTTCAATTTCAAGCAGCACCTGTTACGTACCTGTAGTACACCATTTCAATACTATTTGCTTTGTACGTTTGGATACTTCATTTTAGAAATCTTTCACTATACTGCGAAAAGAAGACAAATGTTGAAAACTGTATCCGTTGTGTGCACTTTTCCGCTTGAGTTCTTTTATAAATTTCTGAACTAACTCAGATTGAACTTTACTATCTTGAAAAAGAGTTCTTTTCTGGCGGAAAATTGTAGAATAAATATAGAAAACAAAGTCTTACTGTACAAATTTAGCAATTTATTTTAATTAAAAGTTATTTCGCTCTTGTCAAGAATTTCGGGGAGGATTCTAAGAGTACAGAAAATTTCATCAAGAAGTCTTCAAGTTAGAAGAAAAGTTTGTCGTGACAGCGAAATCCCATTAACGTAAAGTTTGAGTTTGGATATTAGCAATTACGCACTCACTGGAATTTTAATAAATAAATGTAGAAATGAAAGTGTAGAAGAAGGTTATGCCGTGATTTGTAACAAAAATCCTACAACTGGCTGTTTCCTTAGGCTTAGGTGATATGGGATTGACTCTTCAAAATTTCCCTTAAAATACTGTAGGTAATGAACTTTGTTTTAAAAGTTTATGTCCTTGTGGAAATA
Organism: Leptarthrus brevirostris; assembly: GCA_964036015.1. NCBI lineage: Eukaryota > Metazoa > Arthropoda > Insecta > Diptera > Asilidae > Leptarthrus > Leptarthrus brevirostris. Next base: position 138,165,939 of record OZ038372.1, on the reverse strand, counting down.
AGATCCTTACCACAGAAATTCACTTTGGTTTTAAATTTGCCTAACGAGGAAGGGGTCAGTAAGGAATTCAAATTTAAAAGCGAACAAGTGAAATGTTAAGATATAATAGAGAAAGTCAATCATACAGGTTCAGGATCAATAGTCGTTATAAATTCACACATTTACAATTTTCAATTTCGAAATTGATTTCTAATCATTACTTCAGGGACGCAATTCCCAATAGTCGTATATATTCACACAATCGTAATACATCTTATTGCTACAATTTGAATGTGAAATTAAATTAAGTGAATCCCTGTAGACAACGATAACGTTCCTGAAAGCAATTTCCTTGCAAGGTTCATCAACAAGTGCCTCATGTAAATGTTATATCAGTTATCCTGACATGGCTCTTGAGAGTAGAAGGACTAATAATTCCTTGGAAGTGTTCATAAAAGAAATTTCCTACTTTTTGAAAGCCAACATATATTCTCATTTAATAGCCTTTAAAAATTTTATGTATTAGGTAATTGTTGAGTTGTCTATCCTAAAACGTTCGCATTGGTTCTTTTTCTTTTATGCTTGTGGTTTCCTAAGCATTGGTACTTTATTGAAGGGTCCAAAGTGAGTTTTATTTATTCCTGAGTAGACAATGTGCTGGTACAATGGTATTGAAGTTAAATGAAAATAGCAACAGTTAGCTTTTATAGTATCATCTCTAGCTCATAGGACTGTTCAGTATTATTTTGAAACTTCGGTCCTTTTTTATTAGGTCATATTCTATAAAATGTGGGCATGCATAAATTCAGAACCCTAAAATCAAGTTTACTTTAGAATTGATTTTTTCGTGCAAAGTTTTATTTTTCTATTCTACTTATAGGATATTGTAAAGGTCCGTTGACTCACTTCAGTCACCGAGTAAAAGATCATCAAAAGCTGTTTGATCCGAGTTATTCCACATATGTGTAGCTTACTAACTAGGTCTAGAGAATACAAGGTCTGAGCGGTAAGAAATATCAAAAAACAAAAACAGTCAGAAATATTTGTGAAAAATTCGGAAAATTTTATATTTGCTTCTCGCTTGTCAAAACATTGGCCAATTATGACAGTAGTGTCGCAAAACATGGCGACCATACAACATTATTGCACAGCTCTTATTTTACCTTTACTTAGTTGTCAGTTCCCTGCAGTAAGTATCTCCTGTTCGATGGGTTTTTAGAAGAAGATCTATGAAAGATCTATAAAACTATATTGCGAAGAATTTCAAAATTGTAACAAAAGTTAGGTTGGAAACTCGAAAGGTAGATCTGGATGGTCATATGCAGCAGAAGAGAATATTTTAAATGCGTCTTTAACGTCAGCTAGTGCGGTCGGTCAGCAAAAAATTGGGCTGCAAATTCCGTTATACGCATCGTTTTGAAGAAATATTTAGATTTCTACATGCTTCCAACAGGAATCTGGAGAAAATGATAAGTTAGCTAAACTCCGTCCAATGATTGACATTGTAAATGATATATTTCTGCGATATTTTCCACTCCAGTCAATCGATGAATCAATAGGTCTATCTGCTAACTTCTGTGTTAAAAAGCGTAGGTAAAAACCAAGTACAAATGTTCTTCTGGTGGAGGGGAAGATAAGGGGATAGCTATCAGACGCTTTTTGAGTAAATTGATGAGAACTGAGATATCAATGAATTTACAGGAAACTGTAATATAATAAAAATAAAATAAATTAAAATTAATAAAAGTTTCCTAAAATGGTTGATAGTTCCCCTTTTTGCAGACTTAAGTTGTAGTGAAGGAGTGAATAAAGTAAATAACATCAATTAGCTGTGAGTTATCAACAACACCATTCCCCCAAATTTATCTCAGAAGTTTGCAAAGCGAAAAATCTGAAGTAATTAGAGTTGAAAGAGGTTTATGTAAATATTTTTTAGTAATCAGATAACCTTCCAGGGAACAGAATCCTCGTTGCGCGAGTCTGACGGGCACTTGGCCGGAATTTTTTAAAGGCGCGCGGCTTTATCCGGCTCGAAGGACCACGGCGCTATGCAGTGTTGTATGATGTGATTTCTTTCATATTAAGCATTTAAGTTTGCTAGGACAGTTTTTAAAACGATGGCTAGTGCTAAGGCAATCCAAGAAGAGACTTTTCTATTTGACAGTTTCACATTCTGACTGATGATTTAGACTTAGATGTTTCAAGCATTTAAAAATGGAATGAAATTCGAGACAAAGAACGCACGAAGTAGTTGCTATATTTAACATCTGAGGTTTTTTCCATGAATTGTCTCCTTGTGTGACAATTTTCTATTCCTTGGGTACGGGTTTTCATTTCAAATTCATGATCTCCAGATTACGAAACCGAGCTTCCAACAACTTTTTAATTGGATGGCTAGTGGCTGTTATAAAAATTGTCATCCAAACGTTATGGCTTATGGGATTATAATGGGATGATGAAGTGCCTCAGGACATAAGAACTAAATGGACTCGCAACAGCGTAATTGCAATTAGCAGAGTGCAAATTCCTCGTTGGATGCAGCCAGACGAAAGAATTCAAACAAATAATTTCATGGAATTTATGACGCATCTATGAAAGCGTGTGCTGCTGTAGTAAATATGCGTGTCGAGAGTGCCGATGACCAAATCAGCGTTAATCTGTTATCAGCGAAAACAAAGGTTGCCCTTATAAAGACAAAATCTCTCCCGAAACTTGAATTATGTGATCTCGAATTGGTGAGTGACTTATCGACTCCCGGAATATTTCGCCGCAGTTCTGTTCTGCGTGCTCTTATTGCACCTGTTCCACCGAAACCAATATCCCAAAATATACAAATAAGTTTAGCATCCGTAAATAAATTATCGAAGAAAAATGAAAGTATTTCTAAAGCCCATAACTACAGATTCTCCAAGTCCAATTTCAGGTCCTATTGAAATGGTTGCATTTGTGTTTGGGCCTTGGTAAATATTAGAACTGGTACAATAACCTGACGGAGTCGCAAAAACTCACGTTTTATAGCCAAAGCGAATAGGCTTCTTAGATAATGTCTCCCAAAATACAAAATTTTAAGGTTTGCCTCTTTACTCGAAAGTTTTTACACAAAACCAGAAGTTTTTGTCCACACTGCATCTGTTTACTTTTGAAATTGATGAGATTTGGCAGTAGAGTAATTTCCCCTTCAATTCGATACCCCAATTGACCTGGTAACCCCAGGTATTCAGTGACTGGAACTGTTATATTAAAGGAATGACTGAAGAAATCTAAAACTTGGGTCGTCCGTTTTGTGTTGTTATTATAGTTCCTTAAAGAAATGGTAAAAAAGAGACCTTTATGGCGTGACTTCGTGCCACGCTGCTTATTTCAGCAACTACTAATGCTATCGGCTTGAAATTTGGAACAGTTTTAAATAGTGCCTTATTGCAAAAGAAAAAATAAAGAAAATATTTTTATTTTTATTGCAGGGGGGGAGGGGTTAAATTTTAGAGTGTGGTTATTAGGGCAAGTGGGGCATCGAATGAAAGGATTTAATTTGCACATTATGAATTATATTTTCACTTCCTTTTATGCTGCATACTTTTAGACTTATGATGATGATGATGATGATGAATTGTCAAAAAAATATCATTACCCCAACCTTGGCTCCGAAGTTTGCAAAGCGAGTCTGACTCGGACTTGGCCTGCAAAGTTCATTGCTCACATTTAAATCTTTAGTTCATGATAAAGCGCGTCTTTCACAAGTCCGGAAATTACAATATTTAAAAGCGCATCTCTCAGGATAAGCTAAAAATATTCTTAGTAATACCACTATAACCAATGCTAATTACGAGCCAGTATGGACGGTTTTAATCTGGAGATTCGAAAATAAGCGAAATATAGTAAAGGTATATGTAGATGTTTTTTTTTCAGTCAACTCAATGTTAATCAGGAATCTGCAGAGGAAGTAAAGAGTCTGTCTCTTGGATAAAACTTCTGAATAGATTACTGATCTTTAAAGTCTTGAAATTAGCACAGAAACAAGGGACCCTAACTTAATTTATTTGGTGATGCAAAGGCTACCTTATAACACCTTACTGGAACTATAAGAACCATCTTTAAGCTCGAAAAGAGATCTTTCTAATTGGGGCTTGTGAGCTCGAACCCTAAAAATCAGTCCAGCGTAAAAAAGGCATACTACACGCGGTAATGGTTCAGATTTTCAGATAAGCGGCCTTATGAAGTATGTACAAGATTAATTTAAGTAACCGATAGAATGGGTTTCAACCCAGTCGCTCGAATGGAGATTTAAAAACAACCCTAACAGTGTTAGAACCATTGCCTTCATAACTTTAGTGAGTCCCAAGATGCAGCTTTATATATTTCAAAGGCATCTGGCATCTTACTCTCTGAACTTCAGGTTTTTAGTTTACACCCTCAATTTCTAAAATGGATTGTTTCTAACTGGCCTTCAATCCGTATAATATTAAACGGAGTTACATCTGATCCCTATGAAACAAAGTCCGGCGTGTCAGAGGGTTCAGTTCTTGCAACAATGTTATTACCCCTTTTTACCAACGACTTCTTATTTTAGCTTTGCCGATAAAAGGATCCTTGATTTTTCGTATTCTTTTAACTCTGAAGCTTATTCTCGCCTTCACATAAAATCTTGGGCTTCGAACGGAAGAACACATTAAAACATTGAGCGTTTCAGAGCCTTTGGAATAAATCTTATTTAACTACAAACAAGATACTTGTGTTAGGGTTAATACTTCAATTCATTTAGTGTTATTGTATAGGAACATTATTTTCATTAAAAGTTAGAGAACGAGTCTTTCAAGAATCTTCAAAAATTGGGAATATTAGAGCAAATAAAAAGATCACTACATAAGTATTTAAATGCATCCAACTCTCTTTATCTTATATTAGAAGTAACTACTAATTAAAATCAAAATTTAATTAAAACTCCTAAGACTGAAAAATACCAAAAGAAAAAATCAAACAAAATGGAAACTGTTTGGAAAACAAATAATCTGGAAAGTTCTATTCGCTGCAGGGCAGTATTGTCTATTTTATTACTCCGCAACTGCAGTTACTGAATAGTCATTAAAACAGCAACGAGATCAAGGAAGTACAATACCAATTCAATGCTTCATTTGACTTCACATCAATCCCAGGAAACAATTAAAACAGTGCCTAATTAAAACTCAAGTCCTATATTTACGCGATTGTGTACATTTGCTCTTAATTTTCATTCACCTTCGATATCCGGAGGCAATTTCTTGATGTATCTAGGTGTGCCCGATATTAGCTTCTGGAATTTAAGTAACTGGCACGTTTCTAAGCTCCATTGAGATGGAGGACTATAATTTAGGTATAAGAAAATGATAGGTATTTGAGAATAAAAGGAAATTTTCTCATGCTTATTAAATGAGTAAACAGTTGATATACACGTGCTGTCCATCACCCGATATAATGGTAATTTGAAGCCCCCAAAGATGTCAGATAATATTAAGCGAGAAATATATAGTTACACGTGTACGTCTGATGAAAGAGCAGCTTATTAAAGCATATTTCACTGACAAAAAATAGGTACAGGTTTCGTGCGCAAAATATTTGAAATAAAAAATTGCATCGTAAATTACACTTAAAACTAATGCAAAAATTACGGCATTCAACATTTTTTGGGGTATTACCTCACAATTCTTTCATGGTTTTACCTTGCATTGAAATTTACTGTGCTTACAGTGGGTCCATTGCGGCCAGGGAAAGCTACGGAGCTATTTTGTTAGAGCTACAATAAAAATTAAGTTCTTAGGTAAACAAATTCAGCTGTTTATTTGGTGGTAGTGAGTGTCATGATGCCGCGATAACGACTTTGTTTTTAGTGAAGAACACGAAAGTGGGGTCTGGTGTAATATGACAGGCTGAGAGTAAAAATGAACTATCTTCAAGGCCTGAGCAAAAGTGGTGCAGAAATGTGCCGACAAAAAACAAACCGCGTGAGATTCCCGGTAAAAGCCAATCAGAGGAAACTCCGAGCAATAACGATTTAAATACTTATATGCGAGACACATGAATCTCTAATCAGATTCAAATGCACAGTGAATGCAGCAGTAGCGTACTTTTCTTTTCTGAAATTATTATATATTATTGTCGTTTTGCCCGCAGTTTTTCTTTGATTCGTTTTTGCCCGCAGTTTTTTTCTGATTCGTTTTTGCCCGGAATTTCACGGGGTTCGTTTTTTCGACAAACATTTTCTAAGCCACTTTTCCTGGGATATTGTAAATAGGTCATTTTTACTCTCAGCCATATGAAAGCCTACTATGTACTTTTAGAATAATACCAAAATTAATTTTTAATAATACCAAATGTCTCTAGATTTGGTGTTATAATATTACAATTATGAATTGTGTGGCAATTAACAAAATACACACTGCAGTGATGGCCCCAATAAATGCAATGAAAATCAAATGAAATTATTTATTTTCAAAAGCCTTTCTAAAAACGAGGAGGTCATAACTTCGGCAAGTTAATTCTTTTGATGCATGACCTGATATTACTTTGTAACGCAAAAACAAATTTGGATCATCCTTTACTTATAAATATGACAAATATTTTAGAATTTAATTTAAAAAATCCACTCCGTCTCTGGGCTGTCTAGCTCGCAGCAAAATTCATGTTTCCTCATTCCCCTTAAATTAAATCCCCTGCACTTTGGCTACATCGTAAAGATGTAAGTTCCTTTTGGAGTGGTTTTGTAAAAGGTAAATCTACAGAGACTAATTTGTTGGAATTTTCAAATATTGTACTGCTTTTGTCGAGTCAGGTCGACTTCATTGATTTTAGCAAAGCATTGGATCGAATCAACCAAAAAATTCTTATTGAAAAGCTTGACTCTCTTTTTTTTCTCATATTTTCATGAAGTGGGTACCTTCAAATTTGACAGATCGTACTCAGCGTGTAGTGTTTCGTGGTGCTTTTTCTAATGAAACATATAACTGGTCTGGGGTTCCTAAGGGGAGACATTTGGGACTACTGTACTTTATTATTTACATCAATGATGTGTATACTGTTTTGAAAAATTCATTATGCTGATGACGCTAAAATATTTCGTACTATCTAATCGCTTTTTCAAATTCTGACACAGGCACCTTTCACAGATGGTGTTCTAACAATCATTTTCTTAAATATTAACAAGTGCTCTGCTATGTCATTTTCGCGCAAGAATTCTTCATTCAATTTCAATTAGAATACGATAATCTACTTGACGTGATTTGCAATAATAATAGTAAATGCAACGGTCAGCTTGAAATGGTCGACTTGGAATTTTGATAGCAAAAAATAATTTTAACCATGATTTTTGATGATGCTGATCTGATGCTGCAACCAGGCTCCGGTTGCTTATGAATAGTTTTCCTAGGTAAATGAGATGTAAGGGATTCAACGACAGCTAGAGGTGTTAATCAAAGTGGATAAAATCAAATGTTTTAGTATAACAATTTGTTTATTTATTTGTCTTAATACCCAAACTTATTCGTATAGATATGTTTAATACATACGGACAAGTTTAGGCATTAAACCAAATAAATAAACAAATTTTAATACGAATTATTAGACTAAAACTAAAAATGACAATATATGTATTAAACTTTATTTCTCTTTATCAATAAAAAAACGCACTAAAAATGTTTCAAATCAATATATAATATTTTGTATGAAGTCCTTTCTTTTTAATAAGAGCCGATATTCTTTCAGGCATATTTTTAATTGAAGCTTCACAGGCTTTTTTGATGTCCACACCGGAAGTCCATATATTCGTAAGAGTTTCAATTAAATGTCCTCTTGTAGTTATTTTGGTTTTCAAAATTTTTGACTTTACTATAGCCCAAAGATTTTTAATTGGGTTCATTTCCGGACTATTCTTCGGCCACGGAAGAACATTAACGCCAACTTTTCGCAGAACTACCGATACCTTTTTGGCCTTGTGGCAAGAAGCACCATCGTGCATAAATATTCCATTGCCACTTGGAAACCACTTACGCATTTGTGGTAAAAGGACACCTTCAAGGATTTCAGTGTATTGCCCATATCTTATGTTTCCATCCACGATATAAAAATCAGCAGTTCCCTTCGAGGAAATTCATCTTCCTTTCTTAAATCTCAATTTTCTCCCTGATAATATCATCAAGATGGTGGTTCAAATCGATACAGTTGTTATGGATGTCTCCTCTCGGTATTTCATCCTGTACCTTAATTGAATGTTTCTTTAATTTATTAATATTAATAGTTTTTAAATTGGCTAGTTTCCCGAGAATGTTTTCCCATTTATATTGAGAAGGAAATGGTCATCCTTCGAATAAAATAAAATTAGGCAAACTGTCTTGAACATACAGAGCCTTTATGTACCAAATGCAGAATCCTTCACAATACCCTAGATTTTTGCACATACATGCTTGAGAAACCATCATATCAAAACATTAATATATTTAAGAAATGTTAGTTAAGGCATGAGTAAAGTACCAAAAAATGTCATCCGTGCCTGTATTGATTTTAGCAAGGGCGAATGAATATTTATATTTATATAATAATATGAAATATGGCTAGTTCTGTAATAAAGTTGGTTCGTTGTTGGGATAATTAAATATATTGATTTATTTAAAAAAAAATAGATTATAAATAATTTTGTGCATAGGGTGTGGTGTGATTAAAGTAGTGGAGGGGTAAAGGTAGCGCTGGGAGGGAGGAGGGGTGTTACCTAATTTCGTAGAAAGATAGAGGGAAGATGGGGGAACCTAAATTCGTAACGCTGGATTGATTTGGATAATTCCTCTTTTTTTTAGTATAAGGTATGATCTTTAACGGGTGTTAGGTTAACAATTTCGTCGGTGGGGTGGTGGAGGGGGTTGAACATAACTTTATATCGCGTGCACAGATTTAGATGATTTCTGTTTTCTTGCCTACAGTATGCTTCCGCTTTTTTACTATGAGAAAAATTTTCACCTACGGGAGAGGGGGTGCGGGAGTAGTAGAGCTTAATTATATTTTTATAGAGTATTTTGCCCGATTTCTATGAAATCAAGCGTTGGTCTTAGAGTGAGGTGGGAGGACGTGGCATTATCTAGCTTGGTAACGCGTGGACCAATTTGGTGATTTTGATTCTGTTAATACATTTCCTCAATACTATGATAAAGAGTGTGTACCTAGAGTGAGGACGGGGAGTGGAGGGAGGCATTACTTCGTAATGTGTTCACAGGTTTCCTTTTGTTCCCTTTATATATTTTTTAAGATGTCGATTTTACGGGTCAAGAAAGTTTGCGTCGTTCACAATTTCCGCCATTGACAAGTTTTATTGTATTATCAAAATGTTCTATATAAAGTTTACTTTATATATGTATATAACAAAAAAGTTTAAAAAATATGAAAACATAGTTTAAAATTTAAAATTTTTGACAAAAAAAAACTATAAAAACGAAACTTTACAATTGCAATCACAAATTTTTTACACTTTTGGACATAATAATATGTGCGTAAGTATACAATCCTTACACCTCCTTTTTTACTTAGCTCATTCAACTTCGTTAAAACACACACCTATGCTCAAATCATCATTGCATCAAGTTAAATATTGTTGTGCTTGTGAACGAATAATTGTTTATATTGGTAATTAAACTTAGAACGCAGTAATCGACTTAGATTTATAATCTATTTAATTCACTATTTATGCATATTTTACGCCCAAAACGGGGCAACTCTGCATTCCAAAGAATTTTATAACCTAAAAATGCTTTTCTTTCTAATTTATTGGTGTTTCGAAATTATTATAATTGTAGATTTTTAAAAATATCGATTTTTATTTATATCGAACGTTATCTGTAGTTGGGAGAGTTCCTAACTTAGTTGTTTTGTTCATTATACTAATTTTAATATGTAAGTATTTGTTGCCATAATTCGGATAATCATCTTCAATTGTAAGCTCGTGAAAACATTAATTTATTGCCATGAATTAGTAAGTACACTTAAGCTAGGCAGAGAATGAATTCAATGTGCACTTATCCGATAAGTGAAGCAAATTAACATTGGTCAAGTCAAAGGCATATATCATTGAATGCAAGGAAACCACAATAGAACAAGAGGTGCCTTCTCTTAAGTACTGATTAAATATTAAGACCCTACAGTATGCCGAAAGGCTTTTCCAGATTTCATTTTATAATCCATCCTTGCTCATGGAACAATCATCGAGATGAGTGTTTTTATGTCCTTGTATCAGACTTAAAACGTTCGAAGATGAGTATCCGTAGTAAATCCTTCAGAAGGCTTAAAATCGATAATTTCTTGGCACATGAAAAGGAAATGGCTACATGTGTGATAAAACTTCTGATAAATTAATGTGGAAGAAATGTATGGATGTATGTATGTATGTGAATATGGCTCGAAGCGTCCCAAAATTTGGTGTGAAATTTATTTTATGAAAAGACGCGCGGTACTCACCTTAAATACCTGTCGACAGAGGAAGTTTTCCTTGACGGGAAGTAATCTATTTAGAGATGAGATAAGCCGATCAAGGTGTACGTGTTGATGTGTTGTTGTTTTATACGCAATACGAAAGTGAATACAAGATGATAAGATTAGAAATATTATTGTTAAAGCATAAATATTACTTACTTTGCCATCTCAGATAATTGTAATCGGCCATCTTTGTTGGCATCAAACACTTGTAGCTGCAAAGAAAATAATAAATTAAGCTCACGGCTTGTTCTTAAAATTATGTGATTACTTATAAAGCAAATAGAAAGGGAAATACAAACAAGGTATAACTCTTGTTAAGAAAATATTTCATGTTTAAATCAGGGTTGTGAATGGATGTACATATCTATAACTTTTACCTTATTGGTATAACATATGCAAGTATACCATAAGGGTAACGATCATTGAGGTATAATTTGAAAGTAACTTATTATTTTTGGGTTTGTGGGCAGATAAGTAATGAGAAAGTTTTAGTATTTTTTTTCGACTTAGCCATAAGGAATACCGGAAGAATTGCTGGTGGACCCGTCTAATAAATCTTTTTTTAATTAAAATAAGTCATTTAAAACAAATGTTCTTCCATTAAAACTTTTCTGCTAAACAAGAACTTCTAGAATAAATGTCAGTTCTCGTTACCTGATTGTCCTGAAACCTTCCATTGAAATTTACATCCATATTTAACTTCAGTCTTCGTATTTCAAAATTTTAATTTATATTTAGTCTAGAGATGGGCGATACTGAAAAAAGTATCGTTATAAAGTATCGACAATTTAAAAACTCCGATACCGATACAAATAAATATCGAAGAAAAAAGTATCGATATAAAAGTATCGATTATTTTTTTAGGTTTTGGATAAATTTTTTTTAAACAAAGACTTTAGTACTATTTGGTTAATTATAAATGCTCCATAAGTGGAACGAATTATATATTTCTATGAAATAAAATAATTTAATTATTTTCGTTCTATTTATTTAGTGCACTTACACTAAGCATAAGATGGTGATTAAACCTAAAGAAAGAAAAATTCGCACTATGAATCAGAAAGTTCCCAGAGTCTTAATGTTGCTATGTAAGTCCGAAATAACTCAGTGAACAGTCTACGAATTTACCTTTAAGAGTTCAATACAATGCTCTTTTATGGAAAAGGATGAACATACAAAAGTGATTCACTTTGCGGCAAGTAGGTATGTCAGTTCTTTCCATCCGTCCATAGTTATAAGCCATTAGGTAATACGAGCAAGCGAAATGTGATTCAAGACATGTGAGACAAGACATGTAATTCTTTCTGTGGTGCGAAAACGAAAAATTACGATTTCGAAAGTTTTTGTTTAATAATTTTTTTGATGTGTAATTTTTTAAAAAGTTTTTATTTTCAAAACGATAGAAAAAATCATTACAATACCAGCAGAAAAAGTATCGATTACCAATTTATCGGTCTTCTCAAGTATCGGATACAAGAATCGATACTTCGACTACTGAAAGTATCGAATACGTATCGCCCATTTCTAGTTTGGTCTAGTTAAAGCGATAGTGCGAATTGAACGTAATTAAAAGTGTGAGTTCGGAGTATTTAACTCCAGCATAATTAGTGGCGAATCTACGAAGAAGACCGTAATTTTTCTTTCTTTAATCAATGTTCGAAAAAGTTGTCATTGGTGAAAGTATTTTATTCAATATATTGATCGTATAAATTTTAAATTACCAAAAAAATAATTTTTAGGAAAGTAATAGCAGAAGCCCTGCTGACTGCACTCTAGACGATTTCACTCTATTAATCAGGCAATTTTTAAAATTTATTTTTAATCATTAAAGCAACCCCTTTCAATTCAATTTCAAGAGTTTTTTCACCGGGAATAGAAACTGACAAATGACTATACCTGTGCCAAATTAAAAATTTCAGGAGTAGATAAAAATGACCGTGACATACAGATAGACAGACAGGCATCAAAGTCGGAAGGTCAGAATTATTTTTAACTTTTAGGTACGGAACTCTAAAAAGGGGTCTGACTAAGATTACTTTTCCGGTAAAAGCATTAATAAAAATAACTTTATTATCAGCTGAATGACGGTCGGAGTACGTTCGCTTTTTTGGGAATCCACAGTGTGAAGAAAAAAACAATGACGGTACTATGATGATGAGAAAAATGTATTAAAGAATAACCTACTTTATTTTACGAACTTCAATTTTCGCGCGTGTAATGAATAGCGAATTCTAGCAACATGCACTCAGTGGGTTGAGTGCATACAAGTCCGGAAATTATGACAGTCGTGGCCATTTAACTACCAAGCATCTCGCCAATATTTCATTTTTTGGTACCACAGATTAACCATTTACTTGCACAACTACTAAACATATGTATATGAGTATGATCCCCCATTGCTCCGTGCCTGAGCACGATTAGCGAATTCACGGAAAGAACCCTAACGAAAGTGAGCTCCTGGACAGGAATCAAATGACTCAATATCAACTCGCGTAAAATGGATTATAAGGAAATACAAAGTTCCCACTTTTAAAACACCAAGTATGGACGGAATGCAGTTGGAACTCGTATGCCAAATACCTGGAACTCATTGTAGACTGTAAACTATCCTGGAAGCTAAATGTAGAAACAAGGGGGAACTAATTCCCCACATAACGTACTGGGTTTATACGGTGATTGCGCGACCAATCATGTTTAATGGAGTTATGGTTTGGTGGCCAGAACCTATCTCTCCAGATTGGCCGGGATTGCTATCATGGGGAGCATGCCCTCCCGTGCTCTAAATGCTATTTTACACCACCCTCCTGTGAACCTGTACGCTAATCAAAGTTTCTCAAGATGCGGAGATACGGCCACAGCAGCCTGAGAGAAAGTGTCACTGCGGACACTGATTACGTATTACCGATTCGAAACTAAAACTGCATCTGGGGTAGGAGCAGCATATTTCAAGCCGAAGACGTGGCGGTACATAAGGTGGCTGAAATGGCTCACAGTCTGCTGGCAATAGGCGCCTCGGTAAACATCTTCGTGGACAGCCGCGTTTTTAAAAGCTCTGGGGTCCAACCAATTTAAATTTGAAACCACGCTTAACTGTGCAAAATTTTAGCACGAGTAAAAACTGCAACCCTGTTGGGTACCAGGCCACAGAGGCATAGCTGGAAATGAAGCGGCTGAAGATCTCGTCATGAAATGGGCTGAATTGGAGGCTCTAGAGGCGATGCAAATACTACCTACAATACAAGTCGGTCTCAAACACGTCAATTAAGACTTGTTAGACCGTGGGCAGAAAATATGGGAAGGGACCAAAACGTGAAGAATCACGAACTGACAGGTGACTCAGCCTAAGCAAACGGGTCTTACAGGTGTGCATGCGTACAGAATCTGTGTCTCAAACACCGACCTAAACAGACATTCTCGAACTCGACAAAAAGGAATTAATAGAACATCACCTGTATCATTACCCTGCGCTTTCTAAGGCATGACAGGTGCTTCTTCAAGGATCTAGAGGAAGCCTTTAGGTGCGACATTAGGAGTATTTTGAAATTCGCAACGGAAACGGATACCATTAATTTAAACTAATGCAACGCCTCGACGATCGCAGCACAACATCTCTAGGATATAGGACACCCTAGCGTGGTAACGCTATTTACTCGGTGTGGTCGAGGCCGCCACTTTATCTTAACTTAATATAGTATGAGGAAACATTTTAACCCCTTGTGCGGCCTGGGGCAGGAGAACAACTTCACCCGATTCGAGACAACGATTGCAAGTAGACCTACAATTTAATGTGGAACGTACCACGCCAACAATTTATGGGGTGGGGTGGGGTGATGAGTAGTGGAACCTAATTTCGTATCGTGGTCTATTTAGATGACATGTTTATTACTGAATAGAGTATCTTGCTCCATTTGTATCATGATAGAAATTGTGGCTTAGGGTGAGAGTGGAAGGAGGGGTGCCACTTGGCTTCCTAAGACCTAGACGATTTTGATGATTTTCATTCTGATGTACAGAATACGTTTCTTCATTGGTAAATAATAAAAAATGTTACACCTGGAGTGACTGCAGGAAGAGGAGGGTTAGGCTTCTTCTTGCTTCTTACGTTGGCGTACTAGTGCCATAGTAAGAATTTTGTATCTAAGATTAACTTTTGGGATTAACTTCGTAATGTGTTACCGGATTTGGATGATTCTGTTTCCTTTCTATAGAGTGCAACACCTCTGCAACTGTTGAAATAACTTTATTATACGGACAGCATTTTTCGAGTAGCATATCATAGTACATATATCCATATCGTGTAGATACTAAAATGTGAAGAATAAAATACTTTTTTTTAAAAAGCTAAAAAGCATAAGATATTACTTGGTTTGGTTTGGTTTTAGCAGTATCAATGCAGCCTTGCTCTACGGTCTTCTGTACTCAGGGCTTTGAAAGTGCCCTACCTGACACTGACTGTGGTATAAAACTCATACATCGTCGGTATAATTAGGTATATAAGGTGTTTATAATCTTCCATCTAATCGCTTGCGCGCTGCATATTTCATCATTGATGACGACGAAGAATAGCAAAGGTGACAATATCTATCCTTGTTTCCCACCATTCAGTAATTGAAAGGGCTCGGACAGTTTTCTTAGGAGCTCTTGAACTAGTAATAATGATTTTCTGGAATGCCTCTCCTACTTAAAGTCCATATGTGTAGTTTATTGTTTCATTGTTTTACATCGATACAATCTATATGCCACAATTTCTTCATCTAGCAAATGAGTATCTATTTGTCTGTGGTTCTAAATAAGATACAATATAATTTTTTTAAGGATGTAGCCAAAGCCCAGGGGACAACCCTATGGCCGGAAAGGAATTAAGGTAAGGGGAATGAGCGAAATTTAAAGTCTTGTTTTCGCATTGCTGCGAGTTAGGGTGGTTGTTTTTTTTAATTTCTTATTAAAAATTCACGGGAAGACCGAAACTCGAACTCTTGATCCATTGCTTGGTGGTCGTTCCACTCTACCAATTGATCTAACAGTCGTATTAAGCGGGTCGCTACGATTCGTTTTTCCCGGTGACTTTTCGTGTCTCAGAACGTCCCTCAGTTAATATTATTCAAATTCTAACATTTCAATATATAAATAATGCTAAGCTTATACAAAGACAAAATTGAATTAAGGCATTTTTGACATTTTTGCAATATTTAATTTCCTTTTAAAAAACAGGATATTATTAATCATTTCACATCCTGTAAAAGTGAACAATTTCGTTGCAATCGATATTTTTTTTGTCGATTACGTTATGGTACCCAACAATTTAAACATCAAAAACTCTGAGACACAAAAACGATTAGTTGCATCCTAGTGATATCATCCCTAATATTTACCTCGTTACATTCTACTTGAAACAAGCAATTTTTTATGGAATTTTCCCTGGCATCACGTAGTGAATGCTAATAAAAAACGAGACTGAGGAAAACGTTCCTGCAGATGGGTGTTATGAGTTGGTTGAGAATATCCAGAGGGAAAATGTCGATTCACGATTTTTCCAATTCCTTTTCTTGAAAATTGTTGAACGATAAAAGAAGTACGAAACAATTTTGCAAGTTTTACGTAAAATAACACGTAAGAGTTCAGGGAAATGCCTAGAACTAAATCTCATAAATATAAGCAAAGCAGACTGAAGACGTGATGAGATGATCTGTGCCCTTTCTTGTTTTCTTAGATTGTATTGTTAAGTTGTAATGATAGCTTAGGGTTATTGAGTAAACTATAATAAGATGGGACAGTTAATTAAGTTTCTTAGTTGTTATCAAATTTAGGAATATTTCAGAAATACAGTGATGTTATGGCACAAAAAACTCCTACTGTTAAAGTTTTCAAAATTCTTTCGGTTTTTTGTAGTTGTAGTTGCTTTCGCATTTGTTATGTGTAAATAAATCTTTAAAATGCCCTAACCCATCGTCAGGTTTTTGTATGCAGCGTAAAATTTCAGAAATATTTTCCAAGCGAATGACGCTGAGATTTTTTGGAGCATTTCAGCTGAACCCGACTGTTCACTGTTAAGTTCCGATATTGACGCCATTTATTGTGCACTTACCTTGAAACGTCAGAAAGTCCTTTATACGTAAAAAGTGTCCCCTACATTTTAATTTCACATATCATCGTCGCTCCTAGAGTAGATTGGACATGACTATGGATTTGGTCGTCTGGATCAACTGTCGCTTTTCGTTTTAGGACCATATGAACGCAAATAGAGCGAATGTCCCTTTGGGCATTATATGTAAAAAGATGGGACAAAGAATTTAATGATCCATACATATATTAGGTACAAAGAGTTTATATTGCAAACTTGTCAGATGAATTCTGGAATACTAGTTCTGTTTGGTTCCCTTTCCACGCGGGGCACATTAATCGCACCAAGGCAGTCCAACGTAGTTTATTAAGATTTGCTATCCGTGGCCTTCCTTGGAACGACCCTTTTGTTCTGCCTCTGTATCCTGTTCCTGCTTAACTTTGTCTCTCTGAATTTCTTTAGAGAAAAGACGAAATAATTCCAGAACAGTCTTTTAACTTCTTGCCGGGCGCATTTAACGGCTTGCAGGGCGAGATTGTTTCCCTTGAGGTCCTTACTTCTTTCAACAACCGGCGTTCCATGAGAGGGCGCAACCTTCTCCAGGTAACTTTTCATTGACTTGCCTCTAGTTTTCATGAGCCAGCATCGTCGAGGTTTCGCTTGTTTAATCTGACCTCTGATCATAGCGATTTTCACATGTCTCGGAACGATGTAAAGAATCGCTTCGTTAAGGTTTAGTTTTAAGTTTTAATATATAAGACCTTCAATGTAATCTAAATAATTTAAATTATTTTAACTGAACTTCGCCGTAGGTGGTTCCAAGCTCGGTTTAGAGAGTATCTACGCGCTATACAAATACACTCTCGGTGATTTCCAGGACACCTCAAGGAACAGCACTCTTTCTGAGATAGGATAGGTAGGCTTGAATCCCGCGTAACCAAAATTTTTTTTTAAATTATAGGTCTACTTGCAATCATTGTCATGAATCAGGTGAGAGAGAGTGGAGAGTTTGCATCACCCACATCTGAAATCGTGCTGCTATACTCTGGTTAAGAAGAGTTAGATACACCCCGCATGGTAGGTGTAGGCTTGTTGCTTACCAAGCTTGCCCGCCAATCAATATTGGACTGGTTACCAATCTCCGACTGAATTATTATCACCAAAGTACGGAACATCTAAGTAAAAACTAAAGAGGCTTTCTACCAGACCATTGGCGACACCTTTGAGAAGGCTCCTAGAGGTGATATCAAAAATCATGGGTGGCCTCAACACTTCTCATAACATCGGCCTAAAACATGTAATTGGGAAGTTTAGACTCGGAAACAAGAACGCAAATGGGGAGTTGTTCTTTTAATTTTGCTACTCACTGCAACTTGTTATCGGTGGTTTCTTATCTGAACACAAAAAATTCCATCTAACATCTTGGGTTTTCCCAGACGGGAGTACTGAGAATCAGGTTAACCATATTTTTGCTTCGAAAAGCTGGAGTAAGGGTTTTTTCGACGTAAGGTATAAGCGTGGCGATGAAATTGGCAGCGATCACCATCTTGTAACAGCTAAGTTTCGCTTATGCACGGCAGAAGTACCACCACGTAACACAACATCTAATATGCAACAGCTCAATGTGCAGAACATCCGCAGCGCATATCTCACCGGATTGCGTTAAATAGACGACTTCATCGACCAAAAATGTTGTTGTGGCACAGAACACGTGGGACCATTAGATAGCGGAAGACGACCATGGTTCAATGACGTCACATGGTCCAAAATGCAAAAACAACAACTCAGAACTGCATACCGATCTCTACGGAAAGGCGTTAAAAGAAGATAAAGACGTGAAAATGCAGAAGAAGTAGCCTACTGCGGTAACAGTGGAGATCTAAATAAGATTCCCAAGAAACTGAACATCCTGTGAGAGATACCAATACATCCCTTCTAATCACGGAGGTACTTCAACTACAGAGGTAGAGAGAATATTTTGGCGAAGTCCTAAACAACAAACTTGGACCGTCGAATACCTCTGAGCCTGAAGATCTGCCGGCTTTGGTCAGGATTAGCATCAGAACTCCGACCATACGAGGGTTGCTACTTAAGTTTTGAGATAGACAAGTAAAAATAAATATTTATAATCGAAAATGGCTTTATTATTTTTCAAAATATTCTCCATGAAGATCAATACACTTTTGCATGCGTTTGAACCAATTTTTGAAGCACTTTTTCCACTCCGATTGAGGTAGGTACCTCCAAAACATGTGATTTAACCGCATCAACCGCTTCTTCAGGCGTCGAAAAACGTTGACCTCGCATTTTATTTTTGATCTGCGGGAATAAGAAGAAATCATTGGGTGCCAAATCAGGACTGTACGGCGGATGACCCATCAACTCCATGTTTTGAATGCTCAAAAATTCACTTGTTTAAGCCGACGTGTCAGAGCTGGCATTGTCGTGGTGGAGATTGGTTTTCCTTATTCTTCCGAACACTTCTGAAAAACAAATGGTGATGTATCATTCAGAATTGGCCGTTCTACGTTGCTATAATGGCACGCTGACGACATGTCCAATTAGTCCGAAAAGACAGGCGACCATTTGCTTCGAAGTGCTTCGTGAGCGAACAACTTTCGTTGGATTTGGATCGTCTTGAAAGACCCATTCAGTCAATTGCTGCTTAGTTCTCACGATATGTCACATGTCGACCTTGTAATATCAGTACACGCACAGCATCGATTTTATCTGGCACAACAACCGATTTAAGACGACTTTCACGAAATTCGTCCAATGGCGAAGTGCGACCACGATTGAATTGATTGATTGAATTGGAAACAAAACAAATAACACTCGTATGACTAAACGTTCTGAGTACGATTACCATTAAAAATGTCAAACTATACTACGACAATGTCAGATTTGCGATATTTACACTGGTGCGGTCACATGTCAAAACTTAAGTAGCAACCTACGTATTGGAGTTGACAGACTCGATGCACATTGCTAAGCTGCCAGAGATTGATGATATTCTTTTTCTCGTAATCCAGGAATGTTGGGAAACCGAGATTTATCTCACTGAATGGAAAAGAGGCGTAATTATGAAGATTCCGAAAAACGACCTGAGGAATTGAAGCAATTTGCGCGATTTCCTTTAACTGCTGTCTTCAAATTGATGGCAAAAGAAAAACTGTCGAGCGCACTATATGTAAATGATGAACAGGCAGGCTTTCGGGAGAGTTTCTCTTGCAGCGATCACATAAACACTCTCCGAATTATCATCGAGCAATCCGCAGAATGGATGTAACCTCTTACATCTAATTTTCTTTGATTTCAAATAATCATTTGACAGCGTTGATTGTAGTTGAAGTATATAAGGGCAACTTTACGTAGGAGAGACATCTTAGAAAAAATCCCCATAATAAAGGAGTCCTACTCAGGAACCCAATGATGTGTCATACAAGGGAACATTTTCGGAGCCTTTCCAACTGCTGAACTGTCATATTTGCTTTTCCTGATCGTCATTAATGACGTATTGTGTAGTGTCGTAGGTGAACACCCATTGCGAGGGATAAGAAGTTTTTAACCACCGCACCTGAACTATGCCGACGATGTATTTCTCCTATCCGACTAAAAAGAGTCAAATGTCGAAGCGCTTAGCAGAGAAGGTAGCAGAGCAGGGCTTAAGATCAATGCTGCTAAGACTAAACTTATGAGCTTGAACTCTAATAGACAGAACAAAATTGATCTTGCAGAGTAGCAAATGGAACAACTGGATACCTAATCTATTAAGTAATCTATTATCAAATTGAAAATGTTCGAATACTTTAAGTGCGAGGTTTTTTGTCCCTGAAATTCGGTCTTCCTTAAAATATCAATCAACACACTAATTAGGTGTTATGCTATGTACTAAAGTAAGATTTCTTTTAAAAGCTTTTAATTGTCAACAAATTACAGCCCCGACTCCTTGTTAAAACAACAATAATATAAAATTTAGTCAAAGTATGAAAATAATTTGTAAAGTTTTCAAAAAACATTTGATATCGTCAAAGGGAACGACAATTTCGAAACTAAACTAACCTACAGAGTTGTAATCCACGCTTACCATAGTGTCAGTATATTCAATTAGTTTATCTTCCGAGACGTCATTAATTTTCTTTGCCTCTTTTAATAGATCCCTGAGGAAATTCTTCAGCTCGTCCGCTTCGATGTAACCGCTGTTATCTGTATCGTATTCCCGCCAAATCTGCAACGACGGAAAACCTTCATTAAAGTTCATTCATTAGACAAAATTTTTTTTTGAGAATTAAATTTGACCCAACTCTCGTGGGAATAATGTGAATTTTTAATTAAGTATGATGTAAACCCAGGTGGGATAATGACGGGAGATAAGATTAGCAAAACAACTTACCTTCATGAATTCAACACTTGATTCCAGAGGATTATCAAAACGGAAAAGCAGCAGGAAATTTTCTTCCATCGGTAACAGCTGGGCGAGCTAAGGAAAGTTGAAAAGAAACACTGATTAAATCGGCTTATGCAAGCAGAATCTGAAACGAGCAGGGTCGGTCGATTGTGCAAAATGGAAAAAAAGGTGCTATAAGATTTCCGTGGCAAAATTCTGTCAAGAGGCATCTCTTACGGAGATGACATTTTTCAACTTAGATATAACGAGACCTTGGAAGATTCTCGTTACTTTATTTGTTCAGCAAAGGAAGTGACGACAACGATAAGGAAATGGCGGAAACATTATTGCAATTGCAGGCCATGATGACTACTTCACTTAATGAAGCACAAAAGATTATGATACTATTCGCTGTGGCGTCTATAAATTTTGTTTAATGGATCCTACTGAAGAGTTAATCAAACATTAATAACTCTGCTGTGTAAGTATACTATAGTACTAAGCCCGGTTTTATTAAATTTTCACATAATACTAGAGCTGCAGCACAAAATTTATGAGGAAAATATACCATTCTGTGGTGTCGAATAATTTCCAAGGCTCATGCAATGCCGGAAGTTTTATGGACGGCAACAAGAATAAAATCCAAACCTGGATAGATTTGAAATTCTCAATTGAATTGTTCCATGTTTACTGTCGAATGGATTTATCTTCGTATATGGATTTTCATCTTTTATTTGCATTTATATAGAGCAGAAAATTGAAGTTGAGATAATGGTTTTATGGGTTTATACGCTAGGGTTTACATTCTTTTTCTTTAATCAAAATTCGCTTTAAATCGAAGGTAGATAGGTTTAAACAAAAAACTGAAAATTTTTTCAAATATTTTATACATTGCTATTGACATTTTATTTAACACTTAATGATTTTTTGCTTTAGTGTCTCCGATAGAGGTATGTAAAGTTGGAACCCACTTTATTATTTTTTTATGTAAGTTTGCTTGTCCATCGTTAGTCCACGTTTTTTAGTTTTTTTTGTCCAAATTCCATTTTAAAATGTGGGACAAAAAACTTTGTTTGCATATTTTTTTCAAAACGAACAGGTGGAAAAACGTGGACTATCAATGCACAAATGACCTATGGAGTTAAAAAAATTGTTTGCGCAATTTTGGAGTGCTGGTGAAAAAAATATGCTAAAAAGCTTTATGTCCGGCATTTTGAAATGGAGTTTGGTAAACAACAAAAATTGAAAGTTGGAAAAACGTAGACTAACGATGGATAAACGATCCATGGAGTTTAAAAAGATATTTTCGCAATTGCGAACAAAATTTTGCAAAAACACCTTTTTTTTCGGCATATTGGAATGGAGCTTGGACAAAAAAAAATAAAGGGTGAAAAAACGTGAACTAACGATGGACAAAGGACCTGTGGAGTTCAAAAAGATTTTTTTCGCAATGTTGGAGTGCTGGGGAAAAAATTATGGAAAAAAAGTCTTTTGTCCGGCATTTTGAAGTGGACAAATGTAAACAAACGTGGACTAACGATGGACAAACCACCCATGGATTCAACAAATTTGTATTCTAAATTTTTTAGTGCTGGTAAAAAAATATTTAAAAATAAAGTTTTTTGTCCAGTATTTTGAAATGGAACTTGGAGAAAAAAAACTGTTTGGTGGACAAGCGTGGACTAACGATGGATAACCGACTTATGCAGTTCAAAAAGATTTTTTCGCAATTGTGAGCAAATTTTGCAAAAAAAAGTTCTTGTTCGGCATATTGGAATGGAACTTAGACGAGAAAAAACTAATGGGTGGACAAACATGAACGATGAAAAACAAAAGAATTTGTTCGCAATTTTGGAGAGCTGGTGAAAAAATAATGCAAAAAAAATTTTTTGCCCGGCATTTTGAAATAGCGCTTCGACAAAAAAAACGAATGGATGAAAAAATGTAGACTAACGATTAACAAACGAATACACAAAAAATTTTCACAATTCAAAAAAGTGGTGACAACTTCACACACCTCTCAGATATCACTATTAGAGTCGGTTTAATTTAAGGTACTATTAGCGAGTTAAAAAAAATTTCGTTTTTTTTTGTTTCATAAAAGGCTTTATAAATGTGTCAAGAATATTTATTTAAAATTTCATGTCAAAATTTAAAATACAAAAAAAGTTATACAGATTTTTGTGTAGTCATATTTTGACGACGCTGAGTAAATTTCTTGTAAACTTTAAATGCGTTTTTCTCGAAATGAAATTTTTCAAATTTGCCCAAAATCTAGTTCAAAAACTTTTTGTCCGATTTTAATGAAACTTGGCTCATTTTGTTTATTATTAAGTCTATTGTGCATTCCCCACGGAATCTGGTGACTTTTTTTCTTTTTTCCCGTTAGAGACTTAAAAGCGCGGGAAAATTAGGCTGTTTTTAAAACTTTTTTTGAAATACGCGCCATTTTTCGAGAAAATGCTTTACTTCCTGTTTTGGTGGGGGGATGCACAACTAAATATGTCTATAATAAAATGCCATTTGATTTTTTTTTCTCCAGATGTACTGGAGGGACTCCATCATTTCCGCAGATTTGGCCTCTCTTCTTTTACTTCAACGAAAACCACCTTTATACTAGAAAAACAATTTTTTTTATAAAGTTATCATATGTAAAAAAATTCGGCACTAAAAATAAATTTTTCGCTTAAAGAAAAAACATTTAAAAAGGGTTTTTTTTAACTTTACACGCTAATAGTACCTTAACATTTCATGAAGGAGGGATGCTAACTGAAATAGAGGAGTAGAATCCGATCTGATGGTGCGGGAACCTTTTAAGAAGGAGGTTAGGGAGATATTTAACCACATCAATAGAGAAAGTGACCCGGAATTTTGGAATAAATATAAGTCTGCGAAGTAAAAAAGAAGGAATCTTGCAGCGACTTTTGTTGGGCTACTTGGACCAATTCTGAAGACTTCAGAAAATGGTCTATAGTGATCCGATCTCCAATTTTGAAATTACCCATGATGGTACAGGTAGATTGACGGAGACGTTCAATTGAGGCACTTGATCCATTTAAGACAGCAGGTCCAGATGGTATATTCTCCGCCTTATTGCACTAGACAATGTAAGTTCAATGTAGGATATGCCGACGAAATAGTAAATATGGCAAGAGGAAAGATCATGGACATTAAAGCAGACATTGTGAGGAAAGCCCTCAGAGTACCCTAACAAACGGAGTGACACTGGTTTGGGTAAAGGGATATGTAGAGATTGAAGTCAACTAGATCGCGGATAGCCTTACTATATGAGACGCTGACTTTAAAGGTATGGAAGTATATGTTGCCTTAGAAAGAAACAAGGTTTGAAACCTGGTTGGGAAATGAATTATCAGACAGCGGGTAGAAGTAGAAAGGGAAAAATAGCATTGAGTACGTCATACGGCAGTCTTGAAAGGGCATGTTAATTTCGGGTGTCTTTTGAAGAAAATGGGACTTTTTGAGGACAACACCGGTACGGTCGCACATCAGTTCCAGACTTTATTATATATATTCGAACTGTGACAGAATGCTGCACGTACTAATATTATAGACAAAGAGCCACCAACGTATTTTGAGTTGTCATTTCAAAAGTCATGAAAATACACACACTATATCCTAAATTCCTGCTGAGTAAGAAAAGTCGCTTGTGGCAGCCCCCTGAGGCCGGAATGTATTACCTAATATAAAATTACAAAAAGGGTTAGAAATAAAATTCAATTTAGTTAAGGAAATAGTCATGAAATTTCAGGAGATTATTTTCGACAGTATTCTCTATTTCTAAAAATTATTGCCAGAACATTTTCCCCTTCTAAATCTTGACAGAACGCTGTAAATTTTCTTATATACTTAAAACGCAAACCCGGTAGAATATTTGAGAAGAAAAGTCTACTGTGAAGTGTTTTGGGTAGAAAGAAATACAGAGTTAAATTGGTGGCGGGACAACGTTTAATTATTCTGAAATAAAGGTTGGCTACCCCTAAAAAATTTTTTTAAAAATTTTTTTTACTTTATTATAGATCAATTGGATCATGAAAGAACACTTTTTTTATTTCATTTCAATCGGACATCCTCACTGTAAGTTGTAATTTAAAAAAAATAGACGCCTTATAGCCCTAATTACGCCGCAGGCATTGATCGGAAACCCAACATGTAGGTACTCCTTTTTCCTGGTATAGAGAGATCTATTTGAACACGCAAAAAAAAATCAAAATATACTAGATCAAAATTTCAAGATCAAATAATATAGTACTCGAATATTTTTGGAAAATTTAAAAAAATTGTGGAGTAATCTTTGTTAGACGCTATTTTGAATGGCTAAACGGAATTTCTTTATTTTTTACTAGACCTTTTCATCTATTACATAATTATTTTCAAAAAAGTGTAACTTAGGGTAGGGATATCCGATTGAAATAAAATTAAAAAATTGTTTAGGGAAATATTTGAGTAGGCGTTGAAGGTTGTTGAACCCTTATGTTCAAATAAGGGATGTGGTGAATCAAATTAATTGTTGTGTTGCCACCAATTTAACTTTTTATTTTTTTCAACCCAAAAAAGTTCATAACAGACCTTATTTTCACCAATATTCTACTGAGTTTGCGTTTTAAGTATATAAGAAGATTTACAGCGTTTTTTAAATGTATATGAGGTTGCCAAAGGTCAAGGGATGCGCTATGATGCTTGGAAAATTTTCTTAAAAATATATTTTCCTTCATTATCGGTATTCTATCGACCGATAAAAATGGCAAACTTGGAGGATGCAGGCCACTCTGGGCCACTTAATTCATGGGGCTGTATTACGTGTGCTAGTTTTGGTCGAGAACTGACAACAGGAGGGGTAGTTAAGAAAGAATATGAAGAGGGTAGTTTCTCGGCGTTAAGTTTTGGCCCAACGTCAGGATGTAACTTAATGGAAGTGCCTTCCTTCCTTCACTTCCTTCACAGGGTAACAACTGGGTGCCACCTGGTACTGCATTAGCATCGTAGGTTCTGTCAACAATCAGGAGGGGGAAAATATTCTGGCAATAATTTTTATAAATAGAGTACTATCGGAAGTAATCTCCTATTTGACTGACTGTTTCCTAAATAAATTGAATTTTATTTTTTACCCTCTTTGTAATTTTATGGTAATACACCTTGGCGCACTGGGCTGCCAGAAGGGACTTTTATATATATATTTTTTTATATATATAAACGTGGCTGGCTCTTGGTCTATAATATCGGTACGTCGAGCGCTTTGTTGAAGGTAGCGCTTACCTAGATACAAGTCCGGAATATATGACAGTCGTAACCATTTTACCTCCAAGCATTTTGTCAGTATTTAATTTTTTTCTACTACAGACTAACTAAGCCTTGCATAGAATTAAATCTGCTAAATCTACTGGGGAACACAGCAACTAGTGCTCATCCCAAATGGAAGCAAACCACCCGGGAATCCATCATTGCCTAATTTGTTTGCTAGATTGGAAAATGCTAGAAAAAGTCGTGTGCACTGTATCTGCTTCTCGTAGCCGAGGAGTGTACCCCATATCAGAACGGTCAGAAAAGCGCGCACGACGATAGATACTGTGAAAATGTTAGTAGACATAGACATAGACAGCCAAAGCTATAGAAGGCGAAAGCTGGCGATTGGGAATATAAGAGTACCGTTAATAACGCTTTACCTCGATAAAGTGGGTAGCCATAATGAATACGCTTACGAGAACGAGCCCTTTAGAATATATAAAAAGAATAATGTCAAGTTACTTCACCAACAAGAAATTGCGTTTCGATATTACGTTTCTGCAAGCGTACTACAAGGGTCAGTCTTAGGCCCACTTGTTGTGGAATATCATGTACGGTGAAGCACTCAGGCTAACTTTTAGGGTTAAAATTAATAGGTTTTGCAGTTTATATCACGATAGAGGTGAAACACGTCCACCAAATTGAAGCAGTGACAAACAAAGCAATTTTGGTAGTACAGAAGTGGCTAGAATCGACGGCATTAAAACTTGCGGAACAGAAAACTGCGGCGATTTTCATTACTAGCCGCAAAACAGTCGGATATATGAACATAACTGTTGGCAGTCAAAACAGCAGGTCTAAACGGTCCATAAAATACGTTGGTGTTATGTTTGGTGACAATCGGCTAAACTTCAAACCTTATCTGTATTACGTGAGCAGGAAGACATCGAACCTGTAAGCATCACTCTCCAGGATGCTACCAAACATCAGAAGACGTAAACCATCAAGGAGGAACCTGTTAACTAAAGTTGTTGAGTCAGTTCTACTGTACCCTCCCCCCCCCCCCCCCCCCCTTCTGGGCGGGAACACTAGCCATGAAGGAATCATGTGTTATATCTGGTATGATGCCGATTGACATTCTCGCAGATGAAATGATACGTGTGTACAACAGTTTTGCGACTTTTTGGTCGAGCTCGAATTAGGTTTGGATTGAAATTGAGTAGAAATTAGGTTTTAAAATCAATTGGAGCTGCAATCTTGCAGCTGTCAATTTAACGTTAATCACAGCCTACTCTAGATACAAGCCCGGAAGTTGACATTAACAGCTGAGTTTTGGTGTTGTAAATAAACCAAAACTTGCCACAGTAATCATAAGGAAAAGTTTGTAATTTCTCGTAGTATTTCTCGCAATATATTTAAAGTCTTAAATTGGATTTTACTTGAGGTTAACCTACAAATGTTCTGAACATCTGAACACGACAAAACGTGTCTCTCTTATACAATTTTTATATGTTTTAAAGGAAAAACTCTCTTGTGCTCGTTTTGTTGAAGTAGTGAGCTTAAAATGCGTCAATGACATCAGAGTTTCTCTTTGGTTTTGATTACGGGAGTGTGCAGTTTTATTTGTGTGTGCAAGGATTGGTTAATCTGTGGTACAATAAAAATTAAATAATGACGAAATGCTTGGTGGTGAAATGATCGAACTGTCATGTTTTCCGCGCTTGTGTCTAGAGCAGGTTGTGCGTTAATAAAAGGAAATTTTTATGGAACTGTATGAAATTAATTGAAAGCACATTTTTAAACTATAATGATAATGATATAATATGAGGCACAATGTGAAATATACATAAGTTACTCAATAAAATGGACACGACCAGCACTATCACATCATTACACAAAATTTCCAATGATAGTTGAGAGAAGATGAAGCTAGCCGCAGTCGGTCTTAGAATATTAGAATATTTTGAATCGGATGTCAAGACTCTGAATCTAGAACTTTAGGGCCATGATACAATTACAAATTTTGTCAGTTTCAAATTTGTTCATCAATTTGCGACTTTCCGATTTACCTCGTTTTTACCCGAATGTTCTCGACTGTGGCCAACTTCAGTCTCTGTTAGCTGTCACTTGAAATTTTTTGTAATAAGGGTGGTGCTGAGTTTCTTAAGATAATTATAATATCTGGTACTGTGCCTGACGTTGATTATCATAATTACACGTGGTTTCTGTTCACTTTATACATGTTAATTTCATTAATTTTCATTTTTGATAAATTGAGAGCTGCACGACTGAAGTTCAAATATTAGGTCTGTTTCTTTATCTCAATTTGTGATCCCTCGTGCTCAAGAATTTGCACGAACGTACCCATTTTATATTTCTTTACTTTTGTGAAAGGTCGAAATGAGGGGAATTTTCCTGACATCATCGTTTCCCCTCTTGCAAGAATTTACCAGTAGAATTTAGCTTGTGTGAATCCGCCATTTTCTTGCACGTTTTGTCGAACGTTAAATTTCAAAATTAGTGAAAGTGTTTGATGGTTCATAGTGAAAAATTGTTGGTTTAAATTGAAAAATTAATATGTCTACAAACATCACAGACGGAGACGGAGTTTGATCAATACGTTGAGCGGCAAGACCAACATGCCATGGGTCCAGGGTTCGAGACCAGGTGACCCCTTGAGCTTTTATTAAGAAATTAAAATAATCCACTCTGTCTCTGGGCTATTGTCTAGCTCGCAGCAATGCAAAAAAAAAGAAGACAAGACTCAAGTTTCCTCGTTTCCCTTACCCTAATTCCCTTCAGGCCAAAAACATGCTAACGCATCAAAGGGTTGTCCTTTAGGATTTGGCCACATCGTATAAATAAATAAATAAAAATTTATTGTTCATCATAAATCAATAAAGACATTTCATTCTTCTTCTTTTTATAATGAATTATCACGATAATGTTTCTTTACTTTTTCTTCTTTCTTTTGTTCTTTTCCCCCACCACTCAAGTAAGTTTTTACACGAACATATTTTGCATGAAAAGCAAAGAAATAGACTTATGGTTTCAAAGCTGCTTGTCGACGTTGAGTCAAATGGCCAACCTGTTTGAGGTTATGTAATGACGGTATCTTAAATGGCTCCCATCAAATTGAGACTGACTGCTTTTCGGCAATTTATTCTCATTTCCACAGTTTATCATGACACAACCGAAATTGCGGTTATTTCTTCTATTTCGTGGCATAATGGTGCTTCCCACTACTTAATTGTTTGCAGAAGAATATGATGTACGGCATAGACAAGCAAAGTTCTTCATCCCTCAAGACTTGAAACAATCCCGTAACTCAAATATAAATCCTCCCATCTCCAACACACAGTTCTTCAGAAAATATGAATTTTCAACAGATTAACCTAAACGAAAATTGTTTTAAAAATTTCAAATTTGTATATAACTTGCAAGTGGGCATCCCTAAAGAATGCAGCAAGAAAAGTTATTTCTTTAAAAAATTATCCTTTAGAGTCCTTGTCTCTGCGATCCTCGAATGATTATTATTTATTATTCATAAAACATTAATAATGCACAAAAGCTATTTCATTTATGTGTGGGACCATACCACTTTGCTTACCATCGACTCAAGCATTACAGAGCCCTGGGACAATTCTTACTACTATAGTATGCCACGGGACACTTACTTTGCAACCCATTAAGTTTTGAAGAGAATCTCTCGACGAAATGAACTTAATTTTTGCGAAGATTAAAGTTTTTTCCTTTTTAATATAAAAGGACGGTAATAACTCTAAAATTGATATTGCAGTGGTAAGTGACTTGCTTTACTGGGAGTAATAAAAATGAAAAAACTCTATAAACTTTGTTTTTTTATCAAGTCTATCTTTAAAGACAACATAAACTAGATTAAATTTCGGAACCTGTTACACGAAATTCCCATGGGTGTAGTTTAAGATCCTGCAAAAAAAACTTCATCTATCAGAAGAAAGAAAAGACGCCAAAGTATTTCATCAAATTCTACCTTTTTGATGTGCTGGTGGAACTTCATGGTTGAGTCCCTATAATTTATTCAAATCGATACAAAAGATATTGGAAAATGCCTAAACGGCTCAAGAAAGCATAGCTCCCCTGTTGGGTAAATAAATATGTCAATTTCGAGGTAAATCGTACCATGGAATAATGAGCACATATAAAATATTCCTTCATTGAATTTTTGTGCCGCTCACGTAGGGGCTGTAAAATGCAAAAATCCTGAAAGTAAAATGTACTTGACTTTATCAGAAAAACCCTTCGATTTTATGTGGTTTAAAATTCACTTTGTTGAGTATCTTCCAGGTATCTTAACATCTTTAGAAATTCAAATTCAGAGACTGTATTGTAAAAAAAAAACAAGATGGGCAGGTGACAATTATTTGAACTTACCTCTCGGATATCAATCTTTCCATCCTGATTGTCGTCATAGGCTTCCATAAAACAGGATTTCAATTCAGCTAGCATTGCGTCTGTGACTGCCTGTAGAAAATTGCGAAGAAACGTATTATTATGATGAGTTCTACGTTGGCAAATATCTAAGTAGAAAGAACTGGAGTGGAATTGATTGGGAGTACGTGTGATAGGGTTGGGGGGGATTTGGTGGGATAATGAGATTTTTTTCTGAATCCACGCAAGCACAATTTTCTGATATACATAATTTTCTTACTAAATTATTTGGATTATAAGGGGATTTTGACATATCTGTCTTCCTTTCTTGAAACATTGATACATTTAAGGCCTAAAAGCTTCCTCTAAGTCTTTACCGTGAAGCTTACAATGACGACTATCGAAAGAATTGCTCATTAGAGTCGATCATCAGATGAAATCTTATAATGCCAATAATTCCATTTACCTTTTTGCTTCATCAGAATTCCAAGCAATTTGACGAAATACTTTTTAAAGGATCCTTCAATTTCGGTAGACGTATATGTATGGATTACAGGAAACGAGACCTCTATCTTTGGAAAATAAATCTTAAACGGTACAAAAACTTTCGATTTACTTTGCTTCTGACATGAATAGGGTTGGTCACGACCATTTGTTGGTTGCACTTTTGGTTTTCATCGCATTTCCGTTTTATAGTTGGAAATTTACCATTTGAATGTATTCATGCAAAAGGGATTCCAAAGTAATGCCCCTAATTTGGAAAACTTATCTATGTATACAAAACTGTTGGTCCTAATGGATGCACCCATTAAAAGTGGCAAAATTACTACAACATTTTCAACAGTAACTCACAACAAACTTTACATTTACGGTATGAACTTTGCTCCGTTTCGTTTTGAAACTTCACGCTTCTACATAATTTGAAAGAAGCATTTCCCTCAGGACTTTAAGTACATATGGTTACAGACATATTAGTTTTTGTAATGGAACCACAAAAGTAAGTTGCCCGGGGTCATTATTTAGGGTTAAGAAGTATTTTAGAACAGGAAGAGTTTTTCTGAGTTAATTCATTTCATATACACTTCACGTAATTACGTCTGCAGACAAGAAACCCCTAGGGTTCAAGGATTAAGAAAGTGTAGGGGAACTTTGAGAATAAACTTTTCGAAGAATTATCTCTGTTTTCTTTAGTTGCTTTTATTAAGCTTAGCACAACATAGGCTAACATATCTGAATGGGAAAATTCATTAGCTAATTGAAATATAAAAAAAAATGAATTACAAAAAAGGCGTAGCCGGTAATGTCCAGAAGATGAGTTTATTTCTTCTTAATGCTTAATTTTCTAACTAGGCTTCAGTATTTCAAAGATCTGTTTCTGTTCTGTTTTTCACTCGTAATTAATTTATTTTTGTGTCAGAAAAAAGTGTTTTCCTTTTTTCGTTATCCTTAGAACTTGTTAGATACAAAATGTGCTCATTATTTTGATATTAATGAGAGTATCATTGGTACCAATAATTCAGTTCGATATGTATCCTATTATGAATTTGGTGGCAGATGATTCAATCTGGCTTGTGGGTTTGAGACAGCAATATACTGAGTAAAGCGGTTACTAAGAGACTTTTATTATTATATATACATATTATGGATGATATTCAATTCAATTCAATTCATTTATTAATATAACATCTACTCAATTAAGTTTTAAAATTATAACTATGTGCAGGAATATAAAAGAAGATAATACAGTAGTCACTTGATTATATGATCTAATTATTGCAACGGCAATTAATAGATTAAAAAATTTATATAAGCGAGAGTGTACCTAACTAAAAGGGTGCTGAATAAGGAAAGACAAAACATAAACAACATTTATTTTCTATTTTAAATAACATTAATATAAAAGGACGGTATTTATTACATATGTACTAGAAAACGTAAAAAAAAAACTATAGATGAAATTTGAGATTTTTTTTACGATTTTAAATCGCTTACATAGTCCGAATTTACACAAAATGTTAGTGTGGATGCTATTATATTAGGTACCATTTTGAACGACTACTGCAAAAATCGTGAAAAATCATTAAAATTTTATTTCTCGTGTTAGTTTATTGTACAATTTTGTACGCTTTTCTAGTACGTACAATTCAATACGCTTGGAATGAACAGCGTAGTAGGGCGACCAGACCTGAGATGCATACTCAAGAATAGGTCTAACTAAGGAGCACTACAAATGAATCAATGTTGGGATATCCGAGAACTCTCTAGACCAATGCTTAACAAAGCCCAAGATTAAACTGCCTTAAGACACGATATAGTTGATGTGCAGAGTAAGATCAAGTTTCCTATCAAGTTTTACCCCAAGACCAGTAACGGACAGCACACGACGAAGACCATTCCCCACAAAGTTGTAATCCGAAACTTTTGGATTAGGGCTCCTGGAAAAAGTCATAGCCTAACATTTCTCAAAATTGAGATGTAAGCCATTATGCTCGGACCACTCATGAAACGTATCTAAGTCCTTTTGAATAAGGGCCACCATCTTTAACATATAGAGAAGATCTTCATGTCATCAGCGTAGATTAAAACATTAGAGTACGAGATCAGACGGATAATGTCGTCAATGGCAAGAACGAATAGTAGAGGGTCGAGATGACTGCCTTGTGGTACACCAGATGAAGCCCTGAAGATTCTAGAGGTAGCACCACAGAGCGACACATGATATGACCTATCTCTTAGATAGGAAGAAATCTAGTCGAGAAGAACAGGGGGGAAACACAGTCTCCCGAGTTTATATATAATTATGGATTGAGGGAGTTTATCAAAGGCTTTACTGAAATCCATGTATATGCAGTTAGTTTGCATGCCTCGCTGGAAGCCAGAAATAACGTGGGAGGCAAATTCAAGTAAGTTAGTAGTCATTGATCTACCGGGCAAAAACCCATGCTGATTGGGAGAGATTAAGCCAATACAACGCTCTATAAGCTGCGAAAACACTATTGATCCAAATATTTTAGGTATGCACGATTTGTTATAATATTCTTATGGCCCTTTTATGAACAGGGACTATAAAAGAGCACTTCCACAAAGCAGGAAAATTACCAACTTGAAGGGACCTATTGAAGAGAATCGCTAATGTAAGAAGGGCATCAGAACAGGACTTGACGAAGGCTGGAGGGATACCGTCAGGACCAGAGGAAAAGTCCGATTTAAGTTCATTGATTTTTTCCAAAACAAACGGCAAAAAATCGGATGAAGTGGGACGATTCAGAATATGATTAAAATTATTCACACAAGGCTCAAAGTTATCCGAAGAAAAGGCACTCTCAAAAAATTAAGCAAAATTTTTTGCTATGTCGGACAAGTTATTACTCGCCCAGGTGTGGAGGTGGAGGCTCTGGTGAAATAATGCAAGGATACACCTCGTACCACTGACGCCAGGTCATTTTATTATCGGAGAGTCACCTTTAAGTCAAGTAGATCCCAGCGAATCTCGGTCAGAATAAGGCTTCAAAGATGGAAGTTGGTGATTCAATTAACAATGAGTTACAACATAGGTAAAAATGGCAACATCGATGTCAAAACGCAACTCCCGTAACCATGGTCATACTCAAACATGACAACCTACCGGGTATGAAATCATCATTAGAGCAACCTCTGGCTTACTCAGAAAACCTATACACAATCTCCTTCCTTTTTCAGTATATGAAGACAGTTTAAGTAATCGAAACCTTGTTTGTAACGAAACCAGGAACCTTTCTGTCAGTAATATTCTTTACTTCAAAAATATAGGCTCCACATCAACCGAGGAGCCACCAGGAACATCGCCACCAAAGAGACCCCGGAGCATGAACTTGGCCCTAAGCCTACATCTTCTCAGGTTTTAGTACTACCAATCCTGGGTCACAAGAAAGTAGTAGTTACTCCTTTTCAATCTCAACCAGGTATCTACCTCGAGGGCATGGGTTCCACTCACCTGTTTTCGGACGATTGGAACCTCGTAGTGTTTTACTTATTTATTTAGGATTCATCAAATGCTGATTATATAAAGCAAACTTACGGGCAAACTTAAATCTATATACAAAACAGAAAAAATCTTAACTAAGCTTTCCCTTCGACAAGTCCATATGATGATATACTGAATTAAAAATGCGGCACATAGCTGTAACTGACTCACTACGTTCATAGTTAGTACGGTGGTGCAAAATATGGAGGAAGTAATGAATCCTCAATTAGCGTGACGGAACAGATATGTTAAAATGTGTTAGCAATGCCAGGGCTATTTTTGCGATCGAGTGTTTGCAGGGGGAGTTAATAGCCCCCTGCAAACACTCGATCGCAAAAATAGCCCTGGCATTATTTCGTCTGGTTTCCAGGGAGTCCAAAGATATCAAAGTCAGATAGAAGTCTATCAGGGTAAGAAGGCAGAAGAGGGTCATTATTCCATGGAAGGGTACGAAGAGGAAACCTTAAAAACCTTCGCTAGATGGACTCAATACGTTTAACATGCACTCCAAGCAAAGAAGACCACACAGGGCTAGCATACCCAAGAATAGGCCTAACAAATGTACAATAAAGGATTCCAGTGATATAAGGATCATTAATCTCCTTAGACCACCTCTTTATGAAGCCCAAAGTAGCATGAGCCTTACCATTATCGAGAATCAAGCAAGACCTCCAAGTCTTTGGATTTGGACGAAGTAGCTTTGAATCCTCGGCATAACACAAAATGTTCGAGTGTGATTATATTATACATCATCGATGTAAATAAAAAACAGTACAGGGCCAAGGTGACTACCCTGTGGCACCCCAGAAGTAATGCGGAAATAAACCGAAAGAATTCCACGAAACAAAACACGTTGGGAGCCCTCGGACAAATAAGAGCAGGAAAATCAAGAATCGCCAGCTTATGAAGGAGAATTTTATGATTGATTCGATCAAAATCTTTACTGAAGTCGGTGAAAATACAATCAACTACTTGGTTAGCATTTTCAATTGATAATATGCAGTAATTCGAGAATTCCAGTAAGTTGGTTGTTGTACATTTTCCCTCAATAAACCCCTGTTGGAAAGAAGATAAGAAGTGTTTACAATGAGAGCATAATACTCAAAGGGCTTAGCTAGGAAAGGTTTGCGATAGGCCTATAATTAGAAATATCAGAATTATTGCCCTTTTTATGCGTTCGAAGAATAACACAGATTTTCCAAGACTGCGGGAAAACACCACTACGGATGTATAAGTTAAATAAGGAGGAGAGGACATAAACAAAACGACATACCACAACGTTTCACAATAGCAGTAGGAATGCCATTAGGGACGCTCGCGAAACTGTCAGACAATTTCGAAATATGCTTAGCAACCGTAGCGTCATCAAAAATGAGATCCTTGGATTGTAGAGAAGTCGATGGAAGCCTCGTCATATAAGTAAAATCACTAAAGCTAATATCACATCACACTCATAACATCATTATGACACGAAGACCTACTGGATGAAATAAAGCACACTACAAAACAGAATTGGGTAACTGAACGACATATGAAAAGTAAAAGTATGAATGAAGATCTGCACTTCAACCAGTTCACAGTTTATCTAATCTGTTGAATAAAATTCAAGGTATTTCATTTACTTTTACATAAGGCGTCGTCGAGAGCTAAGAGAATGGCCCTATATATAATAGGAAACGATAGATACACATCATAGAAAAGTGAACCCTTGCTGCGAAACTAAATTCAGCTCCTATCACAATCATGGAGCACTTTCCACCGACACTGCGACTTCCATCTAGTCAAACACATGTTATTTTCCTTGGAACTGTTCGAATTGCTGCGAGTAGTAGCTACTTCAGTTTCGATAAATGATACATTTGTAAACATTGAACCGTCGTCAGAGTTTCTCATCATAAATCTTCACAGAGATCAGTGTTATCCTTGTGAGTTAAGCTTTCTTAATCATAACTTGTCACCACCTATCTGTAACATCTTAAAGTCTAGTATTACCAGAATTTGGATATAGTTATGGAATCCCAACAATTGGATTTATGTTATGAAGGAAGCAATACATCGTGGCAGCACAGTTTCCTAACGTACCATAAAGGGACATGTTTTCTCAAACTTGAGCGTAGATGCGCTATTCAGGAATAACATATGACCATTTATGCTCACTACCTTTACCTCAATGAATCTTACTGAATTCATAAAACCTGCAGAAATCAACAAAGTTCTATACATACCAGTCATTCGCTAGGCCACGCTAATCGACATCGAGGATCTTCAACAGAAAGTAGAGAAACTGAAGCAAGAAGAATCTCTTTCCAGAAATGTTCGGCCTCACGATGTACATCATTACAGTATAACATATGCCAGCCTAGTCATAGAATCCTATTTTGCCTGGAGGTATACTACCAGAAGACGAAAGCACGTCCTGTACCAGCACTGAGAGTCTCACAGTCAGATGAATTTAGATTACGTACTTGTTTAGAGTGCATATAGCTGAAATTTTATTTAAACGCGGGAAAAAGTGTAATTATTTCAGATGTGAGAAATAACTGTTCAGGGTATTAAATTCCGTAAGGCGTTTCCCACAATTTCCATGAACTTAGTAATTCCCTTGCGAGCATACATATGTATGTCGACACCCAATCTGGTCAACAAAAGTTACATGCAAGTGACCATGGAACTGTCGTGGGAAATGCCTTATCAGCTGCTGAGTTCACTAGAGAATAATTTAGAATTAAGTTCTTTAAATAGTAAGCTTTGGAAAAATAAAGTTTAGTTTATTGTCAGTTATAACAAGGCGCGTTTTAATGAATAATCACGTCCCTTTCAGGTAAATCCAATTATTACAAAAGTAGACTTGGTTTATATGCGTAGTGTAGTCTTAAGGTAGAAGGACCTTAATTCAATCATAATTCGAGTAAAGGAATTCCAATTAAAATAAAAGTCAAAAGGACTCTCAAGCTTATTTCTAATTGTCTTGACGATATTTAATTGAATTTATAATAACCATAATAGTAACACTATGCGAAACTATCGCAAGCGGTCTAGAAAAAGCTCACAAAATGCAACAATCTCAACCCCAACGCATATCTTCAGATAGCCCTTCTCATGGCTTTTCGACAAGGACCCTTGGACGAACAATAGAGTGCTGCCAACTTAACATAGAGGGAATAAGTCGACCTAAAAGCCAGTTGTTCTCCAGAATGCTTTCCTACAACAATATTGACATTGAATACAGGATACCCATGCAATAAACGAAAACGATTTGCGCGTCAGAGGCCACCTGAACGGATACACACTGGTTGGCACCACATATCATCAATCGTATGGGACAGCTGTATACACCCGTAATGACCTCGGTGATATAGCTTGGTCTCCTCGAACTCGAATAACGACAATCAAGAATTTTTGGAAAGCGGAGACCTAGAAATTGCCGATGACCCCCTACATAGCCTTGATGCTGCAGGACGGGACAAGTGGACCAGTACAGTTGAGTGTCTAAACTTTAAACGTTCAAGCAGAAGCGCCTGGAGTTTACTGAGAAAACTTAGCGGAAGCACAGCAACTCCAATTCCCAAAACAGCAGTTTCTCCAGACCAAGTAGTAAGCACATCGTAAATATGTCTAGGTCTAGAACACTTATAGACACAGAATACACAGTGACGGTTAAGCGCCTCCTGAGAGCATTGAAACATGGAAGCATTGAAGCCTGGAAAACCGAGCGACTGCGCCGAAAACTACCGCCCTATTGCCCTACTGAGCATGACTTTTATGCTCCTGGAGAGACTACTATACAACAGAATATCAAGTGCCATTCTGAACGTGTACCAGTGGAGCATCCGGGATTCAGAACAAACCGGAGCTGTGCGGACCAGGTTTTGGCCTTGAATACAGTTATTGAAGCTAGCTTTTAGAACTGCTTGAAAATCTCAGTCGCTTTTGTTGAGCTTACAGCTGCATATGACACAGTGTGGAGACATGGCATGATATCGAAATTGGTTGAAATCATTTAGTGCAACACCTTGGTACGGCTGATTGACAACATGCTTAACAACCGAATGCTCCAAGTAGTGCTTGGTGAAGGCATTAGCAAAATTAAAATACTCAATAATGGTCTGCCACAGGGTTCCAATACTTATCAGTCCTCCCGGAGACCGTCTGCCGTAAGTTTATATACGCCGATGATCTGGAAATTGCCATCCAGAATGCCAGTTTCTATAAATCTGAGAAGATACTCGCCGAAGGCCTGGAAATTCTAAAGTCCTACTTCCGTAACTGGAGGCTGAAGCCCAGAACGAAATAAAATTTTACAGAGTCTCTGTGGTACATCTTGATGTGCCTCGGCTAACACATTTACCACCTCAGCCTTTAGAGGTCTTGTATATTCTGCAGCTAAATACTTCGCCTCTCCAGTAGAGTACTGCTTTTAACCTAGTATATGGACTACTCTGCTTCCTTAGCCGTTCCTGCGCATGTGAATGTTGGTACTTGGCCCGAGCAGTGTTTGCTCTTACCCTAATTACTTTTTAACTACGAGGTATGCGTGATTAAAGCTTTGTCTCTTGGCCGGATTTGTAGATGTGTGGTGGAAATTTTTCGGACGGCCGGACTATGCTTTGCTGAAACGATCTGGTATATAGGAGAACGGGGAAAAATCCCACATTGCTAACAATGAAAAGATATGTTCCTAGAGTAGGGTGGGAAGAAGGAGCGGCAGTCTAACTTCTAAACGTAACCGACAGAGTTGGATGATTTTTTTCCTGATGTATAGAGTATGTTCCTCCATTGGTACCGCGACACAATTTTAAACGGTGGGGTTGTAGTAGTGGAGGGGTTGGGTGTCAACTTTTGAACGCGTAGACCAATTTGGACGATCCCTTTTATGCTTTATAGAGTATTATCCCCCATTGCTAATATGAGAATAAATTTTTCACTAGGGGGTGGTGGGGAGGGTTAAGGTAAATTCGTAACGTATGGACCGACTTGGGTGATTCTTCTTTTGAGGTATAGAATATATTGTACCACGACAAAACTTTATGTGTTAGGATGGTGTGCGGAGGGGCCGTTACCCAATTTATTAATGCACACACCTATTTGGATCATTCTTTTTTGTAGTATACAGTATGGAAAAATGTTGACCTAGTGTTGGGGTCGGGAGGAGGAGTAGCCTAATTTTGTAACGGATGTACTGATTTAAATGATTCTGAATGCATAGAGTATCTATTTGTATTCTGACAGAAATTGTGACTTGTTGTGAGAGTTGGAGGAGGGGCGGCGCCTAGCTTCATAGGGCATAGACCGATTTTGAGGAGGCGCAAATTAAACACACAGAGCAACTACAACAAAAGTATTTAATTGTCCTTCCTTATAATTCCGTGAGCTGAAACATTTAGGTAGTTTTATATAGTATCTTCGATTATGGTTGGGTAGTTGTTTGTTTAATATGCACCTACTTCACAATCGTAATAAATATAAAATGAAAAATTATTTTATGCTTTGTAGCGCTTTTTGTGAAGTCGGATCAACTTTTTTTTTAAAACTAATTTTGTAACTTTCAATTTTTGTTTTGGTTATAATATGGCCAGAGCCTAGGGGACAACCCTTTGATGCGTTACTATGGCATTGAATGAAAGGGAATTAGGGTGTGGGGGAGTGAGGAAACGTGAATGTCTTGTTTTGCTTTGCTGCGAGCTAGTCAACAGCCAAGAGACGAAGTGGATTTTTTAAAATTCAATTTTAAAAATCCACGGGGAGATCTGGTCTGGAACCGGGGACACATGGCATGGTGGTCATGCCGCTCAACCAATTGTTCCAACTCCGTCTCTTGTTTGAATTTCTAATGTGAATTATATCTCAAAAACAACTTTTGGCCTAGGATCCCGTATTCGAATCTTAGTCTACGCACCTCTTTATATTTTCTTAATTGGGTCCTCTTATAAATTTTCTACCCAAATTTCCATAATTGGTCTTAAGAATTTAATTGACCTTAAAAAATTTCGGCTTTTTCTTAACATCCTACCTAATTTAAAATTTTCTAATTGGAAACTGTCTCTAGAAATACAATCTATGTAGTATACCGAGAACTACGACATTACTTTAAGTATTCAGTCTCACAACCGAAGGACTATGTATTTTATCAGCTTGTGTTCTTTGTGTACGTAAGCATTTTATCTCTAATAGATAAGTTTCTTACTCCCCTTTACTGATAAATAGCTTAGCAGTTGT
The DNA here is from genome assembly GCA_964036015.1 of Leptarthrus brevirostris. NCBI lineage: Eukaryota > Metazoa > Arthropoda > Insecta > Diptera > Asilidae > Leptarthrus > Leptarthrus brevirostris. The sequence continues at coordinate 138,125,160 of OZ038372.1, read as the reverse complement.
ACAAATTTAAATAACCGCTGCGATTGCAGTATTAAATTTCCATTTGTTTTCGTGTATAACCCTATTTCGCAATTTTACATTCAGAGGACATTAATCGAATATTTTTAGGAAATACATGAAAAATGCATGCGGCAAACAAAAATAAAGTAAAAATAAACCGTGAATCGAGTAAAATACAGTCCTCTATTCTATAGGATTTGTTTGCTATTTGATATACAAATATTATTTATTTTCCTACACACATTTTAGTTTGCTTACCTCCTATAAAATTGAAAGGATTTTCAGTGATAAAACTGAATTTATTTTCAAAACCTCAATTCAAATGTTTTTGTGGTATGTGGTTTGTGGGTGACACTTTTTGTTGGACACAAAGGAAGTATGTGCGGTTCCGATTATGATGTAGGACTTTTTCATTCAAAAGTTTTCGTAAATAAAGGAAAAGTGGAAAACTTTGGGAAATAAAAAAAAATTGTTGATGTCATTTCGATTTAATATAAGAAAAACATTGTTCAAATTTAACTTGTATTTTGAATGAATGGGGTTTTCAATATACTAGATTATACAATAACCAAGAGGAAGAAAGTGCTTGATTTCAAAGATAAGGAGAGTAATGCTTTTTACATTGAAAAAATGAAATTTCTTTATTATATTCTTTTAAATACACTACAAAAGATAAAAATGTTTGGCGCCTAGGTGCCTACGATGTTTGAAATGGAGATGATTCTTTTCCATCCGTATGATTAAAAAAAATTCAATGCGTACATCATCTTTTTTGCTTATAATAATCACTACAATGTTATTTACCTGAACAGCTTCCCACAAAGCCTTTAATAAATCGTTATCACCATCACTTTAAAATATTAAAAACACCGGCAGCTTATGACTGTCATTATTCATTGAGCCACAGCCTACTCTAGATACAAGCCCAGAAGCTGACATTAACAGCTGAGCATTGGTGGTGTAAACACACCAAAACTTGCCACAGTAACCATAAGGAAAAGTTTGTAATTGCTCGTAGTATTTCTCGCAATATATTTAAAGTCCTAAATTGGATTTTACTTGAGGTTAACCTATAAATGTTCTGAACATGTGAGCACGATAAAAACTGTCTCTCTTATATAATTTTCATGTGTTTTAAAGGGAAAACTCACTTGTGCTCGTTTTCTTGAAGTATTGAGCTTGAAATGCGTCAATGACATCAGAGTTTTTCCTTGGTTTTGGTTACGAGAGCGTGCAGTGTTATTTGTGTGTGCAAGGATTGGTTAATCTGTGGTACAACAAAAATTAAATAATGACGAAACGCTTCGTAGTGTAATGGCCGAAATGTCATGTTTTCCGGGTTCGTATCTAGAGTAGGCTGTGATCTATGATTGAGCTGAGCTGTCTTTTCTTCTCCCTTATGAATTAGGATTTATGGCACACCGAACTCTCGCTAAACAGCAATTAAATTTAAACATAGAAAACAGCTGTCAATTATATTACTTTGGATTGGAAGTTTATTCTTTCAAGAATTATGCTTTCAGAACTTTATTGAAAATTGGGCTTTAATTGACATTTTAACTATCAAATATGATCTTTCTAGGTGAAGAAGTTGATGATCATTTATCAAAGAATGGTAGTTCTATGCGTTATCTTCGGTGTTACGACACAGTACAAATCGCAGGAATAAGTAGATACATGATTATTTCGAAGTGGTGAACAGTCAAGTCATAGGGAAATATGAGATAATGTCGCAATTAACAATTTACATTTTAATATTATAATTAAGAATGTTTGGAAAACACTAATTCTTCATGTTTTTGAATAGTAAGTAACAAAAGTACATTCATGAATTAAAGGAAGCTATTTTAACGTGGTTGAGCTGAAGAAGTTAAATCTTTTCACAAAAATTTTGCAAATATACTTTTTTTTTGTTTACATTATATTTATGTCAGCATTTATGTAGAAGAAGGTTCAATCACTTTTGGCAATATTATATTGCTTAGACTTAAGTGGAGTTCCAACTCTGGATAGAAAAAATCACTAACATTTTGTTTTTTTGAGCACAGAAATGAAATAAAAATATGGGGCTTTGTGTATATTTTAGAGCTATGTATATTTGTGTTTCTTCCTGAAAATGCTTTCGACAATACAAGGTATGGGTGTATATCTGGAGCTCTCGCACGAAGGGGTCTGGATTTTCATAAGGTTAAGTTAGTGTATGCTAAGATAAAGGAGTGATAAATTATACTCTCCCTTGGTAACACCTCTGTGTGTATTAAGGCAGCTAATTACTCCTAGGCTACCACCTAAAAAATATGGTTCTAGCTGAGGAAGACACTGGGCGCTTCTGTTCGGAAAAGCAGGAGACAGCGGAACACATCCTCTATCACTGAGAGATGCTTTCCCATTGCCGTTAGCCATAGCTGAGGCAGCTTCCAAGGTCTAATTGAAGAACTTCGATTGATTGGCTCTCGGTCGGTGGGTGCATCTGGCCACAATCAGATCAATTTTGTTCGAAGTGACAGAAGGGTGATATATGTCGTTAAAACCATACCTATCTAATTATAATAATAATAATAATAGGGCAGTTAAGGAGTGCCCACAAGGCGCGGTGCACCATCGCTTCTGCTCTGATCGCTAGTAGTAGATGACCTATTAAATCAGCTTAGTGAGATTGGTCACCAGGCAGTAGGATACGCGGACGATCTTGCAAATCTTTATTACGGAGGAGTTCGACTCAACTGTCACTGATCTAACGAAAAGATGATTTCCTGGTTATATAATGAGATTGTAAAACCGATTGTTACTTACGCCGCCGGAGGGCAAGTACCAAATGTAATAAGCTTCAGCGGCTTTATTACCTCTTCACAACAGGAGCAATGATGACTTGTCCAAAGGCTGCAATGAAGATGATAATTGAACTCACTACCTTGCACGCCCTGAAAGTGCAACTTACATCAAATATGCCGGGTGGTTACGGGGATAACTTTGGAACCCTTTACGCATTCCTGGCGTAGATGTGGGCAAAACTAGGGTTTCGATTACATTTGGTAGTTGCCCTAGTATATTTCAAATCGAAATCCATGCCATCAAAACTTGTGACCTTATCAACGTTAAAAATGTACTGCAAAGGAGCTAATATAACTTCTCTTCTTTAATAGCTCAACTAAAGGCTATATACTCTTGGTGTTTTTCCTCGAGGCTTACGAAGAAGTGCTTCGACACCCTTCAACACCTGATCACTTTCCTCCTGGCCACGCCCTCCAACAACAAAAGTTAGACCGCCGATGAACTGGCTAGGAATGGCCTTCCTCTCGGTGCCAAGGTCCCGAGCCTTTTTGCAGCCTCAGCTAGTCGTGATTTAAGACTGTGCTGGGGTCAGAAGCTGTTATACCGGAAAAATGTCCCCGGACTTGCCAGACTAAGACACTTATTAGACCTTATGCTTATAACGTTACCACTGCCCTAAGTAAGGCATATCTAAGATTGCTCTCAGGATACCTATTCGGCTACTTACTTTCATCTATACCGAATAGGTTTGTCCAATGAGACTGAGTGTCGGCTCTATCTAGAAGACAATGAAATCACTATGCTCATAATGTGCATTTGTTCAGCTTTGGCATGGCTGAGAAAGAGGATCTTCAGTCGGGCATTCCTAAGCCCGGCTAATGTTAGATCCTCCACTGTAAAATTGCTTCATCTAAGGTATGTTGAGCGCCTTTTGCAGTAGGGGTTATTGCTCAAAAGCCCAAATAATAAAAATAAAAGAAAGCATCAGAAAATGTAAAAAAAGAAGATTTTTTGAAAGTTTGCAGGTTGATATTTACCATCGAATCGGGTATAGTAGACGCACAATAACGAAGGGTATCCAATTTGTAAAAAAGGCGTAAATCCACTGGAAATTTTAAGTTCAAATAAAGGGATGAAAATTATCAGTAAGTAATTGAAAACTTAAGACATACTGGATAACTGAATAAGTTATGTATCGTAGAATGTTAGTCACTACTGCATTACTCTCGATTACCTTAAAAATTAAGTTCATAAGAACTTAATTTTTTAGATTTCAGGTACTTTTTACATCGCAAATTTAATAAGAAAATACTTATAACTTCATAAGGGTCCGACTGGAATAATAGAATTCTTGCATTTGCTTGTTTTTATATCCAGTTTGTGTTGAATTATTGTATTCACAAGCGGCCCAAAGTTAGTTTTGGTCAGGGGGGTGTTGCTGAGTTGCTTTCAGCCCGCCTGACTTAGGCCACTAATGGGATCCATTGTGCCCATAGAGTCATGGGAATCTAACTGTCTTAATTATCATATTATTATTATTAATTATATCTTATAGTATTCCTGCATCCCAAATGAATCTCTGCATGGGTTTGAGGTCTATCCAGCAGCCTGCTTCTTCTTATCACCTGGGCAGGACTCTCGCAGAGTACATGGCGGTCAGATTCGATTTCCTCTCAAACCCTACAGCTCTGACAAACATCGTTTGTATCTCAACTCAGTGTTTTGGCATGGTTGCCTATTGCCTATAGTCCAGTGAAGCGTTAAAACTTCTACTAGGTTCCTAACGTTGGTTCTGCTGTCACTTTGGAGCGCCCTAGTTCTGCTCTTACTTTACTCGGGCTAGAGTTGTTTGCTAATGCAGCTTGTGTCCCGTTTAGACCATCCATGATTAGTCTAACTGTAGGCATGGCTTAAGAATGCCGAACGGAATTTTCACATAATTGATCGCCTCAGATCTATCAATCTCAGCACCCTCCTTCGCCAATTCATACGCTCCGTCATTGCCTAAGGTTTAGGTCTCCTGATCTTAAGCCCCCGGTAGGGCAGACAGGTCCTTAATGCCTTCTATTTCCTTTGGAATTGCTTTTATATTTCTCTTTATTACCATTTCCATGTCACATATCATTTCTATTATCTTTTTTTCAGAAGCTTTTCTTCAAAACTTAAATATATGGCTTCAGTTTCTTCATTGTATTTTTCGCCTAGATTTCGACATAATCCTTTTATTGACGATTTCAGTTCATCCAGGGATGCTTCAATTCAGATACAGATAATTTAAGTATTTTTCTTTAAACTTTTCTTCCAACTCCAGCAAAGATATAAACCCTTCTCATTCTGTAGGTAATAAAATATCGACAATCTAATCTAAGCCAAAAGTTTAATAGAGTTTTATCCAAAACTATAGTTTTGAAACTGGGGACAGTGAAATCTCAAGGACTGCTTAAAACGCTGGTGAACTGGTTTTAACACACTCTCCAGCTCCCGTAACCCCTTGTGAGGCATGAGGCGAGACAACAATTTCACTTGATTCGAGAAAACAATTGCAAGTGGACCTACAATTTAAAATAAATTCCGAACCACTGACATTTTCTCTGCAACATCTATGGTAATCTGTTGTCAGCAAAAAATAACCATGGGTCGCCGTCGGTGGAATTCGAACTTGGGACTTCCGGATTGGTAGGTCGACACGTTATCACTTACTCCACCAACGACTTACGACATATGTCAGCTTTAGAAAAAATTAATCTTCTATCCTAAAGAATTCAAAAGATTCGTTTAACTTGAAAGGTTTTCTCTTCTACCTATGAAATCAGGGTTACACATTCTGCAATATTAACACTTTGACGCTCTTTATTTAGATTTCGCAAAGATTGACGGTTGTAATCGCCATTAACGCCAACATATTAGAATTTCGCCAAATATTGAGATCTGTTGAGTAATTTTTGGTATTCCTATTATTTATTTTCAACTAGGGCTACACAAATTTTTGCTTAAGTCTTACTGCTACCAAATAAAGCTCTTGACTTCGAGCTTCCAAATCTAAATTGTAATAAAAGCAAAGTTTTTCCCGCAGAAGCTTTCAGCTTTTTCCACACTCGGTTGCAAGGCATTTGAATACATAACGTATAAAAGCGGCACCTCGAAAAGCTTTGGAGAACTAAAATAAATGAAAATTAATTTGATTATTCCATTTGTATCCGGATAAGAGGGTACGATATTTAGATTTCTGAATAAAGGAGACGTCAAGAAATAAAACGTCAAATACAAAAGGCAATTGGAAAACCCGTATTAACAAATTTGAAAATTAATTAAGAAAAAGTAATGGGAGAATTTTGTTTTTAAGGTATTACGTTAAAAAGAAAACAAAAAAATTTTAAACTTAATCTATCCTTCATTTGGATTAACTTGTTTCCAAAATATTTTCAAAATTTTAGTTCAATAACTCAAAAACTATATGAAATATAGGTGGGGAATGAAAACGTTTAATTCACATACACTCTGAACAATTTAAAAAATAACTTTACAGCACACTTTTAAAGAAGAAATTGTTCTGAACAGTCAATTGGAAGAGTAAGCACTTGCAGTCAAGCAGAAATGATTTTAAAGACATCAAAGCATTCATGGCGCACATAATTCTCGTAAATCGGAGAGAAATGATTCGTTTGTCCCTAACCACTTTTACTGTAAGTACCTAATGCTTCGATATGATATTTCGACACAAAAAGAATATAAAAGTTATGTACCATAAAATACATCAACAATATTCGCAACACTTCCGAAACGATTGGGTATGTTGGAGCCTTTAAGGAATAGACTGACCCATACGATAGCATTACGAGCAAATTCAATTGACCATTGGGTACATGAACCGACATATTGCTCTTTGTTCAGTTGGCTGACCTGGGATTGTGGGTCAGATGGCTGCTGCAAAGAAACTGATTGGAGACATCTCATTGGAGTGGCAGTCTTAATATCAATTGATTATATGTGTAACACTTAAATCTGAAGCCGCAATAACACGAAAAATTTATTAATTTTAAAGTTATTGGCATGACGGATATTTTTTTATTACTGAGTTATCGTGTTCTACAGCTAGTACTTTGACGATACAGTGGAAGAAAGCTATTTTCAGGTTTTATATATTAAAAAATGCTTGTAATATTTTTTTATTTTTATATGCGATTAGTGAGGGTTGGTTGGTTAGTTTGGCTTTGTTATGGCGAAGTACCAAGTCCAATCGGAGTTCAAGTAGGTTCATTGCGAATTGAGGATCAACAACATATTCCCATTGCGAGTCGGAGAGGAGGAAGTGGTGACAAGACCCGCCGCGAAATATCTCGGGATAACCATAGACAGCGGCCTCAGCTTCTTCGAGCAGATTAGAGGGTCGGCAGACAATGCAGCGAAGGGGGTCACGGCGCTAAGCCGGCTAATGGCCAACGTCGGGGCGCCCAAAGCGGGCAAGAGGCGGCTACTAATGTATTCGGTGCAATTGGTATTACTGTACGGGGCGGAAATATGGAAGCAGGCACTCTCGAAGGAGATGTACAGAATACGATTGGGCTGAGTACAAAGGAGGGCAGCGCTGAGGGTGACGTCTGCGTACCGGGCGGTCTCTGAGCCAGCAGTTCTGGTGATTGCCATGTTAATCTCGATCGCGCTCCTAGCATGGGAGCGCCAGACAGTGTACCTTAGGAGAGCGGAGATGCACCCCAGCTGACGATGTGGAAAGAAATGTTGGAGAACGAACACGGGGAGGTAGATTGTTATCTCACGCAGTTCTTGAGTGGGCATGGGTATTTCCAAGCCTACTTGAGCAGGATGGGGAAGGCTAGCTCGGCGGAATGCATGTACTGCCCAGGCGCATGCGATGACGCCGAACACACTTTCTTCGCCTGTGAGAAGTGGACGCCCGCCAGCTTGGAACTGGAATGAGGGCTGGGGCGGGAGTTCTCCCGGATACAGCGGTGGAGCAAATGATAGGAGACGAGGCTGCCTGGGATCATGTATCGCGTTTACGCGCAGGGCGTACTCCGCGCGAAAAAGGGGGACCTCCAGACTTTCAGAAGGTCAGAGGCCTCCAGAGTAGAAGGCGTAGAAAAAATGGACCTAGCCCGAAGTAATGTGATAAACGGTGCCAGGCTAGGCTCTAGAAGAAGGGGAGGGGGAGTGTTTTAGTCCGTAGTCCGGACATCGGCGTCAGTTTCCTCCGCGTATCTGCAATTTCTACAGAACTCATTCGATGATACGCCGAGTTGCATGGTCATAACTCCTATGGGGCAACCGAAGAGTGTTCGGACGCGCATTCTATCGAAGGATAAGAGACTAGCAAATCTGTTGTAATTTACTTTCCGGCCAAGAGTTAGTGCTGTAAGACAATAGGTACTATTTTCCCATCGTTTCGAAATCTTAATGGAGTATTATCTTTCAATTAGACCTTTCTCTGTGTTTAAGGGAGGGTGAACCCTATCAATGATCATGTTTGTATGTGAACTTATTTTTGTCCAGTCCGTCGGCTTTTACTTTACCCTCTAAGCTAACATGTCCTGGAAGCCAGCAGATCCTGACCGTTATGGGGTGCAACCTATTTTGATTAAAAGAGTTCAGAGTGACTGAATGTCCAAAACTTTGTGGCATCCATTGGCTGTTTTATCAGACTCTGACAGCTGCCAAGGTAACAAATTTTCTTGTGTATGAAGGTGCAAAATAGTTTCTAACTCAGCTTTTGGTGTAGATTTTATTGCTCCTGTTGTTCTGCAAGCGAGTTTTTGCACCTTTACTAAAAAATTAAGGTGGAATTGTCTGTTAATTGCATCCCATGAATCAATGGATCCATGAATAAGAATAACCCTGACTATCACTGTGAATATCCAGTGCACAATATGCGGTTTTATGCCCCATTTCTTACGAAAGGTTCCCCTGCATGCGTAAAATGTGTTAAGTCCTTTCTTCATCCTCTCTTCCATATTCCGTTTCCAGTTCAATATCGAGTCGAATATAACGTTCTTGATGGTTTCCAAACGGGTAGTTTATATTTCCTTTTGAAGAGAACCATTTCTGTCTTGGTGGGTTTATCGTTAAAATGTTATATTCTGCCCATCTTGATATGTCTATCAGAGCAATGCTCATGACTTCACTGACTGTTTGTAGGAAATTTCAAGGCTATGTCATCGGCGTACGCTGTCGTTTTAATGCCTTTGTTGACAAGGAATTTTGTTTAGAGAGATGTTCCAATGCAGGGGTGATAAGACTCCTCCCTGTGGTGTGTCTCTGTTAACTGTGATCCTAAACTGGCATTGACGACCCTGCTGTTTAGCATTGTCTGTATCCAGTTCGCCAGAAATATCTGGGTGCCAGATTCCTCTAGAGCCTATTTTTAAAGTTGTTGAAAGCTCCTTCAATATAAAGGAAGGCAGCCAATGTGTACGCGATTAGCGATTAATATACCGTAAATCAATTGTTGGAAAACAAGCCATTCTTTTTCCTAAATAAGGCAAACATAGAGTCAATCCCAATTTCAATTAAGCAAGTTCTCAAATCAAACCGTTTTTGAAATCAATCGATTCGTTCAAAAAAGCAACATTCTCTGCAGCTTCTAAAGCTCCAAAAAGTCTCCCCGATATTTTTCTGAAAAGCGTGCGAAATTGCAATTGTGTAAATAGCGGACATGTTTACTGTGCTAATTTCAACAGTATAAAAACATGCTGTTCCATTACCACCAGTACTACCTCTAACAACAACTGCTCCCCTGAGTACCTGACTTGAATCGTAAAGGATAAGCTTTCGTGGAGCACAATTACAACACTTTCGTCGCAGGAATTTAAATGAATTTCCCCACTTGAGTTTCCATTCGCTGTTGCCTGACTGAATTTCAAATTCAGACCAGTTGAAAATATTTTCAAAACGAATCCCTTTAAGGTGCGGTTCATTTGTGATGCTCTCGAGACATAATACTCGGTCCTATTTGTATTCATCGTCGAGTGGATTTTATCCCTTTAAAATGATTGAATTGAACAACTCGAACGCTAACGGAATATACTCTGAGTGTCCTTATTTCATTACTGGTAAATACCCGCGATTGCCGGAAATTAGAAAATACAAATTGAATTTCCGACAACCGGTTGACAAATTTAAGTTAATCAGCAGTGAAAAATAAATTAAGTCATTGAATTTTCACAGGTGATATACGACGTTGTATTTGCGCTGCGGAAATGAAATATTAACAATTTTATTAAAATTTAAGGATTTAATTTAATTCGAAACAACTATGACCGCAGTAGCTTTATTACCAAGCTTAATATGTTGCTCAATAAATGACCATCAGCAGAAACAAATGTAATCCACTTGAACCTTTACAGTTCACGTGATCGGGGAATCAATTGAAATGTTCATTTTATGGTTTTTTAAGTTCGACATGGCTTTTACGGTCGGTTACTGTCGACAAAATGTAACATAAGATGATTAAAATCCCTGTTTTGGAATTTTGCAATGGCATCTGCATCGCTCAGACTTTAAAGGTTGTTTTAAAAATAATTGCTGTAAATATTAATTCCTTTCCCTTACTTATCATCCTATTCAATCAGAAAGACAGAAAGGTTTTTTTGTTTTTGTTTTTATGATGTAGCCATAGCCCAGGGGACAACCCTATGATGCGTTAGCATGGCATTGACCGGGAGTAAATTAGGGTTGGGTAATCAAGGAAATTGAATTTCTTGTTTTTGCATTTCTGTGAGGTAGACAACAACCCAGAGACGGACTAGCTTTTTAATTTAAATTAACAACTTACGGGAAGGCCGAAGCTCGAACCCTGGATTCATGGCGTGATGATCGTACCACTCAACCAATTCATCCAACACCGTCTCAGTCATCTCCATCTCTTTGTCATAAGTTTTGCATTTCTTGATTAGGAAAAATTTGACTGAAATACTAAAAAAATTACCTAAAATGTGCATGAGCATTTTTTTTAAATTGCATAATTTATCTGTTTATAGTTTTCTTTGTAGATTACCCCCCCCCCCCCCCCCCCCTGAAGCAAATCCTGCGCACGGCCCTGGTCATGGAGAAACATTCAATGTGTAGATGGTGTTTTGATTTATTAAAATATATTGGAAACTAAGTTTTTTCTCAATAGCCCTGTTCTAATGTTCTGGGATTCACTTCCACCGCTCCTTTGCAGGATTATACTCCTCAACAGCCACCTAAACAGCCCGAGGGTAAGCGTCTTTACCGTCGTAAGGCTCGTGCATCTCCACCTGCTGCGGTTATCAACAAGGATATCAACAGCGGGAATACTGTCGTGGCGCCACAATCCCGTCAGACTAACAACATCGTGCAGCGTTCCACTGAAGATGTGCTTCCTGGCAGTTCAAATTGATCCTTAAGGCTTAATATTTCGACATCTGCAGGTGAGACCATCGAAACTGCGACTTTTAGAGCAGCTGTGCTTCCTCGTATCGTCTTTGTCTCCAAAATTCATCCGGACACCACTGTTGATGATGTTGTGCGCGTTATTTTTCTGCGAACTTTGGAGTTTCGCAGGATAGTGTCACTTGTAGATGAATTGCTTAATCACGCAATGATGCGTATTTTTTCTTCGCGTCTTTCAAGATTGTTATTCCTGATGCTCTGTTTAACGCTATAATCTCTCCTGAGATTTGGCCTACTGGATCCCTTGCCAATGAATTTATTCCGAGACACCGTTAAAACTCCGGAACGCCTCCATAAAACTCATCAGCGAGATTACGTTCTACTACGCTAATGTAACTGACCTACGATCCAAGCCAGCGAGCCTCAATATCGACCTTTCCATGATTTGACGTGGTCTGTCTGACTGAGAGCTGACTTTGTGGAGTGATAGCAGATGCTGAGCTTTTCGTCCCGGAACAATGCACTTCATTTTCATTGCAAACTATTTCGTAGTTCTTTCAAGCATGGATTTATGAAAGTAAGGTCCACGACCACAAACCTTTTGGAATTCTACTTATCTGAAATTGAAGATAGTATATAGTACAAGTTGATTGGTTTTTCACCGATGGTAGTAAAGCAATTGACCGCATGAATCACCAGCGTGTGTAGTTTCGATGTTCCCTATCCAAGTATGGGACAGACTGCTTTACATGAACTTACCACGAGTATAGAGCATTCGTTACTGCATAAAGAATACTCTCTTGCAGCCTCCCTAGATATCGAGGGTGCCTTGAATAACATTAGGCCCAAAGGTGATAACGGCATCCTTAAGGAGGCTCGAACTCGACGATTCTCTCATCGAACTTATTGACCTTATGCTAAAACTCCTCAGGGAGATATCGCTTCACCACTCTTGTGGAACCTAATTCTGGAGCACTATGGTCAGAAGGTTATTGCCTTAGCTGATGATATTGACCTGATTTGTTCAGATATACACACTACCTGAAGTATTACAACACACCCTTTCCAAGGAATGATCATGGAGTGATGGGTGTGGTCTGGGCATAAACCCAGATAAGACGGCGTTAAAAGTGGGGAACCTTTTTTCAAATATTTCTACAGATAGCCGAAATAATAAATAAGAATAAAGTCATTCCGATAATTGCCGAAAACCAAAACCGAAACTCGGTCAGACATGATTCAAAAACCATTCATTGAAAGCGACCATCATACCAAGCATGCAATTCGAATTCCCAACAATGTTTTCGTAAAATAAATCGATATGTCATCAAAACAAATTCGCTACTCTTTACTTGGCAAAGTTTTCTACTTTTGCCTTATATAGTAAAACATTGGAATAAAATAGTCATACATCATAAGCCGCACCAAAAACACGTCCCTTCTATGTACTGTACAACAAAAAGTTTCACCCACAAACCACATACCACAAGAGCACTTGAATTGAGATTTTGAAAAATAAATTCAGTTTTATCACTGAAAATCCTCTGAATTTTAGAGGATGGTAAACAAGCTGATACAATTTAATTCGTGGATAGCAAAGCAGGAAATAATCCTACAGGATAGAGGACTGTGTTTAACACGATTCAGAGTTTACTTTTGACTTAAATGTTGTTTATCGCATGCACCTTTCAGGTATTTCTCTAAAAAAAATTCAATTAATTTCCTCTGAATGTGAAATTTCGGAAAAGGCGGATACAAATGGAAATCTGAAATTAATATCGTCAGTTTTCAGCGGTTATTGAGAGTTGTACTATTGCAAACTGTTAGTAAAGGGGCATAAGAGTCTTATCTGATAGCAATTAAGTGCTACACAAATGGCCCAAGGTGGTACAATACCGAGCCGAAACAGAGATATTCTGAGACCGTAGTAGCTCCGGAGAATTAATTGTGCCCTGCAAACAATCAAAGGCAAGAATAATTTTAGATCTGTTACGCCTTTCTTCAAGAGAATCCAGCGAGTATAGTTTGAACCTGAATATGGAGGCAGAATAAGAGGATTATTTCAGGGAAGAGCCCTAAAAGCAAATCTCAAAAATCTACGCTGGACCGCCTCGATACGGTTAATATGGATCGCATTAAAGGTGGATAAAACATGGCTAGCATACTCAGGAATAGGCCTACCAGGAGAACAATAAAGACGTTTTGTTATTTAAGGATCGTGGAACCCTTTTGACTGCGTTTAATAAAACTTAGGGGCGCTTTAGCCTTGTTTATGAGAGAATCTATGTGGTCCTCAAAGAAGAAGTGAGTATCAAGTATGGTAGTTCATTCAACACCATTTTAATTGAATTAAATTTAAAAGTGAATAGTCCTCTTTTTTGCAACAGTGCGGAAAATTTTGGCATCGTCAGCAGAGCAAAGAATTCTTGAGGAATGGAAGATCGTTGATACGTCATTAATGTAAATGTTAAAAAGCAACGACCCAAGACGGCTACCCTGTAGCACCCCTGAGGTGTTAGGTATTTCGTTAGAAAACAAACCATGAAACAAAATACGCTGCGTTTGATCAGTCAAATACGAAAACACCCAATTCACAGCCGAAGGAAACCCTAAAATGTGCTACTTATGAATGAGAATTCTGTGGCTGATGCTGGCCAAATCTTTACTGCAATCAGTAAAAATGCAATCGACTAGCTTAATGGCGGAAACGCAGAACTAATAAGTTGGTTATAGTAGATTTTCCCTTGATAAAACCGTGTTAAAACAAGCCCAGAAAGTGTTTACAGTAAAACTGAGACACATCACAAACTCAAGATCCAAAAACCTCAATGCAACATAAATTAGCGGTTGTGGAAGTTTGTGATACCATCCCCGGTGAATTGTGATTGATACGTCCGCAGAATTTGGTCCAGAAACAGCATGTTCTCCATGTCGGATTCCAGAAGCTAAGTGCAAAATTTTAATTTTCTCACGGAAACTTTTTGCAGTAGTCCTTGGAACGGTATACAGTGATATGGACATAACCCGTGTTGATGAAGAACCTTCCAACCTTTAAGTAAAGACACTCCCAATCGTCTTGCAACTTATCTGGGGTTCGGTTCCGGGTCTTGTCCGACTAGGGTGATTACTTCCTGTTCGACGTCGGCAGAATCTTCCGATGTTTCAGATCGCAATTCCGTACTATTTGAAGGTATACTTCCAGTTTCTCTTAACCTTCGGAAAGTTTGCGAAAATTCCCCTCTCCTTTCATATTATTATGAATTTGACAAATTTGTTTTGGTGTCGGCCGAGCGGTATATCCAGATTTGGTTATTTTGGTTTGGCGGCAATATTGGTCAAATTAGGGTTTTATAAGCGTTTCTCCTCTTTAGTTTCGCGTTTATCATGTAAATCGCGCCTACGAAGTTTGAGACAAACCTCGCGGGTGTAAGTAGTTTTAGTAATGAAATGGATTATAATTTGCTCTTTTGGTGTTTAGTGTCACTTTTAAGTCTAATAGTGTGTTTTCATATAGTATTTATATTTATCTAATGTACATAATTTTACCTTTTGTCTATGTGATGTATGTAATGTTGTTATGTTGTCGGAATGTTGTATTGGCGATCGCAATGCCCAGGTCGTGATACGATTAGGCGGTCCTTCTCTTCTGCCACCTGTGCCTGGGAGGCTGGTCGCTGTACCAGATTTTATGAATGTTTATGTGAATGCTGCTGGGTACAGTGAATCTTCAATTTCTTTCAGAATTCCCTTGAAATTTCGGAGGCTGGAGAGTAAGTAGGTCATAATCTGAAGAGACAGCAACATTCTCCGTGGGACTTCGCCAAACATATAGCAGGTACGTTATCGTAACAATAAACGTAACGTTTCCGTCTACTACACAATAAATGTAAATACTATCCACGTATTTCCTCAAAAGTAACCTCTGCCAATTTTTAGTAATTTCAGCTTATGGACACCCGTAGTTACAGATTTGATTTGCAACTTTGTTCGATATTCTTGGTGACTGACCTTCTTTTATAGCAAAATTTCCATTAGGTATTCCCAGGGAGTCGAAACGGGACCGAAACCTGTCATATGTCGGTTGTTTTAACCGGTCTTGATTTCGGTACCGAAATTAAAACCGAAATTTAAAGTGTACCGAAATAGAGCGACCGAAATTAAATGGTCCCGAAATAAAAAGACCTTAAAAATATGTGACCGTAACCGCCAGACTGAAATTCAAAGACCGATTGAAATTGATACCGACCGCGGAAGAAGTTATACGTCCGGTCTTGCGATTTTTCACTACCTTCATTACATAGCATATTCGGTAAATGTCTTGATGAAGGGACCGTCTGTTGGAAGAGGGTGGAGAGGGGAAGGGGATGGGTGGGGAAGGGGAGGGGTGGGTAGGGGTGGGGAAGGGGGAAGGGTGGGGGGAAGGGGTGAGGAAGGGGGAGGGGAGGGGTGTGGTGAAGGGGAGTAAAAGTCTAGATGAAGGGAGGGTGGTAGGGAGTAGAGGGGAGTCAGATGACTTCATTACATTATATAAAAATCCCAACGACAGCAATTTAACTCTAACCCTAACGTTTCAGTTGTAACCGAAACCGAAAATTTTATCTACGTGGTTTTTAACCGCAACCGAAAACTATATTTCACATTTCGGTTTTAACCGAAACCGAAAATGAAATTTTACATTTCGGTTCTAACCGAAACCGAATTGAAGAAAATTAATTACGGTTATGGTTGTTGCGATTGCGGTTTAAAAAACCCAATTTGATTTCGGTTGACCGTAACCGAATTATAATTTCGGTTGTGGTCCCATTTCGACTCCCTGGTTAAATATCTAGGTCTAGTCCTAGATATAAAACTAACCTAGAAGCCTAAATCCGGGAAAGAGTACGAAAGGCTACAGTAGCGCCGTACTCGTGTAAAAAGGCAATAGGGAAAAGACGGGATATGGAGCCACGCATTGTGCATTGGCTCTACACAAGTGTCATACGACCTACTACTTACGTATGTGGTGACCGTGTGGTGGCCGGCACTAAATATATAAACCCATCACAAAGCAATGGATAAAGTTCAGAGGATGGCAACACTGCTGATAACAGGTGCCCTTAGAACCACACCTTCCAAAGCCCTGAACACTATTCTCCACTTTCTACTGTTAGATCTCTTTGGTAAGCAAACCGCATCCTCAGCCGCCATTAGACTTAACTTAATCCAGACCTGGAAACGAACCGACTTCGGTCACTCCAAAACCCCGGCCAGAAGAACTGCCAGTAATATCGACTATACCTCGCCCAAGCCTTTCTTTGGACCTAAATTCGACTCCTTCTTTACCACCAGATCGGAATGGGAGGAAGCTCCTCCCCAATGGGGAGAGTCAGTGCATCTCTACACTGACGGCTCCAAATTACGAGGCAAAGCAGGTGGAGGTTTCTTCTCTCTCTATAAAGGTAGCCACGGACCGCCACTTCTATACCCAAACCATGCTCCACCTCCGCTGTAACTGCCCGGCCCTAGCCAACCGTAAGAACCGGATTTTGAGTTCCCCCTTCTTTGAAGAGTTAACCGAATTAGGCTCCACTCACGTCAGAGACCTAGCTCGATTTATCAGGAGTTCCAAATGGTTCCCGACGACGGGTTAAGGCTGAACACTCTTCCCATCCCAGCCAAACTTATTTTGACTCCCCGTGAACTGGTTAAACTGGAGAGAGGGAACTGGCTCGGTGCACAGGTGGTAACAGGTTCACCCTCTTCTTTTCCAGGTATTTTTATGGTCTTTTTAACATTTTTGTAGTCTCAACTTGTGGTATCACAATGGGCCCCCTTGGCCTAAGTGTGCCTTCTTAGGCAGCCACTTTAACCTAACCTAACTAAAGCAAGCTAATAGCGACAATTAAACAAAATTACACTACTAATTAATTAAATTATGCATAATGCAGGAGTAATTAAAATTAGTTATCTGTTTACCCCAGAACCAACATTTTCAACACTTTCTCTTAGAAATTTGGTTTGTTTAAAGAATTTCCTACCTAAAATGCAATAAAATAAATAAGTAGTCAGGGATTTCTAAGGATGCGGTTCTCTATTCCTTTCTCTACTATGTTGTTCCTTTTGGGAAAGGTAATAAGATATGCAATAAAATAAAAATAGAAAACACATTTATTAAATTTACGAAGTTCGGAGAAAAGAAAAGATGATGATCTTGTCTGTCAAATAGTAAATGTTGCCTAATGTGTCTTTTGCCGACAAAATTTGGTTTGGTTAGAAGCTCTACTATTGTTCAGGTTAATGATTCTTAATAAAAAGTAAAGTTCTTTTATCTCCACATGTAGTTCCAGCAATAGAACCACGAACTGCAAGCAAAATCTCATAAACTACCAATAAGAAGCATAACCTTGGTTATTACATCATGTCCTGGGCGATTTACCTCATATCACTTATATAGATGTTTAATGATAAATTAATCCTTTATAAAGATAAAATGTTTAATGAAATCTTCAAATGTAGGCACAATTCGAAAATGGCTTAAATTTAGTAATTTTGTATATTAGATGAACTTTATTTCAAAGTTGCCTAGTATATAGTAAGTTGTATGCAAGCATATAAAAATTGTGTACTATAGTAATATCCTTGCAGAAACTCTTTACTCTCAATACGTCTCAGTAAACGTTATTAATTTCGTTCCTTACCTGATTTCGTTTCTTATCTATTGAAGAAAAGATGTTTGCGAAATTTTAAATTATTTGCACGACTGGTCTTTAATAAAAATTCCAAATTGGAAGAGCAATCTTCCTTGAACTATGCAAATTTTCGTAATAAATTCCTTTCACTAACACAATCCTTTACAACTTATCTGTGGAGCAAGGAGACTTGTTAGCCAATTCAGGAATGCTCCAGTAGATAGAAAAGTTGCAAAATTTGGGAATGGCTAGTGAAGCGATAGTTGAGATTTTCAGTAAAAGGGGAAAAACGAATGTGATTACACGAAAGTGGATTAACTTTATCTAGAGCTTATTTATCCTTGAAAATTGTGCTTTCTATAAAAGTTGGACCTTTGTGAGACGGTATCTTATATTATCAGAAATAGAGAGGTGGCAGTAAAGCTCCATACTTACTTCCGGACTTATATCCGTCGCATTAGCACTCGACACAAATTCCCGCAAGAAGCCATCCAATTCAGTTCCTTCGATATATCCATTTCCTACGAAATACACGAAAACTAGTTAGTTTGATCTTAAAAACTTACTTCCACCCTCTTTGTAAATGGGTATGAGTGCAAATATATAGAAGAAAACTAGAGAATTCTTACCGTCCTTGTCATAGTGACTCCACACATCCATAAACTGATTTGCTGATAATTTCCGAAGTTCCCGGGACTCTGGATCTCGGTACTGGCGCATGAAGTTTTGCGCTTTCTCAATGTGAACACGTTTAGCAGATGCGGAGTCCATGTTGTTTGGGTATCGGCAATATGTTATTTGAGGATTACGTGAGATCCTTCCGCTTCTGTTCCACTTCCTGTGTATTATAAGCGGAGATTATCTGAAACGAAGAAGGAGAATGGTTATTGCAAAAACTTCCAAAAGTAGTTATTTTTAGTTTAGGTAGAGGATTACAACTCAACTTTGACTTGTTTTTACAGAGCAACCACAATATTTGCATTTCTATTGCGGGTTTCTTTATGATTCTTTTTATGGCAAAGAAATTTATTAAGATAAAATCTTGTTCATAACATATGTAGACCACTTTTTAAGGTCGTAGGAAATACATGTATATTATATGTACTATGGAGGGAAGGGTTGTAATCTATAATATTTTTCAGATAATTTAGGTCCATTGCATAATATAAGTTACTCACGACCTATATAATTTAGTTGATTGGAATTTAAAGTTGTACGAAGTTTTAGTAAGTTAATAAAGTTTGCACAAGACACTTGCAGAGCTCTACAGCGCTTGTACTATTAGATTTGCAAGCAGAATTTATTTAATTTATTCCATATAGATTTATCCAAATAGATTACTGCAAAGTTAAATTATAAAATTAAACTATAAATAAATAGCCTAAAATAACCGTGGGACAGCAGACAACTCAAATCGCAATCACCTTATCAACCAAGCCACTGCTTGAATAGGCCCTTTAAATACAGCCTGGAGAGATCCATATCGAAATTGGCGAAGGTTTCATTGAAAAGACGAAATATCGACGTGCTCATGCAAGCCATATAGAGTTCGGTGACCAGAGACGTACAGGAAGTCTTGAATCCTCAAAAAGCGTTGCGGGATGAAGATGTTCACAGCACCCAGTAATTCGGGTGAAATTAATGCTCCCTGCAATAAATCGAACGAAAATACTAACTTGGAAATTTTGCGCCCCTTTTCAAGGGAGTCAAGAGAAATCAGTCCAAGACGATCAGCATAAGAGGGAAGTGCCAAAGGATCATTCCAGGGAAGTCCACGGAGAGCTAAGGGATCTGTGCTGCACTGCCGCGATGCGGTTGATGTGAACGGTGAAGTAGGGAGCCAATACTTGCTAGCGTATTCCAAAATTGCTCTAACAGTAAAGAAGCTAAGTTAGATAGGGATCAGATTCCTTGGACCATCTTTAAACGAACCCCGGCATCGACTTAGCTACATGATCCTCGAGTTAATCCATATGAGCCTCGAAAGAAAGACGAGAGTTTAGGACCACGCCTAAGTCTCTCACCTTATTACCTCTGTCCAACACAAAACTATCGACGGTCAAGTCGAAGAGAAAAGGACGTCTTCTATGGGAAAAGGTCATAGCAGTGCACTTGCCGGTATTTGAAGGAAGGCGTTTGCGTAAGCACCAATTGCAGAACGCAGCCAAATCAGGGTTTAAGAGACTGCATTCTGATTCGTGAAAAACAGTGCGAAAAATTTTAGCATCGTCTGTATAACACATAATTTTACTAGTGGACAGGGGAAGCGAAACATCATTAATATATAGGATAAATAGGAGCGGGCCGGGAATACTACCTTGAGGCACGCCTAAGGAGATAAGCATTTGGTCGAGAAGAGCTCACATGCTGTGCACGATCTGACCAATCGACAAAGCAAGAAGGAAACCCGAGAAGAGACAGCCTATATACCAGGATTCTATGGTCAATCCTATCGGAGGCCTTGCTGAAATCTGTAAATGTACAGTTCATCTGTTTACCTGATTCAATGGTCGGCAAAGAATAATTTACAAATTCAAGAATTTTGGTGTTCGTCGATTGTCCCTTGAAGAAGCCATTTTGGAAAGATTTTAAAAAATTATGTTGGCTGGATGGTTGTGAGGAAGTTTATAATCCTTCGGACGGTCTTATATCTTCTGAACTTAATTTCTTGAATGCTTTTTGCTCCTTTGGTTTACACGAAATGAGTGGGATGGTGCAGGGCTTAGGTAGACAGCTTGATTTAATTTTTATCCCTTGCCTACGTACCCTTTGAGCATATAAGATCGCCTACCTCACCACCGTGGTACAACGCGGAACTTCGTGCATTCAGGAATAGAAGAAATATACTCTGGAACTTGAGAAGTGGGGACGAGTTATTATACAGCAAATATATCGATGAAACTCGTATAAACTTCTTCCATGAACCACTTTCGTTTTCCAAATTTTTTAACATGAAAAGGAAGGCTTACTTTTACCCTACTTGGGATCTGAAAGCAGTAATCCTGCACACATCTGTAATAAATTTGCCCGTTCTGGTTTTGTTCCATATTCTGATGACTTTGGCAATATTATTGACTGTTCTGGTAGCCTTTAGTCATTGGCAGTAATCAGCGAGGAGTTAATTCTTCACCACATTAACGATGTTCGGCTGAGCTACCCCTCCGTTCCTGATGTAATCCCGACCACGTTGCCCTTGGTTATTCTGTTCAACAAATGAATCTCCAGTGGGCATTTCCCTGAAGTATGGAAGAATTATTTTATTACCTGTTCCCAAAAAGTGGCCTATGAATGATAAAACTAATTAGAGGCGGTTTGCTAAGATCTCCGCCATTCCAAAGCTATTTGAGTTCATTATTTACCGCTCTGTTTGTTCTTAAGCTCTGAGTTCTATCACCATGCTTTTGTGCCGGGAAGGTCTATTCAAACAAACATTCTTGTGTTTACATCGGACGTTGCATCGTGCTTTGAACTGACTGTATTTACATCATCTTACATCTACTCAAGCTTGGGTTTCCTTTTACTTTCATCAATTTGTTTTAGTCGTATTTGACTGATCAAACACACCAGGTTTCTTTTCAGAATTTAACCTTAAAATTAAAAAGGGCGACATCTGGAATTCCACAGAATAGTCACATTGGTTCTTTGGTTTTTATTTTATCTTCTGATAATATTGGTTACCTAATTAACGATTGTAATATGCAGATGACAGGAAGATTTTCTCAAGCATTAGGGATGCTGCCGATTGTGTCCAGTTTAATGATGACCTAAACGTCTTTTGGTGTATCAGCAATGGTCTAGCTTAAAATCGATGATGGCATTCTCAAGATGTCGGAACTCTTTTCTGCTTTCATACATATTTCCAAATACCGTGGTTGGTCGCACGGAGTCTGTCACTGCCTTTTTGCAACACTGAAAGTATCTTTTGCCCAAGTTTCAGCATCATAGAAATTTTTTTGTTTTTTTTTTAAAACGATAAAATCAGTTTTCCGCCATTTTTTCGAAACATTTTGAGGTTAAGATAAAAATGCTGTATATAAAAGTTGTAGATCTTTTTATATCCTACCACTTTTATATTTAACTTTTTTCAATAGGATGCACAGTTTAGCCAGAAATCGCGAAAAACTGTTTATAACCCCTAAAAATCCACCCCATTCCACCCCGGATAGCTGCTGTTGGTTCGATTTATTTTTTCCTCTTTTACAAGAGCTTGTTCGACAATATTCCGCTGTCAGAGCGCTGTAACGAATTTTTTTTTGTTCAAACCCTATTTCTGCTGGACTATTGAGCGGGGAGCTTTTAGTTTTTTGAGCAAGCAACTCAGATTTTGTCGTTTGTTCATTTACATCTGTTTTTTTTTATTTATTATTTATTTATTTATTTTTTTATTTTCAATTAAGAATTAAGAGTCTTGGTTCTTCCGCGAATTTTCCCAAAATATCATTCCTGAATTTGTGTTTGTTTTCAGCGACCTATGTACGCTGAGCATACCTAGATCGTTCAGTATGCCATCAGTCACTGTAGATCTCAGCTACATTTTGACTCGCCGCAACGTAGAGAAAGACTTTTCGATGGTGCTTGTGATACATGGCTGGGCTAAAGTAAAGGAATAGACTTTATTATAGCCGGAAAGAATTTCCCAGCCTTCCTTATTACTTCTACAAAATTCAGTTTATTTGAGTATTCCTTTTCCATTGTTTTATTACACAAAATGTTATACCGTCGCCATTGAAGTAAGTGATAACGTGTTGGTCTACCGACCCACAGGCCCCAGTTTCGAATTCCACCAGTGGCGACCCATGGCTGTTTTTTGCTAACTGATTGATTTATTAAGGAAAGAAGACGGAAGTTTAAGATGCAGACAACAAAACATACGGTCTGGTTGGCGATGTGGTGTTACAACGTTAGGTTACCCCTCCCCTCACCCCAACCCTTGCTCAACAATTTTCTGTATATTAGCAATGGGGAGTCATACTGTATACAACAAAAAAAATCTTCTAAATAGGTGTGTGCATTAAGGAATTGGGTAAGGCCCCTTCGCACACCACCTCACCCAATACATTTTTATCATCGTACCAGTGGGACAGCATGGTCTACATCTAAATCGGTCTACACATTACGAAGTTAGCCTACACCTCCTCCACCACCACCACCCTAGTAAAACATTTATCCTCATATTAGCAATGGGGGATTATACTCTATATAACATAAAGAGAATCATCCACATCGGTCCACGCGTTAACAAGTTGACATCCAACCACTCCCTTACTAAGCCCCACTGTTTAAAAATGTGTGGCGTTACCAATTGGGGAACATACTCTATACATCAGAATAAGAATCATCCCATTCGGTCTACCCATTACGGAGTTAGACTACCCTTACCTCTTCTCAACCCACTCTGGGAACGTATTTTTTCATTATTAGCACTATGGTATCATACTTTATACAACCAAAAGAGTCCACACATTACGAAATTAGGTTTCACCCCTACACCCACCACACCCCACCAACTTTTTTTTTGACATGGTACCAATCGGGTAACATACTCTACTCAAAAAAGAAAATCTCATCCAAATCGGTTCACGCGCTACGAAGTTAGACTACTTAGGTCCCCCCTGCCCCACTCCCCATGGGGTCAAATTTTTTTCATTCTTAGCAATGGGAGGTCATACCCTATACAACAAAAACATAATTATCTAAATTTGTCGATGCATTACGAACTTAGGTTTCCCACCCCACCCAACAAAAAAAGGATCGTGAAAATCATTCCACGCGTTACGAAATTATGCCCGGTGATACATAAAAAAAAATAAAAAAGAAACATGTCGAACTTAGAACCTTGTTGTCTTTGTGAAGCTGATTAAAAATAGAGCAGTATGTAGAACTAAAAACGTGCAACCATAGCCACTGTGGTTATTTTTTATGGATTGTGGCTAGAGTTTTGAATTCGACCAGGTTGAGAAAAGTTGTTTCGAAAAAAAGCCATTAAAGGTTTAAGGATAAGAATAGGAGTTTTGAGTAAAATTTCTGTTGTAAATCATATAAAACGTCGTATGAAAAATTAAAATTTTGATATTTAGCAAATTTCGTTAAATCCAGCTCGACCTTCTTTGTGATCGATGCTATAAACGGCTATAACTTCGTCTTTTCGTCGTTTTTTCGTGATATTCTTTTGAAAATATAAATCTTGAGGAAAAGCAAAAAAAAAATTTTTTTAACAACTCACAGTTGTCTTCCGTCTTAACACACAATAGACAATTGAACATATAAATATAACTTTTTCTAGTTATTTATGATCCAAACAAAAGTCTTTGTCCTATAAAAACCCGCTCAACCACAATTCTCTTCCTTAGGTTATGTTGTCGTCATAAATTAAATTCCTAATAAAAACGAGATAAAAGCATTTTTAAAAATTTTAGCACCAGAGTTGTAGTATCATATGTACATCCTTGCCACCATCAAAAACTTAAACTAATATTTCACACAACACATCAAAATAAATTATACGTCTGCGACTTTTCCTTATCTGCAAAAAGGATGCTATAAGAGAATATCTGATTTGCCAGTCTGATGAAGGTAAAAGCTTAAAGCGTCCTGTATAAAATCATTTTCAACCCAACATTTTCCAACTAGACGACTTTATTACAGTTCTACTTGACATCCAGAAGACCAGAGAATAAAATTTACATTCAAGTCCGCATTTCTGCAGAACAGCGATAGCATAAAATGTTTACTTTACAAGCATCAGAGTCATCTTATCCACAGAGGGACATGTTAGAATGTCAATTAGATGTATTAAAGTAAGAACATCTACGCCCACCCAGATGAATTTTTTTTTTGAAAATATTTTTCATAGCTGTCAGGAAAATTTCTGGAATTCTTAATGATTTGATGGGATGTATGTAGATTTCGTGGTCGCTTCAAATTGACAGTCTTTTATAAAATATTTCTAAATTCCTGAAATATGTTCATGGGTGAAAAGTTACAAATGCCAGAAGCTTGCAATAAGTTTAGATCCACTTGGGTTGAATTATACTCTTGAGGAAAATATGATATACGTGTCAGCAAGGCAACGAGGTCTAACATGAAATAGTTTAATGCGGCAATATGTAGGAAAAGTTTAACGAATACAATTTGTAGCAGGAATAAATTTTTAATAGAACGTGGGATCCTTCCATAAATTTGTAAATTGCTGTAGAGGGATTGAATAATTGACGTTCTTTTTGGAATACGGCACTTTAGTACCTCTTCTCACGGTAATGAAATGAATAGGTCAATTTATTATATATACGGACAACTTTGTGTTCCTCAGGGTTCCTACCAATGCCACCACTACTCTACTATTAAGGTATGGTTCACAATAGGTCCTTAATAGGTCATTTTATTAATGACGTTTTATCTCTCACTTTGTACACCTGATTTCGTGTATTCTTTTGATTCTGTAATGAAGTCCCATGGGAACACTATTGAATTCAAGCGGAAATGCGCATGCTTGGGTCGTTAATCAACGACGTTTCAGTACAATGTCACTTAAATAACATATGGCGCCCCCCATCTTATTTCGGTGAATTTATTCAATTCACCCTATCTTAACGTCATTGGTATTGAAATATCCAGTAATTTAAAAGGCACTGACCATATATTTTCATTCGCTAAAAATATGTTACTCCATCTAACTTGGCGCCGCTCTACAAGTCCCACATTACGCCTAGACTTGATTATAATTTCGAATATGGACGGACGGTTGTCTCCCACATTTCTATCGCTATTTCGAAAATATTTCACGATTCAGTTTCAGACTTTTCAGTTTCCGCAGCCTTTGCCAGCATAGTTTTCTCCACAGTAATTTAGGTCTGCCTATTCGATGGGCGTGGTTTTCCTTGGTTAAGTTAATACTGTCGCATCGAAGCGTGTGGCCGATCCACTTTTCCTGACAAGCATGGCACCACAACTAATTGCTCCTTTAGTCCTGCCCGGTTAACAGACATACCTTTTGTCCCGAAAATAGTAGGAAAGAAAGTAGTAATCAATTTACTGGTGGGTTATGCATGTTTTGTGCTTTTTGGTGATTTTACGATGTTAGAAATCAACCGCCACATTTGCATCACATTTTCCTGTTGTATACGAAATGCAATGCAGCACTAAAAACTTTGGAAATATTGTGGAACGGCCGCCAGATGATTCCCTATTAAAAAGATGATTCCCTATTAAAATTCTCAAATATAGACACATGTCTATTAAGGAGTTAGGATAAGAAATTAGTGTATCGAAAACACGATGTCATGTTATTATGATGGAGCGTTTTGGTCTGAAAGCGCAGATTTTATTCAAAAAACGTTAAATTTGCTTAAGCAATAGTATTTAAGTTTGCTGAAGAGTAAATTTCTAAAAAGTAAACAGCGGGATTTTATACAAAATACATTTTCATTCGAATCAAAATTATTTTTTAGGTTTTACACGAACTCTAACTCATTAATTATTCATTCAACTCTAGCCTGTCCGAAGCCCTGTTGGGAAAGGAGGAGGGAAACGCTTGCGCCAGCCGGAGCACCTCGGCTTAGAGAGAATCTAAGTTCTTTACATATACACTCTCGGTGATTCGCAGGATGCCTCAATAGAAGCGCTCCTTCTGGTATAGAATTGATAGGCTTGTAATCTTCTTTTTGAAAACCCAAGATACAGATAAAATGTCTTGGATACCTCGGACTGATTCGTAATGACGACCTTTGGCTATAAACATCGGACTACGATCGGGCTATGGAACGTGAGAACTGGGACAAGTGTGGATACGCGAAAATCGTGAAGGTAGAACAGGAATGATCCACTTCCCGTTCCGTACAAAATAAATATTTTAGGATAAATGGATGATGAAGAGGAGGCTGCTATACCTTATAACAAGTCAATAAGGCTCCTAAAGGTGATATAAAAATATTTATGGGGGTCTTAACATTAAGATTAGCTTATTGATCTTTTTGATATCACTTGGTGGAATATGTTTGCAACCATTTTAAAGGTTGATAAAAACACTTGATCTTTTCCAAAAAAAGAAAAGATCAATTGTTTTTATCAACCTTTAAAAATGATTGAGATTGGCTCTAACTACATCAGCCTGGAACATGTAACTAATGGGGAAGTTTGGATTTGCAAACAGGAACGCAAATGGGGAGTTGTGTGATTTTTATTTTAATACAAAAAATGCCATTTAATGTCCTCGGTTTCCCCAGCCGGGTAAACTGAGATTTGGATTGACTATTTGCTGTTTCGAAAAGTCGGAGAAAGTGTCTTTTTAACGTAATGTCTTATCACGGTGTTGATATTGGCAGAGATCACTATCTTGTAACAGCTAAGTTTCGCTTATGCATGGCAGAGGGACGCCCACGTAAAGCAACATCTAACATGGCTCAATGTGTAGAGGCTTAAAACACCGAACATATGCAGCGCATTGCGCCAAAAAAAAGTGCATCAAAACAACACGACGACAATCGATCAGTGACGCCACATGATCTAAAATACAGGAGAGGAAGCAGATTAAAGACAGCTTCTATTCTGCCACTGCAATGTCAGTGAACAACATCTCAGAACTGCATACCGAGCACTACGTCGTGCAAAGAAGAGTAACACGTGAAAGGTGTAACTACATAAACTCGCTAGCAGAAAAGGCAGTGAAGATAAACCTAAGATTGCCAAAAACTGGCAGGAAAATTCTCTTCCTTTTAGCACGGAAGAAACTCGGAGGTGGAGAGAGTATTTTGTCAAAGTCCTATATAATACCTTCGAACGGTCGAATACCTCTTTACATGAGCCTGAACACCCACCGGCTGCGGCCAACATTAACATCAGAACTCCGACCATATTGGAGTTGGCAGACGCAATTAAGTCGATGGACCTTGGTAATGTGCCAGGCATTGATGGAATACCAGTGAAACTACTTAAAGCGCACCTTATTGCTGCTGGCGATATTTCTCTCTCCATAACCTAGGAATTTTGAAAAACCGATACCTATCATACTGAATGGGAAGTAGGCGTAATTGTGAAGATTCCCATAAAAAGCGACCCGAGTAATAATTGGCGTGGTATGTCTTTTAACTGTATTCTCCAAATTGGTTCTAAAATCATCTCAATGCAAGCCAAGCAAACAGTCGAACGCACTGTTTACGATGAACAAGCAGACTTTCGTGAGGGTTTTTCCATCACATCAATACCCACCGAATTATCATCGAGCAATCCGCCGAATGGAGATCTCCTTTACATCTAATATTCGTCGATTTTTAGAAAGCATTTGACAGGGTTTATAGCGAGTATATATAGGCAGCTTTACGTAAGAGAGGCATTCCAGAAAACGTTATCACCATACTACATAAATGATTTTTACTCAGGAGCACTATGTCACATCTTACACAAGAGAAAACTGACAAAGCCCTTCCAAGTGCTGAACGGGGTGAGCCAAGGATGCATACTATCACCTTCGCTTTTACCGATCGTCATTGATAACGTATTGTGCAGCGCCTTAGACGGCCACACATCGCGAAGGATTAGATAGAAACTTATCAACCACCTTACGCACCTGCACTATGCCACCGATGTAAATCTCCTATCCAACAAACAGATACATGTAGTCCAAATGGCCGAAGCCCTGAGCAAAGGAGGTCACAGAGCAGAGTTTAAGATCAATGCTGCTAAAACCAAACTTATGAAGAGTAGGAAGTAGAACAAGTGGATAAATTTAATTATCTCGGCGGCATAGTTACAGCAGACTGCGGAGCTTAAGCTGATGTATAGGGTCGTATCAATAAGGCTCGGGTTGCATTTAATACTGTTGCTGAGATCTGGCGCAATAACAACATCTCTAGACGAATAAACTCCGGATCTTCGAATCGAACGTAAAATCTGTTC
The DNA here is from genome assembly GCA_964036015.1 of Leptarthrus brevirostris. NCBI lineage: Eukaryota > Metazoa > Arthropoda > Insecta > Diptera > Asilidae > Leptarthrus > Leptarthrus brevirostris. The sequence goes on along the minus strand of OZ038372.1, from coordinate 138,096,463 downwards.
TGTTGTACGGCTGTTCAATATGGAAGTGACCTATCAAATATAATCTAAGCTACAAGCTTTTGCCAATTGGTGTCTTCCGCGCATTGTTAACATCCATTACAACCGAAGAACTACACAGCCTTATAGGCCAAGACGGAATAGACATCAGTTTTGGAAGGCGAAAGTGACCAGTACAGAAGGGAGGTATCCAGATCAACAAATCGTGGCCATAATTGAAGGTTTTGGCGCTGAACCGGGACAGGTGGAGAGTCGGTATATTGGATACAAGGGATTACAGGAACAGGAGAGGGAGAGAAAGGGCGCAAGAGAAAGGTGTTTGGATTGTGATATCTCTTGTACTGTGAGAATAAAAGGCACGATCAGACATGGCGTGATGAATCTCCCTTGTAATCCAAAGGTTTCGAAAGTTACGTAAAGTCCAAGTTATAAGCGGAACATCTTTGCCATGAAGACATACTTGCTAGAAGGATAAAAAATAAAAAATCTACCTTTTCGTATATTGCATTGTTGTCATAAAGTTGCTCGCTAAGATATACCATTACACTTCTCAATTAACAGTACTTTGTTAGTACTTTTGAAATCTCGATATGTAAACAAGACATTATTGAGTAGTGATCCTTTCATTTTATATGTAAGTAAGAAAAAGTCATGGTCAAAGCAACTAGGAAGAAATATTTGGTTGTGAAAAAGAACATGCTGAGAATTCGAAGTCAGGATATAGTCCAATCCAGATGTTGAGTTCCAGTGGGATGACTATTTATTACGGCAAGATCGAGGATCTAAAGAAAGGACATTAGATTGTCTGTTGTTGCATAATAGTTGAAAATATTCAAATTTACGTCGCCACACAATACAATATTCTGCTACTGACGTTCCAGTTGAACAACATCTCAGAACTAGCTTTGCTGTGATTTTTAGTTGCTGACTAGAATGTCTTTTATTTACAATAACATAAAAAGCGGTAGACGTTAAAATCCCTGTCAAACTGCGAAACTTATTTCAAAACTAGTGAAACTTATTTCAATTTACGCACATTAATAATTGTCCCTTTCCGTAAAATTTTCCGGTTGTTTTATTTTGTTTTCAGGATTGATTGTATTTAGTTTCTGGAGAAATGTGGTCTTGGATGGAATGCGGGAGCTAATTCGTATAGGCTGCTTGCTCTTTTGCCTTAATGTGGCAAAACTAACAAAAACAAACACTAACAAAAAAAAAAAACCATCGACTTTATGATATTTATATGAAAATATAAAATGAGTTGTAACAGTAAGTTGCAACTATTTTAGTTTCCTTTTTGCCTTATTTACTTAACCTTAAAATTCTATGTATCTACTTGCATTTTTTTAAATTTATAAAAATTTTATGTCGGATTATTAATAAAATCTGTGACCCTTCCCTAGAACCCTTGTTTGGCTAAGGCCCTTACCAATAGTCATTAATTGTACCTTCTTGCCCTTCTAAATGTTCACTTTCTGCCTCAAGAGTGAAATATTACATTCATTACAGTAATTGACAGTAGTAATTCGTTCAGTAATTCATCAAAATCTGTCGGTATCAAGAATAACTACCAAGAATAACTTTTTCTTCGGCCTGTACAAAAATCTCTTTCTGGCTTAAAGGCTAAATCTCTTTACGGAAGTGGTTTGAGTAATAGTCGAGAGTTTCTTATAAATCGCTGGCCATTTATATATCCATTAAATCCTTCTTTTATTGCTGTAATGCTGCAGTGTCCCATCATTCACGGTGACACAAAAGCCAGTGGTTGTGGTTGGGATTAGCCGCTACTATAGAGTGCAAAAATTAAAGTGCTCCACTTGATAGACAATTGTAATACTGCTTTGGTGCTTTTATTTTATATCCTGCGGCTTTTAATAAGGCGAACTTAAGATCTTCTGCAGCATTTTTCATTTTCAGATATTTTTGTCAAGACAAGAGCTTATGAGGAAAGAAGCTTCCTTTCCACTGCAGACTATGAAATTAAAACAGATCAAGAGGTGCCGCAAGGGTTACGATATTTATTGGAAAAATCTCGTTTTGAAAATTTATTAGATTTTTAAAAGAACTTACAGAGTCTAATGTATTTTAAGATATATTAGGTATTTTGTTGGTACTTTATTGTTTATGTCCTTTGTGACCATTTACTAAGGGAGTCAGCTCTTGCCCAATTGAATTGAGTTATTAAAAAATCATTTAAATAAGTCGTGATGCAGATTTTCGTCTGAACTTTAAACTCAAAATTTAACTAAGTAAAACTGACTGTAGTTCATTAAATTCCATGACAATTATTACCAACAATTGCAAATATGGACAATCATTACATGCAAATAAAAATTCAGTGTTCCTCACTAGGTGTAAATCAGGAGTAGGGACCGTCCGACAAGCCAAAATTCTGAATAACTCTCTTCTCAGTTGGGCCTTATAAATCTATAGGTAAAGATATTTTTTAATTTTATAGATAATGCAACAAATGGTAAGTCATCAATTTAAAAAAAAATATTCAAAAGCTTTTATTAAGATTCAGTTAGTTTTTGCCAATATCGAAAGTCGTTGTTTTGTTCTTAACATCGATTGTGCGATATTCTACATACTTCAACATCGATGTTAAGTCACATTTAGTCTCTCAAAATCGATGTTGTGTGAGCATCGATAAAAATCGATCATTCCTAATTTTGTTTAGCTAGAACCGCGATTTCAGCGATGTACTCTGTTAACAGCGCTAAAAGAACTTTCGCAAGCAGCTGTACTTCCTCCAAATGTTTGAATTCCGATGAAGTATTTTATCATCCTCGGAAAAGCCTTTTCCATTGCTAACAATGCTTGGAGAGGCTTTTCGGATTTTTCAGTTTTAAAGAATTCTTTTACGATCTCGAGCTCAAATTCATTTGGCACATTTACCGATAGTGTTTTCAATCTCCCCAGAGTCATGTAAAACATTCCGGCATGCCCGAACCAAAATCACGCTTGCGCAAGCATATTTAAGCAATTAAAGCCCTATGTTAAGCACACTGCAATGAATAAGAAAATCTATAGTTCGTGATTATGTTTTCCCTAATTATATAATAAAAAGTTCTTTATGCGGATTTCATTAAATTTTACGTGAAGCTTGCGAGAAACTGTAGATTTTATCGGAAACATTTTTATCGACATATCGATAATACACTTCTAATAAATCCACATTTTGTATCGATGTTTTCAACACCTGATAAATGCTATAATCGATATTTTTCATCGATACTCAGTATCGAAATTCGAAACTTTGTACTAAATTGAAAAAAATCAGAATATTTTTTGAAAATCGCGTCAATTTTTTTTGTGCGCAGAATCTGTGATATTCGGCCTTTAGTTGATTTTCGTTTCAATATATTTTCTTGTGCGCAGACTCTATGGTATTTGATCGGTGTTTGTTTATCATTTCACGACCACTTAAGAACAAACAATTGTCAAGACATTTATCATCCTGTTTCATCCGTGATTTTGACTCGTTTCTGTTTCGTAAGTGATGTTGACTATTAATATATCTTTCTGTTTCTCTAAACAAATGAAGTAACTTTGGGTGTTTACGTATGACAGTGTTTACGGTTTCATGGAATTAATAGATTTTGAATCGGGAAATTTGCGAAAAAACAAGACTCCTCCAAACAGCGAAGTATGGGCAGAGTTGAAACGACCCGATGGTAAACGAGTAAAGTGCAAGTGATGCAAGAGATGTGAATAATACTTCCAACATGAGGAAACAGTTAGAAATTAGAGAGCCAAAGAAGAAGTTGTAGGGACATATTGACTCTAATGATACATATATGTATATTGCTAATTATATATTTTGCAAAATTAATTCTGATTCCATAATAATTTGTGGTTATTTAATAATTTTATATTTTATATTAAACTAGCTGCGTGCGCCCGGTGTTGCTCTGACTTTTGTTAAATAAGTGTCACTTCCGATTACTTTTAGATGTCACTCCCTTGTAACACAAACATCTTGGGGTGCTAGATGTGTCTTAACCACATAGTATCCAACGGCAATTAGAGTGTGATTGTTCATCTAAGTGATCCCGAAAATTATGAATTCTCACACTAATATCGGCCGTTTTGGATTAGTTGTACATGTAACGCTCTTCTCACCCTTATACCGGTCGTTTCATTTATTTGTGCATGTCATCCCCAAAATACTGAATCTGCCGATGCAAGTCCCATGGAAATTGGATTATCTGTTTCCGAGATTAGCCCGTGTCGTTTTAGATTATCTGCACGCCCCCCCCAGTACAGATTTGACACCAATTTTGGTCGCTTTGACCATTACATAAGTATGATACATGTCACTCCTCCTCTTCCCCCTCCTGGTGCCATACGTAGCCTATGAAATTGCTAAATCTTACCGTGAAAGTCCCATCGAAATAGGATTGAGAATCTACTGAAAAACTGTCAAAGTCAAACTGTATATAGTAGAAAGAGAAAGCGTCAAATCTACGGATGCATTCAAGTAGTTTATAGTAATTTTAAGGTTGCGTACATAATTACTAAAGTTACTAATTTTTCTTTATACTATGGTTTGGTACTCTTTTGTTTTTGTTGTTTTGTGAATAAAACGAAACAGTAAGTAAATGAATCGAAAGTCGATTTTAGGGTATCTGAGATCGATCTGTACGATCCCAAAAAAATCGATTCTTTGATTAATCGATTTCAGATCGCCATCCCTAAAATTGACAGCTTGAATGTGATGAAGCAAAATGTGGTTTTTACCTTTTTCCGTGCAATTTTTCCAATTTTTCTCTTCATAAGAATCTTCCTTGGATATTTGGAAAAAAAATTAGCCGAATTGGTCCAACCGTTTTCAAGTTTTGCGCTTAGCAACACATTAAGCCATTCATTTTTATTTATATAGATTCTATGAATGTAATCATTTGAATACCGATACTTTCAAGTATCGATAATTCTTTTAGAATCTATCACAACATTCCGATACATTGCAATACCAAGTATGGATAATTTTGCTTTGGACTCTCATCTCTATTGTTAGGGTTCCATACGAAATTGGTAAAACAAAGGGTCCATGGTGCGCCTTCGTCTATCTGACTGTCGTTCCCGCTTATTTCAGCAAGTACTAATGCTATTGACTTGAAATTTGGAATAATTTTAAGTAATACCTGTCCACCTTTATTGCAAACGGAAAAATTAAGAAAATATGTTATTTCTATTACAAAAGGGGCCGAAATGGGGGATCACAATTTGAAAGTGAGGCTACTAGGTCAAGTGGGGTGTCAAATGAAAGGTCGTGATTTACATATTATAAAATGTAGTTTCAATTCATTTCGTGCCGCATACTTTTCAACTTATGATGAAAAATGTCTAAAAAAATACGATTTCCCACACCTTGTCTCCGAAGTTTACTAAGCGAAAAATCTGCGTTGCTCGAACTTTTGGTAAGTGAGTGTCGGTTTCGATTATTTTTTCATATCACTCCCTTCCCACACCTACCCATAGGATTGCTAGATGTGTCTTAACTTCATAGTATCCAACGACATTTAGAATGTGATTGTTCATCTCAGTGATCCCAAAAACTATGAATTCGACATTAACATCTACCTATTATGAGATCAGCTGCATTCCCTTCAGGATGCGTTTGTGCAATATTAAATGCGACATGTTCGATTTAAATTGATTGATTACACCTCAATATTTGTTCTTGCACTCATTAGAAAACAGAACATGGTCAAAACGGCGAAGTCTAAAAATAAAAGGTGTGCAGTTGTTGCAGGTACTATCTAATCTGGGATAAATTCTCAACCCAAAATTGAAAAAGGGCATTATCAACGCCTTTATCAACCTCAACCTAATTTGAGTACTCAAAATACTCCTTACCAAGCATTAATCTGACTTTCTAAGAACTGGAAGGATAAAGCCATTCAGAGATACAGGAGGAATTTCAATACCTGCCAGTGTGCCATTATAAAAGGAAATGCACTGCGATTTGGCAGGATTAAGTAATAAACAGTTACCACGGAACACTCATATATTTTCTTTAGGTCGACATTAATGCGTGCGATACAATCCTCGAGTAGCCCAATAGGTCTGTGTAAATATATCTGCACGTCATCAGCATACATGTGAAAACGTGAATTCTTAATAACTTAAGGAATGTCATTTATAAAGAGGCTGAACAATAAGGGACCAAGAACGGTACCCTGAGGAATACCGGAAAGAGCTGGCATTTTACCTGAACAATTTTCACCTACTTTAGCCTGCTGTTGATGATCAGGAATGAAAGCTTCGATCAGCGTAATAGCGGAAGAACTGAATTTGTGATTATTAGCAAGTTTGTAGACAAGGACATTATAGTCAATAGAGTCGATATCAAGCAACAAAAGTTGTCAGCATTCAATGCAATCCTGATGTTAGTGGAGACTTTCAATATTGCTGTCTCACAGCTGCAGGAAGGACCAACGCCGGGCTGCGAGGATGTCAGCAAGTCATTTGATTCCACCCAATCCAGAATCTGCATACACAAGAGCTTCTTAACAACTTTAAATAAGAATGGCAAAAATACTTATTGGTCGAAAGTCGCTAGGATCAGTTGCTTTGTCTTTCTTGGGGATTGGCAGGACAATAGTAGTTTTCCAAGTATTAGGGAAAGTTGATGTAATCAAACAAGTGTTCATGATATGCAGGATGTACCAGTCAAGGAAATAATAGTTGGAAAAAGCGAGACGGTAAAGAGTCGGGGCCAATAGCCTCAGCATACAGACGTAAAAGCAAGTACGAGCTCCTCAAGACAAATACCCCGAAAGTACAATAGGTCCATAGCGCTGTTTTGTACAATCGGGTCAGTAAATTGATCTGAATTGTCACGCCTAGGCGAAACACCTGCGAACAAAAAGTGGGAATTGAGCTGGTCGGGGTTCAAGATACAGAGAATCATCGGACTCGTATACACCGGCCCGTTTCAAATTACACCAAAGATCTGTATTTTGTAGTATTGCCTTTTAGCAGACCTAATTGCCAGCGTCGCCCTGTTTCGTGCGGCCTTATACAGTGATCGGTTTTTGTTAGTTCTCAAGCGTCGAAATCGATGATACAAAAATTCACGCCCAGCAATCAGCGTGTTCACATGGGGCGAAAACCAAGGGCAACTCTCCTTCGGGATACGTCTAACCCTGTTAATTCAAGAAAAACTTCATCAGGGAAGTAAAAATGGTAACTTGCTCATTGACAGAAGCAGTCAGATATAGATCAAGTACTGAGGAATTGGACGAATTAAAGACGGTTGGCTGAGAGTTGACTGCACTGAGGTAAATTAGGTGTAAAAATCGTTCGGCCAAAAGATAATGTTCACGTTGAAATCCCCACCAACAATTACAGTAGCGTAGCGTTGTGTAGCATTATATAAGCAATCTTCAAATTCAGATGCAGGTTCGCAGCTAAATGAAGGACCTCAACACCCAAAAACTCCATTTCACTGCCATTCTGTGAGGAAAAGATGTGGTTCGTTTTGATAGTATCCCTAATGTATATTGCTGTACGTGATACACGATCACTCATAAACAAATTGTAACCGGGAATGGAATCCACTGGTGAAGAGATATCGCTGTTTAGCCAGGTCTCACTAATAAGAATCGTGTGAACATCTATCCGAGAGAAGATCTCACGAAACTCATAAATCTTGCCGGGCATACTTCTCGCGTTCAATGTGCAAACATTAAGCCCCTTTGTCTGTTTACAAAAGATTTTTAATAGGATTTTTTAGACGTTCCGTAGGTATAGGAAAATATCTCCGCTCTCATTCTGGTTAAGCATATTCCAGAGGAAATCAACCATTTATTTCTAAATTTTATTTTTATAAATAAGAGGAGTACAGAGAAAAAAAGTAATTTCAGAGAAGACAATTTAATGTGGATATAATAATGGTTTTTTCTCTCGACAGTATTAGCAAAATACTCGAAATAAAAATGCAGGCAAAAAAGGTTTTCCACTACTGGTAACATGAGCTGTCTCAAAATTAAATAGCATACGGTCGGTCCATAGCTATATGTCGGGGATGCTCCGTTTTGGCTGAAACAGATTGCATATGACAGTGCGACACGGCAATGAGACGAACGATGCTACGCAATGGTTTTGTCGCACTGTGAAACAGTAGGCATGGGCGATCTTCGATTCGATCTCGACGGATCGATATTTTAACCTCCGATCTGCCGATCCTTAAATCGATTTTTCGCAAGACCGATTCAGCTTGAATAGATTTATTTATTTCCGATTCGCATCATCATTAATTAAAATTTCGTACCTAATATATTTTTAATGTAAGCAATGTTAATGTAGTTAGCAGCATTCCATTTTAGTGCATCCCTGGTTAACTCTAACTCGATCTATGAAAATCGATCTTTTTAGGGCGATTAATCGATCTTCGAAATCGGAAAAAAATTATAGATCGATCCGTACTGAATCGATTTTCTCAGTTCGATCCCCCATCCCTATGAAGCAGGTTAAAATCGCATGACTTCTGATGTGACGCAAAATATCAATTCCATAGTTGGCAGTACTGAGTGCGACCGACAGATTTTAAAATTTTCGTCGGATTAAATCTGTTTCAACCATTTCTTTTTATTTATTGAAAAGAAGGAGAGTTAAACGACTCTTAAATACCTTATATCAACTGTGGATCAAATCAAGTGCACTTACCTTAATGCACGCCAATTAAAGGTAAATCTGCGTGTGATTCAGATAAATGCCATAAGAGATGCAAATATATTTCTTGCGTAGAATTGCATACATAACTACTACGAAATCATTACAATCAATGCTTACTTCACTTTAGTTCTCCTCCAAGTCTACCAAAGTTTACCCGAAAATCCAAACTAAAATTTAATATCCTTTCCAGCAACCTTTAAAGTTGTAAAATTAAAGTCTTAATTCTCTCCCGTGTAATTTCATATTTACACATTTATCCCACAGGTAAGTTGTGGGTGACGGTTTCGGTTAAAATACAGAAATATTTATGTAGCCCGATTCCCAGATGTAAAATGTAATTTGGTAAATTTAATATTTGCGAAACATGTTTGAAATCTCAGAATTATTGTTTAGTACCGAAGTTAATTAAGTAATAATTTTGCTGTTGTTTGCTTTCGCCATTCAAAAGCGGATGACTTTATTCTTGAAAAGTATGTTAACGCTTAATCGACAGTGATGAAGGTGTGCACTGTTTCTTTGGTGTTTGATATGATTGAAATATTAATTAGCAAGAGCAATTTGTTTAGGTTTAATCTCATTATAGCAGTTATACACGGATGATGTAAGTTTGTTAATTTAATTTTGTGCGCTACATTAACGATTGGTTTAATTCAAAAGTTCGCATTAAATGAGTAAACATCAACGGATCCTTAAGGTTTTGACACAGAAATTAAAAGGTAAGTCTATTAGTGTACGTGGTGGTAAAGATTGTTGGTAGCAAAATTCTGCATAATAAATTTCAAATCACGTAAACCGGCTAAATAATATCCAACATTCTAATACAAGTCCACTTATCAGAATTATTGGTGTGATGTTACACTTTACGTTGTTATCTCTTCCTAGTTACTGCAACTCCATGTGGGGCATGGATCGATAATAGAATTTAATTCAATTCGGTGGCAAACATTGCAACTGGACGTACAGCTTAATGTAAATTGCAAACCACCAGATGGTACTCTTCAATTTTTGACACCCTTTTAGCATAGTCAGTCCGCCAGCAGGAAATAATCATGGGTTGGTTCGGGTCGAAATTCAAATTGCGGCTCTTATGAGGAAATGCTATTATGTTATCCACAGTGGCGAATCTGGGGTTTTGGATTTCTACATCCAAACTTGACATTGTGTATGTAAGGCGCGAAACTAGATTACTGTTGAGGGGAATTATTATATCCTCTTCCTTGAAATTTGGTCTGCCCGTCCGTTAAAAAAATGACTGAACTTCAAAAGTTCAAATGTTGCTATTGATGAAAAATTTATACGTTCAATAACTTTAATAAAATGCTTTCACCAATGACATCTTTTCCGAACATTCATTAAGAAAAGATAAATTGGATGTGTACCTCGTCCGGTTGAAATCTATAACATTACTATTTATATTAAAGATACGAGGCATTGACGTGATTAGCTCATGCATGCCATAAGCTCTTCGGTGATAAGAAACTTGAAAGGAACTCTGATGCCTTAAGGGGCAAGCCGGAACCGACAGGTTAAAGGATGCCAACAGTTCGGCAGAATTAACAGCGTCCCGAAAACAGTCAAAAGTAAATAGAAAGCAGCGAACTTATTGCGACGGCATTCAAGAGTTTCCAAAGAAACGATCAATGTCAAGTTTGGTTAATAAGCTACCGTTGATGGTGAAGTTATAGTGCAGCACCGGATTCTTTTTGTTAGAGAACAACATAATGGTTGATTTGTCAACAATCAAAGGAAAAAGGATTAATAGTCGTATTTTTAGTAAGTGATAACGTGTTAACCTACCAATGTGGAGGTCCGTGGTTCGAATCCCACCGATGGTGAGCCATGGTTGTTTTCTGTTGACGACGGATGACGATAAAAAGGTCATGGGGATTGCAGAGAAAATGTCAGTGGTTCGGAATCCACTTTAAATTGTTGGACCACTTGCAATCGTTGTTTCGAATTTGGCGAAGCTGTTCTCCCGTCTCATGCCCCAGAAGGAGTTACAAGAACTTGATAGCGAGAGAGAATTATTAAAAGTCTAAGTCTGAGAATTATTAAAAGTCACAGTCGATTACATATGAAATAATACAAAAAATCTTGGCGTCGTCAGCATAACAAAGCATTCTCGAATTATTCAGAATCATAAATGTAATGTAAATAAAGTAATGGTCCTAGATGGCTGCCCTGGGGCACGCCAGATGTTAAAAATTTTCTTAGAGAGGGCATTTTGAAACAAAACGCGTATGTCCTGACAGATGGGAGCCTAAAAATTTAAAAAGATGGAAGAAAACCCAAGAAGACATAACTTAAGAAGAAGAACCACTTGTTAACCAGCTTCAGTGGCAGAAATACAAAAATCCAATAGATAAGTTTTAGTGAACTTGCCGTTCATAAAGCCCTGCTGGAAAGAACCGAGAATGTTTAGTAACATTACAAATCAAGGTCTTAAACACTTTTTAAACACAAAATAAGTAAATAATAGGTCAATAATTCTATATATTGCATTTGTTACATTTTTTGTGCAAAGCAGCAATCATGGAGAGTTACCAGGGTTTCGGAACGACACTAGCGAAAAGAGACAAATTATATAAATAATTAAGAATAGGAACAAGATATACACTACAGTTTTAAAGAATACATGGGGGATCCCCTCACGATCATGTGAGAAGAGATGTGCTTTAAAATGGCAGCTTTGTCAATCATAGGCCTTTTGGATGCTGGATAAGTCGGCAAAAGCTTCGTCAAGTGTGTAAAATTATTAATAGTAATATAACAGCCTTCACTCCAAAATGCAATCCCAAAAAGCCACCAAAGAGGTTGGCAGACATCAAAGGATCATTACTATCAAACTCACCATGGAGTTAGAATTATCAAATCTCCAGAACTGCTTCGGCTCAGCATGCAGAGATGATCTAATTCTATCTAAGCAAGCGTAGTTAGATACTTCCAGAGCAAAAACGAATCGGTCTCGCAACAGTGAATTAGTATAGTAGGCAGAGTCTACACCTTGAGGAGCAAAATTTCTTACAAGCCTTTAGAAATACCTTACCGAGCCATTTACTGAAGGTTGGGATACGTGCGAGCCGCTACATTTAGAAACAGGAGAAGTCAGTTAAGAGTGTAATAAAAAAGATTTACAGCTCACTTTCATTGACAATATTCGTCCAGTTCAATCAGAAAGCCATTCATTAATTTAAGAAGAATCGCCTTCTATAAAGTTGAAATAATAGCTACTTGAATCAGGAGATATTAAAATTGTAGTGTCGAAACGAAGTAAGACATGAAGGCTTGGATGACGATGGGTCTCAGCAACAAAGTACTACAAACAACGTCTCACCCGAAGGATTAGTCCTAAATACCAACACACACAGGATTAGTTTAATAGCGGATAATGGCATACTATGCATCAAATCAATATTACTGACTATATATCACTGACTGTACTCTTGAATTTAAGGTATCAGTACATTATAGTACTAGTTCCCGCAACCCCATAGGGGTGTGACCAATGTCACTAAATTCAAAGACAACGATAGTCCGTGGACATACAATGGATTCCGAATGCACGACATTACTCTGTAATCCCTTACTCCACCGACGATAATCGTTGCTAATTCTTATATTCCTTTATGATACATAAAAATATGGAACAAGGGCTCCAGAAATTGGCTGGATATATAATATTGATTTTCTTCTGAGGCGTTTCGTCGGCTCCAACTATTTTATGCAGATGCTTCCTCAGCTGATAGTTATCGGCGATTAAGTTAACCACAACATGTTCTAACATCTGATCTTCTGAGCTTCACGGGCTTCTTAGTTCTGCTACACGAATTTGGGAGGGGTGGGAGGGTAGGGGGGAGTTCCAGTAGAAATCTCTAGAAATGTAAATATAGTTATAACCAAAGAGATCTAGTCTCTCCAGTCTCTGATTCCATAGTGGCATGTGCATAGAGAGAGAGAGAGAGAGAGAGAAAGAGAGAGAAAGAACCTAAAGAGAAACTACATAAACAGAAACATAATTATTTTCGTCGACATGGATGCTACAATCAAAGCAATTGGATCCTCCATAAACAAATGGATGACCAACAGGTTACCATCACAGAGGGTCGGTAGGAACGCGATACTACAGAAGTCTACAGGAATGGATGACTAACAGGCTGACACAACAGAACTGGACGGTTGGAACGGGATATACTGTACTGACACCACAGAAAGTCTAAGAGAGCAGATAACCATCAGGCTGCCACCACAGAAAGCCCGTAGGAACGGGATAGACTGACACCACAGAAAGTCCAAGAGAACGGAAGACCAACAAGCTGCCGCCACAGAAGGTTGGTAGGAACAGTATAGACTGACACGCTGACACCACAGAAAGTCTAAGGGAATGAATGGCCAACAGGTGGCCATCACAGAAGGTTGGCACGAACGGTTTCCAGGTTGAAATGACGACTAGAGTCAATTATAAACCACGATGGGTTTATTGGTACAAATAGAGTTTTATCTTGTCATACTGCAGTACAGTAAGACCTAAACTCGACAATTTTCGTGATACAATTCCCACCACCAAATAATTTCTGTTCTTCCTGTGACATGGTGCGACGGAGAAACACCGGTTACATGTTTCCTGGCTAAGTATGCTAGCGAAAAACCACTTTTATTTGGTTCTTAAGCACAAGTCACAGTGTATTCTAGATACAAGCCCGGTAGTTGACACGAACAGCTGAGCATTGGTGGTGTAAACAAATCAAAACTTGCTACACTGAAGAATAGGATAAGGTTGGGGAATTCTACTTTTTCGTAGTATTTCTACCAGTATTTTTTAAGTCTCAACTTGGAATTTACTTAACATGAACCTACAAATGTTCTGAACATTGTTGTCACGATAAAAAATTTCTCATTTACAATTTTCATGTGTTTTAATGGGAAGACTCTTATGTTCGTTTTGAGGAAGTATTGAGGTTAGAATGCGTAAATGACATCAGCATGACAGTGTGCAGTTTTATATGGATTGCAAAAATAAATGAAATAATGACGATACATTTCATGGTAAAATGGCCCAAATGTCTTATTTTCCGGACTTGTATCTAGAGTAGGCTGTGCACAAGCCTTTTATGTCTATGATGGCTGAAGTTTTTACGGATATGTACAATGAAGACTTTAAGCAAAAACTGGAATGTCGAGAAAATAACATAGGCGACGGCGTCATTCATGTATGGATCAGAATGCCTCGTTACAATTTCACAGCGGCATTTAGTGAATTCTTAAGTTTTCGTGTGAAATAATAACCACAATGTCGTTCGCGTAATACTGTATAATCTTTATACTCTTTATTGAGGTTCATCATGAGCTCGGTACTCACCAGGTACAAAAAAAGAAGCACAGCACCCTATCCTATTGCTAATCTTTCGTATCATAGCCGCTGATCATCATTTCGAGAGAGCCGGAGTTCAAATAGATTAGTATCAGGGTGGTGTCTAACGAAAAGTCGATCAGCTTCACATTGCTTTACCATACCCGCGGGACCGCACCTGAATGTCAGCATAGGGTTTATGTAGAACCAGCCATAACTGTTAGACCTGCTGATCGACCTGCCTATACAGGCAGCGTTCCGTTGAAAAACGCCCTTCGCAAGCGTATCAACCGCCTCATTACTCTGTATCCCACTATGACCCAGGATCCAGCAGAGAGTTACGTTGTGCCTTGCTCGTAAGTTCTGGAGACTATTATGACAACTACGTACCAGCTGTAACCTTATTAGGTTTGAATTTAGCGCCTATATTGCCGCTTGACTGTATGTATAAATTCTTATGTCACAACTATTAGATAGATTTGGGCGTGATAATAACATCCTTGCCGCTCTTTCTATGGCCTAAATTTCTGTTTGAAACACACTGCAGTAGTCCGGCAATCGACACCACTATTCTTCTTCTTTTGGAGTGGTAGTTGATTTTATTAAAGATCACCTTAAATGTAGTAAAGACTCGAATAACTTTCCTGCAATTATGAAAATAATTTCATTTACGAACTAAATCGTTCTGCGTGCTTTCATATAAAAGGACTCTAAAGCTTCAATTAGCCCGGAAAATAAACTTTGCATTTTCTAAAACGAAAAAAATATATGCCTTTGTTCTCAAGGGTTCTGTTCCAGTTAAGTGATAAAGTGTGCTTTTAGTTATTCTCAAAGACTGACAATGAAAGAACCTCCCAAAAGACAAAAATAGCGAATTTTAAAATTCAGCATAAACTGAGAACACGTTTTTTGGCACCGTAACTCAAAGCGGTAATGAACTTTACTTGATTAAACTAATTAGACCGAGAAATGAACTCGATTCAGGTTGTTGCGTCTTCGTCTGAGTTTGGGAGTTGCAAGAACGTGACATATC
The DNA here is from genome assembly GCA_964036015.1 of Leptarthrus brevirostris. Taxonomy (NCBI): domain Eukaryota; kingdom Metazoa; phylum Arthropoda; class Insecta; order Diptera; family Asilidae; genus Leptarthrus; species Leptarthrus brevirostris. The sequence continues at coordinate 138,081,401 of OZ038372.1, read as the reverse complement.
TTAATTTTGCGGAACGTATTTAATTACGACCGGTGGGATTAATTAATTTGTGGAGGACTCTTCTCTATCACCCAAAGAAAATATCCCCGCTGGGAAATGACCAGTTGGAAGAACTTTTATTAGTATTTAGTGATTGTAGAAGTTTTGAACAAACTGATATATTTCAGCTGCTTTCTTGTATTTACCTAGAAAACCGTGTGAATGGAATGTACTTGGGGCTAATTAGGACATTCCCAAAGGTGTGTCATAAAGTGAACTAAACAGAAATGGCTTTTCATCATCTTCGCTTTAACACTGCTGAAAATTTTCTCGAAATTGCTCTCATTCTTCCAAAATTATTGCAATTTTCCCAGAACATCTTTCAAATTCGCTTCCTTTTCAAGATAAATCCTTCGTATATCGCACGTTTATTTTATTGCCACCAAATTAAGTTATAAGTCGGGTAACGTATCTTTTATCAGAACAAACTTTGCTCAACTTTTGAGGTTGTAAAGGTGCTCCAACGAGGCCAACGTAAATTAAATGGTATGGGAAGCAAGAAATTCGACTTATCTCGATGTTATTCAGTGAGAGAGAGAAGCAATTTACACTCGAAGGAATTTCATTTTCTTAAACCACTTTACACCATACCAGAGGTCGTACATCCGCAAAAGAAAGGTGTTAGAGCACGTACCTTTTGTAGAAGGCGCCATTCTTTATGGTTTCATTCCGGTCCGGGAATAATATCCTTAGCTCCTGCTGCAGACGTTAAGAAGGAATGAATTCAGGAGACGTCCTGAACCGTGAAGAAATTATAGTAGCAGTCTTCGCCTCAGGAGGCGCCAAATAATGGTACAAAGAAACGAAATAGAGAGTTTTTGGAGGACGTCTAAGTAATGTTCTGGGAGATTTTTCAATTAGCTGACGGCCCAACTTTGAACTCGGATTTTACTAGGTAGCCTCACCGATTCTGACAGATTCTGGTATATTCGAAACATGAGGTAGATAAATCTTTTGGCGGTCTCCCCCTGGGATACTGAACAGAATTCAAAGAGAATACCTGTTTTAGCGAGAATATAATTATAGGTACTGGTCTTTTGCCGATATTTCCGCATCGATGGAGGGGAAAAATCGAAAGTGCAAGAAAAAACGTATCAGCGGTGACTTCAAAGGGAAATTCAGTTGCGTAAATCTACTCGAAATAAATTTTAAATTGTTGCCTTTTACAAGAATTTTTATACTTCTATCGAGGGATACTTTTAAACTTATTATCTAAATCAATTTTTTCATCTATTTTATATCTAAATTTTTTGCTCCGTTAAGTATAAAATTTACAAGCAATTTTTTGATATACAAGTTGTTTTTTGTATTGACGAATCAAAATATTTCGAGAAATACGCATCGTATGGAAATATGATCAAAATGAGCCCTTAATATTTTCAAATGGGACATCTGGGCCGGGAGGAAGTTTGAAATTTTAAAAAGAAAACCCAACTTTTAACTGCATTCGTTATAGATGGCTCTGTAATCGCAAAAACTCAAATCGCCTCTCACCCTCCGGTCCTTATAAGGTGACAACTTTTTTTATTGCAGATTTGGATTCTACCGGCCAAAAAAATAGATATCTTTTATTCAAAATATTTTTTAATTGTAATAAATAACGTAGTAATTGCAATATTACCTATCAAATTGTAAATCGTGAAGTGGCGTCCCTTCTTGGTCCTCCCGCCCGTGGAAAAATAATTTAGCTGGTATATTCACACCTAATCCAAGTACAGACGTTAATATTTTTAAAAGTATATATGCGTCCGTTGCTAGCACGCATAGCGTGCACAGCTTGCATTAAGCTTAACTAAATAAACAAATGTGCCCGGAACTATTATGCACGCTTTCGTTACAGGCCTAAAAATCGACAAATACGCCCACCACGCCCCCGCTATAGGCACAAACATCGAAACATATGCCCGACACACACAAAAACATCCGTGCCACACGGATGTGCACGCTGCTGTTACTGTTCTAAATTTAATATATTCGATACCAGTGACTCACTGCGTGGGTTATGCAAAATATCACCCGTAAAGGCGGTATTTACTATGTTGATCGCTCAACTGATATTAAAATTGTTCCAAATGCGAAATGAAAATAAAAATTATAACAATTACCTGAAATGTTTTTTTTATTCTTATATTTACCAGTTTCAGTTAATCTTTATTAAAACACTGCACAAACGTTGCCGGCTGCTGGAGATAGACTAAAAATAATGGAGATAGATAGATGTCGGTCTCGACTGAGTTAATATACGAAAATAATTTTATTGTTTTAATTTTAAATTTTATTCTAGAAAAGGTTTGAGCGTAACGCGCTTCGTTTGGACTATTTCGTTCGTCTTTTATTGATACGTGCCTGTAGCGGTTTAGCATTTGGAATTGTTACTCAGGTGTACTGTGCCTCAGTTGGGTGCCATACAGGCACGCTGGGCTCAGATTGGACAAGTCTTAGTTTTACTCTGGTAGTACTTCAGAGGTAACCTGATATTTATTAGACACATACCGCTCTAATAAGGAGAAGTTCTTAATTAATATCCAGGAGCTTCTAACTTTCCATCTTGGGTTATTTAGCTGTGCAAGAAACAATTAAAATTATAATTTATGGGTAATGTTGGAGCAATTTTGACTATGCAGTCAATCTTTCAAACATTTTCCTCGCAGGATACAACACACAGCAATGTGGAGAAAATAATCAAGTAGTAACACTATATGCAGTAGTTCATGATCCCGATGCAAGCACCACACAAACATCTCACCATTCAGAAGTTGCTTAAACAAGTCTTTGCAAAATGCTAAAGTTACACGAATTTCATCCGTATAATGGGTCCATGTGCTGTAACTGTGTACACTGAAGGTAGGGCGACTACAACCATACCGTGGTGGTGGCTGGTAACAGGCTAATGGTAGGGTCATGCCTCTGTCAGTTCTGCTGGCTAATGGTAGTCGGACGGAGAGAAGAACACCCCCTTAAATCAAATACCACAGGTGGAATGGCATACGCCGACAAGAGATCTTGGTCTTCAGCAAGCGGACTCTGGATACCTGTCGCCTTCCAGTTTCTATCAAGATTTCTCATGCTAATGGGCTCTTCAGCGGGTGACTCTCACTACCCGTTCACTCGTGGGAATTACATGGATTCTAACGAAATCTACAAAAAAACCCAAACAGTTTTATTTGCAGAAGAAATGGGCACATTTCTGAGGATTCTGGCAGGGTTCCAACTCATGACTCCAAGAGTAGGTGAACAAAAGTGCCACCACTTTGGCAGTGCTAAGCCGTGTTGGACAGGAAGAGGTATCTGGGGGATATTGATTCCGTCTGCACCCTAGTGCCTGACGCGGTGAAACATCGATGATACATCAACAAGCAATATTTTATCTTAAAGAAAAAGATATTATGAGTTAAAAAAACTTAATACCAGTTTTCTAAAGTGTTCCTTTCCAGAGATATTAATTACACTATAAAAATCTCCCTTTTACTGAATCACAAATAGTGTTGCCAGCAAAAACAAACGCTGCCTCTAAAAGAATATTTTTCTTAACTCTGTCTATACTATCTTTTTCTAGCGTATGTACCCATCCCTTTGTAACACCCTGTATATTTTGGACCATGTGGCATTATTTATTTTGGGTCTCTCTATTTCTATCGCTCTTTTCCATTTTCGGTGGATTGAGTCGAGCGGGGACCTATGGTTTCTGCTGACAACAGATTTCGAGACAAGGACATTGAGGATTGCAGAGAAATGTCAATAACTCAAGGCCCACATTAAATTGCAGATCCATTTGCAATTGAGTGAAGTTCTTTCACCGACATTACCTACGAGGAGTCGACGGGAATGGTCGATCTGGTTCTCAATCTGCCATCTAGAGAATGTAATAGTTGTCATCGAATCAGGTGAAGTACCTCTGCTGCTATTTTTTCGTCAAATCCAATGCTTAGACTAAATAAGGTGGTAATTTTTAGAAGCATAACAAAGTACTCCATTTTGTCGCCAAATTTTTTATGATAATGTTATCATGAGAGTCGCAAGTTCAAACCCCACCGGCGGTTGTTTTTTGTTGGCTTAAACTTAAAGGCCATTTAGTATTATTAAAGTAAATTCGGTGGTTCGAAATCCATCTGAAATTGTAGTCCACTTACAATTATTGTCGTCAAATCTAGTAAAGTTATTTTTTCTGTCAATGGCTACTAAGAAAACCTCCTCGGCTACTAGGTGCCTTTGATAACAATTGTCTGTTAAATGATACACTGGGTCCAATTCAAAATATACCATTTACTGAAATATGACTTCCCAGCATCGAAGTTAAAGTGCTAAGTTCTCATATAGAATCTTACCCAAATCATTTTGTAGCTTTGAGACCAAATTACTTTCATTCTGAGCTACAACTCTTATTGCTTCGTTGTAGTCTTTAATGTAATATAAATGTGAGCTTGTTTCGATGATATCAATAATATTTGTTTATAGTCAGAGAAGCTAGGCTGTGAGATTGAACATTTATCACTAAAAACACCTCCTTTGAAGCGATGGAAGAGGCGGTCGTTGTAATCAAGAGTAAGCATGATCAGACAAACGAATGCAAAAGTCCCTAGATATAGTCCAAAATTGGTGATGGCCAAAGGCCTTCGCGCCAACCTCGGCAAAAAAGTTATCATTCCCGAGAAAGAGAAAGCTGAATATAATAGCTCCTGAACCCTCAGCTGGAAGTCGTCCTAGCAAAAGGCACAGCGTCCTTACGGAAATGCTGATGGCTATTCGGAAAGACTTGGGGCATCAAGCCCAGAATGGTCCTCTGGGCCTATCAGGTGATTAAAAGCCTCTGGTCGCATTCGCAGCGCTAGTGTGGAGATAAATTGAAGACGACAGCATAGACGAAACTACAGCACTTATAGGATGGCAAGGTTGGCGTTGGAGTATACAAACCTAAATTCGAACTTCAAAAGGCGCAAGGTTCAGTTTTAACCATTTTTTGAAGCAGAAATATGCTATCGAACGCTGGGCACGCAAAATACTCCTATTTGACGTCCGGGGCGTTATGATACATGTAATGTCCTGTGGCCCATAAAGCATAAGTGGTACATACCCTTGGTGATATGGGACTGTGTGAATGTACTCAAAGAACGGTTAAAAAGAAAAAGGATTACCTTAGCCGAAGTACCAGGCCAGGCATTAAGGGAAATGATATTGCGGATCGCCTTGCAAAAGAAGGCGCCAACTTCACACTTGTCGACCCTGAGGCATTCCTACCGGAAAAGTTAGATAGTGAAAGAAGCTAGTCCTGAGAAAACAGGAGTAAATAAACATAGTGGAAAAATCTCCTCGAACTAAGACAAGTGGAAACGTTTATGAACTCATCGTAACAGAGGTCAAAAGCATACCTCACCCTCAGCAAAGCAAAGCTACGACTTTTAATAGGTTTTCTAACTGGAAGAGATATCGTTCTCAAAAGATGGGCCAAACTCAGAACCAAAAGTGTCGCTTTTGGAAGAGGACTAAACACTATGCCACTGTGAAGCCTCTGGCAGCATAAAGTTCAATCAACTAGGAGTGGCGTTTTTATCGCCAGAGACTGTTCTAAAAGAACAATAATAGGATTCATTAAAGACTTAAACCTTGACAGTGTACGATTTTGCAGAGTAAGGTCACAAAAGAACTCTCTGGTGACAGGGTGGCGCCATTACCACTCCTAGGAAGAAAAAAAAATTATTAGGGGGACCGGAAAAGAATGTCGTTTCTGAGAATATTAAAATTCGTTTATCATTTCTCAGCCAAAGTCGTGCCAAAATTTTTTTTTGCAATTTTTAGTTTTGGCTTGGTTGACATTGTACGCTTTTTGAGTTTCACGAGGGTAGTAACGCAACAGTTGCTACCAAAAACATTTCCGATGTTTATCCAAGTCTATCAAGACTTCGAAACGGTGGGAAAATATTACCTATTATCTCACAACACGAAGATTTTGGCCGAAACTGAATTACATCAGAACTTCTAGTCTCTTATCCCTCGATAGAAGGCGCGTCCGAAAACTCATCGGTTTTATCACTGGATATTTCCACATAGTAGTTAAGATCATGGGGCTCGGCATACTATCGAATGAGTTCTGTAAAAGTTGCAGAGACGAAGAGGAAACTGAATCCATAGTGAACCTACTCTGTGAATATCCAGCTCTAAAAGAACGACGACTCACCTGTTTGGGACCAAGGTTCTTGGATAATTTGGAAGACTGAGGTGAGATAGCAGTGGTGGATTTAAATAAATTCTTACAGAGCTCTGGATGGTTTTAAGTTCTGACCATTTTGTCTTATTTGCTTTTAAGGGCTTCACAATTGGCCTACATGGCCTCCGAGTGGATTTGGTACCAAAAGGCCCGACTAAACAACCAATCTTATCCAAGTCCATTAGATGTTCGGAAACGCTAAATGTGGTTTTTTGCATTCAGATCCGGTAATTTTGATCTTTCCGACTCGTGTTGACCAGGAAGACCAAAAACTTTAGACAATGGCGTCTTACTGGCGAAAGTGGGAGCAAATTCGTCTCAGACAATCAAAGAACTGTCAAACACTCTTAAGCAACCTTGGTCGACTATCCAAGAACATTTGCAGCATATTGGTAAAGTATGCGGTTGAGTCGGTGTTTGGGTCCTGCATAATCTGTCCGAACAAAACATAGTTAACCGACGCCTTACATGCAACTTATAACTTAAACGGCGGAGTATTCGCGGAACCGTTCATTTTGAAGTGCTGAAACCTGGACAAACTGTAAATGTAGACCCTTACTGTGAACAATTGGATCGAGTAAATCAATTTTTAATTGCAAAGTGTCCAGAGATTGTCAACATAAAAGGCGTTATTTTGTAACACGATAATGTAAGACCGCACTGCACAAGACAAACCTTGGAAAAAATTTATGAATTGGGGTGGGAGGTACTGCCTGGTCCACCATACTCGCACTACATTGCACCATCGGATTTCCATTTATTCCGATCGCTACAACACTTTCTATGTGACAAAAAATTTGAAAATTTTGATGATATCCAAAATGCCATCTCCCGATTTTTTGCTGAAAAACCAATTGATTATAATCGATCTGGCATTGAAAATTTACCAACTATACCTATGGCAAAAGGTTCTTGATAACGAGGGTGATAACATCATTTATTAAAAATAAAAACTTGTTAAAAAATTTGTTTTTTTTTAATTTAATTGTTTACAAACGACATTCTTTCCAGTCTCCTAATATTTTCTTCAACTGGAGCAGATGTGATACTATGACTGCTCTTCAAAGTTATACCAAACTTCTAAAGTAATATTGCTCTGTCCTAAGTTGTTTAAATTATTAAATAATGAAATTTCTTTGAAATCTGAATTTGTTGAAACTATTTTAATTTAAATGAATGTCCAATGTCGGAGTTTGTCAAAGTTATGTTTAAGTTCCAAGGAAAATACTTTAAGCAAATAAAATTACAAGACGTTTCCAGAAAACATTCTTCCTACGATGTTAACTATTCATGAAGGCAAATGTTTACGCCGTTGCGATTTCCATTAAGAAATGTTATGGTAAAACCTCTTCAGATATTTTTACATTTTCTAAAGAGTAGTTTGTAGGTACAATATTGCTTGTAGTTATTCTTCTCCCTGAAGGATGTTTCCATTCATTGCGATTTACAATTTACATAACTCCTTAAAAAGAGGCAAACAATTTTGAAATATTGTTAAGTCGAATCTTGTACAAACTGAGATATCATAAATTGTCGGAAATATTGTTTACGACAGGCATTTAAAGTAAGAATGAGATCTTCAGATTTTATCGGTTGTTCCAAAATTCCCAACTTTGCCCTAAGAGCATTCATCAGATCGACACTTTTCCTCCACAATGTTCTAAAGTTTATTGTCAAAGTAACAGATATCAAAAGTAAATTCTCCTTAAGCTACTTCACCTCTAGAAGAAAGTAAAATTTCTTATTCTACTGTGCAGATATAAAGAGCTTCTCAGTCACTTTAATGACAATGGAATTCCCATTGGCCCCGTAAATAATGAACAGCCGTTTTCCTCTAGAAAGTCGGCTATAAAGTTCTTATCGATTTAAAGTTCCATTGTCAGTAGGAAACCGTGTAAGTAGGCTACTCTACTTATTCTGGCCCGGTATGATTATGAAAGACGAAGTTCATTTCGGCCGTTGGCCATAAGACAGGGAAGCGAGAATGTTCCAAAAGTAGCCCTAATTGACGACAATAAACATTATCAGGGTACTTGAGGGAGCACCTGAACGATTGTTAAACTTTATTGTTGTAACGACATTTTCTGAAGTTTTTTTTAAAAGGAAAAATTGGATATTATGAGAGAATTCTCAATTCTTTTTATGACTTTTATGTAAACTGAAGGGAAGAGTGTTTGAGCTCGTTATTAATGCTGTTTACCAAAAATTTCCAGCAATGCTAGTGTGATACTAAGAGACAAGCTTTAATTAACTTCTCCAGTTTGTAAAAGTTTTTTTCTTTCTAGAAAACTTTTTTAATTATTCCTAAGTCGATAAAATTTCTTAACAAGGGGAAAAGTTTTGCTGATAAAAGTTTAATTCATTTTTAATAATTATATTACACTGTCAGTGACGCAAAAGATTAACGATTATAAAAGAAATGTGTAATAAAAACATAAAATGGTAAATTGCTTACAGAAAACTCCCACACACATACAACATAGTAGGAATATAATACAAATAGCCAATTTAGTTTCAAAGATTAAAAGAGATTAGAAAAAGAGACAGAAAAAGGTCCATCTTCGGGTCATGTGGATCTGGATATTGTGGCTCTAAACAATATAGTCAATAGTCCTCAACAATCCGGATGCGAATATACAGGGTGCTTGACATAAGGTGTACCAAAATAAATAAGTTGATGATCTCACTTAGTCAAACAAACATTGCTTGGCAGCGGTAGGGTAATTTCAACCTTTTGGCAGTTACAGGGTGATTCATAAATTTGAAATTTTTATGGTTTGCCTTCGATTGCTTGCAAGGCGCGGTTGAATTGCTCGGTGCTCTGTATTTATCAATTCCTACTCGCCCCTTGAGGAACCAAAGCTTTCTCTATGTACCTCACCACCGCACTAATTATGGTATGCATGAGCCTATTACATCTATGTCTCGTCTCTTTAATAATCATTTTGAGTTTATTGATTTTCACTTGTCGAGATCTCAACTGAAGAATTAGCTTTGTTAGAGTTACTTTTTCTTATTTAATTATATTGTTCTTTTTGAAGTATTAATCAGTATTTGATGAATCTTAATAAATAAATAAATCAGTATTTTATTTTTATCTTTTGATCTACTCAACACTGCCATCTTAATGCCTTTTCTGCAATTGTCAACAATGTTAATGTAACTCCTACCGCTGCAGGTGGTAATGACTTATGAAAGTGAAAAAAATAATTTGCTAATACCTAAAATTCAGCATTTTCCCAAATGTTCTACAAAATTCATATAATTAATACATCGATTTTTTATATTTATTAAATCTTATTATCTTTCCAAAAAGCTATAACATGTCAAGGTGGAAAAAGGATTAAAAAAACGGCTATCTTAGAAATCCTTGACTACTATATTAATGCAGCACTGAGTTACTACTTTCTTAAATATTCGAGCCGAGCCTAGATGCTGCACATCGGCTGTTAAACGGTTCCAAGCACGAATAGTACGAAAAAAATAAGAATCCTCCATGGTTGAAAAGCGAAAACCAGGTATCAGCAAGTCAGAGGAGGAGTTCAAAATTTCAATTTGCCATATAAATAACCGAAATTTTTTTTGTAATAATTCATTGAAGTGATTTCAAACTCATACACAATAAAAACTGATCCAACGGGCAGCCAAGCATATCGCGATACATGACCAACTCTAGTCAACAGAAAAATGAATGTTGCACAGTCACTAAAAGTCACCTTGACTTTCCTGGAACAGGTAGTACAAAAAAGTCGGAAAGCACGCTACCATTGATAAAGTAGGGCAGGATCAACGATTTAACAAGCGATTGCGTGTCCGATGACAAAGTAATAGATGAGAAATATAGCTGTCGAAGTCCATTACATCAGTTACATGATCACAACATGTCATGCTAGCTTTGAGGAATACACGAAGATACTTTACCCGACTGGCAAGGGGTAGCATTATGTTATTCAGAAAAATAGGAGCGATATGAGACACGTCAATGTCGATTTTTAACTGCCCATGTTACAATATTATTCAGGTCAGAGTTTAACCTGTCATTGCAGTCCTCCATAAGCCATGTAGGTCGGGTAAGATATAGGTGCACATCATCAGCATATAACTGCACCTTACAGTTTTTAAGAACCTCCGAGACGTCGTTAATATATATAAATAAGAGCAAAGGTCCGAGAATATAACCCTGCGAGACACCAGACTTAAAGGAGTCCCCTGTAAGCGAAAACCATTCTGGAGTTACTCCGTCTATCCTTAAACGAGTCCTAGCCAATATCTTCAAGCCTATCGCGAAAAGGTGGCAGAGCGGCAGAATAGTTTGAGGGAAGACCTCCGCCGGACGGCCTGCATGCGATTCAGTTTATTTAAAGTGCAATAGAGCAGCTTAGTTTTAAAAGAATCATCAAAGTCCCTGGACCTTACGAAACCCGAAGCATTCCAGAAAAAAGTATTACAATCATCAAGGAGTCCTATTCCGGAGCTGAATTTTACAACCTATACAAGGGAAAATTGTTGGAGCTCTTTCAAATGCTGAACGGAATGAGACAAGGATGCATAATGTCACCTGTGTGAGTATTGTGAGGGTTTAAATGGAAACTTTTTAAACACGTTAGGCACCTTGAACATACCTACGATGTATGCCTCCTATCAAACAGTCCTGTAGCCCTAATTCCGAAGCCCTGAGCAGAGCAGTTAGCACGGCAGTGCTTAAGATCAATACTTCTAATACCAAATTTATGACCTTGGACTCCAGGAGATGAAATAGAATTTATCTCGAAGAGTAGCAAATAGAACAAGTTGATATATTTGGCTATCTTTGGCATAGTTAGGCAGACGGGAGAGCTAAAACTAATGTACAGGCTCGCATCAATAAGGCACGTTCATTCAAATTTTTATTAGACTTTCTGGGAGGAAGCGGTGTATTAATCAGGTTTTTAGTTGCCTTATTAACTCCCCTCCAACAGAGTACGGATCCGTGTACTGTGAATTGGTTTACGATGAATTGATTTACGATTAATTGATTTACGATGAATTGCTCTTACGATCAATTGCACTTACGATGAATTGCACTTACGATGAGTTGTTTACGATGAATGTTTTTACGATGAATTGTTTTCGACGAATTGTACGGATCTCCTTCTAGGATGGCAAGGCTGGCGTTGGAGTATACAAACCTAAATTCGAACGTCAAAATGCGCTAGGTTCAGTTAACCATTTTTTGAAGCAGAAATATATGCTACATCCGGGGCGTTATGATACATGTAATGTCCGACAGTCATGCGGCCCTTAAAGCACTAATGGTATTATATATCGAACCTAAGCTGACAATGGGACTGTGTGAATGTACTAAAAGAACTCTTAAAGACCATTACGGATCGTCTTGCAAAAGAAGGAGCCTAATTCTCACTTGTCGCTCACTTGACCCTCAGCAATGCAGAGCTAAGACCTTTAAAAGGTTGTATTTAATGCTCACGTTGAAATCTGGTACAATGAAAACATTTACAGAGGCACAAAAATCCAGATCATCGAATCAAACGTAAAATCTGTTCTGTTGTACGGCTGTTCAACATGTAAAGTGATCTGTAAAATATCTTCTAAGCTACAAGGTTTTGTCAACCGGTGTCTGTGGCGCATCCTTAACATGCATTGGCCGGCGGTCATTACCAACGAAGACCTATACAGATTTACATATCAAGACAGGATAGGCACCAGTATTCGCAAGCGAAAGTGGTAATGGATGTGCCACGCACTAAGAAAAAAAAAACAAACAACATAGAACAACAGGCTCTTGATTGGAATCCACACGGGACCCAAGGAAGATGCCAAATTGGAAGTCCACGTAACATATGGTTCCGTAGAGAAAGAAGGTACTCAGATCAACAAATCGTGGCCACAGTTCACGGCGAAGATCCGGAGCAGGTGGAGTGTCGGTGTAGTAGACGCACTATGTTATGGAGTTAACGAAACCAGAGAGCTAAAGAGAGAGATAAAGCTTCAGTAAGAAAAAGAATATATGGAAAATCACAGATATTCAACTTTTCTCAAAACTACTAGGAGAACACCTCGCCTTCGTATCAGACCTATTATAAAGTTCCAATATGGCTTTGCAGCAAGCTTACCCATTAAGATTTGGGATTGACTATAAAAGTTTATGGAGCTAATTTAAACTCTACTAACACCTGCCCCAAAGATATGGACGAATACTATTTTCATAATTTTTATTTAATTTTACCTGTCCGATTGCCAGTTGATTTTGACACACTTTCTGGTGACCGATTGCTCGGAAACCATGCTTCCGGCGTCAAATGTGAAAAAACAAACATAGCGGATGATTTTTGTAAAATATATCCAGAATGAAGATAAATGGGTTTTAGAGGGGGGGGGGGGGGGGGGGGGGGATTAAGAACCAGGTACACAGGGGAGTAAACCTCCAGCAATTCCACTAGAGGCACCTATGAATAAAGCTGTATGGGAGTGGTAAAACTGAGATATGAAGATTGACAGCGAAAAGCATCTTCGCTGTCTTCAACTCCAAAGTCCATTATCCCAGCTAGGGAGATATACAGGAGACCAAGCGCTCGAATTTGGGTGCCAGATATGAAGATTGACAGCGAAAAGCATCTTCGCTGTCTTCAACTCCAAAGTCCATTATCAAAGCAGAAGGACTCCAGAAGTATAGCCTTTTGTTCCTCCACCTTTTAAACGAGGAACGCCAGGAAAGGCATATTTCAGGCTTAGGTTCGCCATAAGGTATTCCAAAGTATTGTCAAGGAGAAGGTATGAGCATGGATATGTGGCTATTGTGGTCGTTATGGTTGTTGCGTTTGATGTGAATGTTGTGATTGCTGTGCCTATTCTGTTATTGTGGTTGCTATGGATGTTGTGACTGAATAATTTGTGGTTGTATCTGTATTGGCTATTGCATAGTCTGAAGTCTTTCCTAATAGCCGCAGCCAAATGAAGCCAAATAGCTTTCACTAAACACTTGATTTAATGTTAAACTAAGAAAATGCTGATCTGAGTCCGTTATAGAAAGGCTCTAGTAGTCGATTACCTTACTGCATTAGTAAATCTAAAATCATAACGCGTAAATTGATTTAATGCAACCCTGAAATAATTTCATTAAAATAATTGCAACTCTTTTAAGCGTCACTTAATATCTTTTACTTATTAAATAAGTACGGAAAAGAAGTGACAACTTCAGCTTGAGTGTGTATGCAGTGAGTCTCTACGACTGTTCTACTTTCACTTCCTGGAGGCAAAAAGCGTCATTGAGAATGTTTAAAGGACCTGATGTTTTGAAAGTCAGTAGGAATTTAAAGACGAATGTCTTCCTCAATTACCCAACGATTCTCTTGCTGCATAGCATATTCAACTACCTGTCGGCTTTTTTTCATATATATGTGAGTGCCGGCCCCTAAAGCATGAACATTAAAAGAACAGGTCGAGGTCGGAGCTGTAAAAAGAAAGTTTTCACATTTGCATTTGTAATGTCGTCTTCGTCATCCGGATTTCTGGCATCTATTTGTGTGTGTCGTGTCCTATGGTATTTACAGTTTCAAAAGAACTTTCATTCACGTAGTACTTTATGTCACCTTTTTAGGAATTAATACGTGGAAACTCTACTTTTAATGGATTGCTGTTGGACAAAACCTATGAAACATTGGAGGGTATTTTGGAAGAAGTTTTTGTTATGAATACTCAAGTTTTGGTTGGCGGTGATGTACATATTCACAAAAATAAATTAGGCCATATATATGCAGAAGGAAACTTTTAAGTCTTAAGGGAAGAAGAGATTGTTAATGACTACCACACTGAAAATGTTTTCAAAAATAGAGTAACACAATCAGGTAAGGATACATTTTCTGTTAATACCGTCGAAATGACAATAAGTCCTTTTCTACTGTACATATCTCCAAATCCAAATATGGGCTCTTTGAGGACATGCATCCTTTCGCAGCACTAAGATATCATAATTATATCTCCTTTGGTTCAACTCTTCATTATCAGCATTAAAGCTTATACAGAATTGATTAAATCAAAGACTAACACATTCACGACCGAGGCAGTATTTGTGAGCGATCCTAGAAACCAAACTTTGAAATTGCTCCTATGACACTTATTCCTTTGTAAACAATATCGTTTGGTGCTCGAAATTTACTATTAACCTGTTTCCGAAGGACGTGCCGAACATATCCTATACTGGTCTATAGTAATAAAATTCTCCGCACAGACCATGTTCCTCAAATAAGCAGCTTGAGTAGAACTTAAATCTGGATTGTCGGGAGTTACTTAGCTTCTTAGGCAGTCCGCTTAACGTATCCTTGCACTGGGTTCGCGGACATAGGAACATTGCAGGGAATGAGATGGCCGACAAACTTGTCAGAGAGGGCGCAGCTCTAAACGTAATCATATTTAAGATATCCGTATAACACTAGGTTCCCTGAAGAGGAAACTCTTTCTGCATTCCTTGGAGCCAGATGCAGCACCCTGAAAGCATGTAGCATATCCAGGGTAACCTGGCCAAGTTATAATAAAAAAAGGACATCCAACCTGCTCAATAGATCGAGAGCTGTTACCGCTGCGGTTTATACGAGCCACTGTCTTTTAGGCGAGCATGCAGCTAGGCTGGGCGCCTCTTACAACCCACACAGTTGCGACGACGTGACTAAAAAAGAAACCATTATTCACCTTCTCTGTAAATGTCCGGCTCTTGTCAGAGTTAGAAAAAAGGCTATGGGAAAGTACTTCTTTGAAAACCTGAAGTCAATCTCGGGGGTAAAGATTAAGGAAATTGGTTGGGTTTAGTTCCTTTTTCCCAAAACAAACTCAGCCGACCCAAACCATGCTTTCATACAGACCTGTAAAGTAATTAAATACATTAGGACTGAAGTACAGCTTAAGTACAATTACCTTGTGCTTAAACATTTTTAAGTACAAGTACAATTCCTTAGTACTTGTATTTGAAAATGTTAAGTACCAGGACTGGTACTTGTACTTATAAGTCCCACAAAAGTACTTTAATATCTGATCTTTATTACTTTAGTACTTAAAAATTGTACTTAAGTACCTTTCAATTCTTTTTAAGTACTTTTAATTCCTTTCAAGTACTTTTAATTCAATTAAGTTCTTTTGATTCCTTTTAATTACTTTTAATTACCTAATTCCAGTACAGATATTCACTCACTAAAGCACTGCAGTTTAAAAGGGTTATATAAAATGTGGTGGCGGTAAATTTGTAGCGACATTGGCAGAATTAAGAAGAAAACTGGGTTTTGCCTGTTATATTTCGTTACATGATGGCATGGGTTTATCTTGAATATACAGTAAAAATACGTAAAATAATAATTCTTGTTTCTCTCATTAGTTCAATGATAAGAAATCTGATATTTCTGTAGTTTGCCAACTGCGTAAAAAACTATAAAGAATATTTAAGTGTTACCTCCAACCTCATCAAACATTTAAAGAGATTTCAACAAGACAGCAACGAAGAATGCAATATCATGAGAAAAAAAATTCTAGTGACATTAATAGCCCTAGAACATCTGGCGAACCGAAGTCTTTCCAGCAAGTAGAGATGGGTGATACTGTATCGATATATACTTTGCTTTCAATACTTCGAGGTTTTGTAATCGGTACTACCAGCCCCCGATACTACTGATCCTCGATACTTTTCTTTTAATACTCGAAGTATTGACAGCCCAGCATTGATATTTCTCAACGATAAAGTTGTTTTGCAACAAAAAAAATAATAAGATAATAATTGTAATTTCTATGCAATTTATACACCATATATAATTTTTTTTTTTATTTATCCTTATGGTTCCAATACTTTTGAGTATCGATACTTCTTCAGTAGTATAAATATGGGGTTTCTGGCGCAAATGAGCAATGAGCACCTTAAAATTGGTTAAATTGTGAGGGAAATCGAGGTCTGACGTCACATTTTTGCTCATTTTTCATGCGCCAGAAACCCCATAACTATTTTTGGAGGAGCAGAAGAGAGATAAGGATGTCGGCCATCTTGGATTTGGGTTTTCGGTCTTGTAGGCTACAATTGAGAGATAAGGAAAAGAGATAAGGATTGTCGGCCATCTTAGGAGCAGAAGAGAGATAAGGATGTCGGCCATCTTTGATTTTGGGTTTTCGGTCTTGTAGGCTACAATTGAGAGATAAGGAAAAGAGATAAGGATTGTCGGCCATCTTAGGAGCAGAAGAGAGATAAGGATGTCGGCCATCTTGGATTTTGGGTTTTCGGTCTTGTAGGCTACAATTGAGAGATAAGGAAAAGAGATAAGGATTGTCGGCCATCTTAGGAGCAGAAGAGAGATAAGGATGTCGGCCATCTTGGATTTTGGGTTTTCGGTCTTGTAGGCTACAATTGAGAGATAAGGAAAAGAGATAAGGATTGTCGGCAATCTTGGATTTTGGGTTTTCGGTCTTGGAGGCTACAATTGATTTTGTTCTTCTAGACCTGTTAAAGCTGGTGGTAGACCTGATATAGCTGTTCATACACCTGGTAAAGCTGTTCATAGACCTGATAAGAGCTGTTCTTAGACCTGGTAAAGCTGTTCATAGACCCGTTTGAACTGGTTTATACTGATCTGAATGGGTCTATGGATGGCTCTTATCAGATCTGTGAACAGCTTTTGATAGCTCCGTGAACAACTTTACCAGCTCTATAAAACAGCTCAAACGGGTCTATGAACAGCTTTACCAGGTCTAAGAACAGCTCTTATCAGGTCTATGAACAGCTTTACCAGGTGTATGAACAGCTATATCAGGTCTACTATCAGCTTTAACAGGTCTAGAAGAACAAAATTAATTGTAGCCTCCAAGACCGAAAACCCAAAATCCAAGATGGCCGACATCCTTATCTCTCTTCTGCTCCTCCAAAAATTGTTATGGTTTCTGGCGCATGAAAAATGAGCAAAAATATGACGTCAGACCTCGATTTCCCTCACAATTTAACCAATTTTAAGGTGCTCATTGCTCATTTGCGCCAGAAACCCCATATTTATACTACTTTCTTCAACGGTATATGTATTTGTATCTAAGTACCGAAAGATGCGGATATATTGCAACGCCAAGTGTCGATACTTTTCGATTCGGTTCCCATCTCTACCAGCAAGAGTTCTATAAACTGGTCTCTGTGTCAGCAACCGACCTCGAGTTATGAAGCTCGTGGATGCACAGCACAAAAGCCTGGTATCGAAAATTAAAACCACCATCTCATCTGTGAAGTGAAATTTTTTTTGTACTACTGCTGATATCTGGGTTACCAGGCACCGTAGCTTTCTGGGATATACCTGTCACTGGATCGAAGATGACTTTAACCGTAAAGGAATTCAAAGTACTTTAAAGGCATTGAATATACTTAAAAGGAATTGAAAGTAGTTGAACGGAATTGAAAAGTACTTAAGTACAATTTTTAAGTACTAAAGTAATTAAGATCAGATATTAAAGTACTTTGGTGGAAATTGTAAGTACAAGTACAAGTCCCGGTACTGGTACAATTTTTAAATACAAGTATTAAGGAATTGTACTTATACTTAAATAATTCGAAGTACAAGGTAAATGTGCAGGTTTACAGGTCTGCTTTCAAATAAGAATTAGGATTGCGAGTGAACTGAGTCCGAAAAAAAACCGGGTTTTATTGGCTGTGCCATCAAAATGGCGCTATAATAATGCTAATTAGAGTGACACTCACCACATAAACCAACCAACCAAAACTAAAATAAAACACTAATTTTATAATAAAAATCCTCTCTTTCCCTCCCCATTCTCTTCTACCCACTCCTCTATCAATCCCCCTTGCTCGCCATTCTACTCTCTTCCTCCTCTTTGACTGTATTTGTTTCTCTCTTTGCCTGCGTCTCCTCTCTCCCTTTCGCACGCTCTATCTACTTCTCCGTCTTTCTCTTTATCCTTCTCACAATTTCTCTCTCTCTTGTTTATACTGGCCTATCACACAAACCACAATTACGATGATTTCCATTTATGTTAGAATACCTTGTTCGATTTCGTATATGTATGTATATGCGACACGCGGTCGTGAACGGGTTAAGACTTAGTCTGATTTGGAATTCTGCTTAATTAATGTCGCAAAGAACTTTGAAATAAGGATAAGTAACAAGCGGTAGACTCGTTATTAGGTCTGCGTCATGCGCATGCCGGTAAATTCCATTCTCGGCCAGGTAAGTGGCAAAGAAACACATCAAGATAATTTTTTTTGTTTTTTCTTTGTTTTTTGTTTAAATCCTAAGGGACAACCCTGTGACGCGTTACCATGGTTCTGGCCGGAAGGGAATTAGAGTAAGGGAAGTGAGGAAACTTAACTTGTTTTGCTCATAGCCTATTATTCTTTCAACATACATACATATACAAAACAACTTTCGAAATGTTGAAATTACTTCCGAAATTTCACTTAACAAGGCTGTCCTTAATCCTTTCAAAATATATGCAAAAAAAATAAAAATAACGAAATGAAATCCTTTCATTTGGAAGCTCTTAAAAAAACCCCAAAAATTAGGTATACTCATTAAAGCATTTGCTTACTTTAGCAGAAAGGTGTTTCTGGCTATTCCTAAGGCGAAAATATAATTGCGAACTTCTTAATTTTACAGAAAGCTTAACAGTTTTAGGGAAAATAACACTGCAAATACCTACTCGTTTTTCCACGGCAATAATTTTCGGGGAACATATGTGTAGCCATCTGTTAACAGAAGGGAGAAGAGGTTCAAGTATAAATGGGAATTGCTTTAGATTTTATGTTCCTCGCAGTTGTTGGTAAAAATTGAAAACCGAATGCACGAGTACTTGTTGGGGTTATGCAAACTTTGAACGAAATCTGGACATATGGTATGTATGCAATCACGAAGGACGATTTTCCCACGAGTTTAATATGAAAATTACGTAAAATGTAAATTTAATATAGGTTGCGATGTCATGTAAGCTTGCGTGCTTCTCCCACTGTTGAGGCATTTCCGAGTCTTCCATGAACACATTAGTTGCCAACTTTTTTAAAGGTTTATTGATGGGAAGCAGTTATTTATCATTCAGGAAAAGCTCTTCCCTTTCGAAATGTAATAAATATTTCACTGCAATCGATCATTTTAGTCAGATTACTGCTTTTTTATGAGGATTCATGAACATTTTCTTTGTTGATTCAGTTTTTGTGCACACAAAGAAAGTTAATTTAAAATGTTCCTTGAAAATGAAAAATTATGAGCGAACATTGAGAAAATACACATTAAGTAGACAGTTCAATCGAAATTTATAATAACATAAAATCGAGATGAATTTAAACAAGATTACTGTAGTAAAGTTAAGAAGATATTGTGTTAATAACTCATGCATTCGTTCATCAAAGTGTAATGGTGGTCCATTACACGTAATGTGTAAAGTATCGCAAGGTGTAATGTATAAATTTTTTAGCAAAAGAATATATGATTAATCATAACATTACACAGTAGTTCAGCCACTGAATCTTAGAACCGCTAACATCACACATCCAACATAATTGAAGATAGCGCACGTAATCAAGGCTCTAGGGATTGTTGCAATATCAACGAAATGTCTTTGTTATTAATTAGCGGTACTCATTGCTGCTACAGTTATTCCCCTTTAGATTATTCAGAAGTGTTGGGAAACTGAGACCTATCACAATATAACAAAAGTGCAATTGTGAAGGTTCTCAAAAAATGCGACTTAAGGAGTTGTTGCAATTGGCATGGCATCTGTCTTTTAACTTAGTCTCCACATTGACAATAGTTAAAATATCTTAACGCAAATTTAGCAAACAATTGAAGCGAAAAACAGTCGGGGTTTCGTGAGGTGTTTTCCTGTAGCGATCATATCAACACTTTTAGAGTAGTTATCGAGCAATCCTTATATTTTATATTTGTCGATTTCGAGAAGGCCTGGTTGCGATCGGGCTATGATCTCAGAATGTCATCAACTGAACATTAACTGATGGCACTCAAGTTCACAGCCTCCGCTAGATAGTCATCTGTCCGCAAAAGCTCGAACAGAGATTGGCATGTCATTTTGACATGCTAGGCTGCGGCAGAGAAGTGTGGGGTTTAAAGAGAATGTTTTATCCGCTCATGATAATGCCACAATTGAGAGAAATCATGCCTAAGGTGAAAGAGGTGGACGATACAAAAGCAAGAAAAAGAAATCGCGTAAAGAAAAAAAAAATAAATAAAAGAAAGCCTGAAAACAAATATAAATGAAAAGGATTAAAAAAAAGGAAAATGGAATACGCTAGACACCGTCTCTTACCGGCTTCGTTGGGGAAGTCTAGTGACTTGAATTCACCTACATGACCGATGCTCCAACTGTCTATATATTCCTTAGTCTGCTGGCTGCCCTTTTACCTGTAGAGAAAGAGGACCACTCATCTCATGAGGAGGATCATGCTGCTGATCGCCCTGGGGAAAGAAAACGATGTAGAGAGAGAAAAAAAAAGAAGATCTTATTCTCGGTCCATTCTCTTTTAATTCGCCACGTCAAAATATACAATACACTATTACTTAGGTACTTATCCTACTAAGTGATGAATAACGAAATTCACAAAAATATGCAAAATAAAGATCTCCTAGGACCCTACTATTTTTTTCTTTTTAAATTCTATAATTTCTTTCGGATCTTAATATATACGACATTTTGCCTTCCCTCATACTTTATGTCATACGATGGCTATAACATTCTTTGACAGTATGTAATTTCAAAAGCATATTAACAGAAGTTGGTGAAGCTGAACCTACTATACAGGCTCATATCAAATAGGCTCGAGTTGCGTTAACTACTCTTGCTAAGATATGGCTCAATTAAACATCTCCAGTCACATAAAACGTCGGATCGTTGAACGTAAAATCGGTTCTATTGTACGACTGTTTAACATAGAAAGCAAACTGTTAAATAACATCTAAGCTACAATCCTTTATCAACCGATCTCCCGCGCAGCCTTAGCACCCATTGATCGAACGTCTTAATCAACGAAAACCTACGTATTCGACAGTGTTGATCATCCCATTCTCTACCAAAAACTCTGGAAACCCTTATTGACGGGGCGAAGACAGAATGTTGGGGTCAATAATGTAACATCGATTGAACAGCCTGTGCTGCATGGGGTACCTCAGGGTTTATTATTAGGCCCATTCCTCTTTAATCTTTATATCAATGATTTTCCAAATACGGTATATGATGCGAAGATCCACTTTTATGCAGACGACTCACAACTATACATAAGCAGACCCATCGGTCTACTAGAGAATTGCATAGCTCAAAATGACGATTTAGACAAAACAAACAAGTGAGCAAAAATTAATCCCCGATTATTAAACCCATATAAATCTCAATGCATGATCTTCTATAATTCCAATATTGATGTTACTGGAATCCTCTCGTTAATACTAAATGCTTTCAATGTCAAGAAAAGTCACTAATCTTGGAATTGTATTTAACTGAAATATGAAGTACTGTGATAATGTTTGTGCGATGCTTAATAAGATCTACGCTGGATTGAGTAGGCTTTAATACTCTACTCACATTTTATCCAGAACCTTAAGACTAAAACTCAAAAAACCGCTTATATTACCACATTTCACTTTTGGAAGTTTCGTTTTTGTAAGCTGGATATACTTATACCTGTAAAATCGAGGTCACCTTCAATGACAGTGTTCGATTTGTTTTTCGCCTGCCACGGTTTGACCATGTTTTCCACCTTCGAACTCAATTGGTTGGCTGTTCTCTTTTAGGTTATCTTGAACGAAAGGCTTTATTATTTTGATATAGCTTCTAACATTCAAACAGGTTGCATTATCTAAGGGTACTGTTTTATATCATGATATCGCAAAGAAATAAAAACTTATTAATACCATGTTTTTGTAAATCAGTTATGAAGGGCTCTTGCCATGTTCAGATCATCAGTTTATGGGATTTACTACCGAATAATATCCAGATTGCGAGTACCATCAGAGCATTGAAGGGGCTTAATGTTACTTTTCTACTGAAACTTTAGAGGGAGCAACTATAAATTTGTATTATGAATTTTCCCTTCACTCTTCTCTATTATCTTTTTCTTTTTTCGATTCCTCGTTTTCGGTAACTGCTCCCTTGGGTAATTCGGACCATTGTCTTATCTCTGCCCAATACTCCATCTCCTCTCTGACAACCACTAACCTAAACTCCACCAAAAGATTAATAAATATCTCAGAGAGCTGGACTGGTCTGATTGCATTTGATTGATGAGAGACTTTAACAGAAGCATCGATTATATCTTGAACATCCTTTGGTTTGGAATGCATCGATTTATACCTCATAGCTTCAAAAACATCAAACCAACTAACTCCAATTGGTTCAATAATGACTGTTCCGCAGCCACTAAAAACAAGGAAGCAGCCTTCCAGGCGTTGTGCGTTAGACGGAAGTTATTTTCTACTCAAAAGGGTAGTAAGGGCTTTTGGTCTCTGGTAAAAATCATAAAAAACAATTTCACCTGTTTGTCAACACCACCACTCGTTTATAATGGGAATGTTTTTATTAACTCATTGGACAAGGCCAACCTGTTCGCTGTTAATTTTGCTGCTAATTCGTACTTGCCATCTTCATCGCAGCTACTTCCATCTCCATCACAGTACACTAATAGGCAAAAGCCGCTGCACTTTCGCACTCGGGAAGTTTTTAGACTACTTCCGAAACTCGACGTGTCCAAAGCTACTGGGACTGATAGTTCTCTCCCCTTGTTTTAAAATGCTGCGCCTCTGCTTTGGCTAAACCTCTGCGCAAACTTTTTTACCAGTCATATTCAACAGGAATGTTTCCAAGTGCATGGAAACTTGCTCATGTCCAGCCGATACTTTAAAAAGGAGAAGCATGCGACCCCTTTAACTACAGACCAATTGCACTAACCTCGATCATATCTAAAGTTTTTGAATCACTCATCAACTCTCAGTTTTTGAAATATCTAGAAAATAACCATCTTATCAACGATTGCCAGTACGGTTTCCGCGCTAGCCGCTCAACCGAAGACTTACTAACGGCTCTAGCGGAGCGTTGGAATCATTGTCTCCATAATTTTGGTGAGTACGAAATCGTCGCTATTCAAAGAGTCTATCATGCTGCCATTTTAGCCAAACTTCAAACATTTGGTCTGCATCCTACACTCGTTAAATGGATAGAGATTTTTTTGTCAGACCGTTCAATCCGCGTAGTAATTGACGGAGTAACATCTGATTCCTATGAAATAAATGCCGGTGTACCTCAGGGTTCAGTTCTTTCACCGACCTTATTTCTTCTTTTTGTTAATGATCTCTTATCCCTTACTCTTAATCCTATTCATAGTTTCGCCGACGAAAGCACCCTTGATGTCGCGTACTTATTTGATTCGGTAATGAATTCACGTTGAAATGCTGGAGAAGTCAATCGGGAACGCATGTTTAGATCATTAAAGAACGACATTTCTATGGTCCTCGCTTGGGGCAGAGCAAATCGTGTTACGTTTAATGCATCCAAAACTCAATGCTGTTTAATGTCCCTGGAAAAACTTCCAGTTCAACCCCAACCCATTTCCGTCGACGGAGTGAATATACCCAATTCCCCCGCCCCCCCCCCCCCACCATAAACATCTTAAGTATTGAGATATACAGCAATCTTAGCTGGACTGATCATATATTTGCAATCGCTAAAAGTGCGATGAAATGCTTGGGGTTTTCTACAGAGATGTAAAAAATATTTCACCCCACCTGACTTAGCGCTGATCTACAAGTCCCACATTAGGCCTAGACTTGAGTATAATTCTCATATTTGGGAACATAATAACATTCCACTTATTAATTGAAGGCAAAAGTTTTATTGTATATTTTGTCGTATTTACAGTACCTTAAAAAAATTAAATATTTGCAAACCTTCGCGCACCTATACAACTCCAAACAATAACTTCCGCAAGAAATTTTACTGTTTTTTATGCAGTTTTCGTTTTAAGTTTCCGGCAGAATTCTTATTACTTAAGTTAAAATATGGATTCCTCGCTAAAAATGATGTTATTCCATTGTTTTTTTACTTTTTCCTTTCATTGAATTGTTAAGCCTCCTCTTATTGAGTTCAATTTCTTCGCTTTATTATGGAGAAAAAAATACAAAAAAAGTTATTGGGACATAAAAGAGATTGAAAATTTATTTAAATAGCTTCTAAGAGTGAAATTTTTAAAAATTCAGATTGCGATTATGAGTATTATGATGAAAATGAAAAAAATATCACAAACAAGAAAAAATTTAATTATTAAAATTACTTAGACACGAAAAAGCATAATTTGGTTCCAGAGTCCCTTTTTGCAATTTATTAGACGAAATATTACATGCGAAGTCTGTAATTTTGAAACCTCGTAAACTTGAGATACATTTCAAAGCCAACAAGTTTTATTAGCTCAGAGATGACTCCCACATTTGAAATTGCATGCGACACTATTAATTTGCACTCCATTGAAAGTGGAGGAGAAGTTGCTATGTATTATTATATTTATTTAATTTGCTTTCAAGAAGAAACTTAAGAACCTGGTTATATTACTTCTACTCCTAAAAAAAGAGGATTTCAGAAAAGTCTCAAATTTTATCCGACAAGAAAGCAATTTTAAAAAGGATCAAGGATGGCTGTAAGGAGAATTTAATAAGTAGCGAGACTGTAAAAAGGACAGGCATCAAGAATTCGATATGGCTCCGTTTTTTATTCATATAAGTTTACAAAGTCAACTAGTTAGTTAGGAATAAGGGTGGCAACGATTTTTACTAGTATTAAAAATTCCTGTCAACCTCATCCCCACCTTGCTGGTTTTGAAAATTTATATAAATAGAAACGAGGCTTAACAAACACTTGAACATTTCCTTCGGCGGTGTCACAAAGAAATAGGTTGCAAGGAAATTTATCACAAGCAATAATAGATATATGGAGCTCTTTCGGGTGGCTGAGGACGAATGGTTAAAAATGTAAAATTCAAGATGGCCTCACATTAAAATCAACATTTGGGAATTTTCAGAGTCACAGCTTACTACTTTCAATCAAAAATTGATGATAGTGGCGCTAATAAGGTGAAGTAGAATCGGTCCCATTAGACACATATATCTGCTAGGCTTATGACCGGCAGTTTGTTGAATCCATTATACATTCCACACACTCTGTCCTAGCCAATCCCAAGCCCGGTTGAAAGAAGATAGAGCTTAGAGAGAAGCTATACGCTGCACCAATACATTCTCGGTGATTCCCAGGACGGGTCAAGGAGCAGCCCCTTTTTTGAGACTTCTAACTCGCTTATTTGAAAAACAACCATACACACGAAACGTCTAGTACACCTCGGATACCTAGATTCGATTATGTGGTGACCTTTGGCTACAAACGTCAGACTACGATCGGGCTTTGGAACGTGAGAACTCTGTGGGACGAGTGTTGATACCCGAAGATCATGGGGGTGGAACATGAAATGGCCAAGTACAAAGTAAATATTTTAAGGTTAAACGAAACTAGATGGAGAGGAAGTGGAGAGTTTACATTACCCAAATCTGAAACCGTGCTGCTATACTCTGGCCATGAAGAATTAGACATACCCCGCATGGCAGGTGTAGGCTTGTTGCTAACCAAGCTTGCCCGCCAATCACTACTGGACTGATCACCAATATCCGACCGAATTATCATCGCCAGAATTCCAACCAGGGTACGTAACACGTCCATAATTAAGTGATATGCGCCGAACGAGCAAGTGGATATAACAACTAAGGAGGTCTATTACCAGCTCCTTGGCGACGCCTTTGATAAGGTTACTAAAGGCGATATCTAAATAGTCATGGGGGACCTCAACGCTAAGATTGGCTATAACAATATCGGCCTGGAACATGTAATAGCGAAGTTTGGACTCTAAAACAGGAACGCAGATGGGGAGATGTTTGTTGAATATTGTAACTCGCGGCAAGTTGTCATCGGTGGATCTTTATCTAAATAAAAAGAAAATGCCATTTAACTTCCTGGGTTTCCCCAAACGGCAGATCTGAGAATCAGATTGACCATATTGTCTTTTCAAAAAGTTGGAGAAAGTGTCTTCTCGACTTAAGGTGCTGGTATTGACAGCGATCACCATCTTGTAACAGCTGAGTTTCGCTTGTGCACGTTAAAAATACGCCAACTTAACACAACATCTAATACATCTCGGTTCAATATGCAGCGGCTTAAAACACCGAACATCCGTATTGAGCCAAAAAGCTGGTGCACTGCGTCATAACACCGACGACTCTATCAATCACAAATGGTAAAGGGCAAAGGTAGGTGAGCTGTGGTACAGAATACGTGGGACGAATAATCAGCTGAAAACGACCATGGCTCAGTGACGCCACATGGCCCAAAATACAGGAAAGGAAGCAGATTAAAGACTGCATCAATTCTGTTGCCAACGTTGCAATTAAACAACACTTCAAAACTGCATGCCGATCTGTACATAAAGGCGTACAAAAACGTGTAAGACGTGACAAGCGCAACTACATTAACACGCTAGCAGAAAAAGTAGAAGAAGCGGTCCACCGCGGTGACAATGACGATCGATACAATATTGCCATAAAACTGGCTGGAAAGACGGTTACAACTCAACATCATGTAAGAGACACTAATGTGTCGCGGAGGAACATCAACTCCGGAGATGGAGAAAATATTTTGTTGAAGTCCTAAACAACACCTTTGGACCGTTGTATACCTCTTTACCCGAACCTGAACACCCGCCGGCTGCGGGCACCATTAATTAACATCATAACTCCGACAAGATTGGAGTTGGCAGACGCAATTAAGTCGATTCGGTAAGGCCCCAGCAGTTTATGAAACATCAGTGGAATTACTTAATGCGAATCCCGTGGCAGCACACAATCGCGCACACTCCTAACGAAGAACAAGTTGGTTTGCGTGAGGCGATCACATCTAAACCTTTCAAATTACCATCGAGCAATCCGCCGAATGGAGGTCCCCTTTACATTTAATGTTCGTCAATTTTGAGAAGGTGTTTGACATGGTTGATCGCGAGTACATATTAGCAGCTTTACGTATCGCAGCAAATATTATCACCATCATAAAAGAATCCTACTCAGGAGCGCAATGTTACGTCCTACACAAGGGAAAACTTTCGGAACACTTCTAAGTGCTGAACGGAGTAAGACAAGGATGCATACTGTCACCTTTGCTTTTCCTGATTGTCATTATAATTACGTATCGTGCAACGCCTTAGACGACCACCAATCGCGGGGATCAGATGGAAGCTTTTTAACCACCAAAGGCATCTGAAATATACTGACGATGTATGTCTCCTACCCTAAAAACAGAGTCATGTAGGCCTGAGCAGAGAAGGTTGCAGGGCAGGGGTCCAGCTGGAGATTGAACTCTAAGAGAGAAAATGAACTTTCTCTGGAAGAGCGGCAAATAGAGCTAGTGGATAAATTTTGCTATCTCGGAAGCATAGTTTCAGCAGACGGCGGAGTAGACAGGCTCACATCAACAAGGCTCGAGTTGCATTTAATACCTTTTTTTGCTATACAATGGGGCCAAAGCATAGAGACCTACCCTTTGATGCGTTAGCATGGTTTTTAGCCGAAAGGGGATTACGGTAAGAGAAGTGAGGAAACTTGAATGTCTTGCATTGCTGCGAGCTAGACAACAGCCCAGAGACGGAGTGGATTATTCTAAGTTCTTAATAAAAACTCGCGGGGAGACCTGGTCCTGAACCCGGGACGACATATCCAGCCGCACAAGACTAAGGCCACACACTAAAAACGAAGCCAAACATCAAACATCGAACAACAGACTCTAGATTGAAACCAGCACGGGACCCAAGGAAGACGTCGAATTTGATGGCCGAGCATAGAGAAGATCCATGAATTTTTAAATAAACAAACAAAAAATATGGTAAATATAAATTTATTTTTAAGTTAAGAACATAATAGTACAACAAGAATCTTCTGTTAAATTTTTGTGTAAAAATATTGTGAATTGAGCGACTGACAGGAAATAAAAAGATACTTTGGAAAAAAAATAGATACTTTGCGGTGATCAACATAACTCATTACTGGAAAATATGTTGCCAAAAAACTAAAAAGATTTCGTTAGCTTATGAATTCCTCGAGGTAACAACTTCGAGATTTTGTTTATTTTATTGATTTTTCAATTTTTAGAGTAAAATAAAATAGTTTGTAAAAAAAAAGTTGAACCGACTTCACAAAAAGCATAAAATAATTTTTAATTTTACATCTATTACGACATTTTGAAGTCGGTGCAAATCAAACAAACCAAACAACTACAACAAAAATACTTAATCGTCATTTCTTATGATCCCGTAAGCTGAAACATTCAGGTAGTAGTTGGTACTGTAGTTGTTTTATTTGTTTATTTTGCACCGACTTCAAAATGTCGTAATAGATGTCAAATTAAAAATTTTTTTTATGCTTTTTAGCGCTTTTTGTGAAGTCGGTTCAACGTTTTTTTTAAAAAACTATTTTATTTTATACTTTTTAGTGTCTTCTACTCTATACAACGAAGAAAGAACCATCCAAATCGGTCCACGCGTTAAAAGTTAGTTTTAACCCCCAACCACACCAACAGTTTTTTTTCGTGGTATCAACCAGGGAGCATACTCTACCCAAAAGAAAAAGAATTATAAAAATCGGTACACGCGTTACGTAGTTAGACTACTCCCCCCCCCACCCAACCCCCCACTATGGGCCAAATTATTCTTCTATTAGCAATGGGTGATCACACTCTATTGCAACAGCAAAAGAACCATCCAAATCGGTCCACGTGTTACAAAGTTAGGTTCCACCCTCCCCCACCCGCCACCCCACCAGCATTTGTTTTCTCGTAGTATCAACCAAGGATCATTATTCTACCCAATAGAAAACGAATTATCCAAATCTGTTCACGCGTTACGAAGTAAGACTACCCCTCCCCCTCCACCCACACCTTTCACCATAGGACCAAGTTATACTCCTATTAGCAATAGGGGATAATACTCTATACAACAGAAAACGACCCATCGAAATCGGACTATGCATTACACAGTTAGGTTCCACCCAATGATCACCGACTTTGAAAAACTAAATCTGAGAAAAACGCGTTTAAAGTTTTAACACTGATCTTTTGTATATGGGATGTATCCGATGGAGGGAGACCTGAGACACTGTATCTCCAGCAATTTTCTCCAATCGAGCTAAAATTTTAACTAGATACTCCTGAAGAGTTGTACTATCAAATAAAAAAATATGGAAAAAAAATTTAATACCGAATTTTAAATTGTCGAAAATGAATTGATGATTTAATACTTAATTAATTTTATCCAAATTTTATGAATTGAATTAATTCTAAAGGAATTTACTAAAATTTTTGATAAAAGCAAAAGCCAAAAGTTTTTTTACAGTCCGCTTATTTAATTCGACTACATAAAATTACCGAAAATTAATTTCCATAAGTAATAACTGAGTTTTCAGTGCAACATATGAAAAATCTTCATGGAATTTATACCAATGTCCTAGGCAGGCCAGAATTGTTATATCAGCTCGAAATGGAACATGGGTACAATATCCACGGGCTTTCTACGTGACTGAATTTCCGCTGAAAATATCCTTTTTAATATCATTTTACCAAAATGTATAAGCCAACAATACTCACACGATAAATTCCAAACTATTTAAAATGCTTACTAATTTAAAACTTTTTTCAATTACAAGATAATTACCACTTAAAGTAGGTAAAACAAAATTGCCTCCATTTTGAAATTGCCGAAAAGAGGAATAGGGGTACATATTCCATCGGTTTTCCACGGTTAATAAACTTATGCTGGGATACTTCTATCAAAACTTAGTATAACTAATCACTAACTTAACCTGAAACTTGTGTTATAAAGTGTGATTATTTTACTGAAGTAACCAGTGACCGAGTTTTAAAATTCGACAAAATTATTACATTTATTTTTCACTATTACCCCGGAAGTCCTATGACAACTAAAAGCAAGTGAATGGACTAGCAACGTGATTAATTGCATTGGAAAAACGAGGTACCCTTTTTATTGTCCAATTTTTTCAGGTAGGATAAGATATGATATGTTTTTACCAGTTATATTACCATTGGGAGCTTCAACCCGTGACAAGGCTGAATAGAAATATTGCGAGGAAAAAACAAATCTTGGATGAAAAATTGTCAGACCTGAAGGGAGCTAGTTAATGTAAAAAACGTGGAAACAACTTCTCATAGTCTTATAAAAAAAGGTCGCCTTAAATGGAAAATACACTTATGTAGGTTTATGAATTAACATGGTGGCTTCTACATAGTCCTAACCTATTTTGTAACCCCTTTTCATATATGTTCACTTCCAGTAAATTTTCTTTGGAAGATTTTATTTTTTGTGTGAAGGCGGAATTTTAAATTAATACCTTTACGCTTGTATACATTATGTATGTAGTTTGAGATTAGAAATTCTAATTTTGTACACTTCAAGAAAATCAAAATTGTTTTTTTCCTGATAAAATATAAAAGGAAAAGGTAAAACAATTCAATTAATGCAAATTCTGTGCAGCACTGCAGTTGGATTTTGCCATTTTCCGTAAAATAGCTTGTTGCTAAGTGCTTCCTGATGCAAATTCCAACGTAACATTCTAAAGCAAATATCGTAAAATTGTGTTCGAATTTCTTTGTTTCATGCCAAACAGCAGTACAATGTATGCCTTGGGGCTATTGGATATAGTTTAGTTGAAATACTCGGAATAGTGGCAAACATTCACAGCACTTTTAGTTTTCCATTTAAACATAAGTTCAAATTCCAAACGTTATGGGTTTTGGGATTTGATGAAATTAAAAGCAGTTTATGGGCTGTGCGGATTTGAATGAGAAATGGACATAGCAGATCCATAAATGTAGAGCACTGGTGATGAGTAAAACAACAAATCTACGACCCATTCTGTGTTAAAACATTCGAGAAAGTAATGGCTGTTGAGTATAATGCTGGTGTTGCATTTTCCATTTCTCAAATGTGCAAAGTATATACGAAATAGCCACTTGGACTTGACCCGAATGAATTTTCAAAACAAAATGGTATTTTAATAAAGGAATTCTTTGTTAAGACAACGACCCAAAACTTTCAGTTAAACTCCCTAAAAATCCCACGAGAATTTATCGAATATATTTAAAAAAACCTACTAAATTAAAAGCAATCAAAGGTTTTTTCATTACTTATAGAGTGTTCCTTCTAACAGGAGGACTTTTTGGTAAGAGCCAAGAAAAATTAACCTATTCCAGCAAGTCGGTGGAATGAGGCTCATACACTAACATCCATAGGAAGAAAAAGAAGCAAAACAAAGGAAAAAACAAGAAAACATGAAAAGAGACAAAATATGCAATACAGATAGTCACGGGAGCACAGAGAATAGGTAGTTCCACAGTGATTCCTTACTAAGAGTTAGACCGAAATTAGGAAACGCTACATAATCGATTAATTGACTCATGCAATAAAGGCAGTCTTCGGAGACTATGTCAGCGACTTTGGGCCTTTTATCAAGTGAGAACAAACCGAGCAAACGGAGGCGGTTGAAGTAGGGCGGAAGCTTAAGCAGATCGTTCCATGGGAGCTCTCTTAATGAAAATCTAACAAAATTACGTCGCACTGATTCGATACGCTTGAAATGAACAGCGTAGTATGGCAATCAACCTGAGACACATATTCTAGAATAGGAGGCCTGGACAATGAGTAGTACAAATGAATCAAAGTCGGTAAATCGAAGAACTTTCGAGACCAACGCTTCACAAGCTACTTCTAGATACAATATAATTAATATGCAGAGTAAAATCTACTTTCCTATCGAGTTTTACTGCAAGGTCAGTCACGGGCAACAGCGACGGAGGCCATTCCCCGCAAAGGTGTAATTAAAAACTTGTAGATTGATGCTTCTTGAAACAGATTTCTCAAAATTGAGATATAAGCCATTATGCCCGCACCAACCCAGACACTTGTCAAAGTCTTCCTAACATAGGGAAAGATCTTTTTAAGCCGTCAGCGTAGATCAGAACATTAGAGTGCGATATCAGAGGGACAATGTCATCAATAGCACGAACGAATAGTAGGGGGCCGAGATGGCTACCTTGTGGTACACCAGAGAAAGCCTTGAATCACCAGCAGAGGGGAAGACCTAGTCTTAGATGAGTTGTGACATACTGCAAAAAAGGAGTGCGAATTTTGTGTTATTTGCTTCAGATCTACAAAGCGCTCGAACAGACACCCACCATACTTAAGGTTCCGTACTTCCATTATTCCATATAGATTTTGGAAATTGCTGAATATTTGTTGTAAAATTGAAATTTCAAATAAGATATGTCTATGTCCGATATAAATATGTCTAATACCGAGACTTTCTTAGGTTTAGGTTCATTGTTTCAAATATAAATTTGAACATTTCAGTGTAAATTTTCTTTATCAAAATTCCCATCATTTATTCCAAAGCTATACCTTAACATCTCAATTGACAGTTTTTTTTAAATCACAATGTCAGGAGAATTGCCAAATTTCTACTTACGCGATTGTATCAACCGCAGGTGTGAAATGAAAAATCTTTTCTTCGAAAACAATTTTACAAATTTATATTAACTTAGAACGTATTCCTCAAAACGAGGAAAATAAGCATCTTTTGAATGTAATTTTGATTACTTGCCAACCGCGGCATGCACTCTTCAGGACACGTAAGCAGTATAAATCGATTTAAAAAACTGCAACTATTCACTTTTAGTGTGACACATCCTGGCACATATCCCAAATGTAAATTTTATCGTCCCTATGTATTATTTGGTATGCATACGTAAACTGTATTTCACAGGTAACTAACTATTTCAACTATTTGAAGTGCAAAATCATATGCTTTGCCAACATAATCGTATTTTACGGCGGTTTAATTTGAAATAATTCAACCAGAAATTCACATGAAAATGGTCCTTAAATAGACAAAGCACATGACATAGCATGCATTCCGATTGTTTATAAAATATATTGAGGGTACTTTGTTGACACTGTTCACAGTTAATCTTTTCACTTTGAAATGAATTGCGAACAGCTGTCTTAGCAAACTATTATTGTATGTTTATTGTGGTGAAATGTGTACAACGTGAACTTTAGGAGCTTTGAAAACAATATTCATTGTTTGTCAATATGCTACTATAAGGAAATAATATCATTCCTTCAAAACCAGGCACTTTACCTCTTTCCATATGTCATTTTGTTTGTATTTTTTGTGCCATCGTTTTCACTTATTTATAGAAGTATTTCACACTATAACCAAAAGACTACTCACGTTCTACAAGTTCACTAATTTAACAAAACGAACAGAAAAAGGATCAACCATTTATTTTGAATAAAAAGTGTAAAGAACGTTTATATAGCTATCATTTCTATCATCTAAACATTTGTAGACTTTAAAATTCCTCGAGAAGCGCTACTAGTAAAATTTCCTAATTTATTTATGTTATTTGCTATCGGAATGAAATACAGGTGCCATTTATTTACACCACCAAGCCCCAGCTGTTTAAATATGTTTAAAAGCTTGCATTAAAATTAGGCTGTGAATAGATGTACAGTGACAAAGCGTTGTACGAACGCTGCTCTGTGACATGTATTTCTATGCGTTGGCTTATTTTGCTCTTTTTCCGTTTATTTCAATCTGCTAAATCTCTCCATATTTTTAAATGAAGCTCCGCCAGAATACTGAGCAAGAGAAAATTAATTCCTCTTATGTTGAATGCTTACTAATCCAGGATTTTATTAGCTACTCTGTCGTGTTCGTAGCAAGTCGTCAAACCCATTTTATGTTCTTGGAACATTTCGCAATTTATACCATGCTATCACAATTGAGCCTATTAATTTTCATTTAAATTAAATGCTTCTTTCTTTAATGTTTTTTCTTTAATTCGTCCCGGTCTTCAGGTGAATACTTTGAGCGCCTATAGAGCCTTTATAAATAATCCCCAATAAATTACTTTTGGTGGCCTTCTCCCAGAGGTAAACAACCGAAATTTGGTTTTAATTAAAACCTTTTTGGACCTGTACATTTGGTATAGCTTGACAGTCTTTCTTGTTT
Organism: Leptarthrus brevirostris; assembly: GCA_964036015.1. NCBI lineage: Eukaryota > Metazoa > Arthropoda > Insecta > Diptera > Asilidae > Leptarthrus > Leptarthrus brevirostris. Next base: position 138,047,036 of record OZ038372.1, on the reverse strand, counting down.
CTCTGTGGGTACAATAACGCTAGAATTAAAGCTTTTACTAGTTTTCTCATTTTGGCTCTCTCCCACTTTCCTATTACATGAAAGTGTCTTTGCGCTAATTTGCATTTCTTTTTGCCTTGATGGATTAAGTCTTAATTACTTCAAGCTGTTTTCTGTTTATCCAAGTAAAATGTCTGTGTTGTCAGTGAACCAGGAAATTAATATTATTACTGCAAGCATTACTAAGCAATAGATTACATAGTCTCCTATTTATTGCACTTACAAGAGTATATTTTTCTAAGTATATCAAGAAAAAAAATGGAAAATTAAGCATTTTGGGTCGAAAAGTTAGTTTGTAGAACTTAGGCCTTTCCATCGATGTTTTGTTTTACGATGTTGGCAAAGCCTAGGGGACAACCCCTTGAAACGTGAGCATGGCTTTGGCCGGAAGGGAATTAGGGTAAGGGGAGTGAGAAAACTTAAATGCCTTGGTTTTTTTTTCATTACTACGAGCTAGATGACAACCCAGAGACGGAATGGATTTTTTAATTCAATTTTAAAAGCCCACAAGGAGACCTCGTCCAGAACCTGGGAGCCATGGTGGCGTGCCGCTCAAACAATTGATCCAACTCCGTTTCCGATATTGTCAAAATATTAAAAAGAGATTTGACAAAAAAACTTGGCAGTTTAATTTTGTTTTCTTCAGTTATAAAATTGAAATATTTATTACTTTGAAAGGAGTTTATTTGTACCGAATGGAGAGTCAAGAGTTTTTAAGAGTCGGTTTCATGGAGCCGAAAAATGCTTTTTTTTATTTGTTATCCGCAAAACTATATTTATATAAATTCGATTTTCATTTTATTTAATAATACATCTTTTAAAAACAATTTTTAAAAATGTGCTTACAAAAAAGTGGCGGGGTTGTCCCGATTCCCTGTGACCCCCTTTTTTTAAGGGGATTTGCGGTGTTTTTGATTACTGGGAACAAGATCATCTGAAATTAAAATTTCTAAAGAAATTTGTTTACTGAAGGATCAGAATTTTCCTTGAACGGAAGACTAAAAAAATATATTTTTTGTTTAAGAAATGGCATTAGTTTAATTATTTATTTATTCCTAATTATTCATTTATTATATTCAGTAGAATTAGTATTAAGTTATAGTTTGTATTTAATTTTTTATTTTTGTATTTTTTATGCAATAGCTTGTATTAAGCTTAAATAAAATAAAAGTGAAAAAATTACTTGTCCGTTTTCTACATTTGTACTAATTAAAATATTTCATGAAATCGAAATTTTTTATTTATAATAAGCGGTTTATATAATGAGAATATGTACAAAATTTCATCAAAATCGATTCAGTGGTTCTTGAGATATTTGGAACAACGTAAAGCCCCTTAAAAAAAGGTGAACGCAGGGACACGGATCCAATACAGCCATAAGTTTTTATTTTTTTTTTTACAAAATTTAACAAATTTTAGTTAAAAAGATGTATTATTAAATAAAATAAAAATCGAATTTATATCATTAAAAGTTTTGCTAAAAAAAATTTAAAAAAAATTATTTTTTTCGGCTACATGACCAGATATATCCCCTTAAAGGTTACTAAAGAAGTTCGTGGGGCTAACGACCGAATATAGGGGGCCTACTAATGAGCATCATCGTACATAATCTACACAGTGATTCACAAAGTGGTTTATATCGACCACCAGGGGTCGACTACGACCTGCAAGGGGTCCATGTTAGTGAAAAAAAGTGCGGGTCCATGATATTTAAATGAGAGTCCACTATTATGGACCTCATGTTCCCAAAGCCGCTTATCGGAATTAGTAATAGCACCAAAACTTCCCTCGAAACCATGTTTTTCAAGGCGGTTTCCAAGATACAGAATAATTAAATTTTCTCTTTTCGTTTTTTATTTTAAAGCTTATCAAATTCCGCGTAGTTTGATATGGGGTTTTTTGATATCTCAATTTTTGCCATTTTTTGGCACACTTGTAATGTGAAATATATCATACCTTGACGTAAACGTACCCTTAAACTCTCTGATTGGGTACGGACGTTACCAAAATAAGATGTGAGATTTTTGGATAAATAAAACTAAACTAGTGAAATGTATCATTCCGAGTATTCCACATTCGACTTGAATAAGATTAACTAAACCCACTGGCACTGGATATATCAACACATCACAAAGCAATGGATAAGGTTCACAGGATGACAACACTGGAGGTGCTCTTAGCAACACACCTTCTAAAGCCCTGAACACTATTCTCCATCTTCTACCGTTAGATCTCTTTGGTAAGCAAACCGCATCCTCAGCTGTCATTAGGCTTAACTCAATCTAGACCTGGAAACAAACTGACTTCGGTCACTTCAAAATTCTGGACGGAGGAACTGCCAGCAACATCGACTATACCACGTCCAAGCCTTTCTTTGGAAGTAAATTCAATTCCACCTTTCCCACCAGATCAGAATGGGAATAAGGTTCGCCCCAATGGGGGGAGTCAGTGCATCTCTACACTGTCGGAATCAAACTAGAAGGCAGAGTAGGTGGATATATCTTCTCGGAAAATTTGCACCTCGAGATTTCATTACGGTTACCTGACTACTGCAACGTGTTTCAGTCGGAAATCATGGCTATAAAAGTAGCAGCGGACCGTCTGAATCATTTAACGCTACCTAAAGATAGCATATGTATTTTCAATCTCTCACAGGAGTAAATACACTACCTCCAAAACCGTTGTAACATTTCGCTCAGCTCTGAATGGCATAGCTGAGCATCTGAAAGTACGGCCCATCTGGATGCCTGGACATAGTAATATTACGGGTAACTGTAGAGCCGACGAACTAGCGAGAATCGGTACCACTCGTCCTAATTCGGACATTAACCACCTGCTAGGAAAACCGCTGGCCACTTGCAAACTGGAACTTTTACAGACATTTCTCAGGATTGCAAATGTTACTTGGCAGGAGGAACACACCTACCTGATAACCCTACAGATATGGCCAAAACTTAACCCTAAACGGTCAAAAGAGCTCATCCTATTCGGATGCAAAGTAATAAGCAGTACCGTAGCCGTTATTACGGGAGAGTGCCTCATAGGTAGGCACGCCGATTGACTAGGCGCACCTTCAAACGACTTCTGTAGGAGTTGCCATGGCAAAACAGGAAGAGGAAACCATACTCCACCTCCTCTGCAACTACCCGGAAGTGGCCAACCGTATGATCCCGTTTTTGGGTACCCCCTTCTTTGAAGAGCTAACCGAATTAGGCTCCACTGACGTCAGGGTCTTAGTTCTATTTATCGGGAGCTCCAACCGGTTCCCGGTAACATGTTAAGGCTTAGCCGTTTCTGTCCCAGTCAATATTTCTATTGACTCCTCAAGAATTAGATTCCACTGGAGACAGGGAACTGGCTCGATCCTCAGAGAGTAAAAGGTTTACCCTCTTCTTCTCTAAGTATTTTTTGGGTACTTTAATTTTTGCAGTCTCAATTGTGGTTTGACAATGGGCCTCCTTAGGCAGCCACTCTAACCTAACCTATGGTCCCGACAGAAATAGTTGATCTAGCCTGATAATATATTTTTCATTGGGTCCCAAACAATTTAACTAATTTGATCCTAACCTGATATGCCTTTGATTAATTTATGGATAAATCAATTTGAATTGAATTCCTTCTTAAGGGTTCAATTTAAGCAAGTACATCTCAGACAGGTCAATTTAAATAAAGCATCCACTGAAAGGATTAAAGCCAGACAATTACATCAGGACGGATTAATCTGAATATGGTTTTTGAAATTGTGGCCTGATTGTGGCTCAATATTGCTTACCTTAATAGATTTTGCTTTTTTAAGGCATGTTCCTGTCCTGACTGAATTTTGTGATGCTATAACAAAATTCTGCTCGCGATATTTTAATTAATAGGATCCACAAGGACTTGTTTCTATTTAAAGCATACTTTATTAGTATTTTTGCAATCATCTCGTTTTTCTCCAGCTAAAAATTGCATCACTGCCTTCTGTTGTTATTTAATATCTTTCGACTATATAAAATCTGGCAGCCTACTATACAATTCCACTCTGCAACTAAATAATTCATTTGTCCTTAATCGATAGCTCTTCAGAATCGTTCAGAATAAATTGGCACTATAACCAGAAATGCGAAACTGGAACGACGAAGCCAATGTTGCCATTATAAATTGAATCAATCAAATAAATCTAAATCATACCCTTAACTTTACAACTTGTTTGGGGATTTCGCACACTTTGCACCCGATGAAGGTCATTTTACTTCGGATAGTGTCAGACAATTTGCCAATGGCTGTAGTAAAATATTGACAAGGATTCCCTAAGAGCTTAAAATAGATTTTTTTTGGCGTGCGAACAAGTGCACGTGTGAACCGCCGCCAAATACTATACGACATTTCATTATTTGAAAAATTATTGTTACCGGTATGATACCGGATGTATATTGACAACAAACATTGTCCTTGACATGTTTGTGGCTTGTACCTGAACCTACTTTCTGCGACGAAAACTACTACTGTATGTAGAGAAAATCGCTCTTCTGGAAATAAAAATATGCGCATGTTACCAAAATAAGTAAATTACTTATGTCATGATAGAAAGCAGTTCAGTTAATTTGCAGGTAATGGTTGTAATCAAATTTAATAGTTAAACTCATTTCTACAATATAGCACCATGCTCGATGAAGCATTCTACGCCTTCACGAACAGAATTGCGATTACCTTGGCAATTATTTGTAATATCCTACAAAGCCCTACTCTAGATGCTAATGAGTTGCTACATGTATGTATAGATGTAACTATTTAGATAGTAAATTAGTAATGTTATTAGTTCTTGAAATTAACACGATAAGCTATCCTAACTCAATTTATTTTAAGTTGTTTAAAGTGGCAATTGATTAAATATTAATAGATCTAAAGTTTTTATCAATATTGATTCAATTTCGTCGTATCGTAGTTTTTAGGACCTGCCCGAATTAGCGACGCATGGGAGGCCTCCAATTTAAGAATACTTCCAGTTGCGGAGATACTGAGGACGCCTAGCCATATGCGCCCAACATGAATTTGAACAAAACCAAGCAATTGCAATGCCTTAAGACGCACAATCCAGCAGTTCCCATGTGTGACTGGGCTGTCATCAAAGCTAAGAACTTCAGAACAAAAACATGTTCTTCATCCTTCCATTTAACGAGTACGGACACGTTTGATGGTTCGGATAAAGTGCTTAACATCACACTTATCTAACATCCAAAAATATCGTTAGGGCCCAAAAGAGTAGAGGTGTCGTACTCCCTTTCCCCCTAAACCCAAATCTTTTAGCGATGTCACGAAAAACAACTTTATTAGGGCGGTCAGTGACTGTATCAACGTTAGTGGAACCATCACACTGACCAAGTGGAATATTGTAGGAATCGCATTGCTCAAAAGCTATATGGAGATACTATCAAAGAAAACTGGACCGGCTCCCTGCTGCCTGCTGCCCTGGTGCTCCCTTCGCCTGAGGATCTGCGGAGCTTCTTAGCCAGGCGATCTCTCCTAAAGAACAGATCCCGAACAGACCAAGCTCTAGAACCTGGATCCCGGCAAAATTTAATTAGGTAAGTAGGAATAAGAAATCCCTCGCCCCAATCGCCGAATGCAATGGCGTTATCAGCTATGACTTCGGTTATATTATTATTTCCAGCCGTCGCAACCCCCTCACCATCCCATGAAGGGGATGTTGATGCGCAGTTCATTCCTGAGATTATGGTTGACTTCCTTCCGTTTCCCGGACAAGACACGGAAAACGAACTTCTGTGCTCGTCTGCTGAAGAAGATGTCCCCGATGACGAGGAAGTGGCCAACGTCACTCGAGATATCCTCTCCCAAATATAGTAATGCTGAGGGTGGCGTATTTGAAGGAAGTCTCGACTGCTCTACTTCTTTGTTTGTTAGAGAAAGGAGTACAGCTTGCTCTCGTCCAAGAACCTTGGGTCGTTAACAGCAGGGTTTGCGGACTCAATTTGGAAGTATACAAGCTCTTTTATGTGTACGGAGTAGGTAAGCCCAGATCCTTTATCCTCGTAGAAAATGATATAAATGCCTTTATCCGTTCTCAATTTAGTGATAAATATACCGTAGTAGTCACGCTAGAACTGCCGTTTTTATAACTTAGCAGACGACGCAGAGGACATCCCTAATACAGCCCTAAGAAAGGTGGTTGTAGAAGTCATGAAGCAAAGAATGACGCTGGCTGGTTATCAGAGCCGACGCCAATGCGCACCATACAGTCTGGGCAGCTCGGACATCAAAAAAGGAGGACAGTCGCATTTTGATTTTATTCTCAGTACTAACTTCCAAATATGTAATGTAGGTATGTAACCCACCTTTACTAATTCCATCAGGCGGGAAACTCTGGATATTGCAGTAGTCTCCAAACCATCCGCCCATTTTATAGCTGAGTGAAAGGTATCCAAGGAACCAACTTTTTCCAACCACGCTTACATTAAATTTCTACTAGCAGCATACAGGCAGGTCCGCACTCCCTACAAAAATAGACAAAGAACTAACTGGAACTTATATAAAACCGAGAGGACTTCTGAAGCAGGTCAGTTTTTAAGTCAAACAGGATAGTAACTGGACCTCATCCAGTCTTGAAGCTCTATTTGACACTCACTCTCCGGGATGTTCCACAGCTTATATAGCTGAGTCTACAGAGGGTCCGGTTAGATATGATCCTTCCTTCTAAAAATCTTGGAGACACTTATAGATGTCTACATTAAAGATACAGATACAGGATCGTTAATTCCAACTTAAGGGGATGCTATATACAAAGAGTTTCTACTAGTGGCACACCTTAAGGAGGTGTCCTTTCTCGCTCCGCACTTATGAAATCTGGCCCTAAATGAGCTACTTCTGTGTTTGGAACATGTCGCCTGCGGTAATGATGTAACCCTGGTCTATTCGGGCAAGCACCCTAATACCTTGGCTGAGGTAATGCAATACTTCTCCAAAGTATCTTTCTGAGGTATCGAGTGTAATCTGGGCATAAACCTGGACAAGACAGAGTTACTACTTTTTTATCCAAACCAATTAGTTTATCCTATCAACTGCCCAATACTTAATGGGGTCAAGGTGAAACTAGGTGACCAAGTTAAATTTCTAGCTCTTGTCCTAGACAGGAAACTTAACTGGAAACCTAACATCCAAGAAAGAGTACGCAAAGCTACAATAGCGTTATACGCGTCATAAGGCTCAATTCAGTCCTTATTTAGACGCATGCCAACTACGGACACTCCAAAATTCTGGACGGTAGAGTAAATAACTACTGACTATACCTCACCCAAGTCTTTTTTCAACGCTAAATTTGAGTGAACTGACGGCGCCAAGCTGGAAGGCAAAGTGGGTGGAGTTACCTCTCCGGAACACCTGGACCAAATCATTTCGTTTCGCTTGCTTGCTTCAGGCTGAAATGATGGCTATACAAGTAATCTTAAACCGTCTGAAGAACATAATGCTGCCTAGGGAAGATGTATGTATCTTCTCAGACGGTCAGGCTGTCATTAAATCTCTTACGGGAGTGTATATGTCATACAATAACGCTTATTATACCACTCAACTGGTAACTGTAGAGATGAGGAGCTAGCAAGATTCGGCACTACTCTTCTCGAATCGGATATAAAGTACCAGCTTGGCTAGCTACATGAAAACTGGAAATTACACAAGTATCCCTTAAGATTTCGAGTGTCAGATGACAAAGGGCACAAACCTGCCTTACTACCCGGTATATCTGGCCGATACTCGACCTCGCCTGATCGTAACATTATAGACGTTGTCGTGCTGTCATTTCGGGCCATTACCTCATAGGTAGACAAGCCGACAGACTCGTTGCGCTTTCTAAATCTTCTGCGGGAGTTGTAAGGATGAGGAGGAAGAGGAAACCATCCTCCAATTTCTCTGTATCTGCCCGGCTCTAGCCAATAAAAGGAGCCGGTATTTGCCCCCCCCCCCCCTCATTTTTCAAAGAGTTAACCGAATTAAGGAATAGTGATTTCAGCGACCTAGTTCAGTTTATCATGAGCTCTTAATGGTTTCAAGTTACGTGGAAGGGCTGTAAGCCTTTAACTGTTGCCACGATTTGTTGATCTCGGTACCTTCCTCCGCTGAGGGTATTCTCCATGTGTTGCGCGAGTTCCAATCCCTCGCTCCGTGTAAGTCTATGAAGGTATTCGCTGGTAATGACCTGCAGCCATTGGATGTTCAGAATGCGCCGGAGACACCACCTCGTGCTCTAGCCAACAATATTTTTGTGTTCCTCAAGAACTAGTTTTTACTGATGGCAGAGTTCTAAATTGCCTCATCAGGAGCTCCTAGTCAGCTTTTTTCTCTTTTGTTTTTTCGTTAAATTGTGTTGACCGCAAAGTCTCTGTGGTATCGCAATGCGCCACTCTGGCCTAAGCGTTCCGTTCTTCTCGGATAGGCAGCCATCTTAACTTAACCTAACTTAAATGTCAAAACCTACTTCGACTTTGGAGAAATCACAAAAATTCTATTTCACAAACGAGCCATGACATATATTCTTTCGGGTTAGGTTTCTGTTGAGCCAAATACATACCTTATAAACAGGGATATACTTAGCCACGCCTAAATTATTATCAACATTTTTAACTCAATGAAATCTTAAAGACAATCTGCTACTTAGTTCGTGTCAAACAATTCGCGTGGAACCTTAAGTCAATAAGGTTATGACCCAATAAGATAACTTTCTGCCATGCCTTCAACGCACGCAGTGAACCTTTTTTAACCTTTTTATTATATTTTTACCAAATAAATTAAATTCTAAAAACACTTACCAAAAGGTTGAGCTTTTTTGACCGTTCTTATCGAATTCTGTAAAGAAAATAAATTTTGTGTTTATTCATTGACAATTTCTGTTTAAAAAATCTAAAAGTCAGTAAGTTAGTGTTAGGATCAAAGAAAGAAGAAAATTTAAAGTTAATTTTAAATATAAAAGAGACCCTACACTTTTGAGCAAAATCTTTAATAAACGAAATCACTTTTATTTCCTGGAAAACTCATTCCCATGCTTATACTATACATGAAAGCCAATACTTTACCGAAAGGTATTCGTTTCACACTCCATGGAGCACCCTCCTGTGAATAATATTAATGCCACAATATTTTCAACTTCTAAAAAGCAACATCGTACGTTCATAATTCCCTTAAGCATAGCAGAAAAACAGGACCAATATTTCTGAAAAATGTATTACACGTGCTATACTCGCGCGACTGAAATTGAATCCTTTGAAACATGGACTACAACCGCGAAATGAAATAGCAAACGAACGAAAAGGTTCTACTAATTTATGGCAGGACTTTTTTCATAATATTTGTTAGTACACATGTACCCTAAATGGAATAACCTCTTGGTTCATATGCTAGGAAGCTGTAACCCTTTACGCATGAGAAGGAAGGCTATGTCAACTTAACTGCATGCTTGAGTGGAAGTTTATAGAGCAAAAGGCTAAAGAGTTCTTAGTCTGATGGTAATTTATGACACCGAAGTCACGTAAGGCTTTTCATTTCGAGCTGATGGCTTGTTAATTGTCTACGGAACCCTACTGCTGTACGTACAACGATATCCGTCTCAGAAACATTCTTGCTTCTGCAGTTTACGTTAACATCTTAATTAAGTTAGAATGTGACGCAACTAAAAGGATTTGAAACCCATTCACTTATGAGAAATCTGTGCGAAATAATTAAGTGGCATTAATTAACATAGGTGTTCGTGGCATGAATTTTAATGGACACGTTTAGTTTATGTAAGCAGGTGTAAAGTCCTGTTGATGTTTTCTAAAATTTAAGGAGTTTTTGTTATACCTACATTTTAACCAATAAACTCTTGAAAATGTCTGAACTTAATCCTTTTTCCTTCTACTATCAGCAACTGTTTTGAATTGACCTTTCTATACTCTTGCGAGAGTTTTAAGACTATAAAAACTGTGAAATGAGAAGACTTAAAATTTTTTTCTTTGCTCACAAGTGCACATAATGGTCCTTTACCCTTGAATAACTTTAGGGAGTAAAAGTTTTGTGCCAAACTGTGCCACTATGCACAACCTGTGCCTCGATAAACATATCCTATTATCCCTTATGAAGGCTTATTGACAGTAGTCCTTGAACCAATAACTCAGGCTATTTGTCAAATACAGAGAATAAATAAACTATCAAACCTGTCCCTTTTGAAGACCTAGTCAAACTTAATGATTTCCACTTTAATTTGGTCCAATCAGGTAAACGGATTTATTCAATAATTATTTGTGTAAATTCGATGGTCACTCCATGCTCAGCTGTTTCAAGACAGCTTCAAGTATTTTAGAAGTTTTCTTCCGATGGAAAGACTTGAGGTTCTGTCAGTAACGTCGTCACGTCTTCTACCACCTAATTCTAGAGTCTTCGACGTAATTCCATTGCGGACTTTTACTTTTTTCACCAAATGCAAGCAAATACTAAATAATTCAGGTTTCAGCTACATACTTTGGAGCACGATGAAAAATTACTGAAAGCTTCTCTAACAGCTCAGGTGTATCATGGAGCATTGATTTTTATCCTTCATTAAACGTTTAAGGTTAATGAAGACTTTGGTAGATGTAAATGCTGCTACTGTTTCCGTGAGAGGTCAATATTGAAGAAGGTAATTGAATTTACCTAGTCAAAGGACAAATTGTATAGGTGATGGGGAGGGTGCAATTTTAATAGTTTAGGATAAGCGTGATAATTAAATTTAAATATTTAAAGGTGCGTGACCAGTTTGTTCTTAACATTTTTTTACTGGTGTAAGCTAGCAACGTAAAATTGGTGGCAAATGAAAGATAACAAAATACCCTTTCTCATGAGGTTACACAACCGCAGTAAAAACAATTACGCGGAATACACGTGTAATTGCTTCGGAACTCTATGTCGAAAGTAAGTTAAATGTTGTATATCGATGTCCTAGGCGTTATGTATATTAGCTTACAGGGAATAAGTACATCAACTCCAAGTGGAACTTGTGTACATTTTCCACCGAATTTCCATGTGACTGAATTGCTCGCGGATAGTCGTCACAAATATCTTTTTGATACCATTTTACCAACAAAGTACTCACAGGATAAATTCCAAACTATTTAAAATGTTTACTAATTATAACTTTTTTTAATCACAAAATAATTAACATTTGGAGTGAAACAAAATTGTCTCCATTTTAAGATTTTAGAGAAGGGGAAATAAGGTTACATTTTCTACCTACTGTCCGCGGTGACTGATTTTCTGCTGGGAAAATTCCTGCTGTTGTACAGTGCAATTCCAACATTCAAAACTTTAAAAAAATTGTAGGGGAGAATGGCTCAACCCGAGTCACTCACTCGCAGTATCTGTCAACCTGTCAACTGCGAGCTCTAATCGCCGCTAGCTTCAGACCGTAGAAGCGTCACGTTACGGCGCGTCACACCCTACTCTAGATACAAGCCCAGAAAATATGACAGTTCACCACCAAGCGTTTCAACATGATTTCATTTTTGTTGTACCACAGTTTAACCTATCCTTGCACACACAAATAAAAAGGAACCTCTCGTAACTAAACCCAAAGAGAAACGCTGATATCATTGACTCATTTTAAGCTTAATACTTAAACGAAACGAGAACAAGAGAGTTTTTCCTTTAAAGTACATAAAAGTTGTATAAGAGACACTTTTTATCGTGTTCACATGTTCATAACATTTTTAGGTTAACCTCAAGTAAAATCCAATTTAAGACTTTGAATATATTGCGAGAAATACAACGAAAAAGCTCAATTTCCAAAACTTTTCCTTATGACTACTGTGACAACTTTCGGTTTGTTTACACCACCAATGCTCAGCTGTGAATGTCAGCTTCTGGGCTTGTATCTAGAGTAGGCTGTGGGCCCGTCATGACTGACAGTCGTGAGTTGATTGCTCATTACTTATTTGTGACAATAGAGAATATTTTTTTGAAAAGTTGTTATTTTTTTTGGGTGTCCACTCAATTTTAGTGGCATTAAAAATTTTTGAAACGAGTTGGTGTTTGTAGAAACCTGAAGTTTTGTACTTTGAGCAAAATCAACGTGTGGTCCAAACCGACCCACCTATTTTTTGGGCGCTTTTAGCTAATTTTAACGTATTTTTGGTCGATTCCAAAGCGGAAAAACTGCGACGGAGCTATAAGCGAAAAACGCAGCACTCAAACAAAAGCAATTTGGTGCAGGCCATCCAGCGCGTGAAAGATGAAATGTCGATACGGTGCGCACGTACGGGGTCAATCGCATTGCGAATATGCGTCAACTACCGCGAATCGAAGACGCGTAAGCAGCAATCGTCATTCGTGGCCAAGGCCGTAAGGCAAAAATAGTGCACGTTAGCTCGAAGAATTATGTATTTCCACGTCAATCCCATTACAGTTCTTCACTGCGGAACATCTCATCTCTGTACGTCGGACATCTACTTGGGTTTATCGGCCACAGGAGCCCGTCAGTTTGATTTTGAGTATGCAAAACAATTGGCCAGAGCGAATGCTATGGCGAAATGCTATGACGGCAGGAGCAGCATGGTTCAGAGGTTTCTCGCTTTCACTTCGCATACCAGACATTCAACAGAATGAACATGGGAGTATTCTTCCAGCTGCTGGAAACAGAAGCGAACAATATGGAAGTGCTATCGCAGAACATATAAAATGCGCACGAAACGGGTATAACAACAACGTACTTTCCGCAGCGAAACGAGAGTTGGTGCGTTCGAAATCAAGTAGGCTAATAACTTCAGCCGAACGGAGTTCAGTGGTACCGACAGTTTTCACCGTCAGCGATATGGATTCCCATGCTTCTCCCTCACCCCACCATTTGATTTTCCCGTGCTCGGTTTTAAAAGCACTTTTTGTAGCAGCTCACATTTTGCTACTCCTCGCTTGTCATAGTCATAGCTCCCTTGCGGCTCTGTACTTCTACAAGGACAACGAAATACACTTTTTTGTCCTTCCCACCGTTTTGCTCGAACTGGCTGCAGCCCCTGGATGTATCAGTTTCCGGGCCGCTTGCAACTTGCTGTAAAATGCGCACGCCTGGACTTAGGCCACTTCTGCATCGTAGTGACGATATGTTGACTTCCCAACTTCACTTCGACTCCATTTACCTCGATCTCCAACCACGATGGCTAACCTCAACAACACCTTGAGCTCCGTTCGCCCTGATCCAAAAGCACCTTCCTGTGTCTTCGGCGCCCGACGCGACTCCAAACAATGCCTCACGTCGATCCTTACTAGCGACGAGTCACTGCAGGAGCACGTCCTCCCCCCCCCCCTACGATCTGCCGTCAACAAGTACCTGGCGCCGATCTACTCCAAGCATGCTGCCACTGCGCTATGCGGAGAACTAGGACTCGGACGGATTGGCCACCACCAGTTTTTATTCCATTCAACATTATTTTCATTCCCCTTTTGCCTTACCTTGTTGTCAATAAATTAAACATTGGAAATTCACGTCTACGCTTCTTTCCCAATCGTTTAATACCCCTGGAACACCTTAGTTCGCCTTAATTTGCTTCGGTTTGGACGCCATTGTGACTCGATTTAGGACACGTTTTTGAGCATTTCCACTTTTCCGGCCTTATCTCCGGAAGTATTAGCCCAAGAACAAAATACTGGGCGTTTTGGAAAACTAAAGGAACCACAACATTTACTATTCTCAAAAAAGTCAAGATGTTGTGTCCGTAAGTTTTTCTAAACTTTAACATTGTTAATGTCCCTTTTTTCTAAAGCATAACAATTCTTAATTTATCTCCACGCACACGCAAGTATGTATAACTTATTATTTCTAGTACAACAAGTTTTTTTCTTTTACGATCTATTTATGGGAAAATTATTTCAAACAATAACATTCCCTTTGTTAGACATACACAATTTTCCACCCACTGGCGTCATAGAATATTTAATGAAACCAGTTAGGTACCGATAATAGTTTTTGATTAATTTCTTCTAAACTTATTTTAATATTATTATAAGTAAGGACAATGAGCACTACAAAGTACAGATTGTCAAACGTTCGAAAATAAAGGGAACGGTAATAACGTAAAGAAGGCTTATGTAAAAAAACGATTTTTGGAAATTTTAATGAGTTTTCTTAATTTTGAATAGTACTGTATCAAAGTGGAAGCAGATAGGAAACCTTGTTGTACCTCATTAGAAAAGGTATTTGTCACTTTTCATTCAGCAATAATTTCATAGGTTGTTCAAAAACACACTGAGAGCATAACCGTCCTCTGATGAATGTCCGATTTCGATGTCGTTTGAGTCAAAAAATAACGTGCAAAGATTCTCGATTCCATACCGACAGGGTTACCCCCTCTTTCTTTTAGGTCTTTCAGGAGTTCGTCAATTACCGCGTTAAAAAGGAATGGTGAGTGCGGATCTCCCTGATTTACTGCTCCTCTTACCTGGAATTCTCCGGTGAAGCTGGAATTGCAGGTGGCTAAGGTGGAACAGCCTTCGTAGTTTTCCTGGAGGAAACTTCTAGTTTTAGAGTCGATGTTAAGCCTCTTGAGCGCTCTCTCAATGCTGTGGTGTGATATGGTATCTAAGGCTTTTGAAAGATCCTAGATAATTAAGCATGTGGGCTGTCCTTTCTTCCGTCTCTTTTTAATGATGGTTTCCAGGGCGGCATAGTTGACAAACCATCCGTCTATTTTTGTAAATCTGCTGACATCAATTTAGGGGGACGTTACTTTAGCGGTTCATCAGGATTTTATTCATAATTCTGCTTATAATAGATGGAATAGTGATTAGACGCCAGTTGTTAATCCTTCCTAGTTCCGTGGTGGTTTTCGGAATTATAATAGTCCTTCCCCTCTTAAGACAAGGTGGTGTAAAGCCCGTAACGACCATGTCGTTAAAAAGTAAGGCTAGTTGAATTGTTGGAATTTTCCTTACCTTTGCGGATAGTTCATCTGCCCCTGCCGCGTCCGATTTGTTGCTCTTGATGGCTGCAGCTACCTCTTCCGCAGATATTTGTTGGCATATTATCCGCATCGCTGGGTTTACCTTTGTAATGGGTTCCTGGTCTTCCCTCGATGGGGTTTAGAAGATCGTCTGACATAGGTTCTTCAGATCCTCGCCTGATCGTCTCGTCCCCTCTCCTGTTTGACTGCGACCGTCTAGGATCCTATCTGCTAGCGCACCAACTTGAACTCCAGGCGGCGTTTCTTGTTTCTGTTGAGGTTCGGCTGGTTCAACATCCTTATGATGCTCTCTCTGAAGTTAGGTGGTCTTCTTCTTTGATTTTCCGGTGGACGTCCTCCTAGTCTTGCAATCAGCTGAGTACACCAGTTGTTCAGTGCCTCTTTGCTCTCTTCAATGTTGTTCCTGCAGAGTTGTTCCCTGAATTATATCACAGGTAAATATATCATTTTTGGGTATCGCGCAAGTGTGTTTAACAAATGGTCCGATAGCGTCCGAACTAAGCACATGATCGTTTCGCGGTTTTCGCCGTTTCACTCGTTGTAACGGCGCGAATCTATTGTCCGAATTTCACTGATGCTGGCTACGAATGCCAGGGCTACGCAGATGACCTGGTTATTACCATCATGAGCAAGCAGGACAGGACTTTATCAGTAAGACTGCAAAATTCTCTCAATATGATACAATCCTGGTGTACTAGGGAACGGCTCAGAGTCAACCCTAGTAAAACAACCATTGTACCTTTCACAAGAAAAAGGAACCTAAGGTTAGAGGCTCCTACTCTGGAAGGAATACGGATAGAATTCTCAAGTGAGGTCAAATATCTAGGAGTAATTCTAGATCAAAGACTCACATGGAATCCTCAACTCAATAGGGTTACAGGAGAGGCTATGACTGCCCTATGGTACTGCCGAAGACTCTTTGGAAAGATCTGAGGACTAAGGCCCAAAAAGGTACTTTGGGCATATGAAACAATCATAAGACCCATGGTCACCTACGCAGCTCTCGTGTGGTGGCCAAAAGTAGAACAAAAGACAGCGCGATCCACACTGCTAAAACTGCAGAGGTCAGCATGTCTAGGAGTTACTGGTGCCATGCGCACATGCCCCGCGGCAGCTATGGAGGCCCTATTAGACCTCCCCCCTTTACATTTACATCTAAGGAAGGAGGCTGCCTCAAGTGCAGTCAATCTTCTCTCAGCAGGTAATTGGACTGGTCATAGCAAAATTCTTGAAGAACTCATAGATGATCCGGTGATCAACTAAATCTCAGATACCATGCCGAAGAGGCACAACACTGGTATACCATTCAAGTTGATCCTTGAGAGCAGGGATTATTGGCTCAACAGTAGACATATCTTTGGAAGACAGGACAGGCATCGGGGTCTACTGACCAAGATTAAGGCTTCAAAAATCGCTCGGTTCTGCACCAACCATCTTTTAAGCAGATATACATGCCATCGAACTCTGCGCACGTGAAATTATTGACAGAGGTATACGCGGTGCTAAGGAATATATTATATCCGACAGTCAGGCGGCACTCAAGGCTTTGGGGTCCTACACCTTTGAGTCTAAAATCGTCTGGGACTGTCTCACTGCTCTTAAAGAGCTGGCCCAAAGCAACAGCGTTACGCTGGCATGGGTATAAGGGCACGAGGGCATTAAAGGCAATGAGAAGCAAAAAAAAGTGCGGATTCTTAGTATATTAGACCCGAGTCATTCTGTGGCTACTAGAAAAGCCAACTAGCAATGCGTATCAGGTCATGGGAGGACGAACGCAAGCACTCACACTGGACAAATATCCCTGGGTTAAGACAGGCAAAGAGCTTTATAACCTACTTAAAACAGAAAATGAAAGAGCTGCTCTCACTCAGCAGACCGGATTTAAGGCTGATAACAGTACTTCTAACTGGTCACTGCCCCCTGAGCTACCACCTAAAAAAGTTAGGGCTGGCTGAGGATGACACATGTGAGGCCCTCGGCCGTATCAGGCTCAGACATCTCGGTGGGGCTTTCCCATCACCATCAGATATAGCTAAGGCAGCCCCCAAAGAAATTTTAGGTATAATTAAAGAACTAAAGGTTGACTGGGTAGCATAATACTGAACCTGGATCAGGTCACAAAAGATCAACTTGGTCAAAGTGACTAAAGGATGCTGATAGTCCTTGATCAACTCTCTAATAATAATAATAATATGACGCGACTATGTATATATAAACAATAGAGGTCCAGCTACTAAGTTTTGTTTACAACTTTTAAAGGGGCAGTTGAAGTCTTTGTTGGGTTTTAGTTTTTTAACTTTATTTTTTATTTAAAACATTTTGTGGTTTTCTATAATTTCGCTTAAACTCGTATCATAATTAAAAACGTGTATAAAAATTACGTTGTCTTTAAAGCCCTTGTCTTTAAAGCCTTTGTTACGCGGAGTATTCATACAAATCCAATGACACCCAATTTGTCCAAGTCTTATAAATATTTTAAGAGCCACGAGGGATCATACTGTACCCTGCCACGCCCCGCCCCGCCCTGCTCTGCTGCCACTGTGCTGCTCGCCATATGGCCTATGTTACACGGAGCATTCACACAAATCCAATGACACCTCATTTGTCAAAATCTGATAAGCAGTTTAGGAACTACGAGGAAACAGATGAACAATCATGCCCACAATACACATACATAGATTACTAAACCCAGAACCCTCTCTTTTTTAGCTATAGTCGGGTAAAAAATGACATATTTCTCTCTTCAGTGTCTGTTCACTGTTCTAACTAATTACAATGCGGTCCTATAAAGTATAGACAAAATTACTCTTCTACAAAAGGTCCAGATATTTCCTTATGAGGTTATATTCATAATAGCAATTCTAAATGTAAGGGGCCATAACACATTTCTATGTCATTGAAGTTGACACTCGGTATGAATATTATTATCGTTCTTTTATGGTCGTTTCCTTAATAACATTAACAGGCGTTCCTTTATGCGTTCAACTTTCACAACCCTTAAAAATGAATTGCCCCAACAGACGTTCGTCATTAAATCGCTTCTTTAATCCGTTCAAATCAGAAGTAAAACTTTATGTGCAAGTTGGTCGCAAATCAAAAAATATGTATATAATAAAAACTCAAAGGAAAAGTTTGATCATAAAACACCAAGTGCTCCTTGTCTTTGATTTGTTTACCCAAAGGACGGAACTTTTTCCATTAGCAATTTCCTTATAATGAGCCTCAGTTCGGGTCTTTCCTTGTCATACCATAAACCCAGAGGGTAAATGTAGGCGAACAGTGTATTAGAAAAACGAAAATCAACCCAGAGAAAGTGAGATGTTTTATTGTTCAAAATTGTCGCCCTTAGTCTTAATTTATAATTCAGTTATATAATTTTGTTCCTTTGCAATACATTGAAATGAAAGTCCTTGAAACAGTATCGGTCGTGGAAAATCAATTTAAGAGTAAACTTAGGCCAGCAATAAAACAGGATACAACAGAAAAGCGAACCTGTTGGATTTCCGTCATTTCCAGATGTTGCTGAATAAGCTTTTCCTGTCGTTTCAATGTGTTTTCGGTTCGTTAAAAATGAGCTGCCTTCGAAAGATTTGTAGGCACATTTGCCAAATCTCATTTGCATTATCATCAAATTTTCCTTCTGTTTTCCAGTTCAAGTCTTTTGGATCATAATTGGGGACACACTGAGATTAATATTAATGGCAGCAGATTTTCTGTGCTAAATTTATTGCGTGAATATTGTATCGAATGAACCTTAGCGGAATTTTATACCTTTTTCGTTCTTTACAAACCTTTAAATTATAAATTTATTTAGGATTTAAAATATTTGCTGGGTGGAAATGGTCACCTAGGGAACAATGTATTTTACACACAAATCCAGGGTTATCTTGTGATAAGGGTTATCTTGTGATAAGGTTACTAGCCATGTTTATTTATACTTTAACAGCCGGGGCAGTATTTTTGTTCAATATGGTATACCATTTTATCGTACAGCATTTACCATTGGAACAAGGTTGTTATCAGAATTGTCATCAGCTGATTTAAAAATTTCCGTTTTAAGAGTTTCTTCTCTCCAGAAGTCATTCAACCAGAGTTAGTTGCAACCTTACCCTACGTCTTCATAAGATAATTTTCTTGTCTTTTCTTTGTCTTTTTCATTTCAAAAACAGCCCACTTTAGATAGAAGCCCGGACAACAAGACATTTTACCACCAACCGTGTCGATATTAATTATTTCATTATTTTTTTGTACCACAGATTAAACAATCCTTGCACACAACTAGAACTGCACATTCTTTTAATCAAATCCAAAAAGACATGATGTTGTCATTAACGCATCCCAAGCTCAATACTTTAACAAAACGAATACAAGAGAAAATCTTCCCTTTAAAACACATGAAAATTGTAAAGGAGAAAGTTTCTTTGTAACCACATCTTCAGAACACTTGTAGGTTCAAGTCAAATCAAAATTAGAAGACACTTTAAAAATATGACGAGAAACACTGAGAGGTAAGTAAAAATTTTCAAACTTTTCCTATGTTTTACTATGGCAAGTTTCGGATTGTTTACACCTCTAATGCTCAGCTGTTTGTACTTACTTTCTTGCTTATATCTAGAGTAGGATGTGTTTCAAAGAATTTTGACAGATTTCAATTAATTTCAAAATGGTCGGCAAAGACAAAAGTTCGTGTGTTAACAGTAATTCCTGTCCTTTTGTCATTCCTTCTATTGTCCTTCGAATGCATGTTTGGGTAGTCTTTCTCTGTAGTAGATGTCCACTGGACATAGTTTACCAATGGGATCCTACATTGATTCCCACTTCTAGAGAAGAGTTTTTGGGTTTATGTTAAACGGTCCGTGTACTGATTATCTGAAGGTGGAAGTAACGTCATCGGCGGTACGGGAGCTAGACGAGTTGAAGGAACTGTTGTTTCTTCTACAAAGTAATGCGTTCAATTATACTCCGCAGGTCGAGGTGCTGTCCCCTGCAATGCTGATGATAGACCGGTTAATGGGACTATGTCATCTTCCTTAAAGTTTTTCTTTAGGGATAATCCGTAGGTGGAGGTATTGTCCTCTGCGGTGCAGGAGCTGGATGCCTATGGTTTAGAACAGCTGAAGAAATAGCAGTTTCTTCGCAGAAGATGTTCATCAAGTTATTTTCTGCAGGTGGAGGTAACGTGCTGTGTCAAAAATATTTGAGAAAAGTTCCAGTTTTAAACAATTAGTGACATTAAAGTGTGTAGTGCACTATTGCAAAAATTCAAGTTATTTGAAACGCCCGCCCCCGGGATTTCATTTCACAGGCAAAGTAGAGAAAATACCTGTCTTTTGTGATAAGAATATTTCATGCGGTTTTAAACACATACTTTTGTGTTAAGGTAGACTTTGTTTACCTTTGCTTGGTGTAATTAAATTTTGCAAGGAGTTAATAGACGAAAACTTTATTATTGAAGTGTTTATTGATTTGCACTACTAATTAAGTTGAATTTCTTGTTTTAACAATATATTAATGTGGAGAAAAAGCGTAATAAAAATTACAACTTTTAATGAATAATGCTGGTTCTAAATTTTAAAACAGATTTCTCCGGAAGTTCAAATATTGAGCCAAAGCTCGCTTCTACAAAGCGGCATGCTTACTAAGCATTCCCTCCGTCTGTTGATTCTTCTTCTGTGACTGCTCTTCATTCCTTCCATTGGAATGACAACCCATGGACATATGGACTCTGCGCTAACGTGTGCTTCTTCTGTTCTCATGGAAAATTTGGAGGCAGCAGCACTCACAATAGAGCCACTGTCAGCATTCCAAAAAAACTAAGTACGCGTTTCCTTTACTACCAAAATGTAAGGGCATTAAGAACAAGTCAGATTTCAGTCTTCTCCTGACTGTTGTGACGCCTAGTTTCATCATGGTTTTAATGATACCGAAGTTCTTGATGAGTCCTATTAGATTTTTCTTAAGGATAGATAATCTGCTCCTTTGCTCGTGGTTGCAGTGTATTAGTTGCAAATCTCACTTGGATTGTAGCTTGGTTAATATCCCTGCCTTCACCGAAACGCTCGCAATTGACCTCTTAACTCTTAAACTCTATCTTGTAATGCTCAACGTTTTCCTGCTCTCTTGTAAGTAACATTCGTCCAAATTTGATAAGTTATATTAAAGCAGACGGTCGAAGTCTACTCGAAATTTTTAACCGACTTCCCAAAAACAAAGAGGTTCTAAGTTCGATGTGTATTTATTTTTTTATTTTATTTTTTATTTTTTTAATTCTTAGCTTATATTTTTTAATATGTCTTGGCGATTTTAATTTATCCATTCAACGGGTATTAAACGCTGATGACGATGACTATCTGCCTTTAAATTTCCTTTCTGCTAATGATTATCAATTTCTTGACGACATCTCCTCCTCTGGTTTACACCAAATGAGTGTGTAAGGAACTGTACAGGAAGGCAGTTAGATCTTATTTTCTCTTCTGATTCAAGTAACACTATAGTCGAGCCGGCATCTTGAGCTTATCCACTATTGACAGTTTACAACCACCCATTCCCATTGTTACGATGGTTCTAATATTGCTGAACCCAACTTGGATCAGTATACTCTTGATTTTAAAAGGGCTAATTTCCACTCAATCGATTTTCCATCTCTGTTTTGTAATAACGATATTTTGTAATTTACGATCTGCTGAATTCTTGAATACCACTCAAGATAGATTTGGATCCATTGGTTGAGCGGCACGACCACCATGCCATCGTTGCCGGGCTCGAGAGCAGGTCTCTCCGTGAGATTTTAAAATTGAATTAAATAATCCACTCCGTCTCTGGGCTATTGTCTAGCTTGCAGCAATGCAAAAACAAGACATTCAAGTTTCCTCACTCCCCTTACACTAATTCCCCCCCGGACAAAGACATGCTAACGCATCAAAGGGTTGTCCCCTAGGCTTTGGCCACATGTATAAAAAAAGCGGACCAGATCGTCCTGCCATTTTCGCCTATCGTATTCTAGAGAACTTCGGAGCCTTAATAATGGGAAAAATAAACTATAGAAAATTTACTTATGCTTAGTAGAGATATGTAATCTTACTGTGATTCCGTCGCATGTTCTAACAGCTTTCTAGCGTGCTTTCGTGGTTATACATGGAATACTTTGCTAGTGTTCGGAATAACTTGCTTAATTACCCTCGTACTTTTTCAAATTTATAATTGTGAAGGAGAAAACGGATAACTATCCGTCTTTAATGTGAAACAACGGATCCTCCAGTAGACGATAATTTTGCATTGTTTTTCTTTAGAGTGCCTTTTCT
This sequence comes from Leptarthrus brevirostris, assembly GCA_964036015.1. Lineage (NCBI taxonomy): Eukaryota > Metazoa > Arthropoda > Insecta > Diptera > Asilidae > Leptarthrus > Leptarthrus brevirostris. Next base: position 138,024,748 of record OZ038372.1, on the reverse strand, counting down.
TTTGGCAAGTTTTTGCCTTCCCCGGAAGAGTTTGGTCATATCCATGACCGGTCAACTGTCTCCATTTCCATGTCCCTTTTATCTTACGATGTTATAATGATTAGTATCTGCGAACTTGAACTAGACTTTTTCTCTGGTCCGGATAGTGTCACTCCAGCGTTCCTGAAATTTCGATCTGATGCCCTACTTACTCCATCTGCAATCATCTTCAACAAATCAATTCAAGCTGGTAAATTTTCTATACTATGGAAGAGCTCCTTTATATTCCTGTTCATGGAAAGGGTCATAAAAATTTTAAAACAAATTACAGGTCTAATTGAAATTACTTGTTGGAATTTGTTACTTTTCGGGAACATTTTATATAAATATAAACAACACTTGTTGGTGCTTTCGATTAATTCTATAAAATAAATGGAAACACACAGACTAATTGTGCAATTTAGAAAACTTTTGATAAACTTTAAAAAAACGTGCAATCATTTGTGGCTTAACACTCAGTGCTTGAAAAATTAAATCTTTCCATCTTACATCACAAAAAATTTATAAATTGTGGAATTTAGCAAGTGTTGTTTATATTTATATAAAATGTTCCCGAAAATTATAGGTCATTTGGAAGCTATTTTTCATGCACAAGTTGTTCGAATTTTTTATACAAGCTGTGAATGTTTGTTGGGCAGCGTACAGGGTTAATCGTTAATCTCATCTAATCAACATGGCTTTCTGCCTGATAGATCCACGAAAACTGCTGAAATTCTAATTTGCTCTCCAAACCGAATGTGTCTCTACATCGGATATCTTTCCGTAACAGCATATCTATAGTCGTTAGGACTTCATCAGGTGTACCACAGGGTAGCCATCTGGGTCCACTGCTGTTTATTCTAGCTATCAACGACTGTTCCGCTGATTAGGTGCCCCAACTCGTAATCTATGCGGACGATGTAAGAATTTTTTCTTGCGTTAGGAACAGATGTGAATCTTTCCGCATTCAGGATGATTTATATACCTTCAAGGACTGCTGTGAATCTTATGACCTGCAGCTATGTCATTCTCTAGGGGCTTCAATAAGCACAAAAAAAATGACAAAAAAATACACGATTTTATATGCACTGCAACTGTAACGTTTCTATAAGTAATTCCGTTCTGGTCAAGGTAGTTTTCTGATTGGCTAGACCAATTCTCGAATATGCATCTCAGCTTGGTCACCTTGCTATGCTGTTCATTCTAAACGCATTGAGACGGTACAGCGGAGATCTGTTTGGTTCGCATTAAGGTAGCTCCTATGCAACGATCCACTTAGGCTTCCTCCTTATGTGGATCGGTTCCGGTTGCTTAATATGCGCTCATTGGAAAAACAACGTAAAGTTGCTGGCTTGGTCTTTCTTCCCCGGTTCTTAAACTCGAATACAAATTCGCGTGCTCTCGCAGGTAGGGTGTCTTATAGGCATACCCCGTATAGCTTTAGGAGATTGCCTCGGTCTGTGTCTCGCTTTCGACTTGGTTCTTACTCAGGATTCGCTGAAGCGATCTTTGTTCTCAGTGTCAGAGTGTTATGTGTATGCATACTCTAGTTTTTGCTTTTAATGTCTTGTATGCTGGTTTGGGAGCCTTAGTCCACTTGAATATATTGGTATATTCTGCTGAATAGGTTAACTGTTTCTTGGCTACTGCTCAGAAGTACCCCTTTCGAATTAGAAGGAAATTTCTACCAAAAAATGACACAATCCCACTGCGACCATCGTTTTATTCAAATAAACATATAACGATTTCTAAAATTAGATTACTTTCTGTGAGCATGTATAAAGAAACCTTTTTATGTTGATAAGCCAACAATAATTCAACAATTAAAAACATTATAACTCGTTATTGGCGAAATTGATTCACATTTGCTTGAAAGAGTGGTAAAAGTTTGGTCCCAAGAATGCACTGTATAAACGTAGACGTGTTGCACTTTTACATGAAGTTATTTTACATTATTACTAGCACAGAATGATCTTCGAAATAAATAAAATGTTAGTTATTAAATCACACTTAGCCTTTTGTCGATTTTAAAGTTACATCTTCTGCGCGAGAAGGTGATAGTAATGTATTTTTGCATGTGCTTAATGACGGGACACCATTCGTAAAACGTAGCTTAATCTTGTTTAAGAGCTAGTGTGTCCAAAAATTATTCTAAATATTTTAGTTTCGTTAGCATAAAAAAGTATCGTTTAATTGATAAGTAGCACTGAAACATGATTTATAAAAGAAAAAAAAAGGATAGGTTCGAGAATTCTACCCTGCGGTACCCCTGAAAAAAACTAAAACATTCGTTGGAGACAGCGTATCATCACTGCACACGATTGGAGAAATAACATGATAACCAGTTCCGAGAACTATTGAAGTTCTTGATAACACCATTGACTACCAATCTACTTGTTTACCATAATTGATGGCTAACAAAGAGTGATTAAAATTTAAGCAGGTTGGTGGCGGTAGATTTTCCTAATTAAGTCACCATGGAAAGCACCATTAAAGTCTTACAGTAAAAACGAAGCACGTCCCTGCAAAAGACCTCAGAAACCTTCGTAGCATTACAAAATACTGTCTTAACACTTGAAAAACAACTCCTTAAATATGTTTATGATTATTCTCCTCAATTATTGTTCTGCGTAGCCACATTTAAACCAATATGAAAAGGAGAAGAAAAGTAATGAATTCATCCTTTTTATTTGAAAATCCAGCACATCTACAGATTGTTCCGTAACAAATGTAAATTGGAAACATAAAAAAATATTTCATCAAATTTTCCCTAGGCACTTTTGTAGCGTGCTAAATGGCACAGGTGCTGAAATTTACTACAGGCAGGTAAGGGTTGAAAGGGATTCAAAGTTCACATAAAAAATTCATTAATACTCGTGGTGGTACAGGTGAAGTTCAACCGAAAATTTGTAACAATTCTCACATTCATCCTTGTTTAGAGGATTCATTAAATTTTATAGCTATTGTAAGTCTTGAGAAGCACATAAATCTTCGAAAGTAACTCGGTCAAGCAAATAAATCGATCCACTTCCTGAAATAAACAAGAAAAAACCGCAAAGTTTCGGAAAAGCTCTTGTGGCGAAACGGAATCAAAAAAAAAGGTTAAGAAAATTGTGCTAAATTAAGTGGAAAATGGTCAGTAGTAATAATTGCCGCTTGATATTATTTCTGGTTGTAACAAATTGGCAAAGCTATATCCTTCCGTTTCCTTTTATTTTCCTGTTTGTATAGCTTCTCGTAGCGTTTCTGGAATAAATTTGTTTGCTTTGATTTTTAGTATGGGAAATTGGACAGTTTCATGTTCAATTTTCCGGTATTCGTTTTGTGGACAATATAATACATAATTTATTGAAAATACGATGACAACTGTGTTTATGTTGTTTTAATTAAGGCTTATCCTAATGGTTGTAAGTCCGGAGATTTACTTTTCCTGGTAGACACTTTATAACCACAGCAACAGCTTGCCGTCGCTGAAGTGTTTGTAAAGGAGACCTCGTGCAATAAATCTTGACGTAGTATATGTCGTCGTGGGAACGACGTCTGATTGTCTGCAACATTTTTTTACTTACTTTCCTGCCTTCAGACTCGGAGGAACTAACACGATAACACCCAATGTGCGTGCAGTAAGTGTGAATGCTGAAGGAAGTCACCCTCCACGTGGGACGGCTGCTAAAAGGTTCTTGAAGTTTCTCTAGGGGATTGGGTAATTGTTGTCGGGCCGAAACAGTGACTCGCTTAATCAAACTACCCAAATCTAATTCGTTTCCATGCCTATTGGATGGTTTGCGGTCAGGGGAAACCAGCTGTATTATAGAGAAGTCTCCTTGCACCTATCCACTTCAAGGAATTTTCTTTGACCTTCCATGACATGGGGCTCACAATGGTCGACCTCTCCAAGTACTATTACCTAAAGACCACGAGTACTACCTTGTCGCAGTCGTTTATAATATGCAAGCTTATAAAAACCTCGTCTCGGAGAAAACCGAGGCTACAACCCCGCCCACCCGGAATGGGAAACTACCCCCCGTGAAAGCTGACCCAGCCCTCGGGATACATGAGAATTCTGCGCGTTTCACCCAGTCTAAGACTCCTCTGACCAACACGGTATTTACTACTACGGAACTCAGTGCATCCCCTTCTCCGAAAAAGAAACGTGCTGCGTCACTAAACCCAGATGCAGCCGCTCGATTCCTCACTTGATCGCAAAACCTGCGCGTCGTAGTGAGATTTTGGTCACCATACCTAAAACCATTATTACCAGTGCTCCGCTCAGGACACTTCAGTCCAAAACAATAATCTCCAAGCATATTGTTAGCGCCTACAGGGAGAGACGGACTGCCCACAGTATGCTGTGCAGGAGGAACTTCCACATAAGGGTAAGTCCTCTCTGCACTGTTCAAGAAAACCTCATCAAGGCTTTGGCCTCAGCAGACCAAAAGTCTACGTTCGAAAACCGAACAGCATTCATCTTCCAAAAGAGCGAAAGTAGCTTGGCCCTTTCTCTCACAGACTAAATATTCTAGCAATGTTATGACAGTTTCAACAGATCGATCACTGTTCGTATCAACGCCGATGGAACCATCACACTGAGTAAGTGGAACATGATTGAAATCGCGTTGCTCAAGATATACATGTTCGCTTAAGGAAACCAGGAGCTGCCCCTGTTGCTGAAACGTTGGCTGGTATCAAGACCATAAAAAGCTCGTTGCATGCTTTGACTAAAGGGCTGCGGAATCCTTTAGCCAGGCGATCTCCCTTCTAGAAGAAGTCTGGCCAGGTGCCACGATCGATGCTGTTCCATAAGACCAGATCCCGAACAGATAAAAGCCTAAATCCTGGATCCCGGCGGAACCTTTTGATTTAGGAGTAATCTTAAATCTTATACAAATTGGTAATCTACCCATCCGCAATTGGAAGGTAACCCATGTAAATGAGGTTAAGGGCAGCTCAAGCCAGGCCGTTGTGATCCTGAATGAGAAGTCCCTCTCCCCACTTCTCTATTAGTCTTAAGGTTTATCAAACGGATCTGAAGGCGAATACAGGTGGATGTCTTCTCGATGGCGAAGGTGGACCAAGGTGCTGCGACATTTCCCGCTGTTACCCCGTAATCATTCCACGAATGGGATGTTGATGCGCAGTCCACTTCCGAGATGATGGATCACGGATGAAAGACGGAAGTTGGACTTCTGCGTTCGTTTATCGAAGAGAACGTCCGCGACGATGAGGAAGTCGCCAAGGTCATCGAGGTGTCCTCTCCCAAAAATAACAATGCTGAGATTGGTGCAAATTAACCTCCAGCAGTCGAAGTCACTTCAACTGCTCTACGCCTTTGCCTTATCCAAGAACCTTGCGTCGTTAAAGACAGGATAGAACCTCTTTCTATTACACAGTAACTTTTCTTTTACACAGTAACAAGCCTTAAGTCGACTGTGAAGCAAGTGATAATGTGTCAGCCTACTAATTCGGAGACCGCAGGTTCAAATCCCACCGACGGCGATCCATGGTTATTTTCGACTGAAAGCAGATTGCGATAAAAAGGTCTTGGTGTTAACAGAGAAAATGTCAGTGGTTCGGAATCCACTTTATATTATAGGTCCACTTGCAATCGTTGTCGGTTGCGGTAGCTAGACAGAGAGAAAGAGAAAACAAGGCCTCTTCATTTAGTTTCGCTTAACACTAAAACATTAATTTTATTCTGGGCTATTTCCCGCTCCACATCCATGATTTTAGCATGCCGACACTTGTCCCACAGAGTTCTCACGTTCTCTCTTTAGTTTCTCTCTTTTTAGTTCCAGTAACCCCTTGTGGGGCAACGATTTGAAACAATGACTGCAAGTGGACCTACAATTTAAAGCGGATTCGTAACCATTTACATTTTCTCTGCAACCCTTATGGCTTTTTTTAATCGTAATCTGTTGTCACCAGAAAACAATCATGGGTCGCTGTCGGCGGGATTCCAACCTGGGACCTGCATATTGATAGGCCGACACGTTATCATTTACTCCACTCTCTTTGGTTCCTTTAACCTCTTGTGGGGTATAGGGCGTCTTTTACACCGACTCTCATCCTGGTCCGGTTCTGCGCCAATGCCTTCAACTGCACCACGATTTGTTGACCTGCCTCTCGACGGACCTTGTCCATGTGTTGCGCGGTCGTCCAATTCGGTGTCTTCCTTGCATTCCGTAAGGATTCCAATTTAGAGCCTGCTTTGCTATATTGTTTGGATCTTTGCTTAGTGTGTGGCCTTTTCATTGCCACTTTTGCCTGCGAATACTGGTAACCACTCCGTCTTGGCCTGAAGTCTGTGTAGGTCTTCGTTGGTAACGTCCTCCGGGGCCAATGGATGTTAAGGATGCGCCGAAGACACCGATTTTTTAAAGGCTATAGTTTAGATGTTATTTGACAGGTCACTTTCCATGTTGAACAGCCGTATAACAGAACAGATATTACCTTCGTTTCGAAGATCAGGAGTTTTGTGCGTCTGGAGATGTTGTTATTGCGCCAGATCTCAACAAGAGTATTAAATGCAACTCGAACCTGTACATCATCTTCAGCTCAGTCTGCTGTAACTATGCTTCTGAGATAGCCAAATTTATTCACTTACTCTGTTTGTTGCTCTTCAAGGTGAATTTAACTTTGTCTCTTGGAGTCCAAGCTCACAAGTTTCGTTTTACCATCATTGATCTTAAACGCTCTTCTGCTGCCGTTTTTGCCCGCGGCTTTGGACATTTCGGCTACCTGACTCCGTTTGTCGGACAGGAAACATACATCGTCGGCATAGTTCAGGTGTGTAAGGTGGTTAAAGAGCTTCCTCCATCTACGTAGTTAATGCCTATTAGGAAAACCATCGTTGCCTAACTCCGTTCAGCACTTGGAAGGGCTCCTTTATGATGGTGGTAATTTTTTCTGGGATGCCTCTCCTACTTAAAGCAGCCTATATTTATATTCGCGATCAACGCTTTAAGACGCCTTCTCAAATCGACGAACATCAGATGTAAAGGGCAATTCAATTCGGCGGATTGCTCGATGATAATTCGGAGAATGTTGATGTGATCGCTGCAGGAGAAACCCTCACGAAAGCCTGCCTTTTCATCGCTAAGATTGAATTTGATTGTTCACTTACTCCACCAATGATGCTATATAATTTCTATAGCAAACGTAAAAAACATTATACTACACCACAAAGTGGCAACAAAATCATTAAAAGTTGTCAGTTTTCTAATATGGTCGTTCGCTTGCATCGTTCTTCTTTTCACGTACGGAATTTTTAAACTACCCATTCTATGGCAAAAAACTAGTCTGTAAATGTTGAAAACATTTCGATTAATTTAACTTTTCAGTTTTCAGTTAAGAAATGAGTTTTATGAAATGCTAACACCCGATTGCTGCCGTATTTCGTGATATTTTGCACAAGACTCTTTACTAAACTATACTTCATCTATCTTTTCTTAATTTCCAAAGATAAAGTTTTTCAAACTTCTTCCAGGAAACCTTCGTCGTACTTTTTTTCTCAAGTCTTTCTCTTTCAAGATAATTGTTTTTCTACAAGAAAAACTTTTTATTGTTTTTAATTACTTCTGAACCAAAGCATAAGAACTTCCTTTCATTTAAAAGCTGCAAGTGTTTTTAGATTTTTCTTGCTTGAAGATTCTTTAATTAGATTTAGTTTAGACAATTTGAAGACAGACATGGTGTTCCATCATCAAATCTTAGTGGTAAGCAAAAAAACAAAGGATTAAGTATATTCATAACACATAGTATGTGTCACCATATTGATTGCCAATAATCCATTAAGGATAAATTCCCAGACATGGTTTTTCGATGATAATCTTTTTCCGCGCCTATGAACGGCATCGATATAAGTCAACAGAACTTTAATGAATTCGGATTACTTCTCGTTGCTTTAATTGATTGATCTTAAGCAGCGCCGCCAACACAAATCTCCGAAATCAAAATGTGGAAACAATCTGGACTGAAATCTCTTTGATGTCAATCCATGAATCTTTTAATAGAGGGACGTTCGGGTTCGAAATCACTTCTGGAGGATGATTTTTTATTTATTCATTTTCTTCAGGAGAAATCGGAGGTTTAAGTTTGTGTGATAAACAGCCATCAACTGGAGTAATTTGACCCCTGAAGCTGTTGCTTTTACCCTTGACCTTCACACAGACTTCGGGACTTAGGACAGGATTGCGTGCTTTTGTAAATTATGAAAAGTAAAGTTCTGTCATCGTCCCAGGTCTACTTTTCAGAGAGAAAAAGTTGTCTCTGTTTGAAGGAATTTATATTGGTTTTCTAAGGAAAAGACTTTCCTTCTCCTTTTTTTTTAATTAGATGGCAAAAGTTAAGAAACTCATTTGATGTAATCTTGATGAGTTTGAAGTTTGTACAATCTCACTTCGAATATACCTGGGCTACCTTTAATTAATTAATATTTCAAAGTAGATTTTAGAAACTTCCCTTGACAAATAAGTAATCCCCTGAAATACTTTTGTGTTCATTATTTTCTTCTACGACTGAAATAAAAATGTGGACATGGTACATGCAAGAATCAGAACACAAAAGTGCAAAAGTTTGTGTAGTTTCATTAGTGGAGAAAGGATTAATTCTAATTCCGAAAATCACCTCGTGCAGACAGGCTTGTCACAGTAACTTCCCTTTATTTTTCCTAACAAGAAGACATTCTGCGATTTGGCATCTCAAGCTATTACAGTAGTTTCTAATAATTAGAGAGACATTGATATAATTAGTTCTTAAATAATATTCTCGTAAATTTGTTTAATTCCACTAGTCCACATCAATTAGGTAATTAAGCCTTGTATAATACACATCATTAATACAAAACTTGTGCTTTCATGAATATTCGAAAAGGACTCCGCAAACAACACCATAAACATCGGATAATGGTTTAATCTACGCTATCCTAATTACTTAGTGGAATAACAACATAATTGAAAATCAATATATCTTACAAAACCTTTACTTTATCGCTAACTGAATCAAAAGTATCATACAATCTACAGGATATTGTAGTTGTATTTTTATAAGCAAAAATAAATGGGTTTTTACTAAGTACGTCTAAGTACGTAATGGGAATGAAAAAGGTGTCAAGATATAAACTTACAGGAAATAAGTTGTTTGTACAAGTTAGGGATAGTCTATATTTCTGGGAGGAAAGAAACAGGAGAAGCAAGTTGAAGGCAGAATTTTGACTTTCCAAGACTATGGACACAAAAATTCCAACGCTCCGTTAGAGCCATTATTAAGTATCCGACAATGGACCTCCCTGGCCTAAGTGTGCCTTCTTAGGCAGCCACTTTAACCTAACCTAAGTATCCGGCTGATCGGCTAGCGCGGGAACCGTACTGGCAATCGTAGATAAGATGGTTACTTTCTAGATATTTTATCAATTGAGAATTGATAAATGAATTAAAAATGTTTAGATAAGACCGAAGTAAGTATAATTTGTCTGCATGCTGAACATGAGCAAGGTTTTATGCACCCGAAAACACTACTGTTGAGTATGACAGGTGAAAAGTTTGCGGAACTGTTTAGCCAAAGCAGCATCGGTGCGTGCCTGAGCGGGCTGGGAAGGTGTTATTTTTATTCGAGGTATATCTTATTTTCTTTTAAGAGCATTCGCAATGGGCCAACATGTCCTCCAAGTGAACTTAGTGCTTCTGCACCAAACGGCTCAACTAACCAATCGAACTAACCAATCGAATTGTTTATAAATGCGAATTTTATCTACGCGAGCGTATGTATACTTTTGTCGCATACTGTATGGCCACTTCTTTTTTCAGGATAACCTATCGGTACGCACAGCATTAATTGCAGAAGCTCTTTAATGGTAAGCGAAAAAGACATTACTTGCTACTTGCACAGGTTAGGAAGTGCATACGTTGGGCCACTAAATGACATAAAAAAGCGAAAATTTACAATTTGGGACTTCGCACGTTCTTTCCGTGGACCCTATCGTGCTATCGGTTTGAAATTTGGTACAAATATAGAAATCATTTGTCCGCGTCTGTTCCCGGTGAGAGAAGTGTTGAAATTTCTTATTTAATTAAAGGGGGAGGGGGGGGGGTATATTTTAATTTAAGTCGCAGAAGTTTGTGACTCATCCCCTACCCCTCATTGCCGAACTTTGCAAGCCAAAAAATCTGAAATAATTCACAATAAAACATCAGGAAAAATAAAACGAAGTTCCAACCGTTTAATTTCCGAAATATATAAATTAAAATGTAAATTTTTTTTAATATTATGTATGGCAATTTGCCGGTAATTTTTAAATTATATATAATTGATATACAAATAAATAAATAAATGTGCTACAAGCAGTTGTGAAAAAATCCTTATCAGAGGGAATAATGACGTCGATTTACACAGTTTTAATTGCAAAATATAAACCTTGCTCTTTGCGTGAAACCATTGGGCAACTACCATTTAATCCGCTTTAAATTCCTTATAATTTTTTTGTGTAAAGATAATTGCTATTTTAGAGCCAACGTTAAAAGATACTGCAGATGCTCTTTAAAAATAATGAGGGAAGGTTTTCCTATCTAATTGCGATATATTTTGTCAAACTAAAAAGTAAAAAAACTTTAAATCAAATTTAAAGCCTTCAGTATTTAAAGCTAAGGATTTCTATCTATGGAACTGGTCGTAGATTTTTTTAATAAAGAGTAAAAGTTTTTCAATTAGTGCGCCATCCTGCATTTGCTGGTATCTTTTGTGATATTAAAGATGCAATAGGTATTATACAGTATACGGTCTATTAGGAAAAGTAAAACTTTTAGGTACACCGGTCTTTTTCATTTGCTTGGAATTAATATGTTTTTCGGGTTTCCCTACAGAGAACCATTTGATCTCACAATATTAAATCCTTGGTAGGAAAAAATAAAACGCTCGGGAATTGTTGTCGGTTAAGAAAATAACTAAAATAATATACCGAGTACAAATTGGTTCGGTCCATTTTTTGTGTTCAAAAATATATTTATTTCAAAACAAAATGAATAAATTACAGCATCTTCCATCGTCGGCCACTACTTTCTACCATTTCTCAGGAAATTTTCGAATTCCATCTCGAAAAAATGACTGGTCTTTTGAGGCAATCCATGATTGGAACCAATTTCTGAACCGGTGGTCTGCCAAATCGTGCTATATCCTTCGAAACAACCAGGACTCAGAAGGAACAATGTCCGAAGAATATGGTAGGTGCGGGAAAACATCCCATTTGAGCGTTTCCAAATATTTTTTACGACTTTTGCGACATTAGGCCCGTGAGTCAAATTGTATAAAAAGGGTTAATTTTCACCCGCTTGATGAAAAATAATGTAATATAAAAAACGCGTGTTCAATTTTTTTTTTACTATTTGCTTTCAATTCGAATGAGTGGCCACTTTTAAACAAAAATAAATTATTTTAACACCTCTTGGGGGTAAAACTTTAAATACTCCTTAATTCATGTGCAATAAAAAATTAAATTTAAAGTTTTGTTTTTTTGTAAATATACGTTTTTTATGTCGATGATTCTGAAAATCGAGGTCCCAAACACCTAAACTAAAGGAACACCACTGAAAGTCATCTAAGGGAAGAAAGTGTACAAAATAGGGGTCGATTCTAAAAGAGTGCATCATTTCCATTTTAAAAATAAATATATGGAGGTTTTGGAGGGTGCTGATTTGGTCATATTTGTTCAGACAAAGTCGTAAAATTTAATCAATGGCTAGAAAATGAAATAAAATAGGGGTTAAAATGGGCTAAAATACAAATAGTAGGAGAGGGCGGCATAGTGGGGTATCTAAGATGTAATGGATAATTTTTCAGCTAATATTGGCGTTATGTTGACTTGCAAGGTTTTTCTTTGGCTGTACAGCATGTCTATCATTATTTGACACGACATTTTCTATTTTAGTAATAACAGTTTAGCTTATGGGATGAAATACATTCAGAGTGAAGTTTACCCCCCCCCCCCCCCCACTTTGCTCCATACATCGGGGTAAAGTGGGGTACCAGGTGGGGCAACTTCTTTAGAAACAGAGTCCTAGCCCTATATTTTGTCACATACCGTTCGAGGGTAGTTTGTAGAACAGCATGTGACTGTGCACTTTTTTTGTAACCCATTTCTTCTGACACCACAATATGTACTGCTTTCTCCATAGCCTCCATAGACCAAGAGTGCTGATTCGTTTATGTAATATTATTACTTTTGCTGCGAGCGCTGAAACCGGCGTCGCCACTGCGTGTAACGTTAGCGAAGATCATACGACGACTAAACACCAAACACAGTAGGTTGTTTGAATCGTCACACGGCAGTTTCTTTACATCGATTTGTTACTACCCCGCTATGCCTCTCTACCTCACTATGCCCCCTCCCACTATTTCAGTACTTCCACAGAAAAAACAAAAAAATTAACTGTTAAGATAACTGGGTATAAGGTCTCTTGCAAAGTTATATTACGATATTGTTATTTCTAAAATGTAGTAAGACTTAGAAAAAGAGCGGCGAATATCTACGACCTTAGAAATCACGTTTTTCGATTTTCGCGTATTTTGCTCAATTTTTAATGGTTTTTTCTGAATGACAACAGATTATGTTACGTAAAAATATTGCGCGCAAAACTTTTGTTATTCTTCCGTATTTTTCGTGATTTTTGTTATTTTTAACCGACCTGTGGAACCTAACGCGTGGACCGATTTAAAATATATTTCTAAAAGGAGAATAATTCGGTGGGGGTGGGGTGTGGGAGGGGGAAGGGTAGTAACTTCGTAACACGTTGACCGATTTCGATAATTCCTTTTCTGTTCGGTAGAGTATATTCCGTGATTGATCCCATGAGAAAAAAAATTTTAGAGGTATTGAGGTGGGGTAGGGGGTTAAACCTTACTTTTTAACGCGTGGACCGATTTGGATTTTTCTATCTTCGTAGTATAGAGTAGAAGACATTAAAAAGTGAAAAATAAAATAGTTTTTAAAAAAAGTTGAACCGACTTCACAAAAAGCGCTAAAAACGGTTCAACTTTCTTTTCTAAAAACTATTTTATTTTACATTTGTATGACAGTTTGTGCCACAAAAGTAGTGCAAGATAAGATCTCGTATTTACAGTTAACTAAGACCGCATAGATGTATTAATATTTACTTTTCTTTACTAATTTTTGTTTAGAAAATATACTTAATATCTTAAAAAATTATAAAGTTTAATTTGGAAATGCAGGCAAGATTAGCATATTTTCAGCTTTCTTATGCAAGTTTTGTTAGCGCCCTCCAAAACGTCCAGATATTTATTTTAAGAATAAAAGTGATGTACTTTTTTAGAATCGAATTTTCGCCCACTTTAAACCCTTTCTTTTTAATATTTTCTACCCTAAGATTACATTTCGGGGGTTGCATCTTATTTTAGGTGTTCGTGACCCCGATCTGTAATCCAAAAAATGTATAATTGCAAAAAACAAATCTTTAAATTAAATGTTTTTTATTGCACATGAATTTAGGAATATTTAAGGGTAGTTAAGGGTAGTTGAAGATAGTTTTACCCCCAAGAAGGGGTTAAAATAATTATTTTTGTTTAAAAGTGGCCACTTATTCGAATTGAAAGCAAATAGTAAAAAATATATTGGACACGCGTTTTTTATTTTACATCATTTTTGGGGCAGTGACAGTATTTTTTACCCGCTTTGATTAACCCCTTTTTGTACAATTTGACTCAATTTGTTGTAAATTAATTACAGTTGGAAGCTAATGTTAAGGAAGGGCAATTAAGAAGATTATTTCAAATTAATATCAAGAAGTAGTGATGGAAATCGATTGGAGAAAGATCGATCTTTCACCTTTCTACTATCTTAAGAATCGATTAATCGGGTTGGAAAAATCGATTCCAGTAGATCTTTCGATCTTGGTTTTTTTTTAATTTTAAATTTCTAAAGTACAATGAGTAGATATCCACATTAAAATATTAAAATTAATAAAATACCGCTGGATCCTGTTTTTAAAAGGGGGCAAACATACATTAAGGCGTTATACGCAGTTGCAAGGCCAAAAAAAAGTCGTTTATTTACGATTTTTTTCTGAAAAGGGATTTTATTTGACAATTGCGAGTAGTATTAATACATGTAGTGGTAACTTTTAACTTTATATCGACATTTTTAATTTTTTTAAATATTGAGTTACACTGCTCCTGTAGACGATCTCCTGTAGGTCCTCCAAAAAAATTTGTCTGGCGGTGAGCACGATATTTCCGATTTCGTTTATCCAAAATAAAAAAACTAAAGAGATTCTACTAGTGGACAGATAAATATAGGTATTAGTCGAAGGAATAGTGGAAATTTTGACTTTTGAGATAATGGTGGCTCCAAAAATAAAAAATTCCGATTTTCGATCAAAATTTTTTCGTTGAATTATTTAAAAAAATAAAAATAAATATCGGAAATCTTATTCCTTCGATCAATTCCTGAAGAATATATTTGAGAAGGTTGTGTTAAAATTTCAGACCGACCGGTTGAGCCGTTTTTGAGAAATCGTGCTCACCGACTTTGGAAACACCGTTTTGAGAAAAAACACGTTGAAAGCTTCGCTTGTTTTGCTATTGTTGACGAAATTCACTTGTTTGGAATACGCCGCCTACCTTCTAACGCTCCGAAACGTCCTTACAAATATGCATGTGTCTCCAAGAATATTTGCCGGATCAATTTGAAATTTTCAGAGAATATATACGTACATTCCGAAAATAAAACTTATAAAAAGACCAAAATCTTGCTAAAAAGCTAAAAGCTTATGGAGTTCAAACTGATGCTGCAAACTCACGTTCCCCCGTAGAATTCTACGCTAGAGCCATGCGGGTCATAGTATTTCTTATCCAACTTTTCCACAGGCTTGCCAATACTCACAACTCTGATATGATCAAGGTAAGCATAACACTCAGTTCATTTCCTTGCAGTGAACTTGTTTGTTTTCCTTGATCACGTTGTCCGAGAGTTTCCAAGTCTAGGCGACAAGGGAATCTTTCCTGTCCAAATTTTCACCGAGGATAGAACGCAGGGAGTAATTGAGGGTGTGAGTAGAAGTATGGTTGCTTATGACTAATCACCTTCGAGAAGAATCGATGTTTAAATTGACTTTACCCCCCTTCTTAGGAATGCCTGTGCCCATGCTCCTTCCTCGAACTTGAACGTTTTTAATAACCACTTCGGTGCTCTGTAAAATATATCGATCTGAAGTGCTCCTTTTTATAGTTTCAGGAGGAGGTACAACCTGCCCCTCCAATTTTAAAAAATTCTGTAGGAGTAGTGTAGTTGCATAACAAGAAATTTTGTACACTAACGACGTAGCAGTCGTCAGGAATAGCAAATGCTCAAACAAGCAGGGTCCAATGGAAGAGAATCTATTGCCTCGAAAAATCGTGTAGGTACTGTTTTCATGTACATTTTCATTGCTGAATAATTTCAACTCTGACATGTCAGATCAAAACAATGCTTAACCGGTACACAAATAAGTATCACTTTAAGCGCGTATTTCGTGTGACTGTTTGGTGAACTCGGCCCAAAGGCCCAAAGGAGAACTTACAGTCACTATAACTTTTACCAGTTACATTCACCCTATAGTCCTACAGTCACCAATCTATCTAGGCTTATGTTTACCTATATTCACCGGTGGGTGCAAATAGCCACAGCTTTATTTATATTTCTACGCGACCGACTTTAAAGAAGATAATGTTCACGTGGAGAATCTCTTCCCCGAACTATGTTAGAATGTACTCTAAAACAGCACGGGTTTCACTGGAAATTGTCTGTATTGGTGTGCACTTCACGTGATATACGAAATACATATGTGCACTTTACGTCATTTACGAAATACATATGTTTTAGTTCAAAGTGTTTATAAAGCGGTGTAAAATAGGTCGGTACCATAAACCTTTTATAAAGTGTAAAATTCCTTTGACTCTTTGAAATAAAAAGTTTTTAAAAATTGGGAATCGCAGTCAAAAAGATCGATTCACGACGTATCGATTACGCAAAGAATCGATTCAAAAATCAGCACATCGAATAGTCAAAGATCGATCTTTCGGGATCGAATCGAAGATCGTCCATCCTTATTAAGAATACTGCAAAATAATACTTCACACGGGGTGTTTTTTTTTAAGTTTCGGGGGTTGTCTCATATTTAAGGGGTTCGGGACCTCGATTTTCAGAATCAGCGACCCAAAAAAAATTTTTAATATAAGAAATCTTATAGTGGCGCCTTGAAACACCATATTAAGATATTTAAAAAATGTATTCTTAAAATAAAAATTTCGTGTTTAACTTAAAATAATCAAAAAGAAATGATCGGGACCATTGTGCATCGTCGTCATAAACTGCAAGAAGCAAGCAATTTAAGCAAAAAATGAAAACCTCCCTCAAATGTTCATTGGTTAACACAAAATTCGACATTCCCAAAACTGTAAAAAACAAGGCTTTTGTATACAACTCAAAGCGATATAAACTGAATATTATTGGAAGATGTCTAACCTCTCTGAAATCGCCAAAATCCGCAATCACATTCATAACAGCCATAGCCATCTTTTGACAACAGACCGAACTAATTTGTACACCCAATAATGTTAAGGCTACTCCTTACCTGAATACTTTCTTTATAGTAAGATTGAATAAAATAAATTTTTATGTAGTTTTAAACTGAAATACTTCTGTATTATTCCGAATTGTTCTCTTAAAAAACATGTGTAAAATAATATCCAACATTTTACATTCAAGCAAAGTATAGTTTAAAATGGAAACCAAATGTTTTCAAAAAGAAATATGTAAAATATGCTATACTTAAAAAATTCTACTCTTATAAATGAAATTTAAAAATGAATCTATGAGAGTCCAGTCGAGCAAAAAATCAAGACTTAATTCCAAAACCGCAATAACATACATTTTTGAAAAATCAGAACAAATATTGTAACAACAAATCATTTAAATGAACTCTTGTGTAAATTTACATATACAAATCGGAGAATTAAATGAAAATTTTGGTTGAGTGCCAAATGTCAAGTCTCGTTAGGGTACTACCACCCGATTTAAACAGTCCAATTATTTGGGGAAATGAAAACAAGGCTAAAGTTAACATTTCCCTGGATGAATGCCAGCAATTATCACAATTAGGGGATGTAGTATATTTGCACTATCCTCACTTACTATACATACACATTCCTTTTGAAATTTCGAATTTTATTTGTTCATTCCCTTTGTAAGCTAGTGGTGAAATCCAAATTCATTGCGGCTCGACGAAATAATGATACATGGCAAATGCCTCTGAATTTAGAATTGAACACGCTTCTGGCCAAGTGCAGTAAACGGTACGAAACCAACGGACGCAATGTCGCAATATATCATAAATTCATGATCCTCGTGGTGCGGACGGATGGTAATGCTCTAAAATACCTGTGAGCGTTATCTGGGACTGTTCCTGTCAGTTTAATTAAAATTTATTGAGATACGCAGCACAATGAATTTCAGTAGTGGTCCTTTTGCTCGAACTATGTGGAATGACGTACTGCTTTGTCCAGAACATTTGTCAAATCCCGGAAAATATCATCACCTGGTCTCTACCTACATTCTATGTGGTCCCTTTCAAAGCTTCATCATGACTGGATTTCTTGTTATTTCTCGTGGCTTAATTAATAATAATTTCACAAAGAATACTTTGAAAGGCATCATTTTGAGCTGTAAGGTGATTATTCATATTCGTTTATTACAGGTAAATATACACAAGATTCAAAATCGTTTTGTACAATTAAAAAGTGGCGCTAGATAAGTTAAAAACAAAAAACAAAATGCTAAATATTAATTGAAAAAAAAGAAGAGATAATGCAATTGCAGTGCCAGTTCCATAAATGAATTATTTGGACAGGATAAGAACTATTCAAAACTAATCTCCTAAACCTCGGTACTAGTAAATTTCTGTTTCGCTGAGATGTTGTAAATTGGAAGTATTCACGGTGGTGTGGTGGTTTGTTCCATTTAAGCAGCTGCAATAGAAACAGCAACGCTGGTCGTTTGAAGTAAATATCCAGACTGAACCGATATGGCCAAACCTTCGTAGTCCGAAAATAAACCTAATACAGTTGTTTTAAGCGACCTCTAATTGTCGCGCACACTGACTCTCTAAGTGAGGAAAAACCAAGCTCCCGAAGGTGAAATGGGCCAGACGAGTACTTCTCGGGATAATATAGGCTGACAACTAAAATCTGCGTAATTCAGTATATGTCTTGCCAATCCTCGTAATTACGTTTTCAGCAGTTTATTCCTTGCCCCAAAATAATACCAAGATTAGTCACTTTACTTAGGACTGACAATAGCAAACCATTTCAGACTATCTGGGGAGCATTACTTAAAACAAGAGGATTAGTATAAAACATAGAGTGAGACTTTCCAGGGTTCAAAAGTAATCTGTTTGCAATTGACCACTCACATATACTACCAATATCGACATTTGTACGTTCGATGCAGTACTTAAGTAGCCCAATAGGCCTACCTAAATAGACCTGAACATCGTTAGCGTAAAGATGAATTTTCACATCACGCACCATACTTAGCAAATCATTGACGAAGATACTGAATAAAAGAGGTCTTAGTATTGATCCCTGTGGTATGCCATGTGAAAGAACTAAAGGACCAGAATTTACGCCATCGATCTGCACTCTTTCGGAACGATCTGATAAGAAACATGCTATCATAGAGGCAGCACACGAGCTAAAGTTGAAGTACGACTGTAATTTGTGAATAAGTAAGCTGTGGTCAACGCAATCGAAAGCTTTAGAAAAATCGAGTAATGTTAAAGATGTGCAGTGATCATTGTTCAAGGCTTTTCTTATGACAGTGGATACCCTCAGAATAGCCGTCTCACAACTATGGAAAGATCTAAAACCAGATTGCCGACAAGATAGGAGTACGTTCCCCTCGAAATAAGCCAGTATTTGCTTGGACATAATCTTTTCCAGTACCTACTTTCGAGAAAAAGCACAAAATGCTTATTGGACGAGAGTCAGATATCGATACTGCAGATGACTTATTAGCAATGGGCAACACAGTGGCAGCCTTCCAACTTACAGGAAACGAAGAGGACATTGAACATGTGTTCCCAATGTGGAGGATGTAATCACCAATGAAAGGAAGTAGTACCTTAATAAAACGGGGCGAAAAGTTGTCAGGTCCAATTCTGTGGATTTAATTAAGCCCATAACAGATAGTAATTCATCTAGATTTACATTTTATAAATAAAACGGATCAGCAAGGTCATTCACTGAGGCATCGGGCCAGTTCGCAGGAAAAATACTTGTTGTATCCATGGGATTCACATTGACTGTAGTAAAGGCAGTGTTAAGTTCATTTGAATCAAAATGGCATCGAATCTTTTCCTTGCCATAAATACCAACGTTATTAAGGTTACGCCATAGAGCTCGTGAGCCGAGGTCGGTCTTAAATTTTACACTAAAACAGTGTTGTTTAACCCATTTGATTGCTGCGGTAGCTTTATTAGGGGCGATTTTGTAAAGCAGACGCGCCTCTTCTGATTTAAGGCGCTTGTAACGTTGGAAATAGTATTCCCGTTTGGCTATTAGAGCCTGAACCTCAGTTGAAATCCATGGACAATTTCGCGTCCGAATGAATTTAATTTTAATTGGGACACATGTATATTTGGAGACGGAGTTGGATCAATTCGTTGAGCCGCACAACCACCATGCCATGGGTCCCGGGTTCGAGACCAGGTCTCCCCGTGAGCTTTTATTAAGAAATTAAAATAATCCACTCCGTATCTGGGCTGTTGTCTAGGTGGAGGGGAAACCGTTTGAAAGCAAATACGTTAAGATCAAAAAGTACTAAAACATTTTTTGTTGTTATTATAAGGAAACCTATCTAAAGAATCCTCCATCTCCATGGAGTAAATCAAAAAAATATTTCAATACACTGTACAAAAATAAAAATAAAATAATATTTTTTCCAAAAATTGTATCAGTTCTGTTTTTGGATCATCAAGCTACGTCCATATACCATATTTCATCGTAATAGGTATGAATATAAATTAGAGGATGGGAGGGCTGTGACATTCAGGCAGAAAGACGGATGTATAGACCAAAACTATAACAGTTCCCCGTTGTTATGAAACTGTAGAAACGATAAGACAACCTTGCGAGATTTTTTGTTGTTGTAGAATTAACCCATCTAACACAGAAGGCGCACTTCTTGGTAGGAGACAAGAATCAATTGACCATTTATTTCATCCAAACGGTGGAATGAGGCTCCCACGCCAACATGCATATGAAAAATAAACCAAGCAAATGTAAGGAATAAGAAGAAAACAACACACAACATGCATAACAGATAGTCACGGTAGTACAGAGAAGAGATAGTACGTAAGTGCCTCCTTGCTAAGAGCTAAATCGAAATTAGGACATGCATTAACAGCCCCACATAAACGATTAATTGGTTACTGCATGCCATAATTTGATCTGGATGGGTCAATATGCAATGAAGGTAGTCTTCAGAGATTATGTTGAGACTGCCTGAAGGAAACTTTGCTAACAGGAGTACCCTAGTCCATGTTAGAGTTAAAGAGCTGGTGAATAAAGAGCAAGTCTAATAAAAGACTTTGCGTCTTTTCTCAAGTGAAGGCAAACCGAGCAAACGAAGTTGGTCGGTGTAGAGTAGGAGTCTAAGCGGATCGTCCCAGGGGAGCCCTCTTAGCGAAAATCTGTGGAAATTACCTTGCATCGATTCGATCCGCTTGGCATGAATAGCGTAGTAGGACGACCAGACCTGAGATGCATATTCCAGAATAGATGTAACGAAGGAGCAGTACAAATGAATCCAGGTTGGTAAATCCAAGAACTCTCTAGACTCTCTTACAAAGCCTAAGATGAAACTGCCTCTAGAAACAATATAATTAATATGCGGAGTAAAGTAAAGTTGTCTATCAAGTTTTACCACAAGGGCAGTTAGGTACAGCACAGGACGGAGTCCATTCCCCGTGAAGCTGTAGTTAAAAACTTGTGGATTAAGTCTCCTAGAGAAGGACATAGCTTCGCATTTCTCAAAATTGAGATGTAAGCTATTGTGCTCGAAAAACTACAGGAACGTGTCTAAGCCCTTTTGAATAAAAGCGGCGTCACCACCGCCCTTAACAAGATATTCATGTCGTCAGCGTAGTTAATGTCATCAATGGAAAAAACGAATAATAGAGGGCCGAATGGACTACCTTGTGGCACATCAGATGAAGCTCTAAAAATTGTTGAGGTAGAGCCACGGAGCGGATAGATTGGATGATATCCAGTTGAGCAGAACAGGGGGAAACCCAACATCTTGAGTTTAAATACAATCACGTAGGGAGGAAGTTTATCAAAGGCTTTACTGCAATCTGTGTATATATAGTCTGTCTGCATGCCTCGTTGGAAACCTGAAATACCGTGGGAGGTGAAGTATAGCAAGTTAGTAGTCGTTGATCTACCAGGCAAAAACTCATGCTGATTGGGGGAGATTAAGCCTTGACAGCGCTCAATAAGCTGCGAATATACTATCGATTCAAATAACTTGGGTATGCAGGATAACTTCGCGAGTGGTCTATAATTAGTTATAATATTCTTATGGCCCCCTTTTATGAACAGGGACTATAAAGGAGCCCTTCCACAATGCGGGAAACTTTCCAGCTTGAAGGGACTTATTGAAGAGAATCGCTTATGGAGGGAGAAAGTCATCAGAGTAGGATTTAACGAATGCAAGAGGGATACCGTCAAGGCCGGCAGCCGGAGGAAAAGTCCGATTTAAGTTTTTGATTTTTTTCAAAATAAATAAAAAATCGGACGATCCAAAATTTGATCAAAATCTTTTGCACAAGGCCCAAAGTTATCTGAAGAAAAGGCGCTCTCAAAAATTGATGCCAAACTATTTGCTGTGACGTACTCGACATTGCTGGAAGACCTCTCATAACAAATTGTAGATGGATAGTTGTTTGATTTCTTTTTCAAGTTGGCGAATTCAAGGAAATTACAACAACAAAACTGCTACTCAAACACGATCTCAAAGACCATTAACAGTGGTTTTCACGAAATTGTGGACAAAAGAGGCTCAACATTTATATTGAAAATTAAAATATTTGGGAAAACTACTGCTGATTCCCTGCAGACGAATTTGTGTAAGAAAACCCAAGTCACGTTTAGTGTCCTTGTGGGTGGTTCATTGTAAGGAGCTAGGGTAAATGAGATGCTTAATTATTGATTTGAAATACTTAACGTAAAACAGTTCGAGAATTTTTAACAAGATTCGATTTTTGGACAATGATTCTACTTTCTTCGCTTGTGTTCCCAGTTATAATAAAGAACATTGTAAAGGTCAAGTTGCATAGTATGCAAATTTGCGAACTTCACCAGATGATGTCAGCGTGCGTCATCTTCACCAGAACCACATGGTACAAAATTAAACAAGAGAAATTATGTAGGTCAGCAGCATTAAGGAAATTAAAGATTTATAATGAAAGAGGAATTTTGGCGAGGCCCATTTTGCATATGGTCCTTAATCAATTGAGAGAAAAAATTAATTCTTTCATTGCATAAATTTTCAGTAGGTACCGGTATAGAGGCTTTAGTATACTACGAAAATCGCTTTTTCCACAACAAAATTTATTTACGTTTTCGGAAGTATAAATGGTTAAATTTCGCATACCTACAAACTTAATCATACAAGCTCAACCGAAATTTTAGGTGATGGCAATATTTTCTTTTAATACATATCTAACGCGAAGGATTTCGTAGGGTAGTCTAGACTGACCTTTGAAATGATGCAAAAATTGCGATTGAAAGTGCATTACTTATTATTTAATTTACAAATCTAAACCACCGACACCACTGTGCAACCCCAATGGCCTTTTTATCGGAATCAAGTGTCAGCAGAAAACATCCATGGGTCGTCACCGGTGGGGTTCGAACCTGCGATTTCTGGGACGGCTAACACGTTATCACTTACTCCATCGACGACTTCACTAGTTAAATTAAAACTGCCTGACAAGGCTTCAACTCAATTTTCATCACGTGATCCATGCACGTCACAAACCCTTTATTACGAAGCTTCTCCACTGTACTTTTGTAAGGCCTCGGCACTGGACCTAAAGGTATTCTAACTTCTATTGTTTGGTTTCCTTTTTGTGCTATACATTTCAATCACATTGACGGAAGTGTGCGAAGAATTCTTAGGTTAAACCTGTTGCGCTTTTATTACAGCAATTCACTTAAGTTACGACCAGAAGTTGACGAGCTTAGGCTCTTTCACTCTTATACTCTAGAAGAAAACGGACTCTTGGTCAAATACTTTTTCTTTACTTTCACATATCTGCCCGCTCCTTCATGAATCATGACTTTTTCGAGTGACTTACCCTTACATTAATTACCAGCCAATCTTATTGATGTTCACCTATCGAAGAACGTTGTGAGGAAACTGCTTAGTTAGGATTCGGATACATCAAGAATGCAAAATTGTATTGTTTTTCTAACGTCCTCAGTGTTTTTCCAGAACAAAAGGGATAGTGAGGGAGGCCATGGAGAGCCATAACATCTGAACCTCCACGACAAAGTTGACGGTCTCCTGGTCTCCCTTCCTTCACTATGACTGCTTTCTGAATGTCATCTCCTATCCTATACCCACACAAATGCTGTGGGCACATATCCAGTGGATCCTATGTTCCCAAAGACCCTTGAACTGTCTGGTTGACAGCCGAAAGTGTGTGAAATCCGTGTGCGGCCTGAGACACAGTCTATTTTTTTAATTTCAAAAATGTCTTGGCAGCACAAATGACTTTATCATTGTGTTATTTGAAAAATAAGTGGAACTCACTAGATACAAAATTTAGTGAATATGATGGGAAATCAAAGATCTAAAAGTCAACATGTATTATTTCATTGATCTACTTGCTGAGCATTTTCCTTATAGAATACTGGCAAATTTATTTTTTTCATTTCAGAATTTAAAGATCATTAGCTAACTCCAGGGGTGCAGCCTATCCACATATTCAGGGCGGTGTGTCCATTTCTAGGGAAAGCTAGGCTATAACGGTAGACTGGCCTGTGGGAACTCATACTGCGAGACTACTTATCCTTCAACATACAGCTACAAGGGCAAGGAAACCTTGTTCACTTCCTTTGCAGATGTCCGGCTCTCGCTTCAACCAGGCTTCGTGAACTCGACAGCTAAATTTTTAATGACTTTAAGGAGATATCAAGGCTAAGAGTTGGGGAGATCATCCACCTCCTAAAATATACATTATAGTCCTACTTTATAGGCAGACCGACTATCATCTTTGCACTTTGTTCTGCCACCCTCCTTCTAATGTATTTAATGTATTCTTTTTTTTATGATGTAGCCAAAGCGCATTGATAACCCTATGATGCGTGATGGCTTAGTCTGAAAGGGATTAAGGGTATGGGGAATGAGGAAACTTAACTTATTCTTATTTTAATTAAAGACTCACTGGAACCATAGCGTGGTGAACGTGCCCGCTTTGATAAGGTGTACATTATATTTTTTCGCAGTAAGAGCAATCTCTGGTTGCTGGAGGATACACGGATGAGTTGAAGCATTCTAGAATACGGTGATCCTCATCTGAACATTCTCAAGTGTTAGTTATACCTCTAAGCGGTAGCGATCGGTCAATGCATCCTAGAACAGCAGTCCTGCAAGGTGGTGGCTTTGGCTAAATAATAACTAGTAATTCTTCAGATGCGGCGGTGGCAGAGATGCTCGACTCTAACGAGTTGGCTTTCTCTGCAGCACACGCACCAGTAGAAGATGCAGACCTGCCTTCCGAAGGGTTAGCTGAA
This sequence comes from Leptarthrus brevirostris, assembly GCA_964036015.1. Classification (NCBI taxonomy): domain Eukaryota; kingdom Metazoa; phylum Arthropoda; class Insecta; order Diptera; family Asilidae; genus Leptarthrus; species Leptarthrus brevirostris. The sequence continues at coordinate 137,999,887 of OZ038372.1, read as the reverse complement.
GTTAACTTGGAAGAGGTTACTTGTCCTGGCTCTGGACTAAAGTTTCATGGTCCGAACAGCTTCAGTGCCGTGGGCAGAGAATGGGTGAAGGTTATGATTAACGCATGGACCAAGAAGGAACACTGCAGATGGTGGAACAACATGGATTCCTGCAGATAGGCTGGAATTCTAATAGTGACCCAGGAAACCGAGGTTAGTGGCGATAGTGGGATAACTGGATAACTCAGTTGCCCCCGCTAAGGGAGACTAGCAGAGGACGAAGCGGGACCCGCTCGTATGTGGTATGTTTCACCGTTCAGCAATCTCTGGACTGTTGCCTCTTAGAAATCTTAGAGGAAAAGACCTGAGTCAGCTCTTACCGCAATACTGTCAAGATCGCCAAGATTAATAAAGCAATGATACATATCAATTATTAAAAAAACCAACCAAGTTTGAATCTCTGTCGAGCATCAAGGATCTGTCTGAGAAATGTCCAGAGAAATCGATGACCCCTACTTAACCAGGCTTTTTGACTGTACGAATATTTTTTGGAGTAAATTAGCCCTGTCTGTTTGGTCTCCCTATTTTACTGTTCACATCGACCGCATCGAGGCAGTGCAGCGCAGATGCCTTAGGTTTACATTTCGCGGACTTCCATGGACTGATCCTTTGGTGCCCACTATTTGCAACATATTTCCCTTGACTCCTTTGAAAAGAGGCGCAATATTTCCAGAATAGTACTACTTTTTGACTTATTGAAGGGAACGATAACCTCACCGGAACTGCTAGGGGCGCTGAACATCTCTACCGCCCTGCTTCCTGAGGAATCATGATTTCCCTCACGTTTCCAGCCAGCGGACACTGTACGTCATGCACGAGCATATTTCGGCTATGTCCCGCCTCTTCAACGAGTACTTCGCCGGCTTTGACTTGGAGTTCTTGAAAGAAGTGCCAACTTGGTTTGTGTCTCGGCTGAGTGCTTTGTTTTAGTTACTAAGTTTTATGTCAAACTTTTTATTTTTTATTATTATTTTGTTCCTCATTTAATTTTCAACGTATAGTAGTCACTTGTTGACGAATCTTTAATGAATAACTTAATTAATTAATTTTTGTGAAGAATGAGTCAAAATATCTTCCCGAGCTTACCAAGCAAGGTTTGGGCGGGTGTTACTACAGAGAACTACACAGTGAACGCAAACCACTTCTTAACTCACATACAGCTACGACACTTTGGGTGAAACCTCTAAACAAATATATTATAAAATATAGATTTCCCTAAAGTGTTTCAGAATTTCTTTCTAAACAAAATGGGTAGCCATATAGTGGTCGTACTCGAATTCTGCCAATACTGTTGTTGGAACATACCCTCGATTGTCAATTTTGAAATAACCCGAATATATTTGTGATGAAAACAAACAGCTTAATTTAAAAGTTTTGGATCAAGAAAAGACTTTGAATGAGGGCAAATATAGAAATTGTCTGCCTTAAACACGACAGACAAAAATTCGCCTTAGGGGAGCAAAAGTAACTTTTTCACAGCCCTATTGCTTCACTCTGTAAAGTACTTCGCCCTAATGCCGCATCATTATCCGATCCATTCAGGATTCAAGAAATTACTTCCCATCTCCAACAAATTCCGTATTCGAATCACAAACGCGTGTGGCAATGTAACATTTGAAATCATCAAAATTCACAATTCTGAAAAAGTTTGCTCCTCAGGGTGGAATAATCAAACTTTAAAGGTGTATAGAATCCGTAGATAGTAAAATTAGAGGTCGTATACGAGATTTGCAAGTTCCATAGAAATCAAGGCTTCATGTGCTTTTGGGAGTACCTACTTCAGAACTGATTCGAGGTTCGTGACGGTGTCAACCTTGTTCTTTGATTTATTTTTATTGGCTCTAGAAGTGTTTGCATAATTTGCTTATTTCAAAAAATCTCTGATGCTTGTTCCAGGCAAATGTCCTTGTTTATAGCACAGAATTTTCCGCCTATACTCATATTTATATTCAATTCGTAAATTGCCAGAAGCATATTGAGAAAAATATTGCCCGAGCTCGTTCGGGTGGAGACAAAAGGCGAACCAGTAAACACCAACAAATTGGCTGATATATTCCTTCTGTTTTATTTTGCTGTGGTCGAGAGCATAACTACAAGCCCAGAAAATTCTAGAGCTTAATCAAAGTGGGTGTTGGTTAGGGGCGGTCATTTTGGCCGATGAAGCTCTCGAATTTCAACGCTTTTAATGGTCGAAATAAAGTCAAGTAATTCCCTAGTTGGTAATTCGACCAACTTAGCCTGGAACAAACTTATAGGCTGGTGGATGTTTGTGTCACCGCAAAATAAAAGCAGAGGAGTCCTTGTAAATTGGGGACTGTGGTTGTGGCAGAAACACAGGCGATAACCTATAAAGACCTAAACCCATGCTCATTTAATGCTTGTTCTTATCTCAGAATATTCAAATATTCTGAAGCCATAGATATAAAACCAAATTAATGCGCAATTATGGTCATGTTACTCGGCTCTGTTCCAAACAAAAAATGTTTCAAAGATTTTCGGATAATTTGAAAAGTTGCGCCACAAAACAAGAAGTCTGAGAAAATTAGAGACAAGTGCGAGTTATGTAACAGAAAATTATCATATTCCCATTTATGAGATTAAAAGTATGCGATAAGGGGATCACGATGGTGAAGACATCTATAGACACTTTCCAAAATATTCCAATTCGATAGATTTAACGATATTGTTTTTGGCGGGAAAATTAGATTACACTGTTACTGTCGCTGTTTAATGATATCGCTTTTTCGACGTAATGTCCTTTCAACATTTTAAATCAAGATTCCTCAATATATTATTTACAATATTTTTAATAAATTTTTTTATATTAAATTTAGCTTTTGGAGAATGGAGAATCGTAAAAAACTTATATAATGAATGTAGGCACACTTTTTAGTGCTTTAAACTTAATGGGCAAAATTTAATACAATCAGAACCAAAACGTGTAAGTGCTACTTTTCATTATTGGTTTCTTACCGCGGAAGGTACTAATAAGAATTCGTTATCTGTCTAATCTAGTACAAGCCTACAATCTAGCACAAGCCTTATACCCTTTAATAGTTTATATTACATTCTATGAATCTAATCATTTGAATACCGATACTTTCAAGTATCGGTAATTCTTTTACAAAATATCGATACTCCAGTATCGCAACATTCCGATACATTGCAATACCAAGAATCGATAATTTTGCTTTCGATTCTCATCTCTAGCAGGCACCTTCTTCCTCACATGCCCGAAAAATTCGCCTACGGTGATGTGTCTTTGGCCATCAAACCTGCACCTGTCACAACTAGTGCGCCTTTAGAAATATCTGAGGCCACCACACCGTTTCAAGGGCGGCCTATAGGGAGAGATGGACTGTACACAGGTTAATCAGTAAGCTTCTTTTAAGAGAAGCTGTTAAAGAAGAACAAATCATCTCTCGATTAAGCTAACAAGCTAATTGCTCAACATAAGACTTCGACCAAAGTGGCCCCCCTCTCTCCAACACCCAAAGTAAAAACACAGACTAAGGTGGTTCGCCCCTTTTCCGTTTTAAAACTTACAGTCTTTGAGCAACGTCATAACAGACTACCTCACCCAAGCGGTCATAGACCGAAGTACCGATCGATGGAATCATTTCACCGCATAATTGAAGGATAGTGGAAACCGCTTTGTTTGTGTGAAAAATCTTGGACTTGCAAAGCTATGATCGAGACGTTGAGGGATATTAAGGCTATATTAAACTTGTTGCTTGTATAGACCAAAGGTCTGCGGAGTTATACAGCGTAGCAATCAGCCTCTTAGTGGAAGTCTGGCCAAGAGTTACAATTGAGGTTGATCTAATGGACCAGATCTCGATCAGACCCCGATCTAAAATCTAGGTTGCTAAGGAACCCTCTACTCCCAGAGAAATCCTGGAGCTTATTCATTTAAGCAATCCCAGTCTATACGTCCAAAACCGGAAGGTAGGTAGGGTAAAAGAGGCTGAGATAGACAATTGTGATACTGACTGGGAAATCCCTGGCTCCTATTGCTGAATCCAATAGTGGCATAAGCTATGGGTTTAGCTCTACCAAGGATTTATCGCAAGTACCTCAAGGTGAATATAGCGGACGACATCTCAGTACCGCTGTCGAAGGAAATTCAAGGAGTTAAAGTACGTCTCAATCAAGTAGCCCCCTACCATCCTGAGACAGTAACAGCGATGCGCAGTCCACATCCGGGATAGTGGACGTATTCTCGGGCGAGAGAGTGAAATCGAATTTCTGTTTTCGTCCGTCGAAGAAGAAGTTGAGGATGAACAGAAGGATGCTAACGCAACCGTGATTGAGGCACTTCCTCCCAGCTGCAATAATGTGGAGAGTAGTTCAGATTAACCTTCACAAATCCAATGCAGCTGCAGGTACACGACTCCGCTTGTCACAAAAAGGAGAGGAGTTCGTTCTTGTCCGAGTATGAGTCATCAGGGATACAGGAACGGCGATAAGCTCCTTTATATACAAGAAGCAGGTAAACCTAGCCTTAAACGCCTTTATGCTTTCCCAATAAAGACACTGTAACAGTCATGCTGGGGTTCCAATCCAAAATTATATGATTACTCTCCACTTACATCTTTCATGATTCAAATGACCTCACCAACAGCTTCCTGAGGAAGCTGGTTAGCAAGAAAAAAATCTAAGGACGACGGCAACAAAAACTAGTATTACTTGAAGTTAACACCTGGTACTAAATTTCTACGGTTTAAATATACAGGTGGAGCGGCTCGGACATAAATAAAAGAGGTAAATCCTTTTTCGAAGATATTCTAAATACTAACCTCCCAGTATGTATCGTAGGTACGGTACCGACTTTTAGTAACTTTATCAGGCGCAAATGTTCTGGACATTACACAAGTATCCTAAGAAACCTCTATTTCCGATCACGTATGCATAGAATTGGGACTGGAATTACAGAAACAGGGAATAAGTACAAAGCTGCCTTAAGGAATACTTTGCCTAATCAAGATCCGCCTAGTATCGAATCAATGCAACCTCTGAACGAGGTGGTGGACACCTTAACTTTGTGCTTGTAATATACCGGCACAGATTTCTTGACACGACAGCCCGGAAGTAAGCTTTAACCTTCATGGTGGTCAGCGGAAATCATTGCCCTTAGAAAGGATTATCGCCAACTTTTTTAATCGAGCAAACCGAACTATTTAATGAAATGCCTTAAAAACTTTAAAAACCTTGTTAGGAAAACCAAACGATCTTCATGGGAGTTTTTTTTAACAAAATCGAAAGCACCTCCAAAGTGGGTCGTTTGTATAAAATGCACTCAAATACTCCAAAACTCCCAACTCCGTAATTAATCAAGATGGAAGCTAGACCTCATATAGCCTAGAAACTCTGGAGCTGCTGGTTGATACTCAATCTCCGGGCTGTTCAACAGCAAGAACAGTTAAGTCTATGTTACAGTAGTTTCATATCCTTTGTAGAAGGAAACTGAAATGGGATATATACAGTTTCAAATATGGCTTGGACGGTATAATCACAGCTGAACTTCAAACAGGCTTCGGGCTCGTAACATGATTCTGCCACAAAAGTGAACCTGATCCTGATGTTATCAACAATTTTCAGTACAGTTTCTGCGCTGACGGTCAACCGGAGACTTACTTACGGCTCTAACGGAGCGTTGAAATAATTGTCTCCGAAATTGTCGCATTTTATATTTCAAAAGCTTTGTTAAAGTCTGGCATGCTGCCCTTTTAGGCAAACATCAAGAATTTGTTCAGGATCTGCACCGCTTAAAATGGTTAGAGAGATTTTGTCACTCCGTTCAATCCGTGTAATAATAGACGGAATTGTATCTGATCCCTACGAAGTCAAAGCCGGTGTACATCAGGGTTCAGTTCTTTCACCTACCCTATTTTTTCTTTTTATTAATGACCTTTCAATCCTATTCATAATTTCGTCGGCGAAAGCATTCCTGATTTCAAGTACTCTCTTGATTCTGTAATGAATTTTCGTGGTAACTCTACAGAAATCAATCGAGAACGAATGTTTGCGTCATTAAACAACATTTCTACGATTATCGCTTGGGGCAGAGCAAACCGTGCTATTTTTATTGTATCCAAAACTCAATGCTGTTTAATATCCCTTAAAAAAACTTCCAACCCACGCTCATTCCATCTCTGCCGATGGAGTGGATATACAATTAGACTCCTTTAAACATATTGGGTATTGACATATTCATTAATCTTAGCTGGACTGATCATATATTTTCTGTCGCTAAAGCAGCAGTGATGTCCGAACCAGTAATGGCCAGACTCACACTACTTTATGAGAGGAATGCTTAAAAGCTTTAGAAACGTTTCGTACGGTTTGTTTAATTAAAAACTTAAAAATGTGTCCAAAAGGTTGTATATTTTAAGATATTGTATAACTGCTTAGAAAACTATTTAAAAGTGAAGATTTTTTTATCTTTTATATATTTTTACGATTAAAACCTCAAAAACAAGAAACCGAATACAACCAAACAGGGGCATATACGAATTTAAAAGCTTAAAAGCTCACTTACCCGCGAGCATAGGCTTGGACATCACTGGTCCAAACCTATGCCCGCGGGCAAATGAGCTTTTGAGCTTCTAAATTCGTATATGCCCTTGTTTGGTTGTATTCGGTTTCCTGTTTTTGAGACTTTAATTAATAAAGCATACAAAAGTTAAAAAAATCTTCATATTTAATTAGTTTTATAAGCAATTATACAATATCTTAAGATATACAACCTTTTGCAAACATTTTAAGGTTCTAAATTAAACAAACAGTACGAAATGCTTCGAAAGCTTTTAAGTTTTCTTCACAGTAAGTAGAATGAGTTTGGCCATCACTATTCTACAGAGATGTAAGAAGTACTCCACACCGTCTCACTCGGTGGTGATCTACAAGTCCCACATTAGGCTTAGATTAGAATATTATTTGGGCAAGAGCCGGACACAGCGCATTGTCCGCGTTAGATAAAGTGCAATGTAAGGCTATTCGACTTATTGGCGATTCCTCAATCTCGGAGAGCGAACAGTTTACCATTTTCTGTTTTTCCCTCGTCTTATGAGCCCGAAACTTTCAAGCGAGGCGGACATCAACATTTGCTTCACTCAACTCCTTAACTCATTTCCCTAGGCCTTAATTCTTTTCCTGCCAACAGTATGCTTTAGCATCATAGGGTATTCCCTGAGCTTTGGTGATTAAGAGTAACGTTTGCTAGCAAGGTGTAGAGGTTCCACCATGAGCGCTCAGATTAAAAATAATTTTCGGAACCACGTGCTGGCCCCAACCTGACCCTAAAAAAATAAAATAATCCCAAAATAATTGGAATTGAAAAAGCTTCCTCGTTTCCAATTTCCGACAAATTGCTCTAGAAGTTGCCAGAAACCAGCTTACCTATCTGAAGGAACGTGTCACATTTTCTGAATAAATTTCTACCTTCCCATGGTTGCATGGAAAAAGCGTATTTGTCGTAGCTCCACAAAAACCCTTCATTGATTCTCGAACACGGATGGTGAAGTATCGAGCAAATGTGAAAAAATTTGTGAATTATTTTTTAATATTCGTCAACTTGCCAATATGTCTTCTTTAAAAAATTATGATATAGATGTGTTTACATAAGTGCCACCCTGATAAAACTCTAAATTAAAATGTGTCATGTGGCAGAACAGAATTAAGTACGGTAATTGAAATCACCACGGAGCACCACCCAGCATCCCTGCATCCTTTGTGTATCAACTACGTTGGTTTATTAATAAATGTCAGACGGTCGACCCCTGTAATTTTAACAGGGTCCTTACACATTCCAAATGAATAAGAAATGAAAATATTCGAGCTCTTGCAAATTGCCCCAGCCTATGATGGGCCACGAAGGACAGCAAAAAGGGAGAAAGAACGCTTTGTTTTCATATCCACGGATTGAAGAAGATGTCAGGCAAAGGCGAGAAGCAGCAAATCTGCGAAATAAATAACAGACATTATCATGGCGAGGGTGACATTTATTTGCTTCATACTACAAGATCCTTTAGTGTAAAAATGCGATTCCCGGTTTCAAGAAGGATAGTCAACTGTCGTTGGTGTGGTCTTTCCACGGCTCCTGATGTATAGTTGATGTTAAAAGCTTTTCTAATTTACATTCCTTTCCTCGGCTATTCCCAGTAGATTATTGTCTCCGTCAATAGCCGAGGAGAAAATCGAAGCTGTTTTTTGCATTTTATAAAAATAAAATTCCATTTAATGATGAAAGAATTTATTAATGTTCGTCGGGTAAAAATATGAAAAAAATTCAAGACTTCGATCCTGAAAATATTCACTGAAGATTGATAGTCCTCTCATGGTTTTCTCATTCAATTTCGTAATAGCGTCGAAGTGAACCTGGTGCACAATTTTCGCTTCATATTTGAAAGACGATGTCGTAGGAACGATAATTTTATTATTCATGAATCATGTACTTTCCGGAATGTCGGAGGAAGTACTTCAATTTAATCACTCTACTAAAATTGGGTCCATAGTAATATAGAATTAGTGAAAAGATTTAAATGACGTTACCAGACTAATCGATTTTTATGCAAATTCATAGTAAGTTAAAATGTGTCACACCCAACATGGTACGAACAGCTGTTGTTTGCGAAAGACATAATGTTCTTGTGACTCTGTGCAGAATTCCTAATGAAACTTGCAATTTGATTTCTAAGGCACCTTCTGTTTCAGAAAAGTGGTGCCTTAAAAATGCTATTACTGCTCAACGAGCCCCTTATACGTTTCCTTCTTCTGTTATATCTTCAAATTCAAATTTGTATAGAATTTTGGCATCTTATGGTTAAAATGGTCCAGGAAACATTTCATCTCAAGTCCCGTAGCAGAACATAAACAAAATCATAAAATTAATGAATTTACTAAATAAACTTCTACCTTCTGTGTTTTAGAACTAAACCCAAGACTACCCGAGAACATCCTATCCTATTTTATGTTGACGCAAAAGCTTAGAGGATAAGAAAAAGAAAACAGGATTAGGGAAGTAAGTGCTAATGAATGTTTCGACTAAATGTACATAAGTGTGGGAAAAGTTTCGAAAGATACCTTTTTTTTTATACATTTTCATAACAAGGTAGAGCGTGAGACCATGTCTGAATATTGAGCACTGGTAATGATCTACCAAAAAACCGAAAGATTCCTCTGAACTCGTTCCCTGAAGGCGAAGGATACAATCACGCTAAAAGCAAATAGCAGTCAGAAACCATAACGCGAACTCGCTGAATTTCAATTTACCATTACACTCAGTGATTTTTGTCAAACTGTTACCTTAAGTTTCTCGTCAACTATCGCGAGCTACTTTCACATAACATTTTTAAAAAATCAAACCGAAATGAATAGAAGAATTTTTAAAAAAAATTATTTGTGTTCGAAACTTTTGTTTGAGTCGCGTATCTCTCGAATCTGGGAAGGAAGGCCAACAAGTTCTCACATACTCCACAACCGACGTTTAGAAGTTCATTATAGAATGAAATTCTCTAAATTCATTAGCTATATTATTATTTATATAATTTTTTTTTCTTCTCATATGGTAGGCATTGCGGCCAAGCAGGTCTTTTGTACCATTACCCCTCCTACCGCAAAAGACACTCAGCCACACTTACATAGGCACTGAGGTCTTTAATAGTGGAGGGGTCAATCCAAGTCAATCCCTCCTGAGCCATGCCAAGGCAAGACAAAAGTACATTATGTCATCTTCCAGGTTGCTGGAGAATGGACGGACGAGTTGAAGCCTTCTAGGATACGGTGATCCTCATCTGGATATTCTCAAGTGTTAGTTACACCTCCAAGTGGTAGCAACCGGGCAATGCATCCTAGAATGTAGCCAAGTAACTAATGCGGGAGGAGATAACCTCTTGGAAAATCCCCCTAACTCCAAGGGAGTCTGCAGTGTTGCGTCCCCTCTGCAGGACCCAGGGGTAATTGGGTCGCGAATGGCGTTTTCCTCGGGCGCTTCTGTGGTAGTGGAGGTGGATTGTATAGGAGACCCCAACAGGTTGGGTATACCCACAACACAACAGTAGCAGTTTTGGGAGAATTACCTTTCGAAGGAACTGTGGCGGCTATGGAGGCTAGCTCGCTTCCACCGGCTGAAACTGCTGTAGCAGTCCTGGAGAAGGGTGCCATTGGCATAATAATAACTAGCACTTCTTCAGGTGCGGCGGTGCAGAGACGGGAGACTCTAACGAGTTGGCTATCTCCACGATACGCACACCAGGAGAAGATGCAGATCTGCCTTCCAAAGGGTTAGCTGCGGGTAATCCGGAGGAGGTTTCTTGTCCTGGCTCAGGACTAAAGCGTTACGGCCTGGAACCCTTCAATGCCGTAGGCAGAGAAGGGATGAAGGTTGTAACTAACGCATGGACCAAAAAGGAACACTGGAAACGGTGGGAAAATATGGATTTATGTAGATCTGCCCTCCGAAGGGTTAGTTGCGGTTAATCCGGAGGGGGTTCCTTGTCCTGGCTCAGGACTTAAGCGTTACGGCCTGGAACCCTTCAATGTCGTAGACAGTGCAGCGGTAAATGCTGTAACTAACGCATGGACCAAGAAGGAACACTGGAGACGGTAGGAAATCATGGATTTATGCAGATAGGCTAGGATTCTAGCAGTGACCCAGGAAACCGAGGTTAGTGGCGACAGTGGGATAACTGGATACTCAGTTGCCCCCACTAAGGGAGACTGGGAGGGGACGAAAAGGGACCCGGTTATGTGATCTGTTTCGGCTAATCCCCAGAGAGGTGTTTTTCGTGAGTAAGAATCTCACACTACCGGAGGGCACGGGCTGTCTGGTGTCTTTTGGAAGATTTTCACCTCTCCCGCAAAAAAAAAAATGTCATCTTCCAGACAGAGTCGACACTTCGTCTCACTGGACAGACCTCTCCGGCGTTGTTATGTAGATTGTCTTAACAAGTCTAACAAATTTAGGCTGGGGAAGTCCGGGGACATTTCTCCAGTATAAAAGCTGTTGATTCCTAGCTCAACCTTCAATCACAGCTCTTGCCGACGACCACTGAAGCTGCAAAAGAGCTCCGAACCTTACATGCAACAGAGCGTGACCCTGGTATGGGTGGCCAAGCCCCTTTCAGTGCTTGTTTTTTGTTGATAAGGGCACAAATTTTGATGGCATAGATTTCGGGTTGAAAGACACTGGGCCAAGTACGCAATGCAATGGAAACTCTAGTGTCCAAAGACATTAGCACCATAATCCATTTGGAGCTATTTAAGGCTCGTAGAGTCTAGACTTGGGCTACCGCTATCCCAGTCCGCGCGTTCAGGAAAGGGAGAAAGGTGACGTTTGTCACCAGCCGGAATATTTAATGTAAGCTGCACTCTCAAGCCGTTAATTGCAGTCGATTTCTTAGTAGAGATGTGCAGGGGAGTGAGTTCAATTACCGCCTCCATTGCACCTGTTGGACAAGTCCTCATTGCACCTGTTGTGGAGAAGCAAGCAAGCCACTGAAGCTTGTTACATTTAGCGATTGCCATTCGTTGTAGAGCTTTAAGCCACCAAACCAAGGAGGAGTAAGTAAGTTTGACAATCGTATTGTATAACTAAGAAATCATCTTCAGGGTGAGACCCTGGGTGGGTAGACTTGTTTGCGGTGAAGATAAGGTGAGCGTTCCAATTAACTCAATTTATCTCTGGGTCCTTGTGGGGTATAGGGTATTTACTACGCCAACTCTCCAACTGGTCCGATTCTGCGCCAACGCCTTTAACTATTGCCACGATTGATTGATGTCGGTGCCTTCCTTCCTTACGGATCTTCTTCATGCGTTGCGCGGTCGTGAAATTCGCCGTCTTCCTTGGATCCTGGGCGGATTCTAATCTAAAGCCTGTTGAGCGATGTTGTTTGGCTCTTTTCTTAGTGTATGACCCATCCATTACCACTTTCGGCTTCGAATACTGGTGTCTATCCCGTCTTGGCCTATAAATCTGTAAAGGTCTTCTCCAGCCAATGGATTTTAATGATGCGCTGCCGACATCGGTTTACAATGGCTTGTAGCTTAGATGTAATATGACCAAGTATTTCAACTCAGTAGTATATCGTTTGATCGTGCCTTGGATCGAGATTGGACCAAGGCGGAAATGGTGTTTTCTGGTGAACAACACAAGAGTAGCCTTAATATGGTTAACAGTGAAGCCTTCTTCAGCCCATCAGTTGGCAACCGTTCGCGGAGCGGACCTCATTAAATCAGTTACAGTCGAGTCGCATTTCCCCGTAATAATGATTGCAAGGCCGTCCGCGTATTCGGCTGCTTAGTGACAATTCTCACTAAGCTGGTTAAAGAGGTCTTCTACTACCAGCGACCAAAGCAGCGGCGACAGTACATCGCCTTGTGGGTACCCCTTAGCTGCGCTAATGCACACAAAGGTGTTACCAAGGGTAGATATAAATTCTTGCTCCTCTAGAGCATAGCATCCATCCACTTAACAATACAAGAATCTGGACCCCTCCTTGCGAGAGCTCTATCTATGGACACACACATTGTTTAATGGAGTCTTTGTTGAGCTACGTTTTGTGTAGGCAGATTGAGTAGAGTAGAGCGAAGATGATTGATCCAGTTTGCACCTGATATGAAAGTCTAGCAGTCTCTTCATCGCCTTAAGTAAAATGGATGTAAGACTGATTTGCCTAAAAGATTTAGGTAGCTCTAGAGGCCTTTTGCTTTGTTTGGGAGTAAACACCACTACTACTTTATTCCGTGAGAGCGGTGTGTAGCTGGCTCTAAACAAATTGACCAAAGGGACAAAGTAAGGGTATCTAAGCAAGTTTGGAGGATGGTTGGAAAGATACCACCGCCCCCACGGGATTGAAAGCGTTGAATGGCGGCCACTGCCCAAATAACCCTCTCATTGTCAAAAAAGACGGCAGAAAAGCTTGAAACCCTACGGCTCAAAGGGGACCATTCATTATCAGCCACGTGGCGAAATGAGTCTGGTCCGAGACTTGATCCAGTGTTTCCCTTTGGGTTTCGGTGTAGCTGCCATACTGTTTCTTCAGGAGCTCCACCCCATTGTAGGCATCCTTGATTAGTACCTTTTGAAGCGAGCTGCCTCTTTCAAAAATTCTATGCTTTTGCAGCGTTTTCGCGTGTGAAGCGTCTTATTTCTTTATTGTATTTAGTGAGTGCGAACCTGTATTAGGTAGATCATTACTGGTACCGCATTTTACTTATTGTAGAGCAATATATCCACAGCTATATGCGAAGGTCAACCGCAATATAAGTATTGCATTTAATGACTGTGTACGGTTTATTTATAATTTAAGTCGACACGAGCATGTATTTACCCATAGTAGTTTGGTTTTGGAGTGTCCACTAAATTCGTACCCCGACTTAGAAGGAGTGTCGTTTTCGAGCAATCCTAATTACATTAAATATTCCTTCTTATATGAATATTTAAATTTCTTGCATTTAACCAGTCATGAGGCTTATCTAATTCCCCGCACGCAATATGTTGTTGGGCAGCTTTCCTACTTTATTTTAATTTCCAGACTAAGGATTTCTCTTCCAGGTAATGTCAGGTGGCGTAGAGGGACGCGTAGGTTCAAAAATATAGGGGGACGCGTAGGTTCAACTTTGTTTTTGGTACATCTTTATAAATTTGAAGTTATTGTACCTCATCTCAGCATGGCCGTACCCTAATGCAATTCAGCCTGCTTCAGCCAATAAGTGGTTATTGAATGGAAGTGTAAGCTTGACATGTTTTTTATGTATTAGTGCAAGATCTGATGGAGTAAAGTATATTTTCCGTCTTGGTACAAGTCGTAGACATTTTACAATTAAAAAGTTTACTAAAGATTTTAAAGCCAAAAACACTGAGAGTAGAGGTGTTGACGTTCACCTAATTAATTAAAATTGATTGTATAGAATAATAAGCTGTGGTTAATAAATCGTTAATAAAAATTTGAAAGAGGGTTGGTACTAGGACTGAACCTTGAGGTATGTCGATATTAATTTGATGCGGTTGAAAATTTGCAAAGACGACTTATATTTATGATAAAAGTAAAGGATCAAGATCAACAGCTTTTAAACTAGTAAAAAGGGATATATCTCAGATGTTGCTGACAGGAGAACTCTCATTAGTGATCCTTATGGTAAAAAGCCATTATGTTAATGAATCAATGCATTTTTTGTCATGAATTCAGATGAAGATTTTCTTCCACCCAAATGGGGGTACGAGAATCAAAGAGAGAGTTGCAGGAAAATCTTATTGCAAAAAACAATCGCTCTACAATTATTCTTAGCAAAATCAAGAGTCCTATAATCACATTTAGATTACCAAACAATTATTAAAATGTCCTATTGCAGATCTCTTAAATTTTATCCCACTCGTTTAGGTAGGACCAATGTTGTGAAATTATTCAAAAATTATTCAAAAGTTGTTTGATAACATAATCGACAATAATCGTGGATATGTATTCCAATTGAACAGTCATCCACTAATTCACTTAATTGTCGTATGAATTCTCGTTTATTCCCACTTCATGTCGAAATTAGATTGCATCCAAAACCTCTAGGATACTACGTGCCTATGTTGTTGCGTATGTTCTTGTCCTATTTTCACCACATAAATGTACACATTAGATTCTGTCTGGCCACGCAATTTAGCTTTCTGGCATCTAGCAGAATACATAGTCCTATTTGACAAAGCTTTTCAATTTTAACAGTGCGAACTTCGTTTAATCACAATTAATTGCTAGACACACCCTCAATGACGTGAGAATTAATTAGGACTGCTCAGCGGGGACGAATTTTGATGCGTAGACGAACAACCCGACATGAAATATTTTCAAGGGGTTTAGGCTCTATAGCTTACGAATACTTCAAAAGAGGGTGGTCAAAGCATTGGAATATTAAGGGTAGAGATTATCCGATTAAGCAATTGTTGGATTTATGCGGGCGAGGTATAAGATATAACGAAATTAATGGTAATAAGCAATTGTCAAGTGTCTTCAGTTACCAAACTTCTGGATAACCAATTAAGAGCTTACTACATATAAGGACAAAGCAAACAATCTTAGTTTAACTTAACGTAGTTGAGATAAGAAAAGAAAAATAATATGGTGGATTAGCTTCTCTGTGAAAGTTTGCGAAAGCGTTTGAAATTTAGCTGCACATCGCATTTGTGTATACACAAAACCTCATTTATTTTCATAATAACATTTTATCATTAAACTTTTACTAATTAAAACATCTGAAATTACTAAACAAAATAGAAGGAAAATCCGAATCCAAAAGTTTTGCGAATCTTTAAAATAAACACCAAACGCTATGAAAATTAAAGCAAGATAATTACCCTATTCTCAATGCAAATTAGGTCAATGAATGTACATATGATATTCTTTCACGTTTAAATCATCAGATATATACATAGAGAGATTCAATGAAAACCCCTATTGGCAAGACTGAGAGGATCCTTTACATTTCGATTTAGAATTCCCGCAATATTTTCCTAAAAGATATACACATGTCTGTATGAGTTTCTATAGATGATTAGGGTTCAAAATAATGCAAAGAATTCCACTAAACTTAAATATTAAAATCATTTCCCAAAAATTCTTTAAAGATAATTACTTGATGCTCTAAGTAGGCAACACAAAAGCCACCGTTATTCAAAACCTTTTCGAGATTGATTGATTTTGAAGGTTTTCGGCTCTATCATATCAAAACGAGATTAATCCTCTGATTTAGCTGAAGTTGGAATCCTTTGAGGTTGGATCTGTGATTTAATTTAATTTAGGACATGCTATCTGAAAAATGGCAGCATCGTGCTCTTTGAGGTATGACTAATTCAATCAGTTTTTTTTTATGAAGAGACTACTCTGTGGCTGATGGCTGACTATGTTATTTAAGGTTTTTAGCCTTTTGAAATAATTTTTTGAGGGACGGCCATTGATATTTCTTTTTCAAGTAACATTAAATTTTCTGTCCTCATGAAAGGTTACAGAGGACAATTAAATTGGGTAATGTAAGAGTTTCTTTTTGGAAATTACATTAAATTAATGAACTTATAAGAAGAAGACAAGAAATATTATATATTTTGGGAATCGATTTATCTTATCGTAAATATTAGTAACTGACGTAACCTTTTCACTACCTCCGGTTCCTTTAAAGCCTTGTGGGTCATAGAGCGTCTACTGTACCGACTCTCCACCTGGTCCGTTTCTGCGCCAACTATGGCCACAATTTGTTGATGTGGATACCTTCCTCTCTACGGATCTTCTTCATGTATTGCGCGGTCGTCCAATCGGTGTCTTCCTTGGGTCCCGTGTGGGTTCCAATTTACAGACTGCTATGCGATATTGTTTGGGCACTTACATGAATCATGAAACAAATGTTGAGAACTCATCAATCAAATGCTTAGAACTCCTTGTCCTCAATTTGTTGAAATGGTTAAAGGTTCTTGGGGGAGTCTTGGTGCTTGTACCAGTACTCCAAATTGCAAAAACGATTAATGGTTCAGGAATTGACCAAATGATCTTGTACCTTTGACTCGGTGTCTGTCTACGGATGGTTTTATTTACTGTAGTTGACAGTTGGTTGCCATCTCGATCGCACATTTCCTTAATTTCACTTGGAGTGGTATTCACCTGCCTAGTTTCTGATGGGCTAGTTTCTGTGCATTATCACTGGCAGACTGTGCTAATGACTTTGTAAGGAATTCATTGCTCTAGTCTTAAGCCTTTGATGGAAGACGGAGATTATCATTTTGCAAGTCTAGTGAAATCGCTATAGCAGGAGGTTGAAGTCTTTCCTCTTTCATAGAGTTGACTGTGGATGTCATTAGTTCCCGACACATATCATATATTTCATTGATTGACATATAATAGTCCCTCGTAAAATATAAATGATCTATTTGAACGGAGTGGTTGATTCTGGTGATGTTATCTGTGGTCTCAAATTCATTCCAAACCACTATTCCTTATCGCCGAATTTTTCCCTCCAGATACACTGAAATCTTCCATCATGATGGATCCTTGTTATAATTAGAGATAACATTTTGCAGATCTTCTTCAAGACGATTCTGAGTTTTGGCTAACTCTTCCATGATGCAGCTGCAGTAGTTAACGCTGATGAAGAAATGTGATCAAGTGCTAAACCTGATTATCTTTCGTTCGCCTTGACCAAAACAAAACTTTGAAGACAAACCTTGGTATTCGAAAGCGAAGTAGTATTGAAAACAACTCAATCTGCAATCTTCTTTCCGCACCTAGTATGTCCTTCAATGAGACATTGGATGTTGTTTTACATGAAGCCTCCAAAACGACCATGAGCTTCGTTGTAGTGCTCTCTGGTTTCAGAATGCAATGGTGTGGAACGAAATAATGAGGTTTTGTTATAGAATTCATATCGACTTCCTGCATATGTCCCAGGTTTCGATATTCATCCATGAATTGATTGTATTGAGACCACTACTCGTTATTCTGGATGAGCTTTCCTTCGATGGAAACAAATCTTTCACTCAACGTTTGTGGATTATCGATGAATGGAAAACGATGAATGACCAGTCCCACTTCGGCTAACAGTTTGATTTGACTGTTCTTCACACCGTTTTTCTGCAGGTGTCATAGATTTATTTATCTCTAGATTATCTTCCAATGTCCAAATCTTTGCTATCTGTTATCCTAGATATTGATTCACACAGCAGAGAACCCGACCTTGTTTATTGTGGTCACATTTTCCATCCTCAAGCCATCCGAGTAAGGTGATTTGCAAGATTGGCAGTCCACCTCCAAATTTAATTTGCCCAACTGAAAGACAACTGCGGGTAGGTTGCTCAAATGCTGGATCTGCCAACTTGATGTTAGGAGAATTGACCATTTCATTTTGTCAATAGGCTCTCTTGGTTGTGGTGTCACTATTTCTTTTAGGATGAATGCTTCCAATCTGACTGTGAATCCATTTACCAGTGATTACATTAGCATCTGACTGATGTCTTTCACCTTCATGACATCCGGAATTCCATTGAGGCCAAGTCTTTTCACAATAATTTCCGTCACTAGATTCACTGTGGAATACATAGGTTCTATTTTTTGTGATTTGTCGCGTAGCTAATTACCTTTCCTTGAGATGTGCAAAGGTTTTACTGGGAAGACCTTTGTTAGTACGTACGTACTTTTTGGTCTAGTGTTTTCGTAATAAGTTTTCAGCATATGCCACGCAGTGTTATAGTTCTCATTTGATAAGATGTAAAATTGATTTCTCGGCTACTCCTCTCAAAGTGGTTTTGAGGTATAAGGATATAGGTGAAAATGATCGGTCCGAGACAGATCACATAGGGAAAATCGAAAGAATCTACGCTGGGCAACCTCAATGGGGTGGAGTAATAAGATGACCAGACTGGGCAAACGTACTACAAAATGGTTCTAACAAAGGTACAATAAAGCCGTTTTGTGATGCATCGATTTTTAAATTCCATGAACCATCTCTTCACAAAGCTCAAAGAAGCATTGGCTTGTTTCACGATAGGATCGATGTAGTCAGAAAATCTTGTGAAAGGCATCCACATCGGAATTTAAAACATCGCAATCGTCTACACCAGAGATAGTACAAAATATTTAAGCATCATCAGCAAAACAAAGAATTTTTGAATGTTCGAAAACGCTATATGCATCATTGATGTATGAAATAAAGAGTAGCTGTCCCAAATGGGTCCCCTGAGGAACCCCAGACGAGTTACATATTTCATCAGATAGGGCGCCACGAAACCCTCACTAAGGGAGACTGGAAGATGGCGAAAGGGGACCCGATTCTATGTGGTCTGTTTCGGCTAATCCCCAGAGAGGTGTTTTTAGTGAGCAAGAATCTGACACAACCGGAGGGCACCGGCTGTCCGGTGTCTTTTCGAAGACTTTCACCTATCCCGCTAAAAAACAAAAAAACAAAAACAAAACTAAAAATTTCGAGCATCTCTTTTTCGATTTCTGTGCATAGCTTTTCTTAGTAGTATTACGACCATGAGATGCAAAACAGATTGGACCCTTGTCATGAAACAAACAAGCTCCAATTCCTAGCTTTGATGTAGCACACTGTATGAACACTTTTTTCGATACATCAAAGTTTTGTTTGTGCAGTTGATATAAGCTTCCTAATATGCTCAAATTTTTTAGAATGGACTTCAGTCCATAAAAAGTGATCAGTAGATCCCTCAGATTATGACACCACTCTAATAAGTTTCGAATGTAACTTCGCATAAAATTAACCATTCCCAGTTTAGACTGCAAACCTTTGTTATCATTAGAATTTTTGAGATTCATGATTGCTTTCACTCTATTTGGATCTGGTCTCATACCTTCAGAGAAAAACAGATGCCCCAAATATGTTACCGAATTAAGTTTGTATTCAAATTTCTCAGGATTGAACTTAATATTTAAATCCCGAGCTCTCTGTTGCATCCTATTGAAGTTTTCATCGTGTTCTTTCTGAGTCCTCCCACATACCATTACATCATCAATATATACTACGGTTCCTGTGTTATCACTGAAAGCATTATGAGTATATCTTTGAAAAATTTCTGGAGAGACACTTAAACCAATCGGAAGTCGTCAAAATTTATAGCACCCGAACGGAGTGCTAAACGTGCAAATTTTACTAGATGTGGATACATCTAAAATACCTCATCCCAGATAATTTTGCGCATAGCTCTTCAAGTTTAGGTATCATAAACCTCTCATGCCTTACAACCTTATTTCAACTACAACTATATTACTGACCCAACTTTTGGGGTGTGCCATTGGTTCAATAATTTGTGCCTTTACTAATTGATCCAAGTGATCTTTTAGCCTGTCTTTTACTGTCAGTGGTATCCTTCTCGCTGCCTTAACTGTGGGTTCACATTTACACTGAAATCGACCCAGGACAGAAAATACATCACAATTGTTTCTAATAATATCATGTTTTTCGTTATTTATTACACTATATAGTGTGTTTCAGATCTGACGTGCCAAAATGAGTGGGATGATACCAATCACCTTTCCAAAATTATATCTTTATACATATTTTATAATTGTACATAAACCTTGGAAGGATCACTTAACAAGATGATTAAAGATAAATATAGTATGAAAGTAAGAAATCCAAAATGAAATGAAATAAGTAATAATTAAAAAATATATATAAGCAATTTATCAAAATAGAACAGAGAAAGAATAAGCAAAACTAAAATATTATAAAGAATAATGTAAAGGTTAGAGTACACAACGACGATTGAAATAGAGAAATTATTTGATTTTATGACTGAACTTCAAAATGCCGAAGCACGGCCATTCTCTGAATATGATAAGGAAGTGAGTTCTAAAGACGAATAGCCTGAACAAAAAGGAGCGCTCACCAACGAGAGTACTGAACCTAGGTAAAAGTATATCACAGCGACTTTGCGAATATAGAAACACGATTAGCGAGCGGAAGTACTCAGGGCCCTCGCTATAAATCATTTTGTGGAGAGCACAACAATAGAAGACACATAGGTTGAAATATGATCACTACGACGCAATCCATGAACGAACCGAACACAATCATTAAAAGCGACATTAATCTTACCAGCACAGGTCGAATCGAGGCAAGGAAAAATCATTATACCATACGTAAACAAGGGAAGCGCGAGAGCTTTAATTAAGCCTAGGCGGGTATTCTTTGGTACAAGGGACGGTATTCTTTAGTACAATTTTAGTTAGAGACGAGTTGGGATAATCACAACAAGTCATCCCGCTATAAAAGATAACTCCCAAATTTCTTGCCTTATCAACTCCAACCATCGACTGATTCTCAAGGTAAGGTACAGGAAAGGTGCAGTGATTAAGGCTTGCGTCTCGAGAGAGAACAATATAGCATGACTTAGAGTGATTGAGCAAAAGTAAATTGTCTCTTGACCACGCAACAACGCGGTCTAGATCTTGGCAGAGCTTGCTGACGTGAGTGTGAATGCTGTTAACTGGCAATCATCAGCGTATAAACGAATTTGAGAGTGCCGTATTACAGATGGCAAGTCATTGATGTATAAGCAAAATAGTAGCGGCCCCAAGATAGAACCCTGAGGTACACCGCACCTGATTCTTGCAGGAATCGAAAGACCAACCTCCGTCTTAACCTGCTGCGTTCTACCAGAGAGGAAGCTAGAAATAAGTTTGATAGCGGAAGATGACAGACAAAATTGAGTTGACAATTTGTGTAACAAAATTTCGTGATCAATACTGTCAAAGGCTTTAAAGACATCTAGAAGAACTAGATAATCTATCTCTCTCCTATCTAAAGCGGCTCTTAAGTCCGTTGACACCTTTAGCAGAGCAGTCTCACAAGAGTGATTGCATCGATATCCCGACTGCCATTTAGAGAGATAAGAGTGCCGATTGGGGTGGTCAATAAGTTGGTTACTAATAAGTTTCTCGAACACTTTGGCCAGGAAACATAATATACTAATAGGCCTAAAGTCAGATGGGATGGAGGGGCAACGATTTTTAGCGATAGGAATTGCAAGAGCATGCTTTCATACATCTGGAAAAGATGAAGTAACTATTATATGGTTAAACAAATGTGTCACGACTTGCAGCACGCATGGCAATAATAACTTTAAAAATTTGAGCAAATTCCCATCAGAACCGACCGCCTGCGAACGTATTTCACTCATAGCAATCACAACATCATCATCTTCAACACAACGGAATGTAAAGCCATCAAAAACCATAGCGGTATTAGAAGGATTGTTGTGCATATTTACATCTCTAGGTGTTGGACCTTGAATAGAGAAGTGTTGATTTAGAACATCAGGTTCAATATTAAATCTTTTGATGAACGCCATATTTCCGTAGATTACTCCACAGTTCCTTGGTTGGAATTCTATGTAAAAGTATTCAGACCATGTAACGCAATAACAACATAAAAAGTAAAATATTTCGGCAATGCGACTTTCTTAAGATCAGATCCCAATGGGATGTGTTAAACAATATAAATATACGGTGTCAATTTTAAGATGAACATTTATATCATCTGAGACCAACTGTCAGCTTGTGGAAGAGAGGTTCTAAAATCGATCCCTAAGGAGTCCAGCAATAAAACGATTCGGAGTTTGTTTTATCTACCATGACGTGTCTTGAAAAAGGTAGGTACAATAATCTTATCGTGAAAACGAAAGAAGAATTATTTCTATTCTGTAAAATGGGCATCAAATCACAACATTTATAAGCATTTCAAAGCGCTTGGGAATATTACGAATATTCCATGAATTACTCTTGCATAAAAATCTCCGCTGTGGGAAAATAGAGTTATATGCCGTCATCTTGCTGAAGGTCAAATAAGCCATCTTCTATGTTTATGTTTAATTTACTGTTACAGTTTGTTTAAATAAAGGAAAATATTGACCTTAAAAGGATGATACCCATGCTTTTTAATGCTATAGCCTGAATTGGGTATTCTATACAAAGATGAATCAGCCGATTGTTATTACTGTCACAAATCCTCTATGAAAATTATTCAGAATTCAGACAACGTATCATCTGGTAGTTCATTAATAATGGAAAAGTCAAAACGAGATTTTAAAGACTTTTTAAGATATTATACAGCACATTTTCCAATGAACCAGAAAATAAAAAATATTAAGTAACACCGCAAATATTTTATTTTCAATTTTTGCTAAATTTTCTTGTTTTTAAAACTCATAAAATCAATACTAGTTCCCTAAGAAAAATCTGATGAAAGAATTGTAATTCAGCTGAGTAAACATTGCGCAGTAACTGAATGTAATGAAGTATAACTTTGAAGGAGGACAAAATGAACAATAGAAATGATCAATTATGAAAAAATTGGTAGAGAATTTTTCCTAGCGAAAGCACATAACTTTTTACATTTTAATAACTATTTTAGTTGATGAGAATAACTTGCAAAAAAGATAAAATTTGTTTGTAAACTTTCTGTGCAAGTAGATGACACTTTTTTATCAATTTTTTAAAATATGGCAAGCAAATTTTTTACATTAAATTTAAGATAAAACAAACTTGAATTACGTGACAGAGTATCTTAATACCGGCTTGACCCAAACTAAAAGTTTTGACATAAATCTTGTCGAAGTTTGATAATAATTCTCACGATATATGACTACCACTAAAACAGGATTTATGGGTTGCACGTGGAAATGAGTTTAGGAAACCCAGCTATTCTCAATTTGGTTATTGTTGAGAAGCAAAAGGAAAGTTTTCGACACATCAAACACTAACCCTATTCCATTTGTTTGGCATACTTTCTGTACCTACTTATACCAGAATTAGTATTTAACTATTAGAAACTATTGACTATCGTAAACATTGACCCTACTCAGTGCTTGCTGGAAGATGGTTTTAGCCACCCACCACCATTCAGAAATTTATTATTTTGTTCTTTTACGATAGCAACGCCATTTTATGACAGTGGCATCATTATCATCAGAATAATAATCATCGATTTTAGAATCACTCGCGAAACCAAATATACAATATACCTTGTAAGGCTTAGACTTAGAGTGACATTACAACTGTTTTACACTTTTAAGCCATTATTCCTTTTCTTGTAAGCTTAAACAAAGAAGGTTTTATACAAAAGTTATAAGGCTATGCAATGATGTATTGCTCATGTACGAGGGTCGCTAATAAAAAGTACTGAAAAGGAGGAATGTTTATTTTTTATATCTTGTGACGTGGGCAATGGGGACACGGGCGATGTCATGCAAGAGAAACACTCCCTTCGTTAGCATTCTTGAGGAAAAATAAGACTCGCCCGTTCTGTGCCTGAAGCAGGCACGCCCAACGTCAAAACGACTGTATGGCACCCAAATGAGGCACGGTACGCCCGAGTAAAAATTCACCTTTTCCAAATGCACCTCGCCGCACGCACGTAACAATAAAATACGCAACTTTTTCTGGACTAAAATTTAAAATAACAATAATAAAATCATTTTCGCAGATTAACTGAGTCGAGTTTATCTTTCTCCAGCATCTCTAGACTATCTCCAGTAGCCGACAACGTTTGTGCAGTTATAATAAAGATTAACTGAAACTAAAAAATCTAAGAATAAAAAAAACACATTTCAGGTAATTGTGACTCATCTTGTGAGTTATCGGCTATTCGAAACAATTTTAATATCAGGTGATATACGGGTAAGATTTTTCATAACCCACGCGGTGAGTCACTGGTCTCGGATGTGTTAAAGCCACAACAATAACAGAACCATGCATATCTCTGTGGCGGATGCATTTTTAAATATATCTGCCTGTAGTGGTAGCGTTCATATCCATTTGGCGAGCAGATTTTTCGATTTTATTGCCTGTAGCGGGAGCGGGGCGGGCGTATTTTTCGATTTTATTGCTTGTAGCGAGAGCATGGCGGACGTATTTTTTGAGTTTCTTGTTGTTAGCGGGAGCGTGGCAGGCGTATTTTTTAGATTTTTGTGCCTGAAGCGAGAGCGTGTATACCCATATTGCGAGCATATTTTTCAATTTTTCGGCCTGTAGCAGGTACCTGCATAATAGTCCCGGGCAAATTTGTTCGCTACGCGTGCTAGCAATGGGCGCATATATACTTTTAAAAATATTAACGTCTGTACTTGGTATTCTTTTGCTTTGAATGGCTTTCCGTAATTTTTTTAATTTTTTCGCAGTAACGTAGGGCATTAGTTGTCCTGAGGGCATTAGTTGTTTTCTCAGGGTGTAGTAGTGAAAATTCCCGAGCAGATGGGACCCTATTGGCAAGATTTGTCACGCTACTGAGGTGCGGCCAACTGAGCTAGTGCTGCTAAAGCTTTCGTATTGCACGCAGTGCTGCTAACTTTGTCAAGATAATTCAATTCGAGTGTTAGATGTACAGAACTCTTACTTTCTGGACATGGGATTGAAAATAGGATTTTTTGGATTTTCTGCAAATTTTACGCTATTCTTAAACTAATGAACCCATTTGGTACATTTAGGAACTCATTTACCTATTCTTTTCATGTTCATTTTTGAGGCTTCCTTTGAGCCTTTAATAAAGCGGTTGCCAAGTTCTGCCTGTCTTTTCCTAGCAAGCACAGGACAACGACATAAGAGGTCCTCTTAATTTTTTTTTGTATTGGGTTCCTCACATTGCTGCATTTCCGGTGGTGCCGCTGTGCCCGGTTACGCAACAGAGTTTTACCCTTCTATTCGTGCTTACAGTTTGTACAGCTCTTTAGCAATCAAATAGGGATTTTAATTCGTTGGACCCAGGAGCTTTTAGCGCCGCTTAGCTGTCGACATAGATACTAATTGAACTCCCTGTTGCAATTCTGCAGCCATGTGTATAGCTACACCCTCGGCTTGAAAAACGCTGTAGTCATTGGGGAGTCTGTATCAAGAGTACATATTGAGCTCCTGGCTGAACACTGATGTTTCTACTCTAGAGCTCATTTTAGAGCCATCTGTATAGATGTTTAGGGTATCCGCAAGTTCTTCTACTCTTGTTTCCCAAAACTGCCTATTTGGAATTGCTACCTCGTACTTCCTGTTAAAGTCCATAATCAGTAGCAGATAATCAGTGACCGTGCTAATATGACGGAACCGCCTGTCTTGAGGAACTCTGACTTTTTAAGCCCTTTTTTCCCTCAGTGCGGTGTTCTTTGCGTACAGGTATAGGAGGAGATCGAGGATTGTGCCAAGAGCAGGGAAGGAGTAGTTTTGAATGCACCAGTGTCAACCATTCTCGCTATTCTTTGTGTGTACTCCAATCTGGACAGAAAAGTTTTTTTATCCACAGCTCGTCACCAAACCATAACACCATACAGCAGGATTGTTTGAACTATTACTGTTAATGCCCATTGCGTGATACTGGATTGCAGTCCCCACTTTGCATCGAAAAGTCTCTTGCAGATATAAAAAGCTTTGTTTTCTTTAGCAATACTTTTTTCTACATTTAGTTGCCAGGTCAGTTTGCTGTCTAGAATGAATCACCGATATTTAGCGTAGGGTCTGAGTTCCGGCAGCATACTGTCTAACCGTAGTTCCCTGAATGTTGGTTTCTTAGACTTTCTAATGAAGAGTACCATTTCTTGCGTGAGTTGATGCCAAGCTCCCTGGTTTTCGCCCATGACCTTAGTTTCTTTAGAGCTCCTTCGTGATTTCACTAATCAAGTGTTACTAAGATGTTGTTCATCAGTACCCACAGGAGAGGCGATAAGACTCCTTAATGTGGTGTGCCCCGTTCGACTGTTTCTTTAACCGCCCCATTCTGAGGCTAGAGGATTCTAGAGCGTCTGCGATCGACTCGGTGGTTACATTATTGAAGCCCCCAAGGTGTATTCTTACTACTACAAGGACTTTTCGATCTCGAACACCACCTTATGTAGGGGTCAACCGACTTTGATATGTTGGATAGGTTGGGGTGGAGATTTTCCTTAATATACAGATCCAGAACGAATTGGAACGAGGTCAAGAACGAGAACCTTCTGGGGTCCTGGATAGTAGGTTGGGGTCCAGATTTTCCCTAATATACAGATTCAGAACCCTTTCAAGGCATTTTAATAGGAACAAGATTGTGGGAGATAATCCTCTGGAGTAGTCATTGGATTTTTACAGGCAGAGAAGTGAGTATCCAGCATAAGTTATTCGAATTGAAAGCTGCTGAAGCTTATTCTATGTTTAAAGCAACATTTAGTGCAAATGCTTTGGTAAATTGTTTTTTATAAGTAAGCACGTGTAACATTTTAAGCAAACCATAAAGTAGGCAGCCAATATGACTGCCAATATGCGAATGTGTCAACATCATAAAGAAATATGACAATTTCAATTTGAATTGACAATTTGAATTCAAAAATTCCTAGAATTCTTTGATTAAGTCTCTGATCAAATGCTTATTTCATTAATATCATTACGATCTGCTAAAGTAAACTTGAACATCGTTAGCATACATATAAATTATGACAGTCTAAGCCGGGAAACCGCTAAAAAATATTTGACTTAATAATAAAACCTGCACGACACATTTTGAAAGAGGCTTCATTATTAGGTCACAAATTTTTTAGCAATACCCCGACTTAGATTGAAAGTCTAAGTCTTTGGTAGAGTAAGTGATAAGCCTACCAATCCGAAGGTCTCAGGTTCGAATCCCAC
The DNA here is from genome assembly GCA_964036015.1 of Leptarthrus brevirostris. Classification (NCBI taxonomy): domain Eukaryota; kingdom Metazoa; phylum Arthropoda; class Insecta; order Diptera; family Asilidae; genus Leptarthrus; species Leptarthrus brevirostris. The sequence continues at coordinate 137,972,723 of OZ038372.1, read as the reverse complement.
CGACAGCGACCCATGGTTGTCTTCTGCTGACAACTGATTACGATAAAAAGGCCTTGGGGGTTGCAGAGGAAATGTAAGTCGTTCGGAATTAACAAATTGTGAATTCTTCAAACAACTGAAGAACAAAGTGGTAGGAATTACCAACCAATACACTAATATTACTCCTAAAAAGTGTGACCCGCAAGGCATTTGCCACTTGTAGTGAAGCAGTTGTACTATGTACTTAGAGTCTGATTACCACATGGTTAAAAATCTGTTTTCCTCAAGATTTGTCAGCATTTGGGAATACGTACTTTTTTTCCTGATTACCGCACCGCAGGCTAGTAATTTCTTGAATTCTTAAAAATGTTATTGACAGTGACTGGCATTGAAGTCAGTTAATAATTGTATAAATTTTATCGGCTAATACACACGGTTTTAAGGTAAGTAAGAAAAATTTTAAAATGTGAAATTGTAATATGTATTTCCACGGTCAGTATTCTAACGAAATTGCTAGCCTGATTACTTGTAGGCATATCAGCACGAGCAATATAAAAACTAATAGCATATAAACCTTGACTAGAAATTTGGACGTACCGAATCCGCTACAAAGTAGATGAAATTCGGCACTTCTGTAAAAGACTTTTCAATTTCATCAAATCAACGCGTGAATAAATTTCGTCAAAAATAGTCCAAGTATGAAATATTCTAATAGAACAGGCTATTACTAAGGAACATAAAATATTTATAGTGTTTATTAAATCAAACTGTTTTCCATAATAAAAGCTCTTTAAAAGTGGTAAAGTTGAAGTTTAATAAGCTTAAAGTGATTTCTATTTTAAATTTTACGACTAAAGAACTCAATGCTCAAAATTCGCTGAGTCAACTCAATTTTAAAAGTCAGCCTTTCTAGATTTTTACAATCTAAGCACCTAAATATGTCATCACAAGGTTTTCACTGCATCCTTTAAATCAATTTGTAAAGTAATGATCCCTTTTCCCCAAAATATTTACATATTAATGTTTTAAGGTAACATACAAGTATTTCATCCTCTCTTTGCATATTAAGTATATATAAAATTCTCTGCAATAAAGTTTCTACGTGTACAGATTCAAAAGCTCCTTAATCGAGATTCTACAAAGGGCAAATGACGAAGGTATTTTTTTTTAACACACCCTTATGTAACCAAACAAACTTCCTTCGGTAATTCAAAGCAATTTTGGTCTTATTTAATAAGAAAGGTTTTGGTATTCACATTTATGGCCCTAACACATCTCGGAATATTAAATAAGCCAAAGGCATTAGGAAAGCCGCACGTAAAGCCATTCAGAAAAAATAACGAATCTGGATCTGGAATACAATTTCGGTAATTGTTGGTGAAATTCTTCCACTCTAACATTTAATGTGAAATCTTAGTCTGTTCACAATGGACACAATAATACCATATGGTAGGCTATACGATGTCCATGTTGGCCAAAAGGTATTTCTCTAACCTATCCTGACTTTTCCAAGTGACAGAAGATGTATAGAGTTGGCTGTAGTACTCAGGGATAATGGGAATGAGACTTATTGATTTTAAGCAATATATTCTTGATTTGGAAAAACGTGATACAATGAGAAGAGGTACAATATGAGGTTTGTTGCCATTTTGAAAGTCAACGAAAGTCATTATAATGGAATTTTTTTATCTAGCGTATCTTATTAGAACTTGGGAGCTTGGTGAATGCCCAAGGTGTCTATAATTTATACCTGTATAAAACACAGTACCCTCCAAAATACTTTGTTCTAAACCTCTATGGCATTTTTGAATATTACATCTTATAAGGTTTGTTGAGGATTTTAAAGAATCCAAAAAACGTGTTGATTATCGTATGCCCAAAATAATTTGTCTAAAAATAAATCCAGTAATAACGACTACCAAGGCACGAAAACAGCACAAGTCAAGCTGAGCATGCAATAGAAACTAAACAAGAGGAATCGAAAACCTAATAATTAAAAAACCATTCAAGGATTTCCGTAGAAAAATAAAAAGCTTAAGAAGACAGTAATCTTTGTTATCACAGCGATATTTAAGACCACCCTGTAGCGAAAGATACCGACGCCTACACTATAAGCAAAAATGCCGGGCAAGAGCGAGTCGGATCTTCTCTCCATTATTGAGATGACCCCCTATACAAATTTGCTTGCATGGCTTATATCCAAAAAAAAAATGTATAGGATTATACAGATGCCAACAGATCATCAAAACTGTCAACGTATGATGCGAAGGAATAACTCCGATGAAGACTTACAAGACTACGCTTTAACTACCGCGATATTTGGCACAGTACCCGCACCTTATCTCAACCGCAGCTTTAGAACAATTAGCAAGAGGTGAAAGAAGAGATTATTCGCTGCAGCAAAGAGCGTAATGAAAGACCTCTATGTAGATGACTTAGTTTCTGAAGCTCACAGTCTAAACAAAGCTCAAAAATTACAAAACCAACTCACCGAACTTCTGAAAAAAGAAGGATTCCACTCTACAAATGGACAAACGAGAGTCCAACTTATAACTGCAAAGACTATGGTAGCACCCGTTAAAACCGTCTCCTTTTCATGCGCCGTAGGTACTGCTTTCTAGACTAGGTCCCAAATTACACGAGAGGACTTACAAATTACACCCCAGGGCTCACGGCAATTATCTTTTGTGGAAAAGTAAAAAAAACCCTCTGAATGTTGATATGAGAGGGGCTTTGATTGACATTAAAAAACAGGTTTATTTAGTGTTTTGCAGAAATTCCGAAAATAAACACAAGAAAATCAGGAAAAATTTAATAAAAATCCCTTCCATTTGATGGGCACTCACAGGTGACACTCTTCTTACCTTACTTCTTTCGCCATAAATAAAACCGGTTTTCATCAAGCATGGGGTAAAAACCGTCTCGTGTAGTTTGTGACTTATAAAAATATTTACTCGAATATTTATTTATTTATTTAAGCTTAATGCAAGCTGTTACATAAAAAAATACAAAATAACAAAATAAATACTACAAACTAAAATAAACAATAACAGATAATGTAAGCTACAATATGAGCTATGATTATGATAAATATAAACTGGGAGGAAGGAGAATTAGGAAAGGCGATCAAGATGGGCGGGATAAAGATATTAGGCTTTGTGATGGGATGATTTACTCAGATGGTAGTTAAAGGAGGGATGGTCGTTGACTTTTCTTAGCATCCTGGTAATTGGTTCGCATTGACCGTAGTTCGTGCGATGGCGGTCGAGTCGGAAAAGGGGAGTGGAGCAACTTTATACAGATTTAGATATTAAGGAAGCAAGAATTATCGCCTGGATGAATTTCACTATCACATTAGCATGAATTCAATAACATCCATCAACCTGGAAAACGTTTATAGGAAACCGTGTCTCTGGAATTCATGAAAACGCACCATAAACTATATGGAAACACGTTACCTCAAAGCAAAATCCTGCTGATGGTACTTTTGGGAGCATTCTCCGATGATCGAAAATAATTTTGCAAGTGAAATTGCCTCCTACGGTATAACCTGGCACTACAATCCTCCAGGTGCTCCACATTTCGAAGAATTGCAGGAATCTGGATTGAAATCTACAAAACGCCATCTATACAAAGCCATCAAAAACACAATTATCACCTACGAAGAACTAAATAGAGTACTAATTCAGCTAAAGTCATGTTAAAATGTTAGACCTTTAACTCCTCTCTCCAATCAACCAACAGGTTATAATATCCTTACTCATGGACACTTTCTCACTGGCCGACACAACCTAATTCTCCCAGAACCCCCAACTCTAAACCTCTGGAACATCCTTTAAAGAGATGGCAATATACTAACTTAGAACTTTGGAAAAAATGTTCGAAGGAGATATAAGTGGCACACCAAAAGTGACAATCTAGAAACTGGCACCTTCAGCCTCATTAAACAGGATCAAATTCCAATAATCCAATGGCCACTAGGTCGAATAATTGAAATCCTTACTGGGCATAATGACTTAGTAAGAGCTGTCATCATTAAAACTCCAGAAAAATACACTCACTCGTCCTATCACCAAAGCTTATTTTCTCCCATTTGATAATTCAATACAATAAACACTGGCAATATTCTTTTCTATTGTCGCCTTTCTTGTGTAAAAAGCATGCCTTTCGCGCCAAAATTCACTTTAGCACTGCCAACATCAAGTATTTTTTTCAATTTTTTTTTTTTTAGTTTCTTTTATTTTATTAATAATTGTTCAATGGAAGAATTATTGGACTTTAAACTCTGACTTGGTGGATTTACTACATATCCCCAAAAGAATTAAAGCAAAATAGTGGCAAAAACAAGGAAAATTTCTACAAGAATTACTCCTATTAAGGAAACTCCTACCAAACCGGTTTCCTTGTCAAGGGACGGGTCCCAAGAGTCGAGGGAGGTCACCGAGAGTCCCGAAAAATATTTAAGATTAATATTAAGGTTAGATTTATATTTCCTGTAATTTACTAGTATATCATGGTGTGAGATATTTTTTTGCACATTTTTGGCCATAAGACTATTTCGATTTACAGTAATAATAAAAAATTCCACTTCCTGAAATCTATGATTTAAGCTCTGCTAACCCTGATAGTATCGAAATTTTAGTTTGGTGTTAGGGCAGGAGAACGACGTTTATTCGCAGTATATTTTTAAAATCTTTAAAAGTAGCCCTTGCAAACGATACCAATAATAAAACTTTTTTTGATTGGGCCCAACGGACAGACGGACGCAAAACAAATCTAATAAGGAATCTGGTTTTTTTTAAATACGGAACCGAAAAACTGACCTTTTCTGCACCAATCTTTTTTTTTCTTACATTGTTATTAAGCGAGAAAAACCGATCCGACCACAACGATTGCAAGTGAATTATAATTTAAAATGAATTTCGAACCACCTACAGTACTCTGCACGGCTCATATAGCAGAGCATTTATTTTCGAATAAAGGTAAAAGATAAAAAATTAAAAAAAAACTCAAAAATCGAATAAAAATTTATTTGAATAAAAGAATTATTTGTACCTGGAGAATTATTTGCAAATAAGTATTTGTTATTTAGTGCTCAAATAATTATTTGTTATTCGATCGTGCCTTATTTGATAATCAGATAATTATTCGTTATTGAATTTTTGGCAAAAAATTGACCCTAAAAAAAATTGACATAAATCTCATATATTTAAAAATTTTAGAAAAGAAACCACTTCAGGCGAAGATAGTCCTAATTGCATTGCAACAAAAAAAATAATTATTCCATAACGGGACATCAGCGAACGATTATTTATTCGATTATCGAATAACAAATAATTATTTGCGAAAAATTCATCAAATAACAAATAATTATTTGATTTATTAAATAACAAAAAGTTATTTGTGAATGATTCATCAAGTAACGAGTAATTTATCAAGGAACGACTAACACAGGACTGCGAGGTTTTTTCCCCCTGGACAATGAATAGTTGTTTCCGAGGTGATTTTTCCCGCTGAAACCGAATCCGGGCTCAGAATTGCTCTATCACGTCAGGTTTTTGAGATATTGTAACCTAAAACTGCAAAAACACTGTTTTTTGACATATTTGAGGTTATGTAGCACCGCTTCCTGTTTCAAATGCCATTGAGTTTGCTCAAATATTTTTTTTTCGAAGATATATCGCATTTTGAAATTTTCATGTTCACGAATTTCTCAATATACGACAATTTTATGGTCACTTGAATAAAGTGACTATACATTTTTCATGTAGCGAAATTCAAGAACATGACAATTTCAAAATGCGACATCTCGGCATTTGAAAGAGGAAGACTTGTACTATAAGATCCCGGACGCAGTTTATGAAAAAGAAAAAAAATCGCGGTGCTACATAATTAAATATGTCAAAAAACAGTGTTTTTCCACTTTTAGGTTAGAATATCTCAAAAACCTGACGTGATAGAGAAATTCTGGGCCCGGATTCGGTTTCAGCATTGAGCATTTACTTTGCGAATGTCCTGGTCTAGCCAGGAGATGGTTTCAGGTCGTCGGTAAATACTTTCTTAACGGACTAGAGGAGTTCGCCAGCGTGGAGCTGAATGACCTAACCAGGTTCTTCGATAGCTGCGGCCGGTTCAAATAATCACTGCATGGCAGTGCTTAATCGAACCAGGTGAGGTTCCTTAGGAATGGTATCCCAACGGACCATATCAAGGTCGGTTATTACCGGTGGCCGCCAACTGACCTAACCTAACCTTGTTGTTGTGTACAGGACAATACTATTCTTAAAGCGACTAATGGATATTAAAAAAAAAGTGCAAATGATGAGAAGCAGACTTTTATGTTTTAGAAAGTTTAGCTAAAGTAAAAGAGCAAATGTTGCAAATAGGATATAATTTGAAAACTTACAAAGGCAGTTGGTCACTTAAACCGACTTACGTAAAACTAGTACTAAATTCCTACGGTATCAATCTCTCTCTAGTTCCCATAACCCCTTGTGTGAAAGGAGAACTTCACCCCATTCGAGACAACGATTTCAAGTGGACCTCCAATTTAAAGTGGATTCTGAAGCACCATGGGTCACCGATATGGGATTCGAACCTGGACCTCCGGGTTGGTAGGCCTACGACGTAAGTAGGCTCAATACTAAATTATTTGACATCATTCTCAAAAATGCTGACAGTACTTATCGATTGAAAAATAAAAAGTTCAGTGTTATTCACTATCTCTGGTGAATTTAGTTTTATAAATGATGGCTATATGGTCCATTTAATCATTAACTCAACAATCCGAAAATACGTGTATATAAGTATTTATATAAGAAATCCCGAAGTTAGTTTTGCCGATAAATAAGATACAGAATCTATGAAAGTCAATTAATTCTAAACATTCTTTGGTGATCACTTTATGTAAGAAGAATTCTGATAAGCATTTGAGGATCGAAATGGCACTGAAAAAGCAGGTGTCTCTACTAATACAATATTTTCGTATTTTGACTTGGCGGAGTTGATATAAGTTTATTTTTGATTTAAACTCTACACCAGTATAACATAAAAATGTTTTTTTATAGTACAGGGTAAACACAAGGTGTCCGGTAACGGTACACTGACCCATCCAACCTAAAAGATAAAGAATCTATACGTATATATAAAGTAAAAAAAGAATAAGTATAAGTTGACCAACAGAAGTAAACGCGTACGTATTCTTTATTATTTCCATTGTATTTGAAGGTATCCGGTTACAGTAGACTCCCCCCCCCCCACCCCCCAAACTGTAGTGTTAACACCTATCTACAGATTATAACCACGGTCGTCGAGAACATCGTAGTTTCCCACAATCAATGTGTGATTGTGATGTTCTCGATCGATAATTTCCAAAAAGGTCGAATCGATGACAAATCTGCAGTGCGCCCCACTCAATCCCCTGCATGACGACACAATTCCTACTATGTAAAATAAATTCTTTGATTCTTTAACTATAATGTGACATAATTTAATTTCAAATGAAAAGTGCAGTTTTTGAGCTGCAACACAAAGCTGTATCCCCTGATTTTGTTATCATTGGATGTCCATGCAATTTAAAGACATATTCAAGTCAAAACACTGACACAATTTATGTCAACTTATCGATATCGATTTATTATTATTTTGTATTCGATAGTTTTCCTTAATATCGTACGACACATCGATATCGCAAAAAATAATTTGTAACTTCTACTTCTCTTCGCTCCGTAAGAAGGTCAATGGTTGCGTGCGAAACGTTATTATCTTTCCTTTCATGTCGTTAGTATTTGATATATAAAATGACAGCAATAATCCTCTTAAAGACTGATGTCAGCTTATTATTCAAAACATCTTTTGCTAAGGTTTTGACCTTGATTGCTTAAATGTTCACCTCCCACCATTTAGAACAGCTTCTAGTCACCCATTATTTCTGAATCAATTTTCTTGTATTGCAAGTGCAAATACGATTTACACAATAACTTGAATTGCAGCACAAAACTTCAATAATAAATGACTTAAGGAGAGTTCAAATAAATAACTTTTCTGTAATTTCTGTTCACAACATCATGTTCTCTGTGAATGCAATTAAAACTGTCACTGTCAATTTCAATTGCAATGCCAGACAGTTACCCAGGCATCACCCAATAATTCCTGTAACGAACCCAATTAAATAGGAGAATAATGCTTTCGGTAACATTTCAAAGGACGAAGGACAGAGCTATAAATTTTACTTCATTTCATCGGTGCTGACAGTAAAAACATTTATGAGATGTCTTTAGAAGTCCAGGTTAGCGTTAAAACATCGATTTGTTATCTTTTTACAGCAGAATCGTACAGGTAAAAATAAGAAGTGAAAATAAATGAAAGAAAAGGAACGTTCAGTTGAAATTTTTATTTATTTCATTGTCTTTTTCATTGCATTCAATTAAAACCTTTATCATCGAATAAAGCCAACGTTTGCATTGTTAAATTGATTAAAAACAAAAAAAAATCTCGAACAAAGTTAAAGCAATCCACAATAGCGCAATCATGGCGAAAAAACAGACTTCCGGATAGAAGTGCTAATTTAATTAGAACACCATAAAAGCCAGGGAGTTTATTGTCGGAGGGCTATTTTATGGGGTGCAATGTAATCTGATAACCATTCGTTAAATTGATTCAGTTACTACACAGGTTGTTCAGGTCGTTACAGGTTGTAAAACTCCCCCTTTTCTAGTTGAATAGATAATTGAAACGTAATAACTGATTTACGTATTTTTTTTGTTTGTTAGCTCGTTCGACTACTTTATAAATATATAACTAAATTAATAAGGCATAGAAATTAGATTTAACGCTTAACTGGCCTGTTTTGTATTTATGAGTATTCCGTACCATAATTGAAAAAAGGATCGCTTATCGAATCACCTCGGTGTCTGTCCGTCTGTTTGCCACAAGCAATTTTATCTAAAACCAACTGACGTAGAAAGTTGAAAAATAGGAATTAGTGACCCAGTCAGAGCCGCATGATTTTAAAAGTTAAACTAGCTGGTGCCCGAGCCTATGGTTCTCAAAGTTGTATGCAAGAGATTTAGAGGTTGTAAGGTTCAATTCGATAGTCGGGTGGGAGTTGAGCCTTTAATATTTTGATAACAAATATATGTGTTTGCAAAATTTTTTTTGTGTAGACGCCCGGAATTGTTGAATAGTATATGTTTACGGGGCGAGAATGCTAATCAGTCAAACTTAAGTTAAATGGTGGAAATAAAGGCTTGTGAAATTTACGAATGGTATGTTTAGCCTATGAAAGTAATTTTTGGTGAAGTGAGTTAACGATGCAAAATCAATACCTTTTCTCCCAATGTGAACATCTGTGAAAGCAATATCCACTTGACCCTTATACCTCCCGCCACTTGGAAGCTACGACCCTTGTATCCTTCCGCCCCTTGCAAAAACCCACCCTTGTATCCTCCACCCCTAATGAGTTACGACCCTTAGATCCTGCCGCACTTTCGAGTTACGGCCCTTTTATCCTCCCGCCAATTGTGAGCTACGACCCTTGTATCCTCCTGCCCTTTGCGAGCAACGACCATTGTATCCTCCCGCTCCTTGCGAGCTACAGTAATATCCTCCCGCCCCTTGCGAGCTACGACCTCTTTAACCTCCCGCCTCTTGCGAACTACAACCCTTTTATTATTCCGCCAGTTGCGAACTACGACCCTTAGTTTCTACCGCCGTTTGTGAGATACGACTTTAGTATCCTCCCACCCCTACGACCCGATCATCATCGAGCGAGCTACCGCCCTGTTATCCTCCCGAACCTTGCGAGCTGCGACTTTTTTCCTGACCCTTGCAAGCAGCAACGGCTTTTGTATCCTCCCAACCCATTCTTACCGTTGTGTCAGCAAAGTAAGAAAAAAGACAAAAATCTAATGGAATTAGAAACCACGAAACATGTTTATATCATTGGGGATACCTCATTTTTTTAACAAATTTAACTCAAATCTCCTAGGACTTATTTTGTCAGTTTGCCAATTTTGACTAAAAGCGGCAATTTCGCAGCGGTATTTTTTGATCCCCTGAACTTTTATTAGCCAAAAATGTCCTAATACAATTTAATCAATTTATCAAAACAACTCATTTCATACTGCTTTTGGGGGACAAAAACTGGGATTGCTTTCAGAAACTAATAGACGCAATTAGAAAAACTTAAGAAATTTAGCAAATGATATTTTAGTTCCAAATTATCGCTAATTCCCGTGGGTGATGGACCAGGAGTAAAACTTCACTTGATTTGATGACAACGATTACAAAAGGATTCATAACTTAAGGTGGATTTCGAAGCACCTACATTACTCTGCAACCTCCATTGGCTTTTTAGCGTATTCTGTTATTAGCAGAAAACAAACATGAGTCGCCACCGATGGGTTTCCAACCTGGCACCCTCGTCATAGAAAGCCTCGTTATCGGGCACGGACAAATTATTCCAAATTATTTAAAAAATTTTAATGCGATCTTAGTTAAAATTAAGTTTTAATAATAAGAGTAAGAGTATGTCGAAGGTATATTGTAAATAACTCATTAGTTTTTTATTTTTTAGAAAAAAATGTAATAATTTATGTTATTAACTACTAAAAAATATTATAACGAAATCTAGCACGCCGACTTTAAGCTTGAATTCATTGGTGTTGTAAGTGTACAACCCGAAAAATTACAAAAAATGTTTTCTACATGGTGAGTGATATATAGGAGAAAATTATCCAAGCAGATCGTTCACCAATGTATAATATCTTTGATAACCAATGTACAAGCTATTGCTGCAACTAAAGTCCAAAGCCCTGTTAAGAAAGGAGGAGGGAAACCCGCATGAGTAATGTATCTCAATATGTAACATGACATTCAACGGTCCAACTCACCGGATCAACCTGAGACAATATCTCAAATGCCAGCCAAAACAAAACCTATTGCATCGTAAAATTATGAGAAAAGCTCTTCTCTAAAAGTTCCGGCTTTAAGCTGCATCAGCAGTAGATTCCAACGTATACAGGTTCTATTTATTTAAACTTACAGAAAATTTAGAATGTGATAACCTGAGAAAATAAAACACTTACCTTGCTAAGAATGCATATAGGAGGAAAAAATCAAAAAATTGTTGTTCGAGAGCCTTACCTGGAAATAGACAGAAAATTAATTAATAATTAATTCTTGGTTTTTGTATTATTTTAAAATGTTTTAAAGTTTGTAAAAAGAAATGGAAGGTGCAAAGTTTATGTGAATAAAGCAGAAAGTTTGATCTGATTTCTTTTATTGTAAGCAAGCACATAATTATTTAGATGTGAGATTGATAGCAAAGTTTTCGGTTAACCAATTTCTTCTCCCAGTGATAAAATCAATAATACTTAACTCGCACGAGTCAGAACACTTCGGCTTAGAGAAAATCTACGCACTATAGAAATACCCAAATTTGTTGTCTCGAATCGGGTGTAGTCCTTCTCCCGCCAAAAGGGGTTACGGGAACTAGAGAGAGAGAGAGAGAAAGAGAAAGAGAGAGATATAGAGATGCAAATACAATCTAGGGTGGTTCTCAGGAAACCTCAAGAAGCAAGCCTCCCTTTGGAATAGGATAGAAAGGCTTGTAACCCACTTATCTGAAAAGACCAATATACACACGAAACAGCTAATGCAGCTTGGATACCTCGGACCGATTTTGTGTTGACAATCTTTGGCTATAAACATCGGGCTATGCACCGTGAGAACATTGTGGGATGAGTTTGGATGTGCCAAGATCATGTATAAAATATGTAAGTAACTTGGGTGTAAGCCTAACTAAATGGGGAGGAAGTGGAGAATTAGATATACCCCGCAACCGGTACTGGACTGGTCACCAATATCCGACCGAATTATCATCGCCAGATTCCGGACCAGGGTACGTAACATCTCAATGATTCAATGCTCTGCGCCGACCGAGTGAACAAATATAACAACTGACCGAGTAAGCGAATATAACAACTGGTCTTCTGCCAGATCTTTGACGATACCTTTGATAAGACTCCTAAAGGTGATATAAAAATAGTCATGGGGATTTTAACGCTAACATTGGCTCTAAAGACATCGGCTTGGAACATCTAATAGGGAAGTTTGGACTCGGAACTCGGAAACAGGAACACAAATGTTGTTCTTTGTTGAATTTTTTAATTCGCGATAATTTGACATCGGTGGATCCCTACTTAAACACAAAAACATGCCGACAGGACAAAGTATAAGATTGACCATATTGCTGTTTCGAAAAGCTGCAGAAACTGTCTTCTCGACGCAACGCTGATACTAGCATTGATCACCATCTTATGACAACTAAGTTTCTCGTATGCACGGCAGCAGTACGCCCACGTAACGCAACATCTAATATGTCTCGGCTCAGTGTGAGTTTTGAGAGCTGTGCTATAGAACACATGGGATGATTAGAGGGCGGAAAATGAACATGGATAAGTGACGTTACGTGGTCCAAAATACAAGAACGAAAGCAGATTAAAGGCGCATCAATTCTCCTACCGACGTTGCAGTTAAACAAAACCTCAGTACCGCATACCGATCTCTACAGAAAGGAGTCCAATGAAGTGGAGAATTGACAAGCACAACTACGTAAATGCGCTAACAGAAGAAACGGCCTACTGCGGTGACAGTGGAGATCTATATAAGACTATTGCAACTGAACATCTTCTGACACATACCAATGGATTTTGTCACTGAAGAACATCTACTGCGGAGGTGAAGAAAATAGTTTGTTGAAGTCCTAAACAATATCCTTGGAGCGTCGAATACTTTTTCACCCGATCCTGAACATCTCCTGCCTGTGTCCAACATTAGCTCGAAACTCCGACAAGTTTGGAGTTGGAAAACGCAATTAAGCCGATGGATCTCGGTGAGCCACCAGGGATTGATGGAATTACAGTGGAACTTCTTAAGGCGGCTTATATTCTTCTCCCCGTAATTCATGAATGTTGTGAAACCGAGAACTATACCAGTGAATGGAAAACGTGCGTAATTATGAAAATTCCCAACAATAGCGGCATGAGGGGTTGTAGAAATTGGTACGACATGATTTTTAACTGCAATCTCCAAATTGATGACAAATGATCATCTTAATGCAAAGCAACGAAACTGCACAGAGTACTATAAATGATTACATGGCAGGTTTTTGTGAGGATTCCTCCTGCAGCGATCAGATCAACACCCTCCGCATTATCATTGAGCAATCGACCGAATGGAGGTACATTTTACAACTTATGATCGTCGATTTTGAGAAGGCGTTTGACAGCGTTGAGCTTTACGTAGGAGAGGCATTTTAGAAAAAATTATCACGGTCATAAAGAAGTCGTACTCAAGAGCCCAATGTATTGTTCTACACAAGGGTAAACTGTCGGAGCCCTCCCGAATACTGAACGGATTTAGACAAGGATGTATACTATCACCTTTGCTTTTCCTGGTCGTTATTAATAACGTATTGTGCAGCGCCCTATATGACGACCCATCGCGAGGGGTTAGATGGAAACTTTTTAACCACCTTACGCACCTGGATTATGTCGACGATGTATGTCTCTTATCCAACAAACAGTGTTATGTAGCTCTAATGTCCAAAGCCCTGAGTAGAGCAGATCGCAAACTCAAAGGACAAAACGACATCTATCTATAAGAGCGGCGAATAGAATAAGTGGATACATTTTGGTATCTCGGAAGCAAAGTTACCGCAGATGGCAGAGCTGAAGCTGATATATAGGCTCGCATCAATAAGGCTCGAGTTGCTTTTAATTATCTTGCTGAGATATGGCCCAATAACGACATCTCCAGGCGTACAAAACTCTGGATCCCCGAATCGAACGTAAAATTTGTTCTATTATACGGCTGCTCAACATGGAACGTGACCTGCCAAATGACATCTAAACTACAAGACTTTGTCAACCGATGCTTATGGTGCATTCTTGACATCCATTGGCCGGAAGTCATTACCAACGAATACCCACAGAGTCTTACAGACCAAGACGGGATATACAGAAGTGTCCGCAGACCTTGCGAAAACAACGTAATCAACTTACTGCACCATGTGCACTAGCAAGCAAGTTGCGCAATTTTTTTTTAAAGTGCCCTTAAGAAACTGGAGGCGTCTCTCCTTTCTCGTCTTTATTTCTGTTAGAAAAATTCGGGATGCGGCAATCGTACCACCGAAGGCTAAAGAAATCTAAAATTGCAGCTGTAATAAAAGCGACTTTAAGCCCTTCTTTGAATTAGAACTAACTAGAAAATGCTTAATGACGTTAATGTTAATGATACATTTAATGAACTTTTTCTTAAACAGAAATCAACAAATTCTGCTCAACCATAATGGTGATGGTTAGTTCAACTAAAGCAGTTATGTAGTCTTGAAAAACTGCTCTCAGAGAGTTCCAAAGTGCACATGGTATTAATAGATTCCTAGACACAATATATAAACTTTATTCACATCATCGTCCTATGACTTTCAGATTAGAATCTTTAAAAAAAATGTTAAAAGACTGATAACACGTATGTATATAAACATTAAATATTAGCGGTGACAGAAGCGATTCCTGAGCAGGGCCACAACGCAATTTAATACTTTCTCGGCTACTTCAAAGTAATTGGTTGAAGTGACGGCATCATATATAAATTATTATCTTTGCGAAGCTTTATACCGGCTCAGACTGTTTAAGAGGCTTTCAGGCAGCAACTAATTAATTATCAAAGTACTTCCCATCAGAATTAATTGTTCATTGCCAAAACAATTCCAAGTCGTAAATACCTTGCTCCCAAAGGGCCTTGTTCTTTGGGGAATTGAAATCCTTGAAGAAATTTTCGTTTGACTCTCAGTCTCTAAACTGTCTGTCAATTTTTAAGGAACTTTTCGGCGTTGTGAGGATGATGAATATCTGTCAGGAGCAAATGTGGAGAATATAAAGAGTGTGAAATAGTCTCTTATCCCAATTCATTTAGAAACGAGATCGTTTTTAACATGAGGTTTCGCATTATTTTGAAATAGAATTAGCCCGCGTCAGTTGACACGAGCAAAGGATGTACCTCTTTGATTGTCAGATGCATTTGTTAGCTATCGCGACAGTAGCAATTTGCATCTATAATTTAGATATCAGGAAGGTAGCGATAATATGCGATTCCATTGTCAGTCTACCAAACGATGTGTATGTGTACCTACCCACTGTCCTGTTCATTTGATTTTGAAGCAAACAATGACATTTAGATTTCTGCAGGTTAACTGATTTGAACTGCACTTACTGAGCTTTCACACCTTTTTGACGGTAGTTAGAAAATGGCTCATGATTAAGGTATGAACGTCAAATTATTCAGATAGCTCCTTAAAAATTGTGCAAGGATCGGCAAGGATAGCAAAACCCATTATTAAAGAGGAATGTTTGTTTTGCGGAATTTCGTATACTAACTTCGATCAGTATGTTCAGTTGTTGTTACCTCAATAAATGAATAGCCCTCTTTTCGTATATGTTGCTGCGGCCAATTTCTCATAGCATCTTTCTACGATAGTTAAAAAAAATTCGAATATTAAATAATAAAAAAATATTAAATTTCCATAATTTCGTTTTAAGATTTTTTAATTTAACAACATTTCAATACAGGTAAAAAAACCTGTACTGTTTAATACACATACATTTAGTGTGCCGTAGGCAAGTCATCTTGGACCACTTCTTTTTATCGTTTACGTCAACAGTTATTGTTATTTTCTCATTAATTTACTTGTGACTATGAATTTGACACGCATGGTGGTCCCACTTAATATAATCAAATGTACTTGTATTTATTTTAACTGTAAAATTAACCCATTGATTATTAATTGCATCATAAACATACATTAGATAACCCTAGAAAAACTAAAGACTTGGCAGTTTTATTGAATCGTAGTTTTTCTTAAAAAGATCAAAGCTGTCTTAACACCTCTCTTACTCTACCTCTTAACCTATTTTCCTTATCCTTAAGTACTTTTCTGTCAAGGCAGTGCTAAGCATCATAGAGCATCCCCTGAGCTTTAGGTTGGATTAGGTTAGGTTATAGTAACTGCTTCGAAAGTCTCGCATAGTCATCGGGTCCATAGCGTTACCACATTTGGTTGTCCTATATTCTAGAGATGTACCGCGATCCTTGAGTCGCTGCTTTTGTTTAAAATAAAAGTACCCGTTTCTCTTGCGAATTTCAGGATACGCTCAATCTTGCATCTAGAAGCTTCGTCTAGATCCTTGAAAAAGTACGTGTCTAGAGATTTGTGTCTTGCTTTTGCAAGCGAATCGCAATGACATAGAAGATGTTGTTTTCTTTTTGTAGAGTTAATGTGTGCGCAATGTGGGAAGCAATGACGAACGTAGACTCCTACCAGAGTTCAGCATTAACTTCTTATTAAGTTGAGTATGTCGGTTCTCTTTTGATATGTTTCATAGGTTTTCCACATGGCCTTCATAGCTCTATACATTGTAACTCCTTCCCATATTTTCTTCGCACAGTCCAAAAAGTCGTCACTGAGGTGCTTGATAACGACTTGTATTGGAGGTAGTATTTACTCTGACACATGAGCTTCTAATTCAGCCCCTTTTTTGGTGAGATCGTTTGCCGCTTCATTCCCACCTATACCTCTGTGGCCTGGTTCCCAGCAAAGTTGCACCTTTCTATTTATGCTGAGATTTTGCACGGCTCTTCAGCAGTTAAGAATCGTCTTAGATTCAAATTCGTTAAACTCCAGAGCTTTTAGAACTGCTTGGCTGTCCACGTTCGGCAGCCTTAAGTACCGTTACGGCGTCAGCTTGAAATATGTTTCACTCGATAGGACGTCTATAAGATGATTGAACATTCAGCTCTTAGCAGTACACTGCTGCTCCTATCATCGATGCTTTTTTAGAGCCATCTGTATAGATATTAGCGATGTTCACAGATTCTTCTGCTTTAGATTCCCAAAACAATCTGTCTGGTATTACTAATCTGAACTTCCTATCGAAGGCTGTAACTGATAGTATATAGTAGGTGACAGTAGTGAAACATTCCCCCAGGTTGCTGTAGCCGTACCTACGCGTATTGAGGAACATTGAATTCCTTAATACGCAGCATCGACCTCTTTGTTGCGTTCTTAGCGCACAGATCCACCGGAAGGAAGTGTAGATGTAGAATATGGATTGTAGAGCACGGGATGGCGTGGATTTGAGTGCCTCCATCTTTCCGATTCCTGCCAATCCTTGTGCGTGTTGCAATCTGGAGGGATAGGTTTGTTTATCTACAGCCGGCCACCAAACCATAACGCCATAAAGCACGATTGGTAGCACAATCGCCGTATCCACCCAGTGCGTTATGTGAGGCTTTAATCCCCACTTTTTTCCAAAGTGATTTTTGCATGTGTACAAAAAGCTTTGCTTACTTTAGCAATGCTTTCTTCCGCATTCAGCTTCCAGGATAGTTCTAGAATAAGTCCCTGATATTTGGCATGTGACTTAAGTTCCAACCGCATTCCGTCCAAGCTTAGTGTTTTCTTGTGCAAAGTACTAATTCGGGTTTTCTTTATATGGGTTCCTTTAATTCTTTCCCAGGAGCTTAGCTTCCTTAGTTCGCTTATTAATATAACGACATCATCGGCGTACGGGACCACCTTTACACCCTCTTTTTCGAGCTTCACAAATACCTCCTTCAGGACTAGAAGCCATAGTAGGAGCGAAAGGACTCAGCCCTGTGATGTGCCTCGATGCACGGTTTTAATGAGTGAGATGCATCTTCACTCAGAGGTAACTATAAATAGTTTTTCTATGCCATTTCAAGAACATTTACGATAGCCTCTGTGGTAACGTTGTTAAAGGAACCTTCTATGCCAATAAAAGTTCCTAGAGTCACCTCTTTGTAGTTTAAGGACTTTTCGATCTCGAACACCACCTCATGCGGAGCTGCGTGTGTGATTCTCGCTTTGATTAGGCGTGCTGAGTTACGGAAAGTAAGTTAGAGTTAAAATTCTCCCTAATAAACGAATCTATAACTTTTTCCGGAATTTTCAGTAAACCCGATTACAGGCTAATCGGCCTGTAATTTTTTCGCTCAGCGTGGCCACATTTCCCAGCTTTGCCGATGAACACCACACGAGCCAGCTCCAAGAATCTCTTATAGTTCAGAATAAGACATCCTTTGAAAATCGCCGTCAAGCAGGGGACTAGCAGGTCGAGTACTTTTTGAAGCATTACTGGTACTTTCCTGTCTGGCCCCGGCGACTTGTTTGGATCAAAGGTGTTTATCGCCCATCTGACCCTGTCTTCGGAAATAATCTCTGCGGTAGTGAATCTCCGCTTAGTATTGATATTGCAACTGGATGATTTTGAATTTTATACCACCAAAGAAATTGGTTTCTAACAAGATCTCTACTGTTCTTGGTCCAAACTCCGTTTGGGCTGCATAGTAGTGTAGGTTGAGAGGGATTTTTAGAGATCACTGTTCCACCAGAGTGGTTGTGATTTGTTTCGGGGCCTTCTAATGAGAGAGCTTTATACGAATTCTTTATTAAGAGATTCAGTAACGAAGCTCACGGCTGATTCTAGGTATTTAGCACCCTAGATTGCAACTGGGCACGCCTTCCTCAAATCACTCCCAGCTATACTGCCGAATTTCTCCCAGTCGGTTATAGCCACTATCCTAAATTCCCTGGTGCTCTTTTCCATCACCCTTGCGTTGATGTTAAACTTGATGTTACTATGATCAGAGATTGAGGATTCGATAGTTCTCTCCAATTCCCTAGGTCGCAACTCTCACCCCCCCCCCCCCCCCTCCTAAACCGTTTAGGAGGAAAAAAACTTTAAGCTTTATTAAAAATTATTACGAAACTTGGTACTTATTTAGTATTATCCCCTTTATGTGACCATTTTGTATTAAGACGATTTATGAAGTTCAACGTTTTTTGGAAGTTCGTGTTTTTGGATACAGCCCTCGAACCCAATCATTTCTACTCCTGCTAAGATTGAGTTAGATTAAAGACCTAATAGTAATCAGAGTTTTGGAAAAATAATTTTTTGGACCCCAGCAGATTTGCTTTCAAAGTCTTATTTCTAAACAGTTCATGGAAAAATTTCTGAAAAAATTTCTGACAAAATTTCTAAATGTATCCATTAGTTAGTACTTTAAATAATGTTATAGCAAAACTATAATTTATGAAAAATTTATAAATAATTCTACGGAACCGTATCATGTGCGTGCCCAACTCGCTCTTAACAAATTCTCGCCATTAAGGTTGTAGGACAATTTCGGAATATCCATGGCCTACAAGGAGTAAATTTCAGGCCAATTTATTGTTGTTGCCTCCTAATATGCTCTTTTTCGCGAAATGAGCAGGTAATCTTAATAACATTCTCTTTGTATACCATAATAAGTCTTCATAAACAGCTTTTGTAAAACGGAAGGCCTCCGGAAACATAATTCCATAATGAAGCAAATTTTTAATAAAAAATTTCTCCAATTTTCATATGAGTAAGAAGCAATTTATTTCAGACATACATAGATGCATGAAAAAGGTTCCGTAAAATTCAAAATTAATCCAGTTCAGCTGTTACCTCTCGGTTTTTTTACAATTTTTTTATTTCATAAAATCCACCATGTTTTAACTCGCAACCACTGTAGGATAAAAGTATGTATGTTGCTGACAGTATTATTTTCGACCTCACTGTTCATAGGTTAAATGTTTCTTTTATAAGTAAATTATATTGCAAGCTACTTTTTTAGTGCCAGTATTGATGTAATTAATTTTTCACTTAAACATATATACAAAAATATGTTGAGTAAATTGATTGCCGCAAATTGGCGAATAACAATAATTATTATTCCATTTGCTTCCACTTCCGTATGGAAATTTTACTAAATTATCTGCAAAGGTTGAAATTAAAATTCATGAAATGGAATTGATTAAAAAACTCTTCCACTGCTGTAAACTCAACTTTCAGAGGTATTACGCTTCGTTCTGATTAACATCACTGATTGGGAATATTGATCAAGTATAAAACTTCATGGTTTAATCGTATTATAAAATTTCATTTAGTTTATGGTGGAAAATTCAATGGTTTTCAAAATAGTTTCACTGATTTTATTTATGAGCACTTCTAATGTGAACTCATACCTCAAGCCCACTATAAAGTTTCTCTCAATGCTTTAAAAAATAGAAGTGCAATCGTATAATATCCGATGATGATATTCTACTCGAATTTTATTAGTCAAAAATGCAGTGCTTGTACATTTAATCAGGATTATGTCCTGAAGCATTTTTCCGAGAATTAATCTCATTGTGGAATAAATGGATGTTGTTATGCCACAACAATCCAATCCACTCACAGAAAAATAATTTCGAGTTATTGGTGTTTAAAAATTGGGATTTATTGGATATGATGATAAATAGCTTATTGGGTAACTATTGCAAATTTAACATACTTTTATTAAATGCATTAAATTTGCCTAGCAGATCTCCATCCATTATGCTAACGTGACGGAGTTGCGTTCAAAAACTACGCTGCTTTTCTCCTCTTCTAGCGCAGCCAATCTCTGACTCTGAACACTCTTGCCCTGAGTTTGAGGTCTTTCGCCGGGACCACCACCTCTCCGACCCTTGTGCCCCTATCGGTGGTGGAGTCTTGTGTGCGATTAGGGAGGGCATCTCGTGCTCAGCCTTGCTCATTGCCGGTTCCCAAGATCTTGAAATATTGTGTGTTGTCTTTGTTACCTCTGTTTATATTCCTCCTTGTTTTTCCCCAGCGGCGTATGAACAGCTCATTGGGCCTATTGACGGTCTCTCTGATGTCCTACTCCCCTCGGACGACATCTTGATTCTTCGCGATTTCAATCTCCCTGCGGTTGGTTGGGTACCTTCTTCTGACGGCGATGGTATCGTGCCCTCATTTGTGGCCGCTCTTTAACACCCATTGTCCTTTTTGGACTCATTTGCATCTAACGATCAGGGAAGGTGTTTGGTTCCGTGTTTTCGTTCGATCCTGACGGTACGATGGTGAGGAGTTGCCTAAATCCCTTAGTTTATGAGTCACGTCATCACCCTGCACTTTTGGTCCTAATGAGTTTTGATGCTGCTGACACATCCTCTTCTTTAACTAGCGACTTTTTTTCAATTTCAAAAGAGCTGACTTTTCCTCCATCAACAATTGGCTCCTGTCTTGTGACTGGTCTGAGACGCTTGGTAGATGTGATGTCGATTTGGCTGGAGTCGCTTTCTATGATATCCCTTATGCTTCCTTTGCCCAGTGCGTTCCCATTAGCACTTCTAGGTCAGGATCCCCTCATTTGTTTCGTCCCTATCTTGACGGTGCCTCGAAATGTCTGAGGGGCTTGAAGAAGCTCTGTGCCTTAGAGAGTCATAAGGATTGCATGGTGCACTCCGAACTTTGTTATCGGTTTCCCATTCAACTACAGATTTCATGTTTTGAATTCTTGTCTAATATAATAACCACATTACGTAATGATCCTAAACAGTTCTGGAAGTTTATTAACTTAAAGCGAAACTGCGAG
Source organism: Leptarthrus brevirostris (assembly GCA_964036015.1). NCBI lineage: Eukaryota > Metazoa > Arthropoda > Insecta > Diptera > Asilidae > Leptarthrus > Leptarthrus brevirostris. The sequence goes on along the minus strand of OZ038372.1, from coordinate 137,951,216 downwards.
GTATATTCTTCTTCTCTGAGTTATAGTGATTCTAAAAGTGATTTCCTCTTACTATTGCTAATTTCTTTGCGGATCTCTTCCGAACTGCCTTCTGTGATTCTCGCTGTGATATTTCTTGTTCCGATTTCACCCACTAGACGCGGCTCCCGCCTACTTCCCTTAAATACAGTGACTTGGTATTTGATGACGGCTTTGTTGCCGAATATTTGTCTAATCTTTCGGACAGCTACTCTAGTGGTCCTGATGGTATTTCTGTTTCATTCCTTAAGAAATGCCAGTCGTCTCTTGTTTGTATTGTTCGTTATTTGTTGTTCGCTCTGGCCGCATTCCTTAGCTTTGGAAGAATTCTTTGAAAATTGCTCTCCACAAGAAGGGCAATAAGTCCGAAGTTTCTAATTATCGACCGTGTCATGTCGCGAAGGTTTTTGAGGCTCTTGTCAGTGATATACTGCGATTTCATTGTAGGCCTTTTACGAGTTCTTCCCAACATGGCTTCCTTAAAGGCAAATCAACCTGCACCAACCTTCTCGAATTCCTTAACTACTGTCTATCGAATATTGAGTCAAGTAAATAGGTCGATTGTGTGTTTACGGATATCAGTTAGGCTTTCGATAGGATCTGCCACAGAATTCTGATTTACAAATTGTCTCCTATCGGTTTTCTTTCAGACTTCGTTGACTGGCTTTCCTCTTCTGTGTCGGGCCGTACTCAACGTGTCCTATTCTGAAGAGTTCTTACCGACATTGCCTTTGCTACCTCAGGGTACCATCCTTGGTTGATTTTCATCATATATATCAATGATGTTTCCCTCCTTCTATATAGTGCTACAATTCTGTGTTATGCGGGCGACGGCAAAATATTTCGCACTGTTTCTCATGACTCCGATTGTGGTCTCTTGAATTCCGATCTGGCTACATTGTATGATTGGTGTTCTCATAATCGTCTTTCCTTAAATGCCGGCAAGAGCACGGTTATGACTTTTTCCCGCCGAAGGCGACCTGTCTTTTCGATTACTCCATTGATGGCGTTTCCTTGAACAGGGTATTGTGGTTCTCAATTCTCGTTTTTCTTTTGAAGGTCATGTTGATTCTATCGTCGGCAGGGCCAACTCGATGTTGGGCTTCGTAAAAAGATGGTCCAGAGAACTCGATGACCCTTACCATACCATGCTTCTTTACTGTACCTTCGTTGGACCGATTCTGGAGTTTGCTAGCCCTATTTGTTCCCCTTTGTTGTTCACATCGGCCGCATTAGTGCAGCGCAGGTTCCTTAGGTTTGCGTTGCGCGGACTTCCTTGGAGTGATCCTTTGGTGCTACTCTCTTATGCCGAACGACTGCAATTGATTTCTCTTGCCTCCCTTAAAAAGAGGTTCGACATTTCCAAAATTGTACTAATCTTCGACTTATTGCAGAGAACGATAAACTGAGCTGCTATGGTCATTGAACATCTCTATCCCGCCCCGCTCCATTGGAAGTCATGATTTACTGCACGTTTCCAACCACCGAACACTTTACCGCATGTACGCATTTATTGTGGAAAGAAACATTGGTGTCGTGAAAATGTCACGGTAATTTTTAAAATTATTTTCTTAAAAAACTTTAAAATTATTTATTTTAAAATAATAAAAAAAAATATTTGAGACCCTCACAACAAGCCCTTTTATCTGATATGTCACACGGTACAGTTAACATAACTTTTTCTTAAATTATTTAATTTACCCCCCCCCCCCCCCCCCCACTTCCCTTAAATTTCAAAATTAATTAATTTACGTTACACGTCCGTATGTGGGTCACAGAAATTTATATGTGCACCACATTTCAACTGAATCGGTCCAGTACATTCGTAGCAAATTGAATATGACCGGCAGACACACGAGGGATCCTATAAGGGTACGTTTTTTTTCAATCCGACATACGAAACCCTAAAAACAAGGGCCTACATAAAAAATCTTAATTCTTTAAAATTATTAACTAGTTTTAAAAATCTTGCCCGAGTTTGGCTTCTGCATTATTTTATCCATTCTTCTGTTTTTTTCTTAAATTCACCTGGGAACGATAAATGCATGTGTACACACATATCTTGTTGTTCTTGTTTAATTAACATGTTAAATTTAATAGTTACGCGGAGGCAAATAAAACTTAATTTGACTTAGTTAAGTTTTTCGTTGTTTCGAGTAAGTGCCATCGTATAAAATTGATAAGCTCAGGGTTAGAACAGTCTGCATAAACATAGTTAAACTCATAAAAGTGTAAATAATAAAAATAAAAGTAAATATGTCCATTGAGACTGCACCAGAACTAAATAGCACCCATAACCCGAAATAATACCTACCAAAAACACGACATGTGATGTTCAAGAATTTTAAGTCTGGTCATGTTGTGTACTCATAAACTTCGTAGTAAACACAGAGCAACTGGATATCATCCTACCATAAAATTGGTGTAAAACCAGCAAAGGAACCAACAGTTTTTGGAAGACCCGAATTTCATAGTAGAGTGTGCATTTTCCGTTTTTACTTCCCACAAGCAGAAATATTCTGCAAAGACTATAATACTTCTGAAGCTTATCACGGTATTCTCTTGTTATTGCCGGTTGGAAGGGCTCAAAAGGCAGTTTGCATTTAAAGTTCAAAATAAATTAAAAACAAAAAACCACGGCAAGTTGAAGCAGTTCTCTCTAACACAAAGTCCTTCTATATGAAATTGCAGAGCTTTCTATAGAAGAACGCGTAGCTTCGTAATCGAGGCATACCTTTCAAGGGTACTTTATGAAGTTTGTGAGGAATGTGAATTCGAAGTTTCATTTCCACTATTTTCACTGTAACCAGGAGGAAAGGACCTTAAATAGATTTAATCACTTATTCTGAAGAATGACTGAAATGTTTTCGTTGTACTTTGTTTTGACCTTTTTTGAGCATTATGCACTCTTACCGTGCCCTATTTTAATGAAATATTTTGGAAACTCATTATCCGCCGTTGCTGTTTATAAAATATGTCAGACAGTCGCTTGGTGTTATTCTGTTTCTGCAGAAACATTAAAATCGAGGTCAAGTTAAAAAGCAAAATGAAATACCGAATAACGTCAATGGCAGAAAATCCTACATAACATGTACACCAGTTAATGGCGTAAATCAGTATGCTTTTAGCAAAATTAATTGTTAAGATTGCTTTTGGTCTGACGTGGTACTTTTCATTCTGAAATTTCGAAATATTTAAAACCAACCAGTCGTTTTTTAGGCACCTTGACTTAAAAAGGTTTTGTTGAGTGAACAAATCTCTGTTTGTGGTTAAAAAAATAAGTTCTACACGAGTTAGAATACAACTTCAGATGCATTAGTCAAGTTTACGTCCTTAACCTTTACTGCTAAGATTGCTGTTACGCAGCTCTACTTAAGCGAAGATTTTCAGAAAATCAATTCAGTTTAGAATCTATTATTTTCACGAACGGATAACTATTGAAATATATGTGTGAACCTATGTTTTCATTAAAGTATTCCCATTTTTTCTCGAAGGAAATCCTTTTTAAAAAATTATTAACGTTTATATGTTTATGTAGCAAACAATTATTTTGATTTTGAATTTTAAATTATTCAGCATAGTATTTTATATGCATTTTATTTAATAATGGAAAATGGTGTTCCTCAGGGTACTCAGCAGAGCTCTTTTTTTGTTCAACTTTTTTTATTAAACTTTAAGAATTCAGGCTTTCTTTACATAAACTTTTTTCTATTCGTAGGAGGAATTTTCCTAGCAAAACTACATAATCGAACTTCAACTAGACTGACATATTTAAGTACATTAATTTGAGGAGTATTGTTTCTGAACTTTGACCTATCTAACAAAAATAATAGTGTAATTGTATACCTTTCTCCCGTGTTTTGTAGCTAATATAGACCTTGTTTGGAAAATAGCGAATAATGACTGGTAACGATAATTATATATTACAACAACAATAAAAAAAACACTTTAAACGGAAAAACTGTCCATACCTAAATTTGATTTATTCGTATTATTCAAACTGATATGTAGTGGATCTAAGTGTATCCAATAATGGCATTAAAACTATTACATTCTTTAGCAAATACTTCAGATATTTCAATAGAGGAAACGCTAGAGCTGCTTATAAAAACGCAGTTCCACGGTAACTCAGAAGCGGAGTGGCAGAAGTACATTTTGACTTGCTGGTTTGGCAGGCACTCCCAGTGTCAGTTATATTATCACTCACGACGGGGTTAAATGGGCCACCAGCTCCTTTCAACCATACAAGTCACCAAGAATAGATGGAATCTAACCAGTCATGTTTCAGTAAAAGCTCAGTGATCCATTATTCCTTGCCTCATGGTGCTCTATACTCTTACTTGGTGACAGATCAAGGTGACCTTTATCCGCAAGGTAGGCAAAAATGGACACTTAACCGCTGGGGACTTCAGATCCATTTACTCAAAAACGATGGAGAGACTACTTGACATGTACCTATGCATTCTGCTAAAGCGTGCAGCAGGTGTATACAAAAGGAAAGCCGGGCAAAACTGCACCACACGAAGTAATGAGCACTATCGAGATATCGGTTGTTACAAAGAATTGACCTTCAAGTATATTCCTCGACATTGAAGGTGCCTTCAATAATCTAAAGACTGTAGCAATACACAGGATTCTGAAATCCTATGGCACCGAGAGCCTCGTTTGCCACAGGATTGGCGTAATTTAATTAATTGAGTATCAGTCAAATCCACACAAAATTATGCAGGGAAAGTCCGCAAGGAGGTTTGTTGTCACCATAACTTTGCCCTGCAGTAGTCAATAAGATCCTGGTCTCACTTGAAGATGAGGGGTTACATGGCGTATGCAGACCTCGTGGGCTTATTGGTCTCAGAAACGTTTCTAAGCACCATCAGGGAATTAATGGAGTAAAATGTACAGATGGGCAGTCAACTGCGGCTTATCGGTCAATACTCAGAAGACGGAAGCAGTGCTGTTCATAAAGAAGAGAATGATTGAATCCTCCCATCCTGCCAAATTGGCCGGGAATATTCTGGCACTAACAAATCAAGTCAGATCAGGTACTTAGGTGTCACCCTCGACTCCAAACTGAACGTAGAGGAGCGCACAAAAAACTTTAAGAAGTTAATCAGAATTCAAAGAGCTGCCTGTCTGACCATCTCCGAAGCAATTTTCACAACGCCAACTGCGTCCAAGATTCACTTTTCACCACTTGAAGTCCACTGTAAAAGTACAGCTGCACGCAGCGCCATAAGAAAAATGCTGACCACGGCCATAGCAATGTAGTAAGGATCTATCATTTAGGCGGGCTGGAGGAAAACACTTCATATCTTCAGCTTTGAAAAAATCCTCTGTACTAGAATACCAGGCAGAGAGGAGTGGAGGGGGGATGGTGATCTAATCATAGTATATACAGCCCGATGGATCGAAAGTAGAGGACGGGGTGGGATCTGGGGAGTACTCGAAGTGCCTAAACATACGTACTAAGACCTTGGCCATAGAAAAAGCAGCACGACTATAACTACCATGCCCAAATCTACCTAATGGTAGCGACATTAAAATTTATATCGACAGTGAAGCGGCAGTAAAGGCTTTGGACTTAAACTTAATAAGTTTACAGCTTAGTAATACACAAGGTAACTCTCCGCTGGGTCCCTGGTCATAGAGGTATACAGGGAATTAGGGGGCTAATATGTTTGCAAAGGAAGATTCTCAAACGAATACTTGTCGATCGGCCGGTCTCTAGAGTAAGTAAAAAACAGTTGACCACAATCTTATTCAGCTTCCTTCAGCAGTCTGACAACATGCACTATGTCAAGGCAGCTGTGGCCAGTTTGGGACATTAAGAAAACGGCTTTCTTACTAGAAACCACACCAACCTCCAACGACTTTTGTAGAAGTTGTATGGTCGAGGAAGAAGCGGAAAGAATTCCTCTCACAGCTCTTGGTTCTACTGGTATTTTTACCAATAGACAGTACCTATCTCGGTAACCCCCAAATCTGTGACCCATAATTATTTTTTAACTTTTAGTACATCATGTATTGTTCAATAAAACCCTTTTTTCCAATATTATTTCAAATTTAAAAAAACTGTAATAGAAATTCACTTGACTCGAGTGATATTTACGAAAAAATTCACAGCAACAGTTGTTAAACTCAAGAGAAAAAAAGAAATATTAAAATTTCTTTACACGAACGGCGTTTCTGATTAAGAAAAGTTGAACTCCTTGAACAATTTATTAAATGTAATTAGGCTTTGCCATTTTTCAAATATTAAAAAGGTATACGCCTTTTTTATTGACTTCAAGTCTGCCTTTGATACTATAGATAGAAATTCTCTTTTCTGTAAACTTTATAAAGTGGGAATTTATAAAAGTGTTACAAAGCATATATGAAACTACGCAATCGCAAATTTGGAATGGTGACAGACTCTCTGAAATATTCCTTACTAAGGCAGGCGTCAGACAGGGTTAAATCCTAAGTCCGTTGTTATTCTCCTTCTTTATCAATGATCTGGAAGAAAGTCTGGAAACTGGAATTATTGTTGAAGATATAGAAATAAAAGCTCTCATGTCCGCAGATGACATAGTTATTCGCTCTGACGACCCCGTTAAATTACAGAGAATGCTTAATCAAGTGGAAGTATATTGTCAAATGTGGAATCTAGTTGTAAATTATGAGAAATCGAAGGTCATGATTTTTCAACGTGGTGGGGGAAGAAGAAAGCATAATGAGAACTGGAAATTAGGTGACAAGGAAATTGAAATTGTGAAAGAATATACCTACTTGGGTATTGTGCTTACACCCAAGCTTTCCATGACAACAAACTTCATGAACCGCCTGGATTCTGCAAAAGTAAGCATAAATGCTACATGGAATAATTTTTTCAGAAACATCAATACAAAGCATTCAGATAAACTTAAGCTCTTTTTTAATCAACTTCGAAACCTTAGGCCTGAAGGAATAACAATTCTCCAGATCAATAGCAAGAGTACTATTATGCTTTTCAGCTAACTCTTTCCACGTAGCGTACCAGTAAATATAGTTGCATACTATAACGCTCTGTGCTAAACGATATGGCAGTCTTTCACTACTGTACTTATACAGTACCTTGGCTAAATAATCAAAGTGGCACTTTAAAGTGTAGATGTAAATACATGACAAGCCAGTTTCTAAATTAATCATGTAATTAGGTGTATGCCGCGGCAACTTAAACATTTTTTTAATAAAATATCTTTGTAGCTTCTCAATTACCTCATTCTGCTCATATCCCAATTCACCAGCTTGTGAACTTGAACATAGATTCTTGCACTCTCGTAAGTTTGGTTTATTATAGGCATACCCATATAGCTTAAGGAGATTTCCTTTACTACATGTTGTTCATTCTCGGTCTAACTATGGTATGCATGAGCCTATAACTCGCATGTGTAGAGCCGTGAATATATGTCCTAATTTTGACCTGGCTCTTACTAAGGATTTGTTTAAACAATCTCTGTTGTCTGTGCACCGCTGATTGTAGTTTTTGGGCGTGTTTTAGTTTTTTTCTGTTTACTTATATTTTTTTCCATGTTGGTGTGGGAGGCTCATTCATCTCAATATATGTTATATTCTTGTGAATAGGTCAATTGATTCCAGGCTTCTGCCTGTGAAGTGCGCCTTCTGAGTTAGAAGAATTAATTCTATAAATTTCGTTCCATATCAACTAGGGTGGCCCATCAGCAGCTGCGACAACCGCTATATTGGTATCTTTTACATTCAAAAAATAATTTTTTCGATAAACATTCATTCAATAATAAATCCCAAAAGCAGAATCGGTCTATTTATTTTTCGACCAAAAAAATTTTAAAAGCAAGAACCTACGAAATGGTGCTCCAAGGCAGACATCTCAGAGAGTAGGTGTATACTTTCAGAAAAAAAATACAAAATTGATTTTTTTTTAAATTTTACATTAGAATACCCCCTTAATTCTACTATTTTACAATCCAATTACAAATGACGCACGAATACCTTAAAGCTCGTGTGACAATGCAAATGCATAGACAGTGTTTCCACGATGCTCTTCAGTTCGCGTCATGATAGGAATACGCCTAATAAATCGGTCCGCGCGCGGCCTCAACGACATCTTCTTAGTCCCGTGGCGACGCCTAATAAATCGGTCCACGCGGTCACAGCGACGTCTAGTTGGTCCCGCGGCACTCATGTACATAGTTACATTCCATGTAGGAAATGGCGCTCGTCTGACATCGGCCCTAGGCTTGCTTGGAGGTAATAAGACTAGACAATTTAAACAATGAAGTAAAAATTACCGGCGTAGTTTGAACCTAACCTAATGGTGAATGGTTTTTTAGATTAATATCTAAAAACAGAAGGTGTTATAAGAAGGACATTTTCGTTACCAAAATTCTCCTACATTGACAAATATATCGTACATAAAATTGTATTCGTAACTACAAAATCATAAACTACCCTTTCTCTGATATAAGTTATCGAGATTTTGTGGAAAATCAAATCAAAACTGAAATAAACGAAGAATTGCCAAGTAGCCTCAAGCAGAAAGCTTTCTGAACTTCTAAAGAACGTGCAATTTTCTATGTAATAAAATGGTAAAACATCAATTTTGCGTCCTTCTTTTTCAGACCTTAATTTGCAATGTTACAAAGGATAAATTGGGAAGCAATAAAAAAATTTTAAATGCTATGTCGTTAAAAAATTCAAAATTAATGTACTGCACTACACAAAAAGGTAAAAAAAAAGAATCAAAACAAACTCAGTTAAAGCTTCGAGCAATTTCTCTTGTCCAAGAAATACTTACATCTCGTTGCACAATCCTTGACAATCTCCCTACAAACAAAAACAACGTCGTAAAAGAGGATTTAAAGGATGAGTAAATATGACCACGATTTAAGGAAGATAGAATAAGGCCATTTTGGGGACTTTGTCGTTGAAAGACTTGCACATCTGGTATATTTTCTTTGCTTTGAGACATGATTTGTACTACAACATTAGTCAATAGAAGCAGTACTGTAGATTAAGATTTAAAGCAACGAAAAGTTATTTTACACAATTTATAGTGTAAAGAATTTGTTAAAGTGGATTTTCGTTTTGTGGAATACAAAGCATTACTTTTGAGGTGTTATTTGCTTCATTAGCATAAGAAATGGAGAAGGTGAGTTCAACTAATAATTTTAAATGGCTTCAAAACTTACAATTAGCAGCTCTTAATTGTACTTTTCGAGAAATGTTTTTTGGTTTTGGAAGATTTTTTATTACACTTATTTTACTAAGTCAAAAAAAAACTCGATTAAGAAAGTGTTAGGATCTCCTATGATAGGGTCCATAAAGTTTTTTTTTCAAATTCAAATTATATTTATTTCAAACTCTACATAATATAGTAACATATTAGATTCATAAATTCATAAAAGACAGAACAAAAAAATAACAGAAAATAAAAGATAATTAACATAATCAAATATTTTTAAAAATAACTATTCACAGAAGTATTCATATAAGTTGCTGCGAAAATCTGCTACTCCTTCTTAGTTCAACTGGGAGAGAATTCCACAATCTAACAGATTGGACGAAAAATTGGCGCTCATTTGTCCGAAATCAAAAACGAGAACTCGCTAGGGAAAATATCCTATTCGATCTAGAAAAACTTAATTTGCAATACAAATAGTTTGGTTCTCGAGTTAATATAAGACTGTATACTACCAGAATATAACAAAATATTGAGATAAATGAGGCTCCCACAACACATGCAAAAAAAACATTAGTAAAACAAGAGTGAAAACACACCCAAACAGAGAACGCTTAAGCCAAGCCAAGACAAAACACACACAAACCAACATACAAAAACCTTACAAAAGCCTTACAAAAACGAGTGGGTGCAACAGGATGGCTACAAGTTGTAGAGGCTCCTCCTTAATGTAATCTTGTCCACGTTAGTGCTGAAAACATCACCAACATCATTAGCAAACCTACACATGCGGTTAACTAACTCGAACATACCGAAAGTAGTGCGCGAGAAAGCTAATTATTAGCTTGAACCGTTTAGAAGGGAATAGGCCAGTTCTCTAGGTAATATTTTGGAAGAAAGTTCCGCACTGTCAATCTTTCCCTGCAGAAGCTGGTGTTGAAAAATTATATTAGCAACCCAGCGACGTTTTTCGAGAGTAGCAAGTTGTACCAATCCCAACCGCTTTTCATATGAAGGCAGAATAAGAGGGTCTCCTGGAGTGGACAGAGTACGAAGAGTCGATCTCACAAATCGACGCTGTACGGATTCAATACGTTTAATGTTAAATCCGTTAAACGGAGACCAAACCGGACTAGCATACTCCAGCAGTGGTCTAACAAAGGATGTATAAAGATGGAGTCTTATGTGAGGGCTAAGAAATCTGGACCAACGGAGGATGAATCCCAGCAAAGAGTTGGCCCTGGAAGCGATATTATTAATGTGGGGGATGAAGTTAAGTTGTCTATCAAGGTACACGCGCAAGTCCTTCCTTCCTTCCACCCGTTGAATACAAATACCTTCAAACTTGCACTGAAAAGTACGGTAGTTGCGGGACCTTGAGAGATATTTCCCAATATTTAATTTCAGATTAGTATTGCCACATCAGCTATAAAAGATGTGTAAGTCCGACTGCAAGATATCACAATCCACAAAAGATTTGATTGTAAGAAAATTCTTGATATCGTCAGCACAAATAAGAATTTTACTTCTTTGAAGCAAATAAGTAATATAATCAATAGGTAAGATAAATAACAAAGGACCAAGATGACTGCCCTGGGGAACGCCAGAAGGAGCTACAAATGCATCAGAGAGCACGCCGCGAAAATGCACTCAATAACTCCTTTTAGATAAAAACGACTTAATCCATGCAATTAGTTGGGGCGGAAAACCCAACTTGGCCAATTTGAAAACGATAATAGAGTGAGACAGCTTGTCAAACGCCTTACTAAAATCAGTATAAATGTATTCACCCAAGTTGCCACCAAAAATCCACCCACATTGCCAGAAACAAACTCCAACAAGTTGGAAACCGTGGACCTACTATGAAGGAACCCATGCTGCCGGCTAAAGATTAAACCCCTACACCCCATGGACAATTGGGATTTGATCAACGATTCGAATCCAAAGATAATTTAGCAATAGGTCTGTAGTTAGCAATCTCTCTCCTCTTGTCACTCTTAAAAGCGGGGATTAAAAATGATGTCTTCCAGAGTGCAGAGAAGCGGCCCACCGAGAAAGACCGCCGGTAGGGTAAAAATAAGGGACATAATAACGCCGAAGAACACTTCTTTAAGACAACGCACGGCAGGAACCCCGTCAGGGTTTATAGTTCGGAAATTAATGTAGGAATTAAAATTACATCCCAAGATCGATTTGGAGGCACCCGAAAGATGATCGAATCGCCTCAGTCCAAAGGCATAGCGTGTCGTAGAATTGAAAGCCACGTTGGCCTTGCGTGCGGAAACAGAATCTAATTTGCAGAATAATGCACACCCGTATGATAATAGAGGGACGACCAATGTCTTACGAACATACGTCTCTCCAAAGGCGAGAGCGAAAGCTTTCGTAGGGCGCCATAAACTTTGGAAACTACGCCATTAACATGATTGTACCAGTTTAAAGTTTTATTGAACACATTGCCTAAATTTTTTACAGAATCCCTATAAGGTATTACAATATTATCAAGCACCACACGAGAAAAATATGATGTATCTAGTTCAGTTTTATAGATGATAATAGCATCTGATTTTGAGGCATTTAAATGCATACCGTTATCGGAAACCCATTTGAACACATACTTAAGCTCATTATTCATTCTATAGATGGCGTCATGAATTAACCCAAGAGGTCTCGAAATGTAGAGTTGGACATCATCAGCAAAAAAAAGGTGAAAATTACAGTCGCGCAAAATAAGCGGAAGATCATTAATAAAAGTAGCAAATAGTAGCGGACCAAGGATGGATCCTTCCGGCACTCCACTGAAAATGGGAAGGAAATTAGATGAGTTATTATTACAAAATACCTTTTGCAATCGACTCTTTAAGTACGAACTGATTAATTTATATGCAACGTAGTAAATTTATCATCGTACATAGAAACTCTAATGTCGTCGGAAATTTTAACTAACATAGTAGTGCAACTGCGCCTAGATCTGAAATCGTCCCTACTTTCTAAATAACCCATCATTTGCTTGTGTAAAACCTTTTCAAAAGCTTTAGCCAGGAAAGGCAGAATAGAATTCCACAGAATCAGAAGACCTTTTAGGAGTTGATATAACCTGGCAGAATTTCCATATTTCGGGGAAGGTAGATCTTAAAATAATGTTGTTGAAAATAATTTTGAGGCTAGGAAGAAAAATAGGAAGTAAAATTTTTATAAATTTTGGCTGTCAACCATCGAGGTCAACGGCATTAGATCTTATAGACATCACATCAAGAAATACTTCAATTTCAGTACCTATCATGTTTAATTAAAATAAAATTACCGACTTTTACATATTTGGGAAATGGACATAAATATCTAATTTGTCCTTTTTAATGTAGTTGTTCACAGCAATGTTAATATATCCATTTGAATATCTTAACGATATTTAATACTTTCCATTTATATCTTATCTTTTCATCAACAACCGGGGGCCCCATTTTATGTTGCCGCCGCGGGCCTCCGGCGGGTTTAGCCCGCGACTGTATTTTTTCTTCATTTACATGTATCAACCCCCTCCTGGGGGCAAACTAGTGTAGCGAATTAAAACTAATTTTTTTTTGTTTTCATCTTAAATTAAAGTAGACCTTGAAATATGCGTACAAAATTTTAAGTTGATCCGATGAATAGAATAGAAGATATGAGCGGTCAAACTTCGTGCTGGCTCGTTCTCTGTCAACTTTAAATGCATTATTCTCGAAACTGGTGTACCGGATTGCGCGTAAACTACTTAACCGATTGACTCGAATTAAACTGCTAATAAAAGACGACGATTGAACGCAGGACGTGACGTCGAGTCTTGTTTTCAAATTTATTGCAAAATTAAGGAGTAAAACTGGGTCGAAAATGGCACGTCTAAATTTGAAGTTGCGCCATTTGCACCATTTTTGACATAAACAACTTTTTTCAAATACCACGTTCTGCTAAAATTTATAAAGAATGAAAGTTCAAATTTTGATTACAGACTACTGAGAAGAGCTGAATATTAGGTCTGTTTCTGAGCTTTTCATGCAAAATATTTTCGTGTAAAACTTACTTGACTGGTGGGGGAAATTTCAAGCAGGAAAGAAAAAGTAAAGAAACATTTTCGTGATGATTCATTATAAAAAGAAGAAGAATGAAATGTCTTTATTGATTTATGATGAACAATTAACTGTGATGTTTGTAGACATATTCATTTTTCAATTTTTCAATTTAAACCAACAATTTTTCACTAATTTTGAAATTTAACATTCGGCAAAACGTACAAGAAAATGACGGATTCGCACAAGCTAAATTCTACGGGTAAATTCTTGCAAGAGGGGAAGCGATGATGACAGGAAAATTCCCCTCAGTTCGACCTTTCACGAAATTAAATTAAATTAAATTCGTGCAAATTCTTGCGTACGAGGGATCCCAAATTCGGATAAAGAAACAGACCTATTGTTTACCGTCAAGTGGTGTACCGACCGCAGCGCCATCTTTGTGAAGTCACTGCCCGGCGCCAATAAATATTTAATCTTTAAATAAATAATTTTTGTAAAATATATTGCTGTAATATTGCAATGAAGTAAGAATTAGGTTAATCGGACTTTTAATTACGCAGCAAAAATTCCGAAAAAATTATCTTTTTTTGGTTGCTACACTAGTTTGCTCCCTTAAGGGGTGTTGCCTGGTTTCAAATATTAACAAATACGATTTAAATATTTTTTCATATTCAAATACTATATAGTCCAAAGTTTTGTAATCAAAAATAATTTTAAAAATTACTGAAAATACGCTGAAATACAGCGTGTTTTGTACAAGCGCATGAAGCTGCTCGAATGGAGTGCACCATTTTAAATAGTGTTTTTCTGGGAACTATGTTTTACCACTTTGTGAGCAAGATATCTCTGGGACTAATTCTTCGATTATTATAAAATTTTTACACAATATTCTATGACATATTTTCTACAAAGCAAATGACGGGATTTTTGATATCTTCTCCCAGTTTTTTGTTTTAAACAATTAAAGTTTAAAATTTTCTAAATTTTCGTTTAAGAGGACTGTGACCAGGGGAAAAAAATTTTGGACGAATTTTTTTTCTGTGTATTGTTCAACTAAATACACTTCCGAATACTTTCAAATGTAATTTATGGGCTTCAGATAGGATAGGAGGACTTAACTCGAACAGTAGAACATTAAAGTAAGTGTATTACATTTTTTAAATTCAATTTGTGGGAATTTGGAAGTTTCCTCAGAAACCATAAAAGATATGGCTGCCAAATTTTGAGAATAGTTATAACGCATAAAGGGCTAGTTCCTATCACGAGATATTTTCAAATCCCTACTTAGGAATATATGAGCCGATAATTTTGAAAGTGGTGCAAGTCCATTTTGGAAGTACACAAAACACTCACAAGACTGCCCACCCTTTGCTGCCGTCAGAAAAACTTTTTTTTTGTAAAAATAAAAAAGCTATCAAAAAACATTTATCCTTAATTAGGAAAGTCCATTTTATATTCCTTTTAAATTTCAATATTATATCTGTTATAGTTTTTTCACAATAAATTTTTGAAATCTAGGATACATTTTTCGAGTTCTGTCCAAAAAACCTCTTAACCCATTAACGCTCAAAAAGTCAGAATTTTTAAGTCATTTTTAATAAAAAAAAAGCCACATATCCAAACCAAACCTATATATCTTACTATTTTTGAGTGTGCTCTTTCGATTTCTGGAGCTAAAATTTCGATTCCATGCGTTACAAATTTGACGGTTTTTAAGTGAAAGGGTACCAAAAAAAATAAAAATAAATAAATTTCAATATTTTTTTCGTGTCAAAAAACTATTTGAGTCAATTCCAAACTACATGGACAAAAGTGCGTAAAATGTTTGCTGTTTCAGGAAAAATTATACAAACCTTGATTACGTCTAACTGGCTCAAATGGCTTAGATATGCCTCTGCTGTCACTAATATGGCACAAAATCGGAAAATCGGAAATAAATTGAAAATCTTCCAATAGAAGGTCAATTAGGGGGTTTTCGAGGGTGCTCAGTACGAATTCAATGTCTATTTTGGCCAATCTCGCAATCCAAGATGGTACAATATGACAGTAGTATCGAAAAACTAGTTTTTTGGAAAAATCGCAGTGAAAGGTCACACAGGGGATTTTGAGGGTTCCAAATACGAATCCGGTTAGACTTAATCAAGGTTACTAAACAAAATTTTCCTGAAACTTCGAACCAGGGAGTCTAAATGGGACCACAACCGAAATTATAAATCGGTTACAGTCAACCGAAACCAAATTGGGTTTTTTAGACCGCAATTGTAACAACCTTAACCGTAATTAATTTTCTTCAATTCGGTTAGAACCGAAACGTAAAATTTCATTTTCGGTTTCGGTTAAAACCGAAAAGTGAAATATCATTTTCGGTTGCGGTTGAAAACCCCGTAGATATAAAATTTTCGGTTTTGGTTACAACTAAAACGTTAGGGTTTATTATAATATTTATTATTATAATTTGCCTTTTCCGAAATAAGAGTAGAGTAGTATGTATGTCCCGGCCCCTCCACTTCCCCGCCACCACTTTTTAACCATCAGAATGAAGTCATCCGACCCCCCCCCCCCCTCTACCCAAAACCGCCCTCCTCCGACCGACGGTCCTTTCATCTAGACATTTACCGAATATGCTATGTAATGAAGGTAGTGAAAAAATTTGATAAAGTTAATAAAATTATCGAATGTAATTTTGGTTGAATAGTCCTGAATGCCAGGATTGCGCTTCCCATAGTTGGGCATTATAGTCGAAAATTACCTCTCACTCAGCCCCTCGGGATAAAAATTAGTCGCCTCGTGGGTCGAAAATATCGCAAGACCGGTTATATAACTTCTTCCGCGTTCGGTACCAATTTAAATCGGCCTTTGAATTTCGTTCTGGCGGTTACGGTCACATATTTTTAAGGTCTATTTATTTCGGGACCATTTAATTTCGGTCGCTCTATTTCGGTACACTTTCAATTTTGGTTTTAATTTCGGTACCGAAATCAAGACCGGTTAAAACTACCTAAATATGACAGGTTTCGGTCCCGTTTCGACTCCCTGCCACATTTGTTCATGGTTTGGAATTGACTTAAATAGTTTTTTGACACGGAAAAAACTATTGAAATTTTTTTTAATTTTGCTGTACCTATCCATTTAAATACCGCCATATTTCTTTTATAAAATCGAAATTTTAACCCCAGGAATTGAAAGAGCACACCGACGAATAGTACGTTATATAGGTTTGGTTTGGATATTTGGCTTTTTTACATTCGAGAATGAAGCTTAAAAATGACTTAAAAATTCTGACTTCTTGGGCGTTAATTAATGGGTTAAGGGGGAACACCACAATCAAACATTAAAAAAGATGGTTGATTTTGGAATTTCTTTTTTAAGAAAATGACAAACATAAATGTAATTTAATGAAAAGGCATTTTTTAAGCATATATTTAAGTATATAAAATTAACAAAAATTTTTTTTTAAGAAAATGGCGCCGTTGGACGGGATTTTTGAAAGCAATGTTTATCGCAGAGGCGAAAATGGTTGTGGCTGGAACAAAAAAGAAAATCGATTTGTTTTCTAAAAGGTATTAGCTAAAAAATCACGACGGGTTTTGCAAAATTTGCAAATTTCGAAAAGTTATGAGGCATTCAGTAAAAAAACTTGTTTTTGACCTCAAAAATTTACATAAAACCCCATAAGTTAGGTATTTTTTTTTCTTTTCCGCAAAACCCCTACGTGATTCTTTATATAATTTAAAGAGGAAGCTTTTCTGCAAATTTTAAGTTAATCGGTTGAAAAATGTGTTCTCAATATTGCCCACCAGTTTAAAAAAAAAGTTTCGAGACAAAAGCGTTAAAAAATTTTCACGTTCACAGAATAACTTTTACTGAGGCTGATGTGTACTCACTATTATGCAGATAAAGGTCATAAATACTTCGAATTCTTCAATTTCATGAACTTTACCTTATTTTTAACAGTCTAAAGAATCATTGCAGCATACAAAAAACAACGAAGTTTTCGAAATTTCAAACTGGTGCCCTCCTTAAGCGGACAAAACTTAACTAACTTCAGCCGCAGTGAGTAAATTGTTTTCAAGTAAATGCTGCATTTTCAAGCAGGAAACTGACCCGTGTTACAACACAAAATCTATAGAAATGTACTTCGAGAAAATTAACAAGACTATTGAAATTACGTTGTCGCTATTCAAAAAAAGAGACTTTTAAGTACTAGTGTCTACTAATAAAAAATAGTATTTAAGAAATTAAGTGACAAAAATCGAACAATGCAAGAATAAAAACGTATTATATAAAAGAGCTTAATTTTTTTTTACTAAATATTGATTACTTTTCCTCTTTCCAAAATTTACTTAAAATATTAAATTTCACATAATATCTCTTTCGATAAGATGGAGCATTTTCGTGCTGAAAAATTACTGTTTTCGATACAAATAGGCATAACACCTGTAATTTACATGTTTTGAATACAAATGGGCCTAACACCTGTAATTTACATGTTTTGGTCAATGTATAATTATAATTCCACTCTATCTTTCTGTAGTAGATTGCTACTAATAATACTGCTAAAAAACCCTCGCTGGATATTTGAAAGGTGTTTGCAAACTACAAAAAAAAAATGATATATTTCCATTTACCAAAATTAATTTAACGCCCTACCCAAATGCGCTAAATTTGAATATGAAAGCCTATAACATACGCTGTAATATGAACAAATTACTTCGAGTGCTGTTAAGTGCTCTCCTTAACTCAGGAAAAAACACGCTAACGACCATATTTACGACATTCTCGTTCAATTTATCCGAAAATCTAAGTACTAATAAAAAATATCATAACGAACTCACCTTTTTATGACGTCAATTTTTTTGGTTTAATCTGTTGCCGGCAAAACGACGCAACAAGTGAAATTATTAGCAATTCAATCGAGACACACTTTGTTTCTGTTTTTCGTTTTATTCTGGTTTTTGTATCAAGTAAATTTCACACTTCACTTATAGAACCTGAAACGGAAATCGGATTTGCAAAAAAAGTAGGCACTGAACAATTCCAAAAATGCTAACGAAAGCGAAAAAAATCTAAACTCAAACTAAATACCGAAGTGGACTGATATACACTTTTAAACAAATAATAAAATAAAAAGGAGTGCACACAACGCAAAAATATATTTTTTTATAGATTACGCCCTTTTGCAATAATAAAAAAGAAACAATTGTTCTTAGCCACGCATTCCCGTCTCCCAGACTTTTTGTAACTTAACACCATAGTATCAAATTTATGACCCCAGATTATGTCCTTAATCTGCAGTGATTATTTGATTTAAGCACATGCTGGGATACGAGGAGCAAATTGAATTAAACAAGACACGAGCTGATAGTAATTAAGCAAGGACTTGTTATCAATTTTTTTTATGGTTTTAATTTAATTTATTTTAAAAGTTTGAGTAAAACCTTGGAAAACTTGTCACTGGTTTAGCACAAGGAAAAGGAAGATTTCTGTACCAAACGCTTTAGACGACAATCCTGTTCTGACTGTTCGTCTGTTACTGCTGCCTGAGCTTTTTACTTGAATTTTTGCTCTCTCCTCAATTCTATAAAATCCCATATCCCAGCTATTTATATGGGCAGGGAATTAGGGGCGTAGGTAGAGATCAACTCAGAACCTATCTATTCTTGGGGAAAATGGATTCAAGTTTCGGCAACATGAAAATGTTGCAAACTTCTATATCGAAGCTGTTGAGCTGTTTTGTGATAGGCAACAGGCTATTTTGGGGTGAAACTGAATTTAACGAGCCAGTTGGAAGGAGAATGTATTCCTTTGGAATATTTAATAGTTTGAGTTGTGGCATTCTTACTGTAATGAGAAAACGAAGAAAATTTAGCTGTAGTGAAACTGACACTTCATAAAATGTAACTAGAGTTGATTGCTGTTATGTAGAGCTCAAGTAGTTTGAAATTAGTTTGCCAGACATGACATAAATGTCAAGAAATTTCTCTGCGTGCTCCTAGTACTTATTTGTATTGTATAAAGTTACTGACTGACTTGGGATTCGTGGCGAGATATTAACGATATTAATACAGCCGAAATAATTTATATAAGTGTCGTCTGCTTTAACATTTAATCGGATCTGAGGAAATTTTTGGACAAATAATGCATTTGTTAATTTTCTTTTGCATTTTTAAGGGTAGTCGATATCGGTAAATGAGGATTGGTGATGGGCATTATTCGAATAAATTTTCAATCGAATAAAAAATTATTCGAATAAATTTTTATTCGATTTTCAATTTATTTTAAGATATTCGCAAAAAATTATTTGTTATTTGGTGCTCCTTAATCCGATTTCAAATAATTATTTGTTATTCGATCGTTCGTTATTCGATAATCAAATAATTATTCGTTATTTGATGAATTATTGGCAAAAAATTACTTGTTATTTGGTGCTTTTTATTCGAATTTCAAATAATTATTTGTTATTCGATCGTGTTTTATTCGATAATCAAATAATTATTCGTTATTTGATGACTTTTTCGCAAATAATTATCTGTTACTTGGTGCTTTTTATTCGAATTTCAAATAATTATTTGTTATTCGATTATTGCATAATTATTCGATAGTTCATGTCTCTTTATGAAATAATTATTTGTTGTTGGTGTCCATTAGTTCAATTTCAAAAAATTATTTCTTGGTACACGCATTTCATATCACAAGATGTCTCGTACTTATACAGTCGATGTATACAGTAAAGATTTTAGTAAATGATACCATAAAAAAAATAAGTATTCCATAAAAAGACATCAACTATTGAATAATTACTTGATAATCGAATAACAAATAATTATTTGAAATTCGAATAAAAAGCACCAAATTACAGATAATTTTGCGAATAAGTCATCAAATAACGAATAATTATTTGTTTATCGAATAACGAACGATCGAATAACAAATAATTATTTTAAATTCGAATAAAAAGCACCAAATAAATAATTATTTGCGAATAATCCTCCAAATAACAAATAGTTTTTGTAATCAAATAAATTTTTATTCGATTTTTCAATTTATTTGAGCTTTAGCTTTTATCTTTATTTTAATAAAAAATAACCATCTCTGCTTTTAACCCACTTATCTAAAAAGAAGTATACACAAGAAAATTCTAGTACGCCTCGAATACCTTATCTGAAAAGAAATATACACAAGAAACTTCTAGTACGCCTCGGCTAAGTCTGAGACTGATATTATGATGACGACCTTTGGCTATAAACAACGGACTATCATCGGGATATGGAACGTGAGAACGTGGCCCATTAGAAAATAAATATCTTGGGATTAAGTGAAACTAGAATGAGGGGAAGCTGTGAGTTTACAACCCACATCTGAAACCGTGCTGCTATACTTTGGCCAGGAATAATCAGATACACCACGCATGGCAGGTGTTTGCTTGTTGCTAACCAAGCTTGCTCGCCATTCACTACTAAACTGGTCACCAATATCCGACCGAATTATTACCGCAGATTCCGAACCAGGGTACGTAACATCTCCATAATTCATCGCCGACTGAACAAGCGGATATAGCAACTAAGAAAATAGTTATGGGAGATGTCAACGCTAAGATTGGCTCTAGCAGCGTCGGCCTGGCACATGTATTGGGGAAGTTTGGACTTGGAAACAGGAACGCAAATGAGCAGTTGTTTGTTGAATTTTGTAACTCGCGGAAACTTGTCATCCTTATTTAGGCAAAAAACATGTCACTTAACATCTTGAGTTTCCCCAGATAGCAGAACTGAGAATCAGATTGACCATACTGCTGTTTCTAAAAGTTGGAAAAAGTGTTTTCTTGATGTAAGGTCTAAGCGCGGAGTAAGATCTGATGTAATGCGTCATAACACTGTCGGCTCCATCAACCAAAAATGGGAAAATGTGAAGGAATGCTTTGTGAGCTGTGGTACAGAACACGTGGGACGATTAGAGAGCGGAAAACGAACATGGATAAGTGACGGCAAAATACAGCAACGGAACCAGATTAAAGACCACATCAATTCTGCTACCGACGTTGCAGTTATACAACATCTCAGAACTACATATCGATCTCTGTAGAAAGGCGTCCAATGAAGTGTAAGACAAGCGGAATTGCATCAACGCGGTAGCTGGAAAGGCAGAAGAAGCGGTCTACCGCGGTAACAGTGCATATCTTTACAAGATTGCCAAAAAACTGGCTGGAAAGACTCTTACAACACAACATCCTTTAAGAGATGGATCCCTTCTTGCCACGGAAGAAAATCAACTGCGGAGGTGAAGAGAATATTTTGTTGAACTCCTAAGCAATCCTTTCGGAACGTCGGATACCTCTTTACACGAACTTAGTAGTAGTTTCAAAATGCGATATCTCGGCGAAAAAAAAAGATATTTTAGCAAACTCAACGGCATTTGAAAGAAGAAGACTTGTACTATAAGATTCCATTCACGGTTTTTTTAAAAAGAAAAAAATTTCAGTGCTACATAACCTGAAATATGTCAAAAAAAGCCCGGATTCGGTTTCAGCGGGAAAAATTACTTCGGAAACAACTGTTCATTGTCCAGCGGCACAAAATCCTCAAAATTTTGTAGACTAGTATAATGAGCGTATGAATTGCATTTTTTCATACAAATATTTCGGCGTACGACAGCGAATCAGCATGAAGCATGATAGTATAATTCTAAGATACGGAACTTGCGGCATTTTGCTGAGTCTAAACCAGTATAAATTACGTCCTCGTACGAAATCAGTGAGATAAGAAGAGTTTAGACTTATCTTATACAGGTGGATTGTGGGGTATAAAGGGTTGAGACCCAAGGCCTACGTAATCTGCAATAAATTTTATATATCACCGAATTCACATGGTCAGATCAGTCAAATATTTTATTCATAATTATGCCCAAGTTTGGCCGCATGCCTTTAGATTCACAGGGGGACCAACGCGTTAATAAGTTATTAATTTGTTGGCTAGCCTTAACTGTGGATACTGTAGGAAATCCGCATCACCCTCTCCGTCGGGCGGCTGGTAACAGTCATGTGGTTTTTACTCTAGACTGGCTAATGATGACGGGCGGGGATACAGTCACACTTTTGATCAAACTCCCCCAATCCAGGGTTTTAAGCGACCACCGTGCCCATTGGACAGTTTGCAGCTACCCCAGCTGCAGCTACAAGCTCTATTCTAATGGAGCCTCCTTGATACCTGTCAGCCTGAAGGAGTAAGAAGGACTTTCCATGGTATGAGGTTCTACTAAAGGTGACCCCCAACCCCACAATATATTGAGACCATGAGTACCGCCTTGCCGTGAAAATGGTCGATTATGAAAATGACTAATGCCCAAAAAACACCTAGCCACTGATAAAACCGAGAAAACTACTTCATCTACCCGAACAGGGGGACAACCCGCCGCCAAGGTAGACCCAGCCCACGGGTAAAGTAGGTTATCTTCCGCGAGCTTCGCTCGCTCCTCCTCCTCCATTACCGAGGCCAACACGGTGGCTCCCCCTAAGGAGTCCTGTGAACCTCCTTCTTCGAGGAAAGAACACGCTGCTGCCTAGGCTTTCAAACCCGGTAGTAGCAGTTCAGTTCCTCCCTCTGCAAAACCTGCGCGTGGTAGTACATCCCTGTTCAAGGCTAAAACACCCGGACATACATCCGCCAGCGCGCCACTCAGGACATCTCAGTCCAACCCAGCGACCACCAAGCAGAAGGAAAACGACTTAAAGGTGGCCTACAGAGAGAGGCGAACTGCGCTCAGAATTCTCTGCAGACTGAGCTTCGTCTCTCAGGAGAAGGACAAAACCTCTCTGCAGTGGAAAAATAAAATTATTGCCCTAAGTAACACTTCAGCCTCTAAAGGTCCTCTGCAAGCTACCCCGAAGCGGTTGCGCTCTCCTAACGAGCCGCAGCCATCCTTCAAAAGAGTTTAGGCGGTTGGCACCCTTTCCTCTACCGCTAAATCTTTCAGCGAAATAGCGAAAGATAGCCTAGTAAGGACGATTATAGATCGCAACAACGCGGACGGCTCCATCACGACAGATAGATGGAAGATGGTGGAGGTCGCGTTGCTGAGGGTTTATATTGTAACGTAAATGGGGCTCTTCGGGCTCGACGGATTAATTAAGACACTTATTTTCAATTACGAATGTTCACAATTTTATTCACTTAACTTAATTAGTTCGTATAACAACTTCCTTTACATGTTTTCTTCACAATATTACGTTTCACTTTAACAATTAGAACTTATCTCTTCACTGGTTAAAATACAACTGACGGACTAGGCTGCTACTCAGCCCTATTTATACTACTTAGCTTAATAGCATTGTACAACTTGATTTCGTTTTCATCACGTAGCCTATGCCAGACTACAGTGCATGTTACAATATTGAGGTTCTTTCACCTCTGGCCCTCCCCCATGTTGTCTTGATGCTGCTGGTATCAAAGCCACATTAAACTACTTGCTTGCTCCTACCAAAGGTCGATAGAGCTTCTCAACCAGGCGATTTCCCATCTCGGTGAAATCTGGCGTGGTGCGAGAATTGAATCCGATTAACCACCAGCTGGGTAAACCGCAAACTGGAACTCTTACAGAAATCCCTCAGGATTGCAAATATTAATTGGCAGAAGGAACACACCTGCCTGATAATCCGACCGATATGGCCAAAACTTGACCCTAAACGGTCAAGAGAGCTCATCCTACTCGGACGCAAAACAATTAGCAGTACCGTAGCCGTTATCACGGGCCACTGCCTCATAGGTAGACACGCCGATAGACTGAGCGCACCTTCAAACGACTTCTGTAGGAGTTGCCATGACGAAGAGGAAGAGAAAACCATACTTTACCTCCTCGGTAACTGTCCGGCCTCAGCCAACCGTAGGAACAGGTTTCTGGGCTCCCCCTTCTTTGAAGAGCTAACCGAATTAGGCTTCACTGATGCTAGAGACCTAGTTTTAATTCCTTCCCATCCTAGTCAAATTTATTTTGACTCCCCGTGAACTGGTTCCACTGGAGACAAGGAACTGGCTCGGTGCATAGGGGTTAACAAGTTCACTGTCTTTTCTTAGGTATTTTTATGGGGTTTTTAAGATTTTTGTAGCCTCAACGTGGTATCACAATAGGCCTGCTTGGCCTAAGTGTGCCTTCTTAACCTATGCCCAAGTTTATAACTGTTCCACTTAAGGAATGAACCCAGAATCAAGTATAGTAGGAGGAAATTTAGAAGTATCAATACTTTGCCTAGAAATAACAATGATACACCATTTCCGTCAGTTTGAAGTTAGACCATTTCTTACTGTCCGCACTAGAGCACCAGCCGGATCCTCGTTCATGCAGGCTACAGCGTCCTCAATTAGTTCATGGCGCCTATGCAGATAATGCTGTATATCGTCAGTGTGGATGGGAATAAAACGGTGTTTCAAAATTTTTTTAATTGATGAACAACGAGAAAAGTACTGGGCCCAACATCGAAGTTTGTGGAACGTCGTCAGGGATTGGTAGCACATCTGAGATGTCACTATTAATCTCGACTCTTTGCTTTCTTCGTGTCCTTCGGAAATTCAAACCACTGCCTTAGTTTGAAAAAAAATAGAAGGAAAAAAAGGAAAACAGTCATTTTCACTTCCTTCGCTAATACCCTCGATAACCCTAATAATTGCGGTGGTGGTACAGTAACATCTATCGGATTATACCGCACTCGACAATATACTATTTGGTGTCGTACCCGCAATATTATTTTTTACACATACCCAGTGACATAAAAAACATATAAACAAACACACTACGTAGACGTAAGCGAATAAGAAAAACACATTTCAATTAACTTCAATTCACTAATTTAATTAAAAACTTTTTGTTTAAGTATGAAAAAACTTTTGCTGTTCTTTCATTATTTAGCAGATATACATATGTATACAAGCACGCACATTGTTTGCGTGTTTTTCCCTAATAACCAACCTTAATAATAATTCAAACTTTTGAGGGAGTAATACAAAATTACAAAATAACCACAAGCAAAATTCCTTCTTTCTGATTCCATTTTTAAAGTAAAAATCCACAAAATATATTCTTTTCATGTTATGATCTTTTATCCACAGGATTATTCTTCCGTACCCTTTAAGTCACGTACTTATTATCCTCAGTTAAAACCTCCTTTTATTCCTTCTTTTCTTGTCTGAATATAAATCCTGCAAGCATCTTTGAACAGGATAAGCAAGAACAATACCGACCTTTTTGGCAAAAATGTAGCCAAAGAACGCTTAAAGTTTCAATAGCAACGTTCTTTCACGTTCAGCTTTAAAAATCTTGAATTTTACGAGAAACAAATTGAAACCTGCACGAAATGGTCTTCTTTATATTATGAAATTTTATGATTTCAAATAATAAGCGAAAATTTGTTTGCATTAAGACTGTTTAAGCACATAGCCATATTCCGATTTTCCTCTTTGCAGACGTTCTGTAGCACTTCATTTAAACGGATGCAGCTGATATCGTGAAAATTTCCTGAGACTTTCATTTCACCTTAAATGCCTGCAGCTATTTGAAAATAAGCTTTATTTCGCGGAGTCAGTATTTTTCGTGGAGTGTTTGTTCATTGTTCCTTGTTTTGTTCAGTACGCTAAGAGAATGGAACCGGAAAATTTTAGAAACGATTTAATTAGTGAAATTTAATTTTTACAGAATATATACGCGGACAAGGACAGCGGAAGAGCTTGAACCCACGTGTGGAGTAAATAGAGGGAGGGGTCGAGAAGGTTGGGTGGGGTGAGGGAGGGGGGGGGGGGAATTTTTACAATGAATTCGTTTAACAATATATCCATGTCAAGATTGTCAACCATCTCTGCAGACCACCAGGACCCCCCCCCCCACTTTTCTTTACCTGTGAAGAGAAGAGAAGATATTCCCAAAACTCAGCGTACGGTTAGTATAGTCAGTATTTTCCTGTAGACAGCCTTCAGTCTTATGGCGTTCCTTTCTGCTTTATTTATAGAATGGACGTCAAGTGGTAGAAGGTGGAGCCTTCTCCAATGCCGCAGTTGGCGTTGTGCTAATTCCGCTGATGCCTAGATGACTCGACTGGCAACTCTTTGAATTTTGATTAACTTCTTAAGATTGTTCAGCTCCTCACCAAGCTACTGTTCCATAAGTAAGGATTGGTTTCACAATGGAAATGTACATCTAGTGTACAATGCAAGGGCTTAAGCCCCATTTTGTACCAAACATACTCTTGCAGGCATAGAACGCTACCGGCGGCTTTTTCATGCGCTCCTCTATGTTCTTGCCCCAGTTTAGTTTGGACCTGATTTAATAGTGTCAGGGTACCTCGCCCAATTGTGGAGGTAGTGATAGTGCTGACAGAGCTGAGAAATTTTACACACCAATAAGACTAGGTCGACTGCATAGGCCACCAACTTTAACCCATCATCTTCAGGTGAGACCTGGAGCTTAAACTACTAATACCCAGAATAATGGTAACAACACACCTCCTTTCAAAGTTCCCTTGCATATGGCTCTTACAGCTTTATTTATAATAGCCAAATTTTGTGTGAATCTGATGACCTTCCAACATTGTGTCCATCTAGTGACAAACGAGGCTATCAGTACCGTAGGATTTCTGAGCGATGTATATTGCTATATTCTTGGAATTACTGAAGGCCCCTTCAAGGTCAAGAAATATACCTAAGGTAAATTCTTTGTATTTAGGCGATTGAAACTGTGCACTATTCGTTTAGCGAAATTTCAACCGACTTCCGTTTTTATACGCGTAGCTGCACGTCGAGAAATCTCTCCAACGATTGTAAGAAAAAACGAGGAAAGGCTAATTGTTCTAAAGTTTCCCGCGGTTATACGTCCGTTTTTTCCTGCTTTAGGGATGAACATCACCTTGAGCTATCAACAGGAAAAAAGGACATAGGAGTGGAGTAGGCGGTTACCAAGCAGGCGGTTACCAAGCAGGCGGTTAGCAAGCAAGTGGAGTAGGCGGTTGCAAGTTACCGAGGAAATGCTTGTTTATAAGCAGCTCCAGCGTCTCATTTACTGATTTTGTTTATCATTGCTACACCTGAAGAAAGAGGGAACAATGGCCCTACTTGTAAAAATTTTTGAGGCTGTTTTAGTAAACGTAGTGATATTGGAAAGTCTTCTCACCCTCCGTCTCCGCTCTCCTAGGTCTCTGTTTCACCAAGAGAGATGAGACTTCTCGGAAGGCTTGCATAGCGGACGGCTCGTCATAAAGGCATCACTACAAGCCTTCGGTAATAGCTCTACTAAATCTTCAATGGACAAAGTTTTATCCACTATTTCGCAAATTAGTGCCACTGCACTAATTTTGACTCGTTTGTTGAATTCATCCCAATCCGTTTTAACTGGGTTCCTACAGGGTTTGGGAGACTCTTGCCGGAGGTTTATTTTAAAGAGTTTCCAGCAAAGGCCCAAAAAGGGTTTTTCCCCTCCACCTTTAGATCTCTTGACTTCTTTGCCATTGTTATATATAAGACCTCTCCATTTTTACTGCGTCGTTCGAGGTGTTTATTCTTACGAACGCTTTAGCGGCTCTCGTCTCTCTGGACATATGGCCCTGCAGGCTTCGTTAAAAGATGACCCAAGGCATTTGATCGCCCTAGTCTTCTATACTGCAGCTTCGTTAGACCAATTTTAGATATGCTCATACCATATGGGCTCCCTAGTTCGCCGTTCACATCAACCGCATCAAGGTGAGCAGCGCGGATTTCTTAGATTTGAACTCCGCAGACCTCCCTGGAAAGATCTCTTGATACTTCCCTTATATGCTAGTTGATTGGGACTGATTTTTATTTACTCCTTTGAAAAGAGTCCCAATATTCTAAAATTAGTTGTTCTGCTTGATTTATTGCAGGGAACAATAAATTCAACCGAATTACTGTAGGCTCTAAACATTTTTATATCGTAAAGCTCCTTGAGGACTTCCTTTACGTCTAGTTGTTGGTCACCGAACTTTATATAGCATACAAGAGTCCATCACGTCGATGTCTCGCCTCTTCATTGAACAATTCGCCAACTTCGATATTGATCTGTCCAGGCTGCGTTTGAAGGGCCTACTCAAGCCGTATCTTGGCTGCTGCAATGATTGTGAATTGAGTTGACTGCTGACTCCCAGTTATTTTAGACAACTAATTTCTAGTTTAGTGTTATAATTTAACTTTGTATTATACTGTTTTGATGGATCTGCAAGGAATAAAAAAATAAATAAATTGAAGTAATTTAGTTATTGGGGTTTTTGCCAGGTTATTTTTAAATTTCGGTCGAACCCCTGGGACGTTTGTAATGAAAGGCCGAACCTTTATCATTCACTTCAACTGAATTAAAAATATATTTCAGTAAAAATGCGATTCGATATATTTTTCTGCTTCTTCACCCAATCGTATATGCCTCTCTCTCTCTACTTCCCGTAATCCCTGGGCGCGTGGCAGGAGAAGAACTTCACCCGATTCGAGACAACGATTACAAGTACGCCTACAATATAATGTCGATTCCGAACCATTGACATTTTCTCTGCAACCCCCATGGCCTTTATATCGTACTCTGTTGTCAGCAGAAATCAACGATCGGTCGCCGTCCGTGAGATTCGAACCTGGGACCTTCGGATTGGTATATGTATGTGTACAAGCTAAAAATCGTTACAAGTAACTATTAGTGTCATATTTAATTGCACTTTCCTGCTTAAAAAAACGCCAACAAAAATCCTTGAAAATTTTAGAATAAGCCAAATTTCCCAAAATTAGATTTCAACTTTTACATCCCAGTGAGTGCAATGTAAAACCATAGAAATAAAACATGAGAGCCGTAGTATCAAATAATTGAGTTAATATGTATTCCCGGCAATACCAAAAAGCTCCTATAAAGTAAAAGTTTTACAAATTAAAACTAAAACTGCACAGATTTGTAAAACCGTCCTCTGAAAACTTTATGCCCAAGATAAAATCAACGAATAATTTGAAACCAACTACCCGGAAGTTTTGCTAACACATTGCAGAAAATGCTTAATTATATTTTTCCTCCAAATTACTGCTTTCGAGTGAAAAATGTTTACCTTTGCGTTGGTGTTTTTCCAACAACAAGGTTTGTACTTCAAAGCATCTTATTTGCTAAAAGTAGGAGAGACGAAGCGCGCAAAAGATAAGGAGGAGAAGGTGTTCCCTCTACTGCAGGTGCTATGGTACCATACTTGTTTACACTCATAATATTTTACCTCTAAATTATAAAGAGCGTTCAGAAACTGAGTAGAGAATATTTTCTTAATCTGTTGACATGATTTTTCTCGCTATAGCTCTGACGTTCTAATTTCTTGCTCAACTTACCTTTATCCGTCTTATTGCATCTTGTCACGAAACCATGAATGAAAGGCGTGGGATAGCACTGAGGTGTTGGATAGGGTGCGTAGTGTGCATAAAGTATTTTTGGAAAAATTGAAGGAAAACCTCCCCGAAAAGGAAATTCTCTCTCAGTAAGCATGCGCTTTAAAATATGTTGCGAAGCCATGTCTAGCAACAATCTGAATCAACTCGGTATCTACTTTAATGAAAAAATTTAATTAAAATGTTTAGAAATTATCTGAAGGTTACGTTGCTGAAGAAAGAAATAAGTTCCTTGAAAAATCTACAAAATTACAATTGAATTGCAAATCTATCTTAAGATACCACTAAATTAATTATGTAAAAAAATGTCTGGGTGTGGGTAGGAGTCGGGAGGTTCATAATTCCTTCACTTTTTAAATGAATTCTCCTGAATTGTACTTCTTAATTCCTGGGTTTTATTGCTTTTCTTTATGGAGGTCGCGAAATTCTTTTTTTTTCCTATAATTTTTAGAATTTAACAAACAAATTTGATCTCATTTAAATTCCATTTAAATGCAAAAACATGGACACGCACTCTAGGGACTGCTGTAAAGAAGGACTAAAAGTCTATAAAAAGGAACTAAGAAAGACACAGAGAAATTCGTGGAAGATTTATTGCAGTAGCGAATTTCAAAAACCTCTGAGGCCTCCAGACTCAGAAAGATTCTATCGGCTAGCCCATGCATTACCCAGTTAAGCGCAGAGTCTCTTGGAGACCCATTTTCCAGGATACTTTACGGGGGGAAGAAATGTTCCATCAAAATAACTGCTCTCCCTCTTCTGACTTGGCAAATCCGGCAACGGAGATTAAATTGCATTGGGCTGTAGGTAGCTTTAAACCTTTCAAGTCACCGGAGCCTGATTGTATTATTCCTGCCGAGCTTCAACGTAATCTGGATTTACTACTCCAGTGGTTTTTGGCTGTATATAAGGGCTGTCTTGCCCAGGTCCAAATTCCAAAGTTGTGGAAACGTGTTAAAGTATCGTTCATACGCATGGCGGAAAAAAGCACATATATCACCCCTAAGGACCTCTGTCCTATTAGTTTATCGTCTTTTCTCCTCAAAATGTTAGAAAGATTAGCTTACTTACGCTTACGCGTAAATGGAAAGGTAAATCTATGGAAACAGCTCTATACTCTCAGGTACGCACTATAGAAAAATCTCTTGAATGTATGAAATATACTTAAGTGGCTTTAATTATTATTGAGGGAGGTTTTAGCAATATTCAGCCGGGAGCTATCATGGAGTCCCTCGCGTATCTTAGGTTCTTGTGTCGCTGATTAGATTTATGCTCCAAAGCAGAGCTAACAGCACAACACTGGGATAGGCTTATACTACAAGAACTGTGAGTACTGGCACACCGCCAGTATATCTCCTCTTCTCTGGAATATGGTGGTCAAATAACTACTTCTAATCCTGTAAGGGGATAAATATGAGGTGATTGATTATGCAGAGGACATCGCTATATTTGCCTCCGAAAAGAACTTGTCTGTGCTCCAGGAACCTCATTCAGAATACCCTTATTCAGTTATCTAAGTGAACGATCAGGTGCGGGTTAAAGGTAAACCCCAAAAAGACTAGTTAGTCCTTTTACTAAGAAATATAAAATTTGTCGTGTCGATCCTCTGTTGTTAAACGTTGATTACTAAGCTAAGCTGAAAACCAAACATCGAGGAGACGTTTAAGAAAGAAAAGGTGGCTCCTTACTCTTGTAAAAGGGCTATTCGTAGCTAACCCACTGGCTCTATGTGTTGGTTATTAGTCCAATCCTGCTATATGGCACAATTGGTTGGTGGCCATCCATGAACAAAGCCACGAACCTTAGTATTCAAGGGAAGGTTCAAAGATCAGCCTACGTTGCGGCACCCACTGCGGCTCTAAAAATACTTCTTCATCTACCTCCTTTAGATTTGATACGATAGGAGATGGCAGCAAGGACTCACAGCCACCTTTCAGTTGTCGAACGCTCGAGTTGGACACTCAACAATTTTGAGCTCAAGGAAGCCTTGATTATAGCTTACCCAGCTTTTCGGGGAGGTCAAGCTTTGGGCGACCAACTAGACGAACCTTAGATGGGCAAATGGCACTACGTGTCATGAAGCGCTCTAAATGTTTAATTTCACTGGACAGAACCAACCTAGGCGTAGTCATAGGGTGATCACTGGTCACTGCCTTATTGGTAATCAGACGAAGAGATTAGGACTCTACTCAAATGATTGTTGCAGGATCTGCAAGGATTAGAAGGAATAGGAGACTATATCTCACCTCCTCTGTTCATGCTCTGACCTATTACGCACGTGGAAGGCTGACTATTTCTTTGATAGTCGCTGCAATCTCGCGCAGTCCCTTGGTCATGTGGTTCGATACAGTGCACACATCTATGCCAGAAATACGCTGAAAGATGCCCATGTGACCCTTGTCACCAGCCGACATATTTGATATTAGCTGCACTCTCAGGGCGCGGATTGCGGCCAATTTTATAAGAGAGTGGAGTGAGAGTAGGGGAGTGAGTCTAAGTACCGCCTCCATTGCAACTCATGGCTCCTCCTATGTAGTTGAAGCTTGTTTTATTTAGCGATTGGCGTCCGTTGTTTAACTTTAGGTCACCAGACCAGCCACTTAACCAGACATACCTTGTCATTAATAAAAAGGCTGAATAATAGCGGTCGTAACAGTTCCCTGTGGTACGGCACGTGAATGAACTAAAGAATCCCACTTTACACTTCAAAGGATCAGACAAAAAATAAGCGCACAAGCTAAAGTTAATGAAAGTTTGAAATTTGCGAATAAGTAAACTCCGATTAACGCAATCGAGAGCCTTAGAAAAATCGAGTATTGTTGATGCTGTGAAGTAATCATTATCCAAGGCTTCTGTTATGTCAATGGATCCCCTCAGGACACCCGTCTCACAACCATGGAAAGCTGTGAACCAGATTGCCAGCGAGGTAACAATATATTATCCTCGAAATGAGCCAGTATGTCCTTGGACATTATCTTTTCGAGTATTTCGGAAAGAAAGCACCAATGAGGAATGCCTATTGGACGAAAGTCATATACCTATACTGCCATAGCAAGTACATTGAAGTCACCTCTGATGATTACATTAGCATAACGTCGTATTAGGTGATATATAACAGTTTCAAATTTTGAATCAAAGTAGTTTTGTCGACATTTTACTGAAGAAAGTAAGCATTTTTCAGATCCACAACAACCTCCACGCAGAAAAACTCAATTGGTTGATTCACGATTTTCGCCCTAATTTGTTAAGCTAAGGTGATGAAGTCCCTGTTCCGACGGCTGCATGGCCAGTAAGTGGTTAAAAAAATGGTCGCAAACGGGTCCCTCCGGTGACCGGGCAGGATCGGTTGTATAAGTAACCTCCCCTGGTATGTCGGCTCTGCTGGGGTGAATGCGGGACTTTTCGGACTTACTCTTGGAAACAAAACAGAACCTATAAAGAAATTTAAAAATAATACAATTAAGATGTCCTTGAACATCGACACCTTGTCAAAAGACGAGCGTCTAGCCTCCAGTCAGGGGACTCTTCGAAGTAAGGATTGCATTGCAAGTACATAGTACACTTGTGCAATCTATACACACATCAACATCAAAAACGACGCTGGAGGTCACCAGCTGTAGCGGTCAAAAGCCGTCTGAACAGTGTAAATCCTCTGGCTCACTCATGAAGAATCAGTGCCAGAAGACTCTCTTTATACTTGGCAAGATTGCTAAGAGTGAGGCGGCCGGCTAGGTTCATGAGCGAGATCAGGGGAGATTGTTGAGAAATACAAGAATCATCTGGCAGCTAAAAAATAACAGCCCGAGCAGATGGCTACGAAGAGAAATCGATCTTCAGAAGAGAACGGCTTCCTTTTTTTATATTGTTTTCTTTGATCATGAATTTCTTTTTTTTTCTTTTTTTTTCTTTTTTTTGCGCTCGCTAATATCTTGAGATCCTTGTCGACCCGTTCTGTTGTTTTTGTTCACATATCATGTTCTCGTATCCTATTGATCGTGTCTCTGACGCCGTTTCCGAGAGGAGTGGTATTATATATTTTGTCAGTGCTCATGAACTCTGTTTTAATGTTTATCAGCTAATGCTAGAAGCATAATCTTCTAATTTTGATGAATTCAAGTATATTTTCTTGCACAGTGCTTTGGATGTTAGTATGGTATCTGAGACGTGGTTGAACGGTAATATTGGCGACGATTGTGTATGTTTTCCAGGCTACCAGCTATTTCGTTATGATCGTAAATTCTCTCGTGGAGGTGGTGTTGCTACTTATATACGTGATTGTTTTCGCTGTAAGGTAATTTCTTTTTCGGATGGTAATATTTCTGGTCCTGAGTATTTGCTTATTGAAACGACAGTTTCACAACATAAAATTCTATTGGGATGTGTTTATAAACCTCCTAGAGTAACAGATATTAATCCATTTTTTGATGAACTAATTCCACTTTCCGGGGCCTATGAAATCAACATGATCTGTCGTGACTTTAATATTAATCTGCTTGCTGAAAGTGTATACAAAGATATTTTATCACTCAGTTAGATACTCTCGACCTCCCGGCAGTGCTGAACTTAATGGTAACTATAACCGTTTGCGAAATTTGACCTTAGCTGAAATTCGTAAAGCCAAAGCAAACTACTTTTAGTCCAAACTCGATCCATCCTTACCTTCTAAGATAATTTGAAAAAACATTAAAGAAGCTGGAATCAGACCAAAATCTTTTGATTCCAATACTTTCGACCCTGATAAACTTAACACGTTTTTTTTAACTAATTCCCATTGTAATTATGTATTTATATTATTTATTTTATTATTTGTATACTCGAAATTAACACCAAATAACTTTATTATTTAATAAAAAAAAATGAAAAGCATCTATAATTCCGTTGACTTTGATTGGTTCAATAAAAAATGCGAGCTCGTTTATTATTTTTAAAATTCACAATAAAACGTACATGTGTTTCTAGATTCAATTGATTTTTAACTTAACGATATGTTCACTGGAAGATTTAATTATAGTTCATCATACATCTGCATCATCTGCAATATTCCCATCGAGCTTAAGTATTCAACACTTGTACGTGCTCTTGCATTAATCAATGGATGCAAACGACTGCTTTCACCATAAACTCCACCAAGGCTTTATAATGAAAACCTCTGTAAAATGGTTTATTCACTATTTGTATAACCGTTTGCTAGCCTAAAGAGGAAAACCATGGATTTTGTGGCTCTGCGAATGTTTTCATAATCAAAATGAGTTTTCAGGTTGTGATAAATTCGACAGAATTAAACCATTAAATATTCGATTTGTTTATATACCGCGATTAGTTGGTAACCGGAACGATTATCGACGATTTTTGATGTTTGCTAACAATGCATATCAAATCCTATTATTTTTAGATTTGTGCATAATTTGAATATTTTCCCTGATAATATTGATGATACAATTTTACGGCTTTAAGAAGTCACAATATATCCAGTTCAAATAACTTTAAAAATTACTCGAGTTGCTATGATATTTTGATATTTATGATAGTTGTTTATGATATTTTGCTGATAACGTAAAAAACCTATGAGAGACTACCTGCTCCAACCTGCCTCCTAAATTATTGATCTTTTTTACTCTTTCTGTTTGGTTGAGTTTTTTCTTAATACACAATAAAAAGATATTTAAAAGAAAAAGCCTTTATTTAACAATAAAATATAAAAATGTACTAAAAAGGGAAAATAAGTTTTTGCTATAATAAATTTAGGCTGAAAATAATATTTTCATAAAATTATTAATAAAATAGTACCTCATTTTTCATATTTTGGGTAAAATAAATTTAGGCTTACATTAATATTTTGTTTGAAATAGTAACTTAGCTTTGATAATTTTGGGTTTACAAAGGATATAAGCACATAAATTTTAGGCCAAAAATATATTTCAACCATAAAAAAAAAATTAAAATTCTATTTAAAAAAGCAATATTATCAATTAAAACTGGACACTAAACTTTCTCCTAAGCAACTTTGGAAGAACTTACGAGAGATTGGAGTTGGTAAACCTAGAAACATGAGTGCGATCTTGACCCAGACGAATTAAACTCACATTTCATTGTCAGTCCCAGCTCTCGGTTACCTTCAACAGCCCCTGGTTCTTCGACTGACGCTTTTGACTCTGATGCTGAAGGCAGAGAGTTTAACTTCCGTGGTGTTACAGATGATGAGGTTTTCGATACTGCTTTTGCCATACAATCTAATGCTATTGGTACGGACGGAATTTCTCCGCGTTTCCTTAAACTGATTCTTCCTTATGTTGTTCCGGCCATTACCCACATCTTTAATACCTGCATTTCCTCTTCTAGTTTCCCCACTCAATGGAAAACTGCAATTGTTATTCCTATCCCTAAATATAAGCAAGGTTCATCTCCAGAACATTACCGACCGATCAGTATTCTCCCATACCTCTCAAAAATTTTTGAAAAACTCCTCAACCGTCAGATGATGGATTATGTCGCAGCTGAAAATCTTCTAATTCCTTGGCAATCAGGCTTTCGTCCTGACCACAGCTGTACAAGTGCCCTTATTGGTCTCACTGACGATATAAGGGTTGGAATAGACCAAGACATGGCTTTTGGTGCTACTCGATTTTACGAAGGCTTTTGACTCAGTACCTCATATTATATTGTGCCGAAAGCTTGAAGATAACTTTAACTTTTCCCATCTGGCTATCAAACTCATATCTAACTTTCTCAGTAACCGGTCTCAAGTGGTGAAGGTAAGGGAAACTTTCTTCCACCCACGTCGGGTCTTATGTGGTGTCCCTCAGGGGTCCATACTCTCGCCGTCTTTGTTCTCCATGTTTATTAATGATCTGTCAAGTTGCCTAAAGTTTTCAAAGATCATCATGTATGCGGATGACGTACAGATATATATTTCTCGAGTAATAGGGCTCCTTGAGGATGGAGTGTCCAGAATTAATGAGGATCTGCAAGACATTTGGGCGTGGGCGGAATCAAGTGGATTAATACTTAATGAAAGAAAATCTCAGGCTATCATCACATATAAAAGAGCACTAGATACACAAGAACTGTCACCCATTCTGCATAATAACTCTGTTATAAACTTTCGTAAATGTTGTCAGGAACCTGAGTCTAATCATGAATAAGACACTGTCCTGGGAGCACCATATTGACTCAATTGTTGGTAAAATTTATGTTGGACTACGTAGTCTTTGGTTTTCTGCATCATTTACTCCACAAGTAACAAGGCTAAAGTTGATTAAGTCTCTGCTAATTCCACAGATAATGTTTGGGGCGAAGATTTATGGTTGTTTGGATGCTGAATCTTCCCGCAAACTTAATTTCGCATTCAATTCCTGCGTACGATACGTATATATACTACGTCGTTACGATCACGTTTTCTCTTTTTCTAGTACGCTTTTGGGTTGTAGTTTAAACCAATTCATTAAATATCGTATAGTGGTTTGCCTTCGTAATTTGATGACGGCTGGGCGGCCGGAGTATCTCTTTAGCAAGCTTTCTTTTGCAACCTCGTCACGGACAAGATCACTAATTCTACCTAGATTCACGGTCTTGCAGTCGAAAGGATCATTCTTTGTTCATGCGATCAGACTTTGGAACTCCCTGCCCTCGGATTTGAGACGCACAGCTGCAATGACTACTTTCAAAAATAAAGCCTTAGAGCACTTCAAATCCAACTAAATTTTTCTGAACTAAAATACTCCTTTGTTTTCCGCGGTTTTCAATTTCTTTCATTTTTTTATTTTTTTTTATTTTTTATTTCTTTAATTATTTTTCTCTTCTCTTTGTCGATGGCAGTTTTGAAGGAGAAATTTAAGTTATTTTAACAGAACAGATCCTTAGTTAGCATTTTTGTAACAAATTTATTTTTCAGTCTTTCCTTTTTATTACATCTTTTGTAAAGTTAGTGGATTTTTGAATTGAAGTGAATAATACAGGGTGTTTAAGATCTGACGTGCCAAAATGAGTAGAGTGATAGATCTCAACAAGAAAAAAAAATTGTACGGCAGGGGGGAAGTTACAGGGTGATTCATAAATTTCAGTTTTTCATGGTATGCACATTACTCTTTTACTTTTATCTCTTGATCTACCCATCACAACTACATAAAACAAACGCTAAAAAACAACTATCCTAGTAACCTTTCCAAGAATACCTATCATATAATAGTTGAAAAATTAATCAATAAGTGTGGGTATTTTTCAGCAAAAATTATTAAAAAATGGTAGAATTTACATTTGAGGAATACGCGGATATTATTTACATTTATGGTGTAGTAGACAGAAAAGAGAGAGCCGCTGTACCGGACTATCAAAGGAGATTTCCCAACCGGCGAGCACCCAAAAGAGGGGTATTTTCACGGACTTTCCGAAGGTTAAGAGAGAAAGGAAGTATAATGAAACTTCGGAAACTTCTGCCGACATCGAGCAGCAAATAATCAGGCAAGACCCTGAAATGAGCATGAGATGGGTCGCAATACGATTAGAAGTGTCTTCAGCTAAAGTTTGGAGGGCCATTCAAAGAGAGGAATTACGTCCACATCACCATCACCCAGTCCAAGGACTACTGCAAGGATATTCCTAGAAAAGATTGGAACTTATCACTTGCCTTCTTGAACGCGACATTGACGACAGGGCGTTTCTGGACCGAATTCTGTAGACAGATGAATGTCAATTCACCAGGAATCATATAAAAAACTTCCATAACCTCTATACTTCGTCGAACACTAACCCAAACAGGGCAGTGGTGACCTCATTCCACCAGAGATTCAGTGTCAATGTTTGGTCTGGTATCATCGGCAACCATTTGGTAGGACCATTCATTTTGCCACAAGTGCTTAATAGTGTAATTTATGCGGACTTTTTCGACAATACGCTGCCAGATCTAATAGAGGATAATCCTATGGATAATCTAAGGGGAATGTTTCACCAACACGATGGAGTACCAGCGCATACGGCTAACATTGTGAAGGTAATACTAAGTGAAAAATTTCCTAATCGCAGGATTGGCCGAGGTACACCGATTCCTTGGCCTGCTAGATCTCCAGAACTTACCCCATTGGACTTTTTCTTATGAGTAACAATGAAGGATGAAGTTTATTCAAGCCCAGTTAACAATAGGGGGGATTTGGTTAGCCGAATTGGGAATGCAGCGACGAAAATACGGTAGAGGCTGGATGCAATACGCCTTAAACAGGGACTTAAAAGGAGATTGTTGGCATGCATCCAAAGTGGCGGTGGACATTTTAAACGGCTTTTGTTACTTTCTACTTTCTACATATTTTTTCTACGTGGACATGTTGCACCTTTTTGGAAAGCTAATAAAATGGCCAATCTAATAAAAATCAAAAACGGGTGTACTAATTACATGAATTTCGGAGACAATTTGGGAAAATTCTGAACTTTAGGTAATCGCAAACCATTTTCTTCACGTTTGGAAGTGATTGTACCTGTAATGGTAGGAGTTAGATCAAATTTGATGAAAATTTTGGAAAGGCCATTGGAATAGTAGTTTTCGGGCGTTTGTTTGATGCCGCTATGTTAGGATCAAAGAGATAGAAATAAAAGAGAAATCTGCATACTATGAAAAACTGAAATTTATGAATCACCCTGTAACTCCCAAACAGTTGAGATTGCCCCCTCCCTGCCATACAATTCTTTGTTTGTCTAGTTGGGATCTATCACCATTACATCACCATCATATCATTTTGGCACGTCAGATCTGAAACACCCTGTATGTGTCATAACTGTGTGCATTGACGGTAGTGCGAGTACAATCTCCTCGTGGTGGCGGCTGGAAGCAAAGGCAGAGACGTAACCGTGCCAGGAGGATAGAACAGCATACACCGAGGATTGTGAGGCTTAGGGGGTGCTTAGTCGGTAGTATGCGAATTCCGGATACCAGGCCAGTTTCCAGTTTCAATAAAGCCTTTCTGTGGTATTGCGGATCCTGCCTTTTTTTCTCCGCTAATCGTGAGACCAATCCATTTTGCACCCTCAAGTCCAACATAACTGATTATAGATAACGAGAGACAATAAAGTTATAGTATCAACTTAATTCTGCGGATTACGATTACTGCACTTACTTATTTTTGTTACTTAAGGTATCAGTCTCCATTGTAACAAAACCTAACAAATTCAATGACCCCGCAAGCAATTTTCGTAATTTATGGGTGACCCCAACAATGGTTTTCAAGAAATTGTAGAGATCAAGGTCAAAAACAGAATTTATATGTATTTTGCGTTGAAAAAATCTTTATTCTATAATTTCGTGAAACGACTGTAAATATTCATGTAAACGTACTGATTGTTTCCAAGAATTTCTTGAAGCCTGCAGGCAATCTTAAAATTTAGATGCGTGCAAAGCAATAAAAAACTACCATGGCGGACTTAAAGTGAAAAAACCTGCAGCGAACAACAAAATAAGAGCAGGGATTTTACTGGCAGTAGGTCTAAGGACATGGGGCGGGAGCACCTGATTTAAGACAACGATTGAACTTGAACCTACAATTAAAAGTGGATTCCGAACCCCTGGCGATTACTCTGCAACCCCCATGGCCTTTTTATTGTAATATGTTGTCAGCAGAAAACTGCCATGGGTCGCCGCCAGTGGGATTCAAACCTGGGACCTCCGGATTGGTAGGCCGACACGTTATCACTTACTTCACTTACGAGTTAAGGTCTAAGGTGCGAGTTTATTTTTCTCTTCTGTAACGGACCCCTTCACGTCGACCAAACAAGCTCACTCGGTTGGAATATTATGGGATTATGAAATTTACTCATGGCGCATATTCTATATTTCTATATGTTTCTTTGATAGTACATATAATTGAAGCAAAGATGGCTTTCCTCCCTTGAATATTTAATCCTTTTGGAACATTTTAAATTTATTTCTGATATTTTTTTCGACTTAAAAAATCTGAATTTCTGATTCATACCCCTATCATCTGTGTCAGATATTTATGTTCGTGTCACCAAATCTCACTATACTGTGACAAATTACATCAAAATGGTTGGCTAGGATAATTTGTATTCAGGTGTTGTTCAGCACGTCCAAATTTGTTGAAATATTACAGGCAGGGAAAGTTTTTATTTGGACTTTTGCGAGATGTTGTCGAAAATAAAATTTTGCGATGGAAAATAAAACTGAAATTCTGAAGAAACTGAACCATAAATTAACTACAGCAATGTTATTTAATACTATAAAAGTTCAATATCGTTTAAGTTTGCCTGGCTTTAGTATAGTTTCAAAGTTGTCTTTACTAAGTACGGAAATGGTCCGACATAGTTACGAATACAAGCTACCTCGAAGTATAGTTTGTGTTTTTAAGCGAAGGTAATGCTGATGCGTATCCTGATATCATTGAAACCCCAAAAGGACTAGAAACTTGTCAAAGAAGCCGATTTAACTTTGAAAGTTACACAGAAAACCAAATTAGATGCAATTTACTTTAAAAGAGAAAATTTTGAAACTTGAATCGCAGTCTTATGTGGATAAGAACTTTTGGAAAATGACGTTGGAAGGGAATTGAAAGTTTTAAATTGCAGATTTATACAACAAAAATATTTAGATGTTCATGCTGATTTCAATGAACCTTTGAAGTGATGCTCAGATCTATTCTCGCGAGTAAATGATATTTTATACTGTAAAATTCGTATATGCCCTTGTTTGGTCTTGTCCGATTTTATGTTTTACGTTTTTGAATTGTAAAACAGGACAAAAGGCAATATGAGGGTGCCAGTTTCTTACTATTTTATTTTTTAGTATTGCAAAAAAATCTTCTTTAAGGAGACACCTGTCATTTCTTTAACCCGCCAAAAACTGCGACTTGTAAACCTCTTCAAAATAGACCTCTGGGTCAAAGATAATAGTTTTTTTCACAAGGATCGTCGTCAAATTGGGGAACAGATAAAAATCACAGCAAGCTATGTCAGGCGAATACTGTGTGTTCGTATAGGAATTTATGAAATTTGGTCGCAGTTATTCCGGATGAATGAGCTAGTGTCAAGTATGTAGAACGTGTCACCTTTGTCTGAAAATTCTACATCCTTTTGGAGAACCACACGAAGTAACACAATTATAATACATAAAATACTGCGACCAAAGACGGGTTCAAAGAAGATGATATAGATTGTTTTATTAGCAAACATACTAGAAAGATAGAGAACAGCTTAACTAAGTTAAAATCTGTAGAAAATGTACACGAAGAGAAAATTACAGGAAAAATTACAGTTCTGCTCACCATATTCGTGTTGCAAGTAACACATTTTGTCAAAATTTAAGCAGCAGCACTATAAAATTCACGGTATTTCCAGTAACTTTTACGGAACAGTACCCTAAAATGTACGTGACTGGTAAAATTTACTGTATTATTAGGAAAACTTACTATATAACATACAATTCTTTCCCAAAATTACTTCACACAAACTTGAAACAATTTTCTTCGTTGCATGAGAATTAATTTTTTGTGTTTCTGAATTTCAACTGAACGTCGATTTCTATATTTCTGAATTTTTATGTGAATATAAATCAATCAATCATTAAATTGTTACCTATATTTATTTTAAGCTTAATGCAAGCTATTACATAATAATTCAAAATAACAAAATAAATACTACAAACTAAAATAAACAATAATTCATAACAGATAATGTAAGCTACAATATGAGCTATGATTATGATAAATATAAACTGGGAGGAAGAAGAATTAAGAAAGGCGATGAAGATGGGCGGGATAACGATATAAGGCTTTGTGAAGGGATGATTTACTCAGTTGGTAGTCAAAGAAGGGAAGGTCGTTGACTTTTCGTAGCATCCTGGTAATTGGTTCGCGTCGAGTCGGAAAAGGGGAGTGGACCTAAGGTTGCGAGCGTTGGTATAGATGGGTAAAGATTGCAGGCACCAGCTAATAGCTGTTGAATCAAGAGAACGTCGGAAACATCACGACGTTTACTTAGGGGTTGTAAGTCGATCAGTTTCAGATGGTCTTCATAAGGTGGAAGGTTGAATCTGTCTACCCACGGAAGATCACGTAGAGCAAAGCGAATGCACCTACGCTGGACATATTCAATTCTGTTAATGTGGGTTGTTTGTGTCGGTGACCATACCTGGCTGGCATATTCAAGGAGAGGTCTAACGAAGGAAATATAGAGAGATTTGGAAACATACGGATTGGAGAACTCTCTAGACCAGCGCTTCACAAACCCTAGCGCGGAGTTAGCTCTGTTAATTATGCTATCAATATGGGAACGGAAATTGAGTTCGCTATCACAGATTATTCCTAGGTCATACAAAGAGGTAACGATAGGGACTGGTACGTCGGTTAACATGTAGGTTCTCGGGGTGGTGGTACGACTCTTGCGGGAATAAGAGATGGACTAGCATTTGGAGACATTGAGCTCAAGAAAGTTTTTCATACACCATGTCGTGAACGAATCAAGGTTTTTTTGGAG
Source organism: Leptarthrus brevirostris (assembly GCA_964036015.1). Taxonomy (NCBI): domain Eukaryota; kingdom Metazoa; phylum Arthropoda; class Insecta; order Diptera; family Asilidae; genus Leptarthrus; species Leptarthrus brevirostris. The sequence goes on along the minus strand of OZ038372.1, from coordinate 137,908,119 downwards.
AAGAAGAGGTTCGGTTGTGGAGGAGGTATGTTTAATTATTTTCATATCATCAGCATAAATGGACAGCTCTGATTATTTGATGACACAATTAACATCATTAATTGTAAGGATGAAAATTAATGGACCGAGGTGGCTGCCCTGAGGGATGCCGGAACGAGCGACAATGGGGTTAGAAATGGATGAGCTAAAAAGAACATTATACTAACGGTTTTTGAGGTAGGATTGAATCCAGGAGATGAATCGAGGGGGGAAGCCTAGCCGATCAAGTTTAAACAGGATAACGCTTAGGGAGATCTTGTTAAAGGCTTTACTAAAATCGTTGGCGATAACATCAACACCTTTACCGTTTTCCAGGGTACATAGTGTTTTGTAGACGAATTCGGTAAGGTTGGTGGTTGTAGATTTTCCTTTGAGGAAGCGATGTTGAGAGAGGGAGAAAATAGACTTACAGTGGAAGAACATGGAATCATAGACCAATTTTTCGAATAGTTTAGGTATGGATGATAATTTAGCAATGGGTCTGTAGTTGGATACATCGTTCTTGCAGCCTTTTTTGAATATAGGAATAATATAAGAGTTTTTCCATAATTGAGGGAAACCCCCTTGAGTGACCGAGAGGCGGAAAAGCAAAGTAAGGGGTTGAACTAGATGCATGGCACACTTTTTCAGAACGATGGCCGGAATGCCGTCAGGACCGGGGTGAAAGTCATCCTCAAGCCCGTTAATACTGTTCGGGGTCAGGGTCTAAAGATGTAAACGACGTTTGAGTGCATTTGTCCAAGAATGAAAAGTAGCTAAAGTCAGGTTGGAGGGAATTGTCGCTGAAAGATTTACTGAAGAAGTGTGCAAAGAGGTTGGCGATAACCTGAGGATCAGATGAAGAGGTATTCTCGAGCTTTAGGGTGGAGGGGTAACCATTGGATTTCTTCTTAGAATTAATAAAGCTATAAAAACGCTTGGGGTCGGATATGAGGCTTGTTTCTATCCGTTGGAGGTACTCATGGTAGAGGGTATCACAACGTTCAGAAAAAGAGGTGTAAGCAGACAATTAGGAAGACTCAGTCTGGGTCAGAAGAAAAGTTTGCCAACGTTTATTTCTCCTGTTGCGGAGAGAGCGTAATTCTTTGTCGTACCAAACGGGGGAGGAGGAGCAGTTTTTACGAGGAAGAAGAGGGATAGATTGTGTGAGACAAGCGTGTATTTCCGAATAAAACGCCTCTACAGCAACGTCTATTGGAAGATGTTGAGGGATAGTGCCAATGTTGGAGTTGAGGAGCAAGTGATTTAATTTTTGCAAAGTCGCCTTTACGAAAATTGAAGGAAAGAGAAGACTCGGAGCTTGAAAGGGCGTGAGGGTGTTCGTAGGAGAAAACGAGGAACAGGGGAGGATGGTGACGATCGAGGGAGGAGAGGAGATGTTCGCTTTCCGCGACAGCCGAGTTAACTGGGTCTGAGGAAAAGATTAAGTCTAATTGTCTGTCCAGAAAGTTCCTGAATCCACTAACTTGAAAGAGACAAGAAACACAGAGATGATCGGTAAAAAAGGCTTCTTTGGCGGAAGAGGCGTTCAGGGGGACAAAGTGTGAACAGTCCTCAGACAATGACCATTGAATACGGGGGAGGTTAAAGTCACTCGTTACAATGAATTCATCGGAGGCGTTAGCGTTCTCAAGCATGGTGTCTAACGTTTCAATTACGGGCTCGTAGGCTTCAATAGGTTGAGAGGGACGAATATAACAACAAAGAATATACAGAATACACTTATTCAGTGTTAATTTGATACATACAAATTCAGATATTGAAGAGTTGGAGGTCTTAAACAGGGTGGCATCATAACGGTTGTGAGCAGCTATGAGAACCCCACGGCCTGCTCGGTCAATGTTCCCTACACAACCGTCAACACGGAAAATGGTATAGTTTGGAGGGAATAGTTCGTTGTCGAGAATTCCTGGTGTTAGATTGGTTTCAGTTAAGGCAAAGATATCGTGCGAGAATTTGTGGGAGTTTAGGAAAACATTGGATGTTTTTGTGCGAAGTCCTCTGACGTTCTGGTAATAGACTGACAAGCTGCTGGGGAGAGGTACTTGATCGGAGACCGCGGGTGAAACTTTATGGGAAGGGATATTAAATAATTCATGGTACTTAGTGAAAAGTTGATGTAAGACTGTTGGGTCTGTGGGCAGGCCTTCTTGATGTATACTTAACATGACGTTGGTGCTGGTTTTACCATCAATACAGACGGAATTCGGTTTGTCGTGCAGATAGGCTAGAAAAAGACGTACGTTTTCATAAATGCAACGGTACCGTAAACGGGATAAGAGGTAACGTCCATCGTTGGAATCCGCAGAGCGCAAAGTCAATTTAACTGTAGGTGGGATTAGGGGATCGATAAATGAGTTATGTTCGGATGCAGGAGTTTTGGTTAGCGGAAGGGGCGGGTTAGCGGAGGTAGAAGAAGTTTGAGAAGGGGCGATAGTGAAAGAAGATGATGACTTGCAATTAGGTGGGCATGCGGAGGAAGTAGCGGGTGCAAGGTTAGGTGTATACAGAGGAGGGGTGGGACAGACGGAAATCGAAGTAGAGGTGGTGGGGTGGTCGGAAGATGATGGCTTGTGGCTAGGTGGGTACTTGGAAGAAGTTGGGAGTGCGTGGTTGGGTTGATGCGCTGGATATACAGAATTCGAGACAGTGGTCATAGGATTGTTCTCTGGGATGGATGTGTTCGAGGGCTTTGCTGTAAGTGCATCAGAGGGGTTAAAGGTGTGAGAATAAATGAAGTTAGGATACTTGATTCGGGTACTTAGTTTAAAGTCTGGAAATGCACCCATTTTGAATTGCCAATTGGAGTTTGGATCACTGGGTTTAGGGCTAAAGGTAAGAGGAGCAGAAGAGTGATGAGAGATTATGTTGTTACTAGTGCTAATGTTCTTACGATTAGGCTGAATACTAAATTTAGGTATGGGGGGGACTTTAACATTGTGATGGCCTAGGAGGAATCGATAATGCCTACCCTTTCCATTACCTGGTAATGGGTGAATTCAGTAATGAACGGAAACTGTTGTAACCACTGATGAAAAGAAGCGTTCGTTTCAATATTTAATTTTCGTATACTTCTAACCACAAACGCCCCTCTCCACTTCCTTTGGGGATTATAAAACTTCAAATGCCGGGGGTTTTATTGAATTATTTATATAATTGTTATGTATGTATTTGTTTAACTCAAACAATTATAAATATATCAGATTTAATTCATTCACAGATTTAAAGGTATAATATGTTTTATTAAAAAAAATTTCCGTCTGTTAACGAAATATTTAACATTAAAAACAATGTTATTAAACCTTTATAATTACTCGTCGCAGATTACGTTTACTTACACCACTTTTATTCATTTTTTAAAAAACAATATAATAATTATATTAAAAACTTTATACACTCGCGTACACAAGGACAATCTCGCACGTATTGACTGAATGCACTCTAAATTTTTAAACTGACTAATGCGCATAAAACTTACGTCGGCGTGCACAGTTTTTCAGAAGAATTAGTCAGGCTTTACATTGCTGACTTTATGCATGAATCTTGGCTCAAACCTTCATCTATGCCTATTGTGAACATTTTCATATAGGAATTCATCGAAGAAAAATGGAATCGGTTCTCACTTTTCCTACTGGGGCTCATGACTTATATGGTGGTAGTGTAAAGGGCGGCGAATATAATTTTTAACCGGAGCGGCTAAATAGCTAGACCGGGCCCTGTTGTCTGGTCAGACTTGTCTTACATTAAATTTACAGGCATACACATCGCTGAATATTGTTAAAGAAGGTTTAATAAAATTCAAAAGAGTCATTCAAATTTGGAAAACCTTTGAAAAGAAGACCAATTTAAAAAAGCGCAGGAAACATTTTGCTTAGACTTATTTTCTTCTGAGAAACGAGACTTAACGAACAAAAAAGATTTATTAAATTTCGTCTAGACTAAAGCAGACATATGTACATACATTGTATTTTATTAATTTATATTCTTATTAAAGTGATTTGAAAATTATTAAACTTCTAACATTTTATAATTTCCTTTACCAATAATTTATTATTATTATATAAATAATAAGATATATTTAGCGGCCGAGAATGCTTTCAAGTAGAAGAAAGACGGCATCAAGCGGTACAACAACAGGAAGCCTCTCAACCGTTTCTTCGACAATCTCAACCACCTCTTCTTGGGCAGCAGAAATATAGAACATCGCAGCAAATATGACAATTAAAAATAAAGAAAAATTCATCTTTAAAAATTATTTGACTTTTTGATTTTATGGAGATCGTAGTTAAAGAACTGTTAAGCGAAAACTGCGTTCAGCTACTCTAAGAGAGTATGCTTTTATAGAAAGGTGAAGTACAAAAATATTCAGGATTTGCGTCAGATATGACCTAGTAATCCCAAAAAAACACCTAAGTAAACATATATCTGCTGACCTTATAAAGTTGTTTATTGTTTTGCAAATTATTATTGAATAAAACTTTTCATTTTACGTTTACATTGTTACTTTACAAAAGCTTTTAAAATTTCGCATTAGGTCAGATACGCCAGTTATTTGGCGCCTTGTTCGATAACAATTTATGTAGTTCAGTGCCGAAATTAAAAAACTCATTTAAAGCAATTTTAACGGCGGTTTAATGATGCCATTAATATTTTCATATATCAGACTGCTTCTTATGGTTCCCTAAACTGTGATTTTAACCAGTGAGGTAAAACAAGAGTCTCAGAGTCTACTTATTTTTCATATTATCATCATACCTCTACTAAGCGTGGTGATTATTATACCGCGCTTGTTGTTGTTATTTGAGAAAGAAGAGGCTCTTATTTCCAATAATCTTAAAATTAAACAGGTATTCGATATTTTCTGGATACCTTCCCAATGTTCATTTCATTCATTGTTCAATTCAAGAAAAGACGTATCAGTAAAGCACTAAATTTAATCTCTCTCTCTATCCCCAGTTCCCGTAACCCCCTGTGGGGCATGGGGCGGAAGAAAAACCTGCTTTGAGACAACGATTGCAAGTGTCTCTCCTTTGTCTGCTATAACTATGCTACCGAGATAGCAAGATTTATTCACTTGCTCTACGTGCTGCTCTTCAAGATTTCCGTCGGGGTCCTGGGAGTATCGCTTTGAAATAAATGCCTGTGAACCTCAAGGTTCACTTCTTTCACCATCCTTACTTCTTCTTCTCATTAATAACCTTTTATCTGGCATTTTCCAAAGTATTCATAGTTTCGTCGACGACAGCACTCTTGATTTTGCGTACACTTTTGATTCTGTAATGAATTCTCGTGAAACCAATACAGAAATTAATTGGGAACGCATATTGAGGTCAATAAAAAACGACATTTCTGCGATTCCTACTTGGGGCAAAGCCAATCATCAATCAGTTATGTTTAATATTCCTTAAAAACATTCAACCCACCCTGAAGTGAGTAAGTTTACCCATTTCACCTTTTTTAACATCTCGGATATTTTGATATCTAGTAGCTGGACCAGCCATTTATTTTTAGTCGCTAAAAATGTGATGAAAGGCTTGAATTTTCTAAAGAGACGCAAGAAATACTTCTTCTGACTGGACACTGTGCACATTAGGTCTAGATTCGAATATAATTCCCATTTTTGGACATGGGTCAGATATACACCACTGTCCGCGTCAGCAAAATTCAATGAAAGGCTAATCTTATACCCCATTTTCTCGAAGCGTTTCGTCGTATTTTCGAACCCTCATAGCTTCGGTCTGGATAATACTACAGAGCAGCCCAAATTCTGAGGATGAGATGTAGTTAGCAGACTAATGAAACACATTAAATTTTATTTGTCTAGCTTTTGTACTTTAGATTTTATTAATACCTAAAATACGTTGATTTCGTCACTAACCAACTCTTGATCATCAAAACCAACAAGCAAAAGAGGCAACAATAGAGAGTGGGCTATGAAAAAAGGAATAGCTGATGCGCAAGAAATACAACTCGACAAAAAAGAACTAGGGCATCTTACAAAAAAAATTACATCCCACCAAAACCATTTCATGTAAAGTAGGTTCCCAAGACTTACAAGCTCATAACGCTTTCACTCTTAAAAAGCTATCAGATCCGATGTAAAGCCCAGCCCCTAACTCTACAAGGCCTATGTCTATAAGCCCTAACTCTACAAACTCTACATCTTGGTCAGAAAGTAGAGCTTGGCAGTTTCGCGGCCATCGCACAGACACTCTCATGGACTTAAGTCACTGGGCTTTAATATTGTGTCACGCAATAGTTCTATGAAACGTCGAAGCCATACTTTTTGAGCAAGATGTAGGGTTTGTGGCTCTACATGAGATCTGATAACTTTTTAGCAGCTTTTAATGAGCTTGTGAGGCTTCGTAACCTACTTTACATGAAATGTTTTTGGTGGGATTTGGATTTACCGTCAAATTTCGGTAATTTTTCCTTAGCAGAACAACCAAAATTTGGAACAGCTATTTATCTTCTCTTTTTCCCTTACCTTATGAGCCTGACATTTTCGTAGAGTCATACATCGTCACCTCCTTCTCTTAACCTTTGAATTAATTTCCTTTAATTCCTTTCCTCTCAAGTTTGCGCTATACCAGGAAAGAAAAGTTCTAGAATTTTAATACGAAAATTCCTGTAAAAATTACGGTTTTCGATTGCAATCGTGTTGCAACTGCCAACAGCACCGTAAAATTTCCTGAACAATGAGTCTTCAGCATCAGCGAAGAGTTTTGAAAAAAATACGGTGGAGAATCATAAAGTCGTTATTCCAGGAAAAATTGTGTATCAGTGTGCGATCAGTTTTTTCTAAATCACACAGTAAATTTTAATGTGCTGTTCCATAAAAATTACCTACAAGCATATTAAAAATTACTAGACCAATCGTATAATTAATAGTACGCCTGCTTAAATTTTGGCAAAATGTGTTACTTTCAACACGAGTACAGTGAGTGGAACCGTAATTCTTCCCAGAATTTTCTGTCCGTGTAGCAACATTAGGCATTTCCAGAGCTTTGGCAATATGAAAAAAATAAATTAAGATAAACAATCCACCTGAACAGCCGGACGAGCAGGATACGTATCTCGGCTAATTTACACAAAAAGCGGAAACTTGTGTAACCTCATATTGAACGATCCAGCAAATTTCAAGTTAACAAGGATCGATAAAAGTAAAAGGAACCCATACATATACAAAGTGGGTTTACCTATGAAGAAAACTCCAATAAGTAAGCACAGCAGCCCACCAGGAGAAGGTGCAAAAAAATCCAAATATCGAGACAACAAAGTCAAACTCTAGGACGAAATGCAACCAACAGGATAAACCAAAAAAAGAGCTGCGAGTGAGTGACATCCGGGCAATTAAATAGTTTTGTGTTGTTGAAACCTTCAGGAAAGTATTCTATTGTTGAAATCGTTGCTTGCATTTATTCTGATATTATTAAGAGTAATCTCAAAATACAACGATTTTAATTAAAATCCATTCATATCTTCTGCCAATTTCCTTTATGCGGTGATAGAAAACATTTAATTTCCACATGGATCCAAATGAATCACATCCAAATGATACTAACTTCAAGGATTCAAATAGATTTACATTTTACCATTTACAGTTTTCAAAGCTATTGATCTAAAACGCCACTCTACTGCCTCGTCCACCGGAACTTGACTTTCATTCTTAAAATTATCTATATTCAGCTTGACAATGTGTCCGTGAAATATTTAATTTTCCAACTTTGGTATCGCATCCAAACAGACAACATCCAGTGGAAATGAAACATCTCGTCCTTTACCAATTGTAGTGAGAGCAGAGTCGGAATCGATATCTTCCTTCATACGGAAATGAAACAATAACCTGCAGCCTGCAAACAGGCATTTAATTCATGGACATACATAGGATGTCCAACAATATTTTACCCAAGTCGCTATTGTAAAGGAGGGAAATTTCCACTTGAATAGATTGAAGGAGTAAAATTTCATATTACCTCGCATATGCTGCTATTGTTGCTGTGTGTGGAGGCAGAAATAAAGCAAACCGGATGCCTTTCTTTGCTTCGAACAAATTTTCATAGTTTCCTTTAGAAAATTTGTGCAATCGGAATTTTTCGAAATGTTTGGAAAATTTTGAAAAATTCCACTTAGTTCCTAGTGGGGTTAAATTGGTAAACTTTTCACGCAAAGTTATTGATTAAATCGATTAAAGTTAAAGTAATTTTTGTACCAAATCAATTCTGTTATAGCATGGAAACATTCAATCGTTCGGTTGTCCTCAATTTTTAATTTCATCCAGTACATAAGGTCTTGTCAATACAATCTCTATACCACATTTGAAGATAGGGTTCCTTTGATAAAGTTTTCTGTATTATACCAAACATCCCACCCTCCCTGTCATGAAAAGAAAAAATAAAGATGAAATAAAAATTTTCTAGGAATAGGCAAAGCTACAAAACATTTTCAATATTTCAGATAAATACCTTTTCTTAGAATTGATCTCAGTGAGCAATATGAACCAATAGGCAACGTTCTCAATATTTCTATAGAGTATTTTCTAAGCCGTACATATACGACAGATTCAAGGATTTTCATCAACAATAGGCTTCTTAAGCTCTTAAAGGACGAAGGAAAAGTATACTCTTAGATTCGATGGAAATTTTACAGAAAATATTATTAAAATGAAACGTTCTGATCAATATATTGTAAGCGAACAAGTAGAATTTGGAATAATTCAACCAATCTTAGAATTAATTCACAAAGGTACTTGTGTCCATTTTGTACTGAAAAGTGGCATTCGAAAGGAAATCTTTTGCATTGTAACTACGGTCAATTTATTAATATAATAAATTTTAAACCTTCGGAGTAAACAACAATTACCTGTTTTTACACTAACTTTAGTTATCTACGGTTTTTTATGATTACCTACCCGTTGAAACTTCGTACAGCACACGTACGTTGAGTTGGACAAATTTTTATTGGGGACAATTTCCTGAAGGCCCCCCCCCCACCATACACTCAGTGATTTGATGCGAGAAATTAATTAATGACCTACATAGAGCCTTTCTCTTAATCGGAAGTTTTTTTATATAAAAAGCGAAAAACATTTTGTAATGTGAGCCCACCTTTGTACGCTAGAAACATACCTTTGTTAACCTCAGTGGTTGGCACCACTGCTTCTGTCGTCACGGAATGGATGTGCCATCTTGAGGGGAAAAGAAGAAGGCATCCAGAAGTTGGGGTACGTCAACAGCTTGAGAATTGCGCTCCGAGCTTCACAACTTGAAATTTTTGTCTTGATGTTCAAAGCCTGCAACAAGTGGCCATCCTATTTACTGCCTCAAGGCTCTTCGGATGCAATTAACGAAGGAAAATTTAAGGGATCGTCTCAGTGTGAAATTTTCGAAAATTCGATTTTTTTTATTGCATTATTACGGTCGCTACAGCGTTTCTTGTAGAAAGGGAACGGAGTGGGGAACGGAGCGAGACGTCTGCCTCGTTCGGCGCTCCGCTCGACCGTTATTCCTTTTGTTTATTTTTCTACCTGCGTGTGTATCTTTCTAAGGTGCTTACGTTCTATAACTTTCCAAAATAAACTGGCCAAGCATTTCAGTTCGTTTTCGACATCAACTTCGGATAGACATACGAGTGAAACGAACTTCCAACTTCAATCTTTAAACGCGTTTTTCTCAGAATGATGTTTTTCAAAACGGTTTCCACTCTGAAAGGAAGAGTTTTGAAGATATCTAGTTCCAATTTGGAGAGAACATTTTTAACGGCATTCTTTATCGCGCTATGGAAGCTTTTTTTTTTTTAAATCTTCCTATTTTTTTACGAAAAACTGTCGAAAAAAAGGGTTAAATTCGATACTTTTTGTTCAAACCGCCGCCATTTTGTCAAATTAAAAAAAACCCTCCATAGCGCGATAGCGACTTCCCTACAGATTAATAATCTTTTTGAAATTTTTGTTTCAGATCAAAATTGCGGCCGCAATCGTGGTCATCGTACAGGACCTTTTTTTTACGTGACATTTCAACAATTTATTCAACTATTATACACCCAATAAATAAACATAAAAAAAATCATTTTGTATTCGTCATGAATGTATTTATTTATAAAAAAACCGGACCGATTAGTTTATTTCAACATTAAAAAAAAATCGCGAAATTCAGTGATTTTTCGAAGGGTCACACTGAGACGATCCCTTAAGCAAAAAAGTTCTTGATTGTAAGAGTGTAGAGAAATCGGAAACGATTAGTTTATCAAGGAACAGTGGTTCTGGCGTTAGGGAATAAAAGCCCCAGCTACCGCTTAAAACGCCCACCATTCAACCCGTACCGTTTACATCATCAGACCCTGCAGTATCTGTGAGTTCAGTCTCGAGCAAAAGTACAAAGTCGGCACAGTGTCAAAACCGATCGAGTCAAATAAATCGACAAATCAAAAAAAATTGCTCCAATTACTTCTGCAGTTATAAATAAAACTTCGGGAAACAAATTTGGGACTCACTAATTCATGATTTAGTAAATAAATCATCCAGAAAACATACGACAAACAGATTAAATCCATATTCTCAAAGTCGTAAAATTAAGGGTTAATTTATTATTATTTTATTATTTATTTATTTGCATTCATTTTTATAAAGTATTTGTGCAAGCTTAACTAATTTATATTCATTTAGGGAGATGAAATTTCAAGGATTTCTTACCACTATAATAATTTTGAGAGAACATATGTACATGAATTACCTTATAGTTATCGACAATGATCTTTGTTATTAGAGGAAAAAGATTGTATTTAAACCTCATATTCTTCTCATATTTTATATAAAACCTTAACCTACTACTACCCAAACGCAAAAAGGTTCCTCTACCCAAGATCTTAGTTCGAAAATAAAAGTGATTTTTTTAATAATTCAGTATATTGGAAAAGTTGTAATGAAATATTTGTGGCAAATACATTTCAGAGTGTAAGTAATTTACAACTTACACAAACAAAATACGACTAAAGGTCTTTTCAAAAATGCAACTTGTTTTATGTGCATGAACCTGCAAAAATCTTCGTCTATCATAATACTTATCGCAAAAAGGTTCGTCTACCCCGAACAAATTATAGTTTCGAAGAAAATTGCTTTTATAAAAAACTACAAACAATCGAGTAACTGTTTATAATTGTATTCAAATAATCTGAAATTGTAGTTGTAAGTTTATTTTTTGGGTTTATCGTAACTTCTTGAATTAAGATGACACGCGGAAAAGCGATACCATCTCATCTAAGAAAGTTAGTAATTGAAGATTATACAAATAAGAAATCTTCTTATAAAATTGCGAAAAAATTGAAACTTTCAAGATCGCCAGTGCACGGCATAATTATTTTATTCGAGACAACTGGAAGTATCGAGGAAAAACCGATACCAGGACGACCAAGACTGACTACTTCAAGCGAAAGTCGAATTTTAAGGAAAATAATTAAACAAAATCGTGCTGCAACAGAGTCTGGAATTTGTACAATATGGTGTGAGAGCATAGGAAAAAGTGTTTCTGTGGATACCTGTAGGAGAAGGATGAAGGAAATAGGTTATAAATCTTTTAAAGTAAATTTTCTGATATTCTGTTATGGAATCCCGTAATAATCTCTAAATTTCAATGCTAAGAAGAAACCATTTTTGATCAGTATCGAAAAAAAGAAACGCCTCGCTTTTGCTAAAGCCCACAAAAATTGAACACTTAATCAGTGGCGATCAGTTATACGGAGTGATGAGACACGCTTTGAGTTGAACATGCAATCCTATAAAAGACGCGTCATTCGAAAAAAAAAACTGACTGCCTAAGTCGAAAAGGTAAAAATGATTTGAGGATGTATGTTTGCTGGAGGAATTGATCATCTCTGCTTTACTAATACTACAATAAATAGTACTACCTACCAGACTATTCTGCAAAATTATCTTCTTCTATTAAATACCTGCTTTGTAAAGACCAGGAGGAGAATATATTTTCCAGCAGGACGGGGCCAGTTGTCATATGGCCAAATTAACAAAGCAATGGCTTCAAGAACACGAAGTTCCACTGATACAATGCCCATCAAATAGCCTGGACCTTTCTCCCATTCAGAACATATGGGGAAAAATGAAACAGACATTGAGGTCTTCGCCCGCTGCCACAATGGATGTTCTTCATAGGAAAATACAAAGCATCTGGGATTCCATAACACCAGTTGAGAGTGTGAAGAACTAGTAATCACTATGCCTAGACGTATGCAGGATGTTATCCGACGAAATGGTGACGTTACTAAAGTTAATTTAATTTAATGTTTAGCAGGCTTCTATGAATAGAATTCGAATTTCTTTTTTTTTTTTTTTCTTTTTTAGTGAATTATGTTGAAACATGGATTTTTATATAGTATACATATTAATAATTTTACATGTTACTTAATTGTTGTTTTTCATATTTTGCAACTTAAATTTATTTGCAAATTATTTTTAGTTTTTTTTTTTAAATTTGAACGTTCCTCTTCTGCTCTCATATGCCTTTGAATAACGCACAACAAAATGCACGATCGTTCGTAGTTTCTTTGCAAAAACAATTTTGCTCTAAAATTTTAATTTGTACAAAGTAGACGAACCTTTTTGCCGCAAGTTTTATGATAGACGAAGATTTTTGCAGGTTGATGACATAAAAAAAGTCGCATTATTGAAAGAACCTGTAGTCCTATTTTGATTATCCGAGTTCTATTAGAATTTCTTATATCTGAAATATATTTCCCACAAGTACTTCTATATAACTTTGCCAATAGACTTTATTATTAAAAATTCATTTTTATTTCCGAACTAAAATTTCGGATAGACGAATCTTTTTGCGTTTGGGTAGTAGAACTAATCTGATAACATATGTATAAGTTTTGATCGTAAAGTAGACATTCATCAGTCAAAGTTAACGCAAGTGTGAAAGATGACGGCTTGTGATATTTACGAATGGTATATGTTAGCCTATGGTAATATCTTTTCGTAAGGGCAGTTTACGATGCAAGATAAATACATTTTTTTTCCACAGCGAACGCCTTTAAAATTAATGTGCGCTTGAAAGTTACGACCTTGGTATCCTCCCGCCCCTTACGAGGTACGACCCTTGTATCATCGTGCCCCTTGCGAGCTAGTACCCTTGTATCCTCCCGCCCCTTGCGAGCTGCCGCCTTTGTATCCTACCGCACCTTGCGAGCAACTACCCTTGTATCCTACCGCCCCTTGCGAGCTACCACCTTTGTATCCTCCCGCCTCTTGCGAGCTACAGCCTTTGTATCCTCGTTCCCCTTGCGAGCTACGACCTTTGTATAATTCCGCCCTTGCGAACTACCACCTTTGGATCCTCCGGCCCCTTGCGAGCTACCACCTTTGTATCCTCCCGCCTCTTGCGAGCTAGTACCCTTGTATCCTCCCGCCCCTTGCGAGCTACCGCCTTTGTATCCTACCGCACCTTGCGAGCAACTACCCTTGTATCCTACCGCCTCTTGCGAGCTACAGCCTTTGTATCCTCCTGCCCCTTGCGAGTTACTACTTTTGTATCCTCTTGGCCCTTGCAAGCCACGAACCTTGTATCCTCCCGGCCCTTGCGAGCAACCACCCAAGAGTCCTTCAAGCCTTTTCTTACCTTTGCGTCATCCCGCACCCTGCGACAACACGCGACTATCCAACACGCGTAATATCCAATTGCTCTTGGCTTTATAACTTTATAATGAATTAACCAGTTTCAATGAAATAACTTTTAAAATAAAGCACAGGATTTACACATTCATGTCCGATATAACTTATCAATATTTAAAGCTTTGATCCCACTGATAGAGGGTGGTACAATGCACCTTCTGAAACTGTTATAAATCTTACTCTAATAAAGATAATTCAAAATGGTTTTCATATTTAAATTCTACTCAGTGATACCTCATTTGATACCAAACTTGCCAGGAAAGAAGACAAAAAAAATTTCGTAATTTTTCAGGATTTTGGCATTTAACAGGTACCTTGGTACAGGAAAAAAATTCATATCTAGCCAAATAATGAACCGATTTCGGTCAGTTAAAAATCAGAATTAAGCAGAAGATGGTAGCTTTCCACTACTATAACCCGTGCAATTCTGAGATTTCATTTGTACCCACCAGGTGGCTCAAAATTGCTAAATCAGTGATATTATAAAAATCCTTAAAATGTCAACTAAATATATCCTGATTTGGACGAAGCTTAGTATAGCGGTTAACCACCGCCTTCCCCTTTAGTATAAATCCATACTTTGGAGATATCATCAAATTTTCTTCTAAATTCACTTTTCGTTTTTTCAATGCAGATTGTTGAGACAAAATTTAAAATTTTTAAAAATTTTACCCAATCGGGATGAAATTTTAACTATAGCTAAGTATTTGCATACCTTTTCAAATGAGGGTAACTGTACGTATATCCACCCGAAGTATCTCAAAATTTAGCTAATAGTATCCTTAACCAACTGTTAATAGAATTACTAAAATATGTCAATAAACACCGAAGTTATTGATACTCAAACATCTGCAACTCCCTATAAGGTGAGGTTTGTTTACCTCATTTGAATAACCGGAAGTGAAGCAATTATTTCAAAATGTTTACTAAATGTAAACATTTAAAAACAAATGAGGTAAGAAATTATATCTATACTTCCTTCTCTAACGCTTTATATCAATAAACCTGCTAAGTTTTTATAATTTCTAATAGTAATTAGTAATATTAGGTACCCAGCTCCTATTGGAAATAGGAAAGAGTACACCGAAGAAGCCATTTTCATGTTACTATTACTAATAAAGTATTATATATCGAGCTTTGACATGTTTGGAAACATTTTAGCCCTAATCAAGTAGAAAAGGGATAAGTAATAAAAATCCCTTTATATTCTATTATTAACAACAATTAGCAATCAATTAAGTTAACTGGTCATAGTACAAAAGAGCCTCGTACACTGCTTTATGGTTAGTAACTTAACAACGGCTGCACCGATTTTCCTAAATTAACTTTTATATATTAGGGTTTTTACTAAACTTTTAAAACATCCCCTATAGTTCTGCAACCCTTCATATAAAAAGATTCACCCCCATCTTAGATAATATAATGAAATTGGGCAAAAGTGAAAAATCTACGATTAGTATAAAAGATTTAACCGTAGCGAAATCAAAAAACCATCCTGATTATCCTATTTACATCCCCTTTCAAATAAGGGTAGTCCCCCCCCCCCCCCCGGGTGGGTGAAAATTTCTTTAACAAATTTCACTTTATTAAGTTAACGTTTCTGAAATTTTGCTGTTTTTAGGTGTATTTTTTACCTCAGTGAACTTTTATCAGCCGAAATAATTTGGAATATGTTGTTTAAGGGTTGAAAGAAGTATTCAAAAAAGTTCGGGAGATATATTTTTTTGAATTTTTCTCAATTTTCCGACGATACTCAACTATCGGCATTTTGGTCGCCTGACGTCGTTTTTCTATCGCTAATAACTACCCTAAATATACATTTTCGATTGATGTAATTTTCATCCCGCTCCGACGAAATTTTTACACAACTTAATGCAAATGATTGAAAATATTGCTTTTTCACGATAATTCCTGCATATTTTTGCAAAATCTTTCTACGAAAAAACTATGTGATAGAAAAAGTTGTTTTTAATGAAAGTTTCATAACTTTTGGAGTAGATATTTTTAAAAAAAGAACGGTCTATTTTCCACCACCCTTTAGAACTTGGGAGAGAGAACCGTCTTTTAGCGAAAATAGCTAGTCTTTCCATGATATGATTGGTTTCGAATGAAAGCAATTTGTAATTTGACTTCACGTGAGACCCTGTTTAGTTCACGTTTTAACCCAATAGTTCCATATGTCTGCCATTGTTTACGTGTGACATTTCTTAATTTGATTAATATTTTCAGGCAATTTTTTTTTTAAATGTGAATGATTTTTTGTGACAGAGCTTTCTATTCCTTCACTTCGAAAAGGAGTAAAAATTGTCAGTAAGTTTATCTACCTGTGATAGTATTAAGTGAAAGATTTTTCATTCTTAATTAATTTCTAATTATTTTCTGAAATAATTTCCAGTTCCCTTTACTATAGTTAAGTGTTTGATTATTATCCGCCTTACTTGTTGTAGCAGTGACATTGTCTTCATGATCATCCTGATCCTGATGATGCGGTTTCCGCATTATTTTCGGGCTTCCTTCATCGCCACTAGTTTATTATATTCCAAGGCACTGCGTTTTATTTTGTTTTGAACACTCAGTTTCTTATCATCTTCTCCGGAGTCGGAGGAATGATATAAAGCGCGCTTGTTAGAAATTTTCCCGTTTATAACTTTTTTATTCTTTATTAATCGATCACTCACGTATTTTCTCTACCAGAGTTAACCGGAGACTGGTTAATTTATTTCATATGGATTAGTAAAGAGACATATTAAACAATTTATGTATTAATAAGTTGGCGATAGTTTTCAGATGATTCAAATCATCAAATTTTCAGAGTGAATTTTCAAGCATATAAATTGCTGCGAAAAATGTCTCCACTTCACACTAGCGCCATCTTCATGGCACTAGGTTAACATACATTTTTTCGCTTGAACAGCGGACTGCTTTGCGGAAATGCAATCGAGTAACAATTTTCGGGTGGGTTTTTTTTACATGGGTTTGGTATAGGAAACTAAATTATCGCTCGAACTGCATACCGGGCTTCGAAACGTTCTTCGTGTGCTACTTATTCCCACAACAAATGATTATTAGGAACTTTGGGGAATTCTCGTAAAATTTACCGAAAGACAGATGGCGCATAAAGCGTTTAATTCAAAGTACTGTATTTTCATACTTATTTATTTGGTAAAAAATAGTTATAAAATTTATTTGGTATTTTAATTCAAACAAAAATAAGTAGTATTAATTTGCTTATTTCTATTTTTCGCTAATAAAATAACAACATATTTAGTTAAGTTTTAACATCATATTTGCCGCCATCTATGAGGAACTGTCAGGACAAACGTCAAAACCGGAAACTTGATATTAATCAATTTCATTCATACTTTTGTGTTTTTCTTAAATTTGCGATAAATGGTTGGAAAAGGCAGTGAGAAGGACGATCCACTTACTGAAGAAAGACTCGGATTAGTACGTGAAGTAAAGTCACAAGGAGTGTGCAGTCTCTCGTTCTGTAAACCTGGTTAACACTTCAGAAGCAGATTTCCAAAACATTAAATAAGCTTTGGCGTTGAAAGTTTGAAAAACAATTGTCAGTAGGATGACCAACTTCCGCACCTTGTTAATATTCAATTTCAGAAGAAGACAAAGCAAATTTTAATTTACACAGTTTTGTGCAATCCTGTGACGAAAATGACATAGAACATTATTTTGAACAAATCGACGAAAATGAAAATGTTGAACCGCCTATATGCGAAAAAATTTATGCAGGATGCGAAGAAAAGGCAGTTTGGCTAGAAGCTAAAACGAAGCTCTTGTTGTCGTTGGTGAAAGAGGTCAATATGGCAAGGTTGGGAAATTAAGTTCAAGAGTAAGAGAAAAATGTGGACACACATTCACGAATGCTTTGTGGAGAAGGGATACGCATTTTCAGTCTCGCAAATTGAAAACTAGTACCGGGCGTTAGAAAGCCAATTTAAGAAAGCCGCCTCCCACAATGGAAAAACAGGTCGAAACAAAGTTTCAATTAAATATGAAAAGTAATAATATTTTAAAAATATATTTCTTCATTAATATTTGTTTTACAGTAAACTAAGAGATATGTTAGAAGAAAGACCTGCTATATTCCCAGAACATATACTGGGTGGAAAAGGAACTGGCACAGGTCTAAGCAAAGACCAGTTAATAAGAAAAACTGCGCCTCAACCATGTACACAAGAGCCAGATACCAGGCCCTCCCCACAGCCATCATGCTCCCGCTCTCGTTTACCATCTGACATAATCACTGGTAAGTCTATATAATTAAGTTTAACAAACAAATAAGTTTTAATTCATATTTTCAGAAACAGACTCACTTCCTGAAACGTCATCATCAAGCCAAACATCAAGCAGAGTTGTTCGCACAAATTATAAGTCGGGCATATTAAAAGAGTTAAAATTACTTCGGGATGAAAAACGAAAGTTTCATGAAGAAATATTGAAAATTCATTCAGAGCGGAATAGAACTCTATTACGCATGAAGGAGCAAGAAAGTGAGAGGCTAGACGTGCTAAGGCAGTTAAAAGATCTTTTAAAAGACTAATGAACTAACAACAAGAACTATTGAAGACTGAAGTACTAAATTTTTATTTTGCTTTACCAAGAAGGTTTTCTATTTTAAAATAAAAATGATATTTATGTCAAACTTATATTATTTTTATTAAACGTTATAATGTTATAATTGTGTAGCACTTATTTTTTCGGAAACGATTTGCTGTAACTCTTTTCCTAAGGTATAGTGTGCGGTTACTTCATCCAAACTTTCATCAGGTAAACCATCCCTCGTGCTTTCTTCAAAATCTTCAAGAACGAACTCTTCATCCATATCAAGTCCTAAATTATGTTGGACGCAACACGCTCTTATAAAATGGTAGAGTTTCTTCATTCCTCTAAGCTTACAGAAGTAGAATCGTTGCTTTAAGATTCCAAACGCATGTTCTATAACTACTCTACCTGAGCTGAGAGTTTTGTTGTATTATTTTTAGACGTAACAAAAATTCAAGGCACTGATAAGCAGAGTCAGCGAGAATATAGTATCCTGAAAAAAATTCGTAGTATAACAATACGTACATGTAATGAAAAATGCAAAATTTACCTTCACAAAGGCTTTTCTACTTTGAATATATAAATGAATTTTGTAACACTCTACTGTCATGAGTTGATCCTAGATATCCAACAAATATATCTAAGAAACGTGCCTTTTCATCACATATTGCCAAATACTGACGTTTCCCTTTCGGTCAATATAGTCGTATTTTCCATGGCTTGGAGGGTCTATAATTATATGTCGATTGCGCCTAGAAAATATAAATACATATTTGAAATTTAAAATCACATAACCTTATTGACATACCAATTACTTTCGGAAATCCGTATTTGCTGCAAATATAACTGCTAGTTTCCACTTTTCTGACTACATTTGGCCATATAAATACTTCGTCGGAAAGGTTACTCAAACATGGAAACTCTACGAATAATAGAAGGGACTGCAGCCAGTAACACATCAGATCTCTATAAAAGTAAGCTTTATGGCCTGCAAACCATAAGAATACTGCGATGTTTGTCGGCCGGCAGTCTTTTGTCATCCCTTAACTTTTTGTATTCATCGCTGATACAAATTTCTGCTAAGCCGAAAATGAGTCCGAAATTCCTCATCAGAGTATTTTGGAACTACTTCCTCCAAGTAGTTTCTAATGCAAGTCCGTTTTCTCTGCAGGTCTTCATGAATAATTTTGAAAATAACTTCTTCATCGTCATCACTTGAGAAGAAAATTTCTAAATCGTCATCATTCATTCTCGAAGAACCCTCCCCATACAAAATGCCTGCAATAATTTCCTTCCTTTTTCTTGTATCCAATGTAACTCAATGCTTTATCACAAATGCAAGAATACTTGAATAAAACAAGCTTCTACTTTTATCATCCAGCTGTCAATTTTCAAATCTGTCCAAGCTTACTCAAATGAACTTCACACGATTCGAGACAACGATTGCAAGTGCAACTACTATTTAAAGTAGATTCCGAACCACTGGCATTTTCTCTGCAACCCATGGCCTTTTTATCGTAATCTGTTGTCAGCAGAAAAAAACCGTAGCGTCGCTATGTTTCGAGCCTCAGACCTCCGAATCGGTAGGCCGTTACCACTTACTTCACTGACGAGGTCGTGTCACACTACCACTAGTAACCGTTGTAAATTTTGAAAATTGATTTAATGTTTTTCAGGCGTCAACTTCTAAACTTCGGGTAAATATAAAATAGATTTTAAATATAATCCAAATTTAAATAAAATATTCCAAATATTCATATCTATGTCAATTTTAAAATCAAAATTATGCTCTGGAAAATTACGGCCGCTGCTGCTCATTCTCAGTTCGATTGGAAGAAGGTTCCACAGTCTAAGCTGACACCGATTCCAATTTAATAAACGAAATCAACAGAATCATCAATGATCTTACAAGCAGAAGGCGAGTAACATGAGGCGTATAAGCTGCAGATAAATACAACCCATATTTTACCAACGACTATAACTATGTTATCAGGAATGACATTTGGAAACTAAGAAATTTCTAAATTAGATATGTAGATTATAATAGCGTTTGATTTAGAGACATTAAGATTTAAACAATTTTGACCAGTCTATTTGGACACATTCATTAGATCATCATTCAATTGACAAATAGCGTCCTCCATCAGACCCAGAGGTCTAGAAATATACAGCAGTATATCACCTGCATAAAGATGATAGGTGTAGTACCGTATAACTGGTGAAAGATCATTAATGAACATTAAAAATAAAAGAAGGACGAAAATAGATCCCTGAGGTATCCCGCTTAAAATAGGAATATATTTCCAATAACATCATTGCATCTTTTGTTTACGTTCTCTCAAATATGACAATATTACATTACATGTCGCATTACAAAAGTTAAACACCAAACCAAGTTTCCAACACAAGATCCTGGGATCAACTTCGTCAAAGGCCTCCGAGAAATCAAATAAAACCAACGCTGTAAATTCATCATTCTCAGAGCAAATTCTTATGTCGCCAGTAATTTTGAGCAATGCCAATTGATTGAAAAACTGACAAAAGATTGTTGCATTCTAGATGGTGTACAACTTGCGTATGAAGTACTTTTTCAAAAGGCTTTGAGAGAAACGCTCGGATAGATATCGGGTGATATTCCACAGGATTTGTAGACTTCCTAGGTAGACACAATTTTTGAAATCTTTCATATCATTGGAAATGTTTATCTAACTATAATATTGTTAAGTAAATATGTAAGACTAGGGAGAATAATTGGAAGTAGTATTTTTATAAACCTTGGATTCCTGCGTCCAATTGCATTAGAGCAGACATCAACATCACTAAGTGAAATAAACGAAAAGCCTTCGGATGGGTACGACCTTTATCCGCATTATCAAGATTTGTATACGAATTCGCACTATACCTATACGACTGCAAATATATGAAAAGTTCTGTTAAGAATTAATATCGAATTCTATTCTAAATATATTAAATATCATAGTATAATGGGAATTTTTACGTTTTGTAGAATAACTAAGAAATTTTATTCGTGAACAGTTTTGAATCACAGGTGGTATGACTGGGAGTGTCTCCGCGCTAGAAGTCTATCGTTTATGCGGTTTAATATCTTTCGTAAGAATAATTCGAGTGTTGCCGGGAGATACTACGTTAGCGCCAATAAATCTTATAAATTCCTCTGTGTAAAGAAAAGGGATGCAGTCTTGTATTTTTGGACAGGAAAATTTGTATGAACAGAAAGTGCTAATCAGTTTGAGAATGTTTTCATAGAAAAGAAATTTAAAAAGAATTAAGGAACTAAAATCTGGTTTTAAATCATTTTCAATTACCTTTCATTCCTTTGCCAATCTCGGTGGAATATATGAGGAATTCCAATTACATGAATATTAATTCCATTCCTAATTGAAAAGTAATAGAATAATAAAATATTAATTCGAAGGAATGGGAATTAGGTTGGAATAAATTCTACAAAGAATGATTACTTTACAGCTCTGGTTTGTAGAGATTAAACTCACTTGTGATTAATTTTTACAAACCTCATACTGTCAAACTTACAGAACTCTAAGTGAAAAAATAAGTAACGTGCAATTCTGATTGGTATAAAAAATTTGGCAAATACATGAAAAGGAACCTGCAACGCAGCATGGAAAAATACATTGCGGGCTTACAAAGTTTAGTATTATTGTTGGGATAAAACCAAAATAATACAAATACGGCGGTTGTAGCAAAGACATTTTTAAATTATACTTAATCTACTCTTTTGCAGTATATTATGCAGTCCTTCATAATATAGACTTAAAATTCAATATCATTTTTTAGGGTCGAACAAAGTAAATAAGGGCTACAAGAATCGCTTGTCATTCTGCAAGCAGCTCCAGTCGGAGATTACCTCAAATCATTAAATGAGTCTTGGAGCAGAAAAAAATCTGTATACGTCTCTATCTTTTTATGATAAAGAAATCATAAAAATTCCTACCCTATATCCTCAACAATGGTAATCTTTCCAGTACGAAAATAAGAGAAAAGATTGTCACATATACCTGGCAAGATTTTCTGTAGAATCTAGAAGCTTATTTTATGAAAAATTGGTACCTGAACTTGATGAGAATTATGTTGCAACTGCTTACGGGGAGAACCATGCCACCAGCCTTGCCCTTCAAATTTAAGGGTGCTTTCATTAATGCATGTTTGCGCATATTTGCTTTCGCATAAAGTTCATTAAAGCAAGGCGTCAAAACATGCGTTTGCACAAGGTTCATAAATTTAAACGTGCAAAGCAAATGAGCGCAAGTTCTGCATACATTTTTAACTGCGTGCGGTTCTTATGTTTAAGAAGAAGAATGAAATTTTAGGAAAGCCAACGCCGGTTCTGCTTTTATTTACTAGTATTTAGTTAATATTAAAATGGGTACTGTAATTTAACTAATTGTAGAAATAATTAATACCATTTGTAATTATGGCCAAAGAAGTTCACTAATGCATGCATGCATACAGGCGCAAAATGGCTTGTTGCAAATGTCACGAAAGCAAATATTTGCATTTGCGCGTATTTGCGCACGCAAATATGCATTAATGAAAGCACCCTGGATTCCGAACCACTGACATTTTCTCTGCAACCCCATGGCCTTTTTATCGTGATCTGCTGTCAACAGAAAACAGCCTTGGGTCGCCGCCGATGGAATTAGAACATGGGACCTCCGGATTGGTAGGCCGACACGTTATCGCTTACTCCACCGACTAAATGTTATAATATTACTCATTAATTCAAATTTAAATGTAAACTGGTTAATGGCGTTAATTAGATATTTGACATTTTGATTCTTGTCCAGGTTTTTAATTTTTTCCCATCGTGCGCCGCCCACGACTAATAGAAACCCCATGGATTCAATTTCACGGAAATGTTATAATGAAAACGAAATTATTTTAGTTTTAAATGGAAAGCATTTAAATATCGTAATAAAGAATAACCCTCCGGAAGTCTTCTATTTCTGTATGCCACAGCAGAATAGGAACATAGGAAGTGCTCCACCGCCGGAATTTCCTGTTCGCATCCCATCTCCAGATTGTCTATCAGTGAGTTTTTGTTCGACTAGGGACTGGTCCCTTTAAAGCTCCTTCATAATACTTACAAAAAATTCGTTGCACCACGATTGCCTATATTGGCGTTCTACCCATGCGATGGTATGGAAACAGGCAATGGTTTGGGCTTCGATTCCGCCTTTTCATTGCCAGTAATATTAAGTTTACTTCTTCAAATTCAAAGCCCTGTCACTGAATACAAATCAATCACAATGGATTGTAAATTGAGACTCCTGTTGCGTGTTATGATTTATGTTCAAACACTATTACTGTTGCCTATCAAATTAATTAGGAATAGAAGAGGATTTTTACAAAGGTTTAAATAGAATATTAAATTCATAACACTAGATTTTATTAACATCACTCTTTCATGTTATACAATACTCTCTTTCTTAGTGTAATAAATAATTTCTGATTTCCACATTTATCTAGTTAAATGAAATTACGATTTGTTCTAGAATTTATTAACTTAAACACGTAAAAATGATAAATGAATCGACAAAACTAAGAGGTGGATTAAAGCATAAAATAGGCAATATCCTTATTAAGCATAGTCTTAAAGCTAAGGTGACATATTCATACTAGTGAATTCGCTATTGCTTCCGATAAAGAAAAATAGGTGGAATATTTCATTTCTATTAAATGTCTTAAGAAAACTTTCTTAATCTTACATACTGTTAATAAATTTAGTGTACAAATATCTAAATCACAAAGATTTACCTTATTTCTCCTTTATATAATATTAACAATTTTACATTTTCTTACTTAAGTTTTGTACATTTCGAATTCAAACTGATTTGCAAGTTATACTATAGATATCCACTCTCCTTACATATCTCCCCAATAATTGAATATCAAATTGCAGCTTATCTTTAAAATAACAACTTTCACTTCGCTTAAATATATCGAACACATTCAGTAAAATACGATTATACTCAATGTTAAAGATAAAATACAAATAATTTAAAGCCATACACATAAAAATTATTAAATTTTAATAATAAATTAGTTTAACCGCAGAATAAAAACAATCGTTCAGGAGAAGGAAAGGAGATAAGGGAAATCTCAAGAAAACTTATTTAATGAATAATACTAAAAAATATAAAACTTGTTCGCACTTAGAATAAATAAGCAATTTTAAGCAACGAAAGATTGCATAAAAGCAGATTTTTTGACTAGTAAATATCTAAGATAACGAAACTCAGTCCTTGGTAAATTGTTTTATATTTGTTACTTATGATCTATGTGGTCGCAATCGATCCGCTAAAGGTTTAAGTTTAATACATACTTATGAGAATATTTGTATTATTTTCCATGAAATAAGGAAATTTTATTTCTGTACGAAATTCCCAGAATTGAAAATCATAGAATACTTTTGTAAAAGTCAAATTTGGGTTAAGTAAAAACGAGGCACTTTCAAATCTGTTTTGATATAAAATAACAAAATCGACATCCATCAACTGGCTGATGCCTGCACATCTCAAATTGAACTTTATTTTTTAAACAAAATAAAAACTATAAATGTATCCTTATATAAAAAGTTATACATGACAGTATTAGAACCCCAAACGTATTCATCTCAAGGTACGTAGGCTTATGAATTGACCCTTTGGACTGTTGAAAATTGTGATCGTGAGAGTTGGAATTCAATAACTTCAACACAGTCTACATTACAGTTAAAGAAATGTTTTGAAATGAAAATTTACAGCCACCAGCGCGCTTGCAGTTCAAAAAAGTTCTCGTGTGAAAATAAACAGCCAATGTATGTCCATCGTGGCACCATTCCGTGTAACGCGATAGTTACACGCATTAAAGCAGTGACTTACAGTCGAAGAGGTAGATGTATTCATTACGCTACAATTGTTTTTACGACAGAATTGGAATATTTTTACCAATTCATAGAATTGCCAATTGCCCTTTTTTCTTATTTTTTTTATCGTAATCTGTTGTAAAAAAAAAAAAAACCAAAGGTCGCCGCCAGTGGAATGTGAACCTGGGATTTCCGGAATGGAATGCCGTCACGTTATCAGTTACTCCACCGACTATACTGACTTATTTTCAAACGAAAAACCAAGTCGGAAAACCTTAAAACTATTAAAAGGTAATGTACGATCGCAAATCTAATCAATTTTCTTGAGAAAATATATTTCTGTTACAGGTAGTTAACAAGAGGAAAAAATTGAAAAGTAAGAAACTAAAAATTGTGTCAGAGCATCCTAGCTCGGTTAGCTTTAAATAAGAGCAGAAAAAAGTACATTTCCAAAATGTCACTTGTGTCAATTTCAGTCAGTTCTCCTTTTTTTCTCTTACTTAATCTAACTAAAAAGCTAGAGCAGAAAAAGCTACACTAAACTAAGTTCATTAACACACACGATTAGATTAGAGCTACTTTCAGGCCAATTAAGCCCGATTTCTGATCTTTTTTGCTCTAGAAATTGAAATAGAACAGGCTATTGAACAGACATATTCAGGAGTTTGATCATTGGTTGGCACGATCATCACGCCATCGATGCAGATTTAAGTTTCGGCATGCCTACGAGTTTTTTTTTCTGTTGTTGTATAGCCCGCAGCAATGCAAAACCAGACATTAAGTTTACTCATTACCCTTACCCTAATTCCCTTCCACGCTCAAACTTTAGATTTGTCCCCTTCCGCTTTGGCAACGTCATAAAAAACAAAGGTTCTTCTAAAAATCATCTGTTAACCGAATCAAATACAATAAAGCTCTTGCGGAATGACAAGAGTATAATAGGTTTGAGAAATAAAGTTTGTTTTTATATTTATTGTATTTCAGTTCACTTTATTTCACAATATCTAATGAAAATGCCTTAAAATTCAGTTTTAAAAAAAACCTCCAGAGGCTGCAGAGTATTATTAAAAACAATTTTTATAAATTTATTTAACGAAGCTGTCTGGTTTTTCAAAATTGTTCATCATATAACGCCGCAATAGAACGCCATATAAACATTACCAGTATCAATTCAGAAGGCTTGCTGGAGGATGGACGGAAGAGTTGAAGTCTTCTAGGATACGGCGATACTCATCTAGACATTTTCAAGTGTTAGCTACACCTCCAAGCGGTAGCAACCCGGCAATGCATCCTAGAACATAACCGAGCCAAGTAACTAATGCCGGAGAAGATAACCTCTTGAAAAATCCCCTTAACTCAAAATTTGTAGTAGGTCATGCCAAGGGAGGCTATAGTGATGTCCTCTCTGCATGACTCAGGAGTAATTGAGTCGCGAATGGCGTCTCCTCAGGCACTTCTGTAGGAGTGGAGGTGGAAGGTATGGTAACAGGTTGGCTATATCCACGGTACCCATAACACAACAGAAATAGCTTTGGAAAATTACCTTTCGAAGGTTCTGCGGCGGCTAGGTAGGCTGGCTTGCAACGGCTGAAAGTGCTGTAGCAGTCCTGGAAAAAGGTGCTATTGACAATATAATAACTAGCACTTCCTCAGGTGCGATGGCAGAGATGGTAGACGCTAACGAGTTGGTTATCTAAATTTGTACAATTGATTCCAAATTGTACAAAATTTAGTAACGAAAACTCACAAAATGTATATTGCAATTTTAAATTGAAACCGGCTTAAGAGCGATTTTCTGTTTGCAGTGAATTCAGAGAGGTTTTAGAACAAAACAGTTAACAGTAACAATGATTTAGTCACTGTTTAGACCACATTTTACGAATAAGATTTTTTATTATATATCACTTTTTACTAGTTGTTACTCAATACATTCCCTTTTGACTTCAATGCATTTTAAAAATAGAAATAAATGAACTCCGAAGTTTTAGATTTTGCAAAGAAATCAAATAAAGGACCTGTTCATGATTCAACATCTCGCTCTGTTCAGCTGAATTTTGCAGTTTCTCAGGGAACCATTTTTTTAACAGGCCCAAACTGAACTACTAGAATGTTATTACTCAGAAGACTCATCTAATGTATAATTATGAAAAAGTAAAAGGAAAACACGTTCAAAAGCAATCGCAAATGCTCTTTGTCTAATTCACAGAACACTGTTTTAATAACATTGTAGGGTTTGTTCGTAAACGCAGCTGCATCATTCAGCAATTTACATTGTTAAGCTGAATTTGGCAGCTGCTGTGCAAATCTGCATTTCCGACCAGAATGATCTAAGTAGCAATCCCATCCTAATAATAAACAAACGTGGATTCACTTATGAAATATTTGAAATTTGCTGTGTCAGTCCAATGATTTGCTAACGACTGTTTATACCACCGATCCGAGACAGTAAAACGTCAATTATCCGTGGGCGCTTATATTAAAATAGGTGGACCAATGTTGCAGAAATTGCAGGTAACTTTGGGCCAAGTTAATTGGTAAAGTTTTGGAAGGATCGGAGAAATTCGAGCTCAACCGGTATGTATATTAGTTTGGTATTACAAAAACACAAATTGGAACAATTTTGCCACTAGAAATTGTTCGCACTCTAACATAATCTGCAAAAAATAAAAAGACATTTGGGCCAACGCAGCGGATACATGTATTTTTATGCGAAACGAGAGCATTCATGACAATCGCTATACTAGCACTATAAAGCCGCGTCCACATTATATCCACAATGGACCGAAAGAACATCAAAAGCATAAAATAAACATTGTGAGCATAATGTGGACGTGACACAAGCTACTTCACAAACACGACGAAAATTCTAGAGCAATAGATCGTCGTGTTCGATACTGAAGCGGGAATATCACGAACCAAAACAGTAAGATCATATTGAACAAGCAATTTGGACATGTCTTGAACATACAAAAGTCCACACTTCGAGTATGACAAGCCAAAAACGCGACTTAAGACGTAGAACATAAGACTCGAAGCCTCGTCACCACCACCACAATCTAACTCTGCCTATAGCTGGTCATTTGTGTAAAGAGCAGAAGTTAGAATAGATTTGTCACACATTAAGGAACGGCCTTATAATAATACTCGAAAGGCTTTAGATTGAATTCAGAACAAGATCTTAGAAAGGCGCTGATGTTGACGATCGCGTAGTTTGAGAAAATGCGTAGAGAAGGTAAATCGTAGCAGTAGCCGAAGGTGATAGCTCGAAATCAGACAATCCTAAACTAGTACATCTATTTACGTTTTGCGCAATGCGGCTTTGATCGATTTTTGAATATACCTAAACTTCACTCAATTTGATGTCAAAAATCACAAATTGGACAGAACAAGATGGATTTTAATCAATTAATATTTCTATGCAATCCCCAATAGCCTTTAAGTAAGTTGTCAGCAGAAAATAACCAAAAATTATCACCGGCTGCATTTAAACCTGCGACTTTTATGATTAAAAGTCAGCGCGTTATCCCTGAAGCGGGAAGTACAATGGTTGCTTTGCTTGCTGTGCTTACTTAAAACTTTGTGCTTTGGATGCTTCAGATGTTTACGTGACCAAATTTATTTCAATCTTCTGTCAAAGCAAGTGAAGCAAATCAAGCACGCATTGTACTTCCAGCTTTACGCCACCGAAAACTTGAACATCAGTAGGTATAAGTATTTCCTATGTCCCACGAGAACTAAAACACATGATAAAATTAAAATTGTTAATTGGAAAATTTCTGGCTGTATCTCTTCACTCTATAGCATTTCTATAAAATCGTATAAAGATTTTTTATTCCTTTAGCATTTTCATGAGAGTTATAAGTTAAAGCGATCTTGTCCGTATTGCTCTAAGTACAGAGTATAAATTTGAGCCATTCAGAAGCCAAAGAGCGCGCCGTTTACCGGTGGTAGAAAATGGAGTTTACCGCAAGCTCTATGTTCCAGATATACGCATTTGAGACTTATTCGCAAATCATTGTATGTTTTCATAAAAAAAAAATTTACATCTAAGTGGTCTTAAAGTATGATACAATGAGACGGAGTTGGATCAATGGATGAGTGGCACCATCACCACACCATGGATGAAGGTTCGAGTCCCGGCCTGCATTTGCAGTTAATAAAAATTCCACTCCGTCTTTGGGCAGCAATGCAAAAACAAGACATTCAATTATCCCCTTCCCTTAAGGTCATATCCATGCTAACGCATCATTGGATGGTCCCCCACAACAAAAATTGAACAATTCGTCATGATTGTAGAAATGTATTAAATAAGCGATTCAGAAACCAAAGTAACTGGTTTCTGAATCGCTTATAATTTCTACAATCATAATTGTTCAACTATATAAGTAATAATTCATTAAATAGTTTGTCATACGGATAAAGACGATAAGTACGTTTTTGGAAATTAAAATAAGAAAAGGTTTATATTGCTCGTTTGAGAATGTACACATTTTATTATACAAATACAACTAAACAATTTCAACCAAATTAAAATTCTCAATAACTTTATCATGTAAACATAAAATTCAAATTGCATACTGAAAGTACGAACAACTTAGATTTGTTCTCATACGTTGATTCAATAGATTTTTCATTTCCGTACCAAAAATAGATCAAATTATGCAGTTGTTATAAAATATCCAATTCTAGTAATTTATGCCGTGTGCATAATACTCATTTGGTTGAAAAATTACTTATGTCTTCAATATGATACCGAAAGGTCAAAATTTATACAAATTTTTCCATTAGTGACTTGACCTTTTTTTAAAGCAGAGCCAGTCTACTTTTAATTTTGCCTAAAACAACGAATGAAAATTAAAGTGCAATATTTAAAATATTTGAGATATTGTTTACTATATTTTCTGTAGTGTCAAGTTTTTCAATATAGTGTCAAGCAATTAAATACCACAATATGTAAAATATAAATATTTTTTACAGATTCAGCTCAGAAATATTTTTAAGGCGTTGATGTTCGATTTTCTTTAAAAATAGAAATCACGTGTATTATAAGAAGTATATTTCTATGTTATAAACGAAGTAGAACTTCTAAAGTTTGAAAAAAATGAGAAAATCCTAGTAAACTATTAAAAAAAATTGGTGAACTTGTTGAAATCTGCAGTTAAATTTTCTAGCTATGTAAAAATCTAATACAGTTTATGTTAGACTAAAACATAGGGCATAAGCTGCAATTCTAATTTATTTTAATGCCATAAAACTCAGCAATGTATGCTGGGAATTAAAAGATAACTTGAAAATTGGGTTTGTTTTATAAAAATAATCTCATTATTCTAATTAAAGGACGTACAAAGATCTAATTATATAAGATATGACTATAACTAAAAAAAAACTGCATAAATAACTTGCAAACAATAGGGAAAACTCTGCACTGCAAAGTCAAATTGTGAAATATATCGCATTCCTTAGGCCAATATCTGTGATAAATAATGCGATATTTCTGACAATGAAGATTCCTTTGATGTACTAAAAACAGTATCATCAATAATTTCGGAATTTTTATCACTACTTTCGATGCTGTAATCGTCCAAAAGATTTTCATTTGTTAAAATATTTGAGCAAATTGCTTGAGGAGGTTCCATAAAATCTTTTGGGAATGAATGAGAAATGTCTGTTAAATTACTTTCAAAAGATTGACTGCTGTTTATATCGCTAATAGTATTTCTAGGTTCAGTGTTTTGATACTGGACGTCATGACCACTTAAATCATTATTTATCCCTACAAGATTTTGATTAATATTATAAGACATATCACTGCTTAAGTTTCCATTCACGTTTTCCGATTGATTACTATCAAAAGAAGTATTTAAATTGGAATATTTACCATCATTCATGTTTATAAACGAATCAGCATCAGGCAAATTTCCCATAATGTTTGCATTGTTACTGCAGTTTTCGATTTTAACATTTGGTTGACTAAGATCGAAAGCAATACTACCATTAACATTTCCATTGCTAAAGTTGTTATGAAACGTATTTATGTTTCCGTCAAGATTTACATTGATTTGACTATTTGAATATGGAACGCTATTGTTGAAATGCCCATTTATAATCACTTGGGCGTTATCATTTTCAAAAGAGGTAACACTGTTGCTCAAATTATCACTTAGATGCTCAGATGTTATATTGTTGAAGGAGTTACTGCTGTCTAATGTACCATTCAAACTTCCATTTGTAGTTTCAAATGTCGTTAAATCTCTTTCGAATGATGGGTAGCTGTTAAAACTTCGTGAAATATCTGAGCTCGTTAAATTGCTTTCGGAAGATACGTGACTATTTAAATTATCGTTACTTAAACTCGCGGTAATACTTGTGAAAGGATCATCATTTAGCACTTCGGGCATGCTCGCTACAACTGATTGAGCATTATCAGATGAATTTATTTGCGGTATAGATGGAGCTTCTTTTAATTCTGCTGTTGTTCCACTCTTGGGCGAGTGATTTGACTTGATATTTCCACCACCATTTGCTAAGGCTTTTTGCAAATTTCGGTCATCTACTTTGGGTTGAGGGATATTTAATACATAATTTATTTTTGAGGAATTCTTTTTGGGTGTAGAACTAGTTTTACGCACTCCGTTTTCTGTGGATTTCGGCTGAGACTTGGCTGGTGTTTTTTGACCTTTAGAATCTGCCTTTGGTGCCCTTTTCTTATAACTTCTTTTTAGGAGACTAAATTGGGATCCACTCTGTACTAATGACGATGCATACATATCTTCCTGCTTTAGTTTAAAATCAGGAAAATTTAAAAGTTCTCTTAACTTCGCGTCATTTAGTGGTGGAGCTGGTGGTGGCGCTAATGGTGGAGCTGGTGGTGGCGTAGTATTGGCTTTTAATTGCAAAAGCAGATCTTTAACCTTTTTGGAAGGAGTTTTATTCTGTGAAGGTGTCCTTTTAATTGTATTACCATTGACAGATTTCTTATTAATTGGTGTTATCGTAACCGAACCAGATATAAATTCTGGCAATTTAAATACACCTGAACTGTTTGAAGGTGGAGTAAGGTTAGATTGTAGATCGTTTAAATTCGTACCGAGGGTTGTATAATTAAGAGATGATGTAGCTGAAGGTTTACTTAAATCGGTTGAATTAGGTTTACGCTTTCTAGTACCTTCAGACTTTTTTCTGCCTTTTGGAGTTGCAGAAGGAATTTTCTTAGGCGGACTTGAAAGTTGGGCATTAAGAGATGGATAAAGCAACTTTGCATTTAACATTGATGGTTTGTTGTCGAAATTATTAAGATTGATATTAGGATTTGTTGGAGTTTTCTTAAGGTTAAGCGGCATGTCATTTAATTGATTGTTTCCTAGAAACATTGGTAGATTTACATTTGGTGAAAGTATCGGAGGGATTGAAGTCATATTAATATTCAATGGGGGAGGAGGTTGTGTTGGAGATAATTTTGGTGGTTGACCAGCACTTAATAGCTGTGCTGTTTGCACAGTAATTGGTGACATTAAACTTAATAAATATTTTTGTTGCATTACATTTGCAGTTGCGGCTGCTAAAATTGTAGTATAGTCGAGTTGATTATCGCCGGTCATTGTTAAATTAGGCAAATTTTTAAATGCTGTCTCATTTACTTTTTTCAAGTTTTTTAAAAATTCTGTTGGATCCGGATATGTTTGAAAATCATTTGCCATTTTATTATTCATTTGAGTACTTAAATTTTCCTGAAGTATTTTAAAAAACGCTGCATCGAAATTGTTGATTTTTTTACTCTGGTCGGCTTGGTAAGTTGCTTTAGGCGGCGTATATGGTGGTGTTAGTATTGATTGACGCAGCATACTTTCACCTGCAAAACAAAACATAAATAAGTCAGACTTCGCATACACGATTAAACAAAATATATGTATTTAAAAATTTTGCACACCATGTCTTTCTGTTACTGTTTTCTTACAAAATGATTTTATAAATATTAATTGAATAATGAATTAGCATCGACTACCAATTGTATTCGTACTGAGAATATATTAAGGGTAAATAAAACGAAAAATGAAAGGATAATGAAAAAATGAAGTCTTTATTTGTGTAAAAATAAAACAACCAACAACTTACAAAATGTCACATATAAAAAATTGTTTGTTCAAATGTACTCGCAAGGAGCACTTTTTTGAGTCCCTCTATGACAAATGATTGCTAATGATTTTCAGCATCATCTTTGTATACCTCAAAATAAAAAACTTATTTTCTGAGACCTTGAAATGCCCTATATCTATGTGTAAAAGATTTATTTCTGTCTTTTCCTGTTAAAGTGTGTCCGAGAAAAAATTGTTACAAATGTAAATTGATTTAAAAAAACACGTGACATGTGACCACAATTAACCGTTATATTTAAAATCGGTCTGTATGTTTACT
The DNA here is from genome assembly GCA_964036015.1 of Leptarthrus brevirostris. NCBI lineage: Eukaryota > Metazoa > Arthropoda > Insecta > Diptera > Asilidae > Leptarthrus > Leptarthrus brevirostris. Next base: position 137,874,544 of record OZ038372.1, on the reverse strand, counting down.
TTTGTGTGTAAAACGTTGGTAAAAATTAAAGAAGGTATATAGAGAAAGTACTGCCAATTCGATATACCAAATTAAGAAAACAAAAACTTCTTCCCTCCCATATGGTCACTATTTCCGCTATTTTTCGTGCCTTTTCGCGCACCATGTACATTTACAAATTTGCTGTCAAATGACAAATGGCGCGAAAGTTTATATTCCTCTCGGTAAAGTGCGCGCGCGAATTACATTGAAAAGACTGAATCGATTACATCGAAGAATTATCGTGCAATAAGTGTAAGTTTATTAATTTTGATTTAGATTTTATTAATTTTAGGTGATTTAGAACCGTCATAGTGACATTTACCATGTAATTAGTTGAGTTTTTCGTGCTTTCGCGTAAATGTTGTACCACAGCACTGCGCCATACTTAATTTAAGGGTAGAGCAGCCAACTTTAAAAAAACCGGATGAGGGAAGATTCTTCGTGCAGTTTAACGAACCTGGGCCATATTGGCGGTACTTTCTCTATATACCTTCTTTAGTAAAAATCAAGTAAAAATCGTTTTTCTGGTGGAGGGGATGAAAATGCAAAAGTTAACAGACGCTTTTTGGATAAATTGATGGCAACTGAAGAACTGTCAAAAGTAAAGTTCAGTGCAAAGATCAGAGCCTTTGCAAGAAATCATAAAATTAATAAAAATAACAATATACTGAAAAAGTTAATAGTTCCCCGTGTTTGTTTCAATTTTTACTTCTAAGCTGTAACTTGCCTAACATCAATCAGCTGTTAGTTGTCAACCTTAAAAGAAGAGGAATTCTGCCGAAATTTTGTCCACACTCATTAGCGCGTGCAAAATTTGGGCAGAAGGGGAAATTACTTGACTGTCAAATTTCCTCAAGTCCAAAAGTAAACCGACGCAGTATGGACGAAAACGGTTGGTTTTGTGTAAAAACTTTCGAGTAAATAGGCAGACATATTTAATTGCGACAGTGGCGTCCAAAGAGTTAGAGATTAGCAGAAAAATTATTTCCAAATATAGTGAAAATAAAGACTCGAGTTACGCGCAGATCGGTAGAGAAGTAAATATAAGTAGAAAAAATGTGCGGGATGTTATTTAACCATTTAACGAGACCTTAAGTGCTGATAGAAAAAAAGGTGTGACAGATAAAAAATTGGTAAGAAAAATACTGAATGCCTAGTACAAGCGTGATCCCTCGATCAAGGCACCGAATAGGGACGCAACACAAGATTCCTCGGCCAGAAGGCGGGCACGAAAGCTGTACGATCAATTCTTGAGAAACTTTGACGGATGCGTCATCACGGATGATGAAACTTATGTTTTAGCTGACTTCAAACAGCTGCCTGGACCAACTTATTGTGTTGCAGAAGTTCGGAGGGCGGTGCCGAAGAAATATAGGACAGTACGCTCAGTAAAATTTCTGGTGTGGCAAGCTTTATGCACATGTGGTAAAAGAAGTCAAATTTTTGTGACTACAGGCAACATTAACCAGGAAATTTACACGCAAGAGTGTCTACAAAAACGTTTATTGCCTTTTATTAATCTGCATAATAGCAAAATGCTATTTTGACCAGATTTAGCTACTGCACATTACAGTAAGAGTACAATGAATTGGTACAGAGCTAATTCCGTGAAAGTGGTATCACGCGAAGCAAACCCGTCAAATTGTGCAGAACTACGCCCGATAGAAACATATTGGGCTTGATTAAAAGAAATTTAAAAGAAAGTGGAAAATAAATAAAAAATTACAATGAGTTTAAAAAAATGTGGAAAAAAGCCTCGGACAAAGTAAATGATTCAACAGTAACTCGTATGATGAGAAGTATTAAGCAAAAAGTTATAAGATTTTTTTAAAAAAATAGATAAATAATTTTCTCTGTTTTTGTATTTTATACACCACTGTAATATATTGCTAAAAAAATAGTTAAAGATGTTTTATTGTTAGTATGTGTGATTTTTTAACTTTGTAACAATTTTTTCTCGGACACCTTTACTTGAAGGGGACTGTCGTTTGCTTGATTTAAATATGACGTATTTGTAGACAAAAGTACACTGTAGAATCTGTTTAAGCATTCCCGTACGAGCGGGAAGGGAGAATATGCATAAGTTATTATGGAGTAAATTTCAGTTCTATAGTAACAGAAATCGGGTATCTGTTAATGACATGTGTTCCGCAACTGGATCCAAGATGACCACGAAAGCGAAATTTTCGTGGAAGTCAGTTTACTAGTAAAAGTGATATATTTTACAAGTACAACCGCAAATAAACTTTTAAAGTGCAGAGAATGTGGCGCTGAAGCGAGATTTTGGAAAAAGGAGACATTAAAGTACTTTTGTCAGGGAATGTAAATCCGAATTTGTTATCTAGTATACTGCCGTATGTTCGAATTTAATTGACGATGTTTGTCTGTATTATTAATGTAAGATATCGGATTTAACAGCAGCAAGGATTTATGTAATCAAATGACAACACATATGTAAAATTGAATTGCGAATAAATTACACCAAGCAAATGAAGTTGTAATCGAAGCGAATATACAAAAGGCCATGCAACAGGAAAAGGAGATAAACAGCTTGATGTTGTCTCGAAATGGCACTTGGAACAAATGAGAACATTCGGCCTGTTGGATTAGTTACATTGATTATGTTGGAGATGAAAAAGGTACTGCTGCAGTTCCTCTGCCAAGAGTAAACTAAATGTTTGTAAATGTAGAAATTAGATTTATGTCGAGATTAGTCTTACTTGGGAGAAATAGTTACGACGGAGCTTTTGCATGCCAATACCGAGTGCAAACTGCGGAAGATGGAGCATTGGGCTCAATGCTTAGCAAACCACAAAGGAAAAAGAAGCCTCAAAAATGGTGGTCAACGCTGAGATAAATGTTTCAGCAAACCAGAGATCTGTGCGATGTGAAATATTCAGCATTGGGGATGGCGATTCAAAAACAGTTTTAAGGCATTTTTGATGCTCCGCCGTATGATGATGTCATTCCAATCCTTAAAAAGGTATGTATAGGATATGTGGCAACAAAGATAAACACGCACTTGTACTTTGAAAGAAAAAGAAAGGTTGAAAGTGGGGGGGGAATTAAAGGAACTAAAGACCTCAATTTACATATTACGGTTATTAAGGTAGCCGTCGCTACCCGAAGTCGGTGGAGAATCATCAATTTGTCACAAACATCCACCTCTGAAAAGCGGGCGGACACCTCTTAATAGTGGAAATTTTTTAGGAACGAGCAGTATCCGCTATAGGGAGATTTTACTGTATATCTTGGTATCTTATATCATTGTATGATTATCGTGTTCATCGTTTTTTCTTGATATAATTTTAGCTTGTAGTAGGGTTTTCTGTAGTTGTGTTTTAAGTGATTATTACGACAAAATCAATACATAATTACAAATATTTTAGTTTTAAATTTGTTTATTGGTAATAACTTAATAAATAAAAAAGAAACAAATTATACTTCTTTTACAAAGAAACAATAAAAGCCTAGATAGATAATTCAAAAGAAAACATCCACATCAGCATCAGAAAATGTCTGAAAGCCTTTCTAGTTTGTCGGAAATCTATTTCCTTCAGTCAACTAATTTCAGAATATTATTTTCTTCCTCATCAGCAATCATTAACGCATGATCTTTGTTGCTCTTAAAGTTGTTTTTCTGTGCTACAACTTTCGTGATTAATGATCTGCATATTTTCCAATAATTTTTCTTTGACCTCTCATATCAGAGCGAAAGTATTAATATATTGCTAAGTAATTTCTCTTCTCTCTTTCTAAATGAAGTCATAATTTTTTCTCCAGTATTATTAGTAGAAATTCTGTAGTTGCTTCTTGCCGCTTTGTCTATAATCTTTATAGCGAATATTTTGCGTTTTAACCAACTGGCATAAAAATCACCATAATTTTAATCTTCCTTCTGAAATTCAATTATACTTTTATGAAGTGTTGTGAAAACTGTAGCATTAGCATCAATAAAATTCCAAAAAACTTCAAGATTTACTTCTTCTATTTTTAAGAGCCTTTTATATGTTGAACCTCTACAGGATGAGATCTAATCCTCGTCAGTTTCTTTTTTATTCCGAATAGCTCCGAAATCCATTCGATAGCTTTCTTATAAATTTTGTTAAATTCTGCATTACTTATTGTTTCACAGTTTAATCTTTAGTCTAATTAAATGCTCAGAGCTGGTATTTGTAAGCTGCACATCTATAATGTTGTAGCAAACCAATTTTCAAAGAAGATTCGTCAAACTGTTTCTAAAAAAATCTCATTGATTTCTTCTGCGTTCTATATATCCAATACATGAGAATGTAAAAGCTTTAATCATAATAGCTTCGTTATCTGAAGTTAACGATGTTATTTGTTAGGGAGACATGAATCCATTCAATACATTAACGATTTTCCCGACTTCTCCAGCTTTTTGGATGTGCTATCTATTGCACCTGTTAAATCGACCTAACAATTTCGAATTAATTTTATCGTTTGTAATGTATTGAACGCTAATGGAAAGGCTGTTGGCAAAGACTAGTTGCAATCTACCGATCTTAATGATAAAGCCTTAATAATTTCAAAGTTATTTTTGGATAATACTGCTGTTTTTCTTCAATTTGTCACAAGTGGAGTTTAGGCATGTGAAGCTTTATACCATCGTACAACGAATCGAAAATTGGACGAAAGTTTGAAGAATTTAAAACGCTGAAAGTGATATTGCCCTGGGTAACTAGACCTACGTACGATTTAAATATATCTTTCTTCGAAATATTCACCTTAATAAAATCCTTTTTCGATATAAATATCTTTTGTACTGCTGGAATAAAAAAAGACCCACCTGAATTTACAGTATCACCGCCTGTAAGATTTATTTTATGGATTTTCTCGAGGTGCCTTTTTAAATTATTGATTCGATCACGTTTCATGTTAATTCCACATGTCTTACACTTAGCTTCCTTGTCACTACTGTCTTCGAAATGCTCCAAAATAATGTTTTTTCTTACACGTTTGACTGAAAAATAAATTTTTTTAATAACTAGAACTATAGTTTTTGCTAATTCAATATTAATACAGAGGAACCTCTTTTATTTGAAAAAAGTGGACACTTTATCAAATGTTGTACAAATCCATATAGACTATAATTAAAAATAAAACGTAACTAGGGTAAGTGCACCAGTAATTGACATTTGTTTAAGATATAAGTTTAAAAATCATGATAAGTTGCGCAAAATCAAGCCAGAGGCTCTTCTAAAATCAATGCGCAAACAAAAAGTGTGTCGAATAAACACTTTTTGTAATCATGTTTTTGGGCGTGAGATTTTAATGCTAACACTTTAACACGAGAATTTTCTGAAAAGAGAAATGACTAAATTATCAGTTGTTTTTATCCGTGAAAATCTTTATTTATTTTTTATTTGCCGGGTATCGTCTCCATTTCGTAAGTTAATTCGAGTGTGCTCCTCCTTAACGAGCACACTCGTAATTGACAGTGAATATTGTGTCCCACACTCGTAGTGTTTAAGGATGAATACCACAACATATTGCATAAAACGTACCCACGGCACAGGCAATTCGGAAACTGGGGCCTTATTACTGAATACGATTCGATTGCAACCGATCGTAAATATAGGAAATTTTAAAGCTTAACCCACACAAGTACATTTCTCTTTTTAATCTCAGTCAATTCTAAATTTTCTATATTTACGATCGATTGCAATCGAATCGTATTCAGTAATAAGGCCCCTGGTTCCATGACAGGTGCCCTTAGAACAATATAACTTTAACTATTATTTTCTATTTGAATGGGCACGTATCACATATGTCCCTCCAGTAACATGTGCCAATAAACTGAAATATAGGTTTTTTAAGTTCAAGTTCATTCACAAAAGCTTCCTTTTGTTCTGCAAAACGAGAGGTAGCACGATAAACATAAAAAAAGAAATATTTCATGTTCTCAGATTTGAGGCAAAAGTATTACAACAGCAAAAAAGAAAGTAAAACAACAGAAAAAGTAGCATCCCGACAAAAGAAAGAGAAGTAAAATAAGAAATTTAAAAAGCTAGTACGACAAAAATAGGCAAGAAACAGTCGCAAATCTTGAAGTGGATAAGAAGTTCTCTTGGTCATTATTATCAGCAGATGAAGACAAATGGTTTTGCCAGTGCAACGCAAAAAAACACGTTTGGTAATATTTTGGGAAATCAAAGGCGTGAATGCTTTAATGTTCAATTGGTGGTCAAAATTTTCTTAACATTTACATACAAGTATTTTGAAGCAGAAAGCGAATAAACATTTTGTATAGCGTCAACTGCTGGTGCTTTTACCCAAATTACTTACAAATTAAACAACCTCACGAATGACACGAAGTGGAAATAAACATCAAAAACTCAGCAAATAGTCAAACGTTACCTTACCTAAGGCACAAACGTGATTACTTGGGCAACGAAATCGAAGTTTGCTAAATTCAATGCTCATAGCTAGTACGAATCGGTTGTATCTAGTGGTAGCGCTTACTTCAAGCGATTAGGCGTTATAGATGATGATTTAACTATGATTGTTCATGATAGCTAACTTATGTAATTAAGTTACAGTTCTATGTTTGCAAAGCATATTTCATTGTAATCCCGGTTTTAAAACATAATCACTAAAATTATTGTGATAACAATGGGCCTATGCATAAACTCAGTTTTACGCTGTAGTTGCATAATTCAGCAATTCACTCTTATTCAGCTGAATTGTGTACTTGATGCGCGAACCCATGTTTATGAACGGGCCCAATGTAACTCAGTTTTGAATAAATGAAATGATTGCTTCCTGCATAAATGTTCGATATTTATGTAAGCCTTCATTCTTAGCATTTTAGATCTTCTACACCTCACGGCGATCGCGATTTGATTAAAAGTTAACAATTTTAGAAACATTGTTTTCAATATCTACGTTTGAGTTTTAGTGAATCGAATGGAAAAAATGGCATTACGTTTTCTTTGATCGGCACGATAGCAGTTTTAGATACTCAAGTCGTTTTAAGATCTGAAGAAAACTACTTGATATTGAAATGCTGACCTTTAATATCTTTTGAAAGAAACGCAATTGCAATCAAAATAATTCCTTCTCGGTAACGATCATTCGTGAGGTTGCCCACTTTACTAATAATTAAACTAATGCTTATTATAAACAAAACAATTCACTTAAAACTGAAAGAACTTAAATTCCTGAAAAATAACATATTTACTTTTAAATGAACATGTCTTATCATGAGCTTAAACTTAACAATTCTTATCCAAAAGAATATAACATCATTTAATGAATAAACAATTTTAATATGCCACAAAAACTAATTCAAAATAAAAGAGGTTTTACTATTCTCCTTTTTCTTATTTCAAACTCAATTATTTAACTTAAATGAAGAAAATATCAACTCACTTGAAGACTACAAAGGAAAACAAAGAAAAGAAATTCTGTAAATGCACTAGCACATCAAAAAACAAAAAACAAATTGGCCCATGGTGGTATCTAATGGAGTCAAAGTAAGTGAAGAGAAAAGTCGGTAAAATTGCTGAAGCAGATTCAGTTGATCTTAAAGTAAAAGAAAGAAGCAGTTATTTTTTCGGAGTAAGAGTAAGAATTTCTCGAACAATCTAGACCAAGAACAAATCAGAGCGGCATTTAAGGCCGGTCACAGTTCCATATAAATTTTGCCCACTTGAGGGGACTAAGTCGACATTATGTGCCTTAAAACAGGAAATATTTTCCAATAAATTTCCCAAGTTTGTATTTACAATTTGTTTTTATTTCACATGAGCGGCCCTCTGTTGCTAGTGATTTTGACAATTCAGGGCGCTATAACTATGCCATGAATAATATTTTTGTAGAACTGTTGGTTATTCTGTTCAACCCTTTTCGCCAATAACTACTGTCGAAATATGTTGTTTGGCTGTATTTAATATTTATTTGAACCTTCCCACTCAGTCAAACCTATTTCATTGAAAACCTTCTGTTTACATTTCTATCATACAGTACCGATTCCACAAGGATATTTTTACTAAAGTCATCAGATTCTCATTCGAATAAAAGACTATTATTGTCTAATCTAATCGGCAATTCTTCCCGCTGCTACATATCAGAATTATTGCCTCTTCCGCTGGCAGTTAAGAAACATTAGAAGGTTGGGTGGCATGCTTTTTGGTGTGTTTGTGAACTTTTGCAACATAGGTTGCCATCTAAGGGTTTTTTAGGGGAAAATAGCAGAAACAAATTTTTCAATCAACTTTTACAATGTAAACACCCTTAGGAGTTCTTTTTTAAGATTCCGAGTGTTTTCTTGTTAGCTGAATTTTCAAAGCGCATTTCAGTCATTATACTTATTATGACGTACTGCACGCTTCAGCTGTTAAAAGAAAATTTTGTATAGTGGAAACACTAAAGCAATAGTTTTTCATTAAATTTTTTATCTTTTCAAAAAATTTCGCTACGAAATTTTCTATATAGTGAAAGCATGGATGCGAGCATTGGATGCGAGAAAACGAGTCAGTAGGCACATACCTTGACCGTGTATTGCCAATCTTTTGTAACAGGTGATATACATAGATATTACTCTGCTGCATTCGACTGGCTGACAATGGGTAGGGTGTAGAAGATCATTTTTGTTCAAAGCACTTTAAGAACCGAACATGTTTTGAAAAGCAATTTTCGTTTGTTTATTCACGTTAAAGTATAGGTTAATTTCTATAGAATTAAATAACAGATAATATGTATATTTAGCATCTATAATCAATATGTAATTACTTTTACATCTCTCCCAGTTTTTGTATTGTTACTCATAAGACAACTTCTCCATGCAAGAGGTTTTACTATACTATATATTTGCTATTACTTAGAGAACAGCTACTTTGTAATCACATTAAGACCTACAAAAAGTCTAAGAATACTTACTGCGGGTTAACTTTATAAAAATGCATCAGAACCGCATAGATGTAGAATTTGGTGCACCTGAGTTCTGCACCAATGCAGTTCTGATGTTTCTAAAATGTTTCCAGTGCATCGAAATTACGAAATTTAATAATTTTTTTAAAACACTGCAATCTATTGGCTGCAAAGCTCAGCACCATAAGTAATTTGAATTAAGGTACAAGGTATTGGTTATATAAGCCGCTTTTTAGGAAAGTGGCTGTTGTTTAATGTTCCTTAGTTTTGTGATTAATTTTAAATCTATCAATTAATAATTATTATTTTTAATTTGACATCTAAATCTGAGTTCTCACTAAAACACTAAGAGGAAATTTATAACATTTATAGAAGCATTGTTTTTTGAGAAATTGAAAAACATCGTTAAAATTATGCAATTTCCTAGCAAACATAACACAATGTTAATTAGGGTATTACATTTTTACTCATGACACATACTTTCTACAGTTTACATTACAAATTCTATAAACTACACAAAAAAAGTTGATTTAACCTACCTTTCTATTGGAAAAAATAAAAGGATAATTCTAAAATGCCAATTTTAAAGGAAGACAATTCGGCCTAATTTGGGTGTTGGGGGTAGGTCATCTTCTCAGACGTATCACTGTAAAATTGGGGTAAATGTAAACATTAGGTGAATAGAGAATAATTTAGTTACTTTCAATAAATGAATTCAAATGAAAATTTGTTGAAAAATCACCACATAATTGATTTAAGACATTTTGGTTTGCTACTTTTTTCCAATGATTGCTTTTAAATAACGTCATATTGTCGTTATTAGTTTAGGTTTTATACACTTATGAAAGGATAAATTTGAGCCAAAAAGAAAATATGGCTGGAAGGTAAGTTTATATTTCTTAAGACAGGACGGACGGATAAGCTAAAAAATTAATTAACATTATAGGCATTGATATGTTATTTTAATACATTGGATCTTATAAATACAAGAACAGACTCTTTATAAATGTCAAAAAAACGCATGATGGGCATTATTCGAATATATTTTCAATCAAATAACGATTTTTTTTTAAAATCGAATAAAAAATTATTCGAATAAACTTATATTTGTTTTAAGTTATTCGCAAATAATTACTTATTATTTGGTGCTGATTATTAAATTTCAAATAATTATTTGTTATTCAATCGTGCATTATTTGATAATCAAATATTTATTCGTCATTTAATGAATTATTCGCAAATAATTATTTGTTATTTGGTGTTATTTATCGAGTTTAAAATAATTATTTGTTTTTCGATTATCAAATAATTATTCGATAGTTGATGTCTCTTTATGGAATAATTATTGGTTTCATGGTGTCCATTAGTTCAATTTCAAATAATTATTTCTTGGTACACGCATTTCATATCACAAGGTGTCTCGTACTTAGGAAATTAAAACTGACTTGTTATGTTTCGATGTTTAGAGTAAAGATTGTAGTAAATGATACCATAAAAGTATTCCATAATGAGAAATCAAGTATCGAATAATTATTTGATAATCGAATAACAAATAATTATTAGTAATTCGAATAAAAAAAAAGCGCCAAATAAAGGAATCATTTGCGAATAAGTGATCAAATAACAAATAATTATTTGATTATACAACAACGCATGATTGAATAACAAATAATTATTTGAAATTCGAATAAAAAGCACCAAATAAAAAATTCATCAAATAACGAATAATTATTTAATTATCAAATAACGCACGAATTAAATAAATTATTTTAAATTCAAATAATCGACGTTTTATTCGATTTTTCAGTTTATTTGAGTTTTTAGCTTTTATCTTTATTAGAATAAAAAATGCCCATCTCTTATTTATAAAGTTGTGTTGAGTATTTAGCAATCAATAATTTTTGGGTTAATGAGTACTTTATCTTGCACCAAAAGTGATAGTATTTGTTTAAATAAAAAAAATCTTCAAATTAGTAGTTTGATATAATTGTACAATTAATTTATTCAGTACTGAGTTCAAGCACAAATATTATCGAACATTTTTGAGCTTTTTAGAGAGTTTTAGCCGACAACATTATTAAGCTAATGAGGCCAATAAGTATAAGTAAAAGGTTCGGAAGTATAGAATTCACTATAAACAGTACGCTTTAGAGAGTTGACATTGAAATAGATAAAATTTGTACGAAGATTGTTTGAAGCGGCAAAATACTAAATTTTCTAATATTCCGTTGTTCGACAGAATTCACTTCTGTGTTTATACATGACGAAGTTAACCAAACTGTTAACAGTAGCGCACGATATTTGGCCTGTCCAGTAACTTAAAAAATAAATAAATTAAAAATGTGAAATGTTTTTACTCTTACTTTACGAGTTTTTAGAACCAATCTTACTTGCTCGTAGAAACACACACATATTAAAAGGTTTAAAAAAAATCAGTACAAATAGCAGTAGTTATTATTTTTATCTTCGAGTTGATTTTTGTTAGTTTTTAATATACTATAAGCGTGTGCGGTAAAAACCGTTAGAGCCGCTTTCGTGAATATCGAGATTTTAGAGTTTTCTGAAAGTGTATGGTGAAAATAACAAAAGTCTGTAGAAAGTTGTAAGTAGACCGGACATAAAATATCAAACTTGAACAAGATCGGCAAATTCGTTTCGGCCATAACTCGCACAAACACATTCACACGTAATTTTCTCGAGGGTTTAGAACTATTGCTATGCGATTATAAATATCTATCTCCAGTTCCCGTAACATTTTGTGGAACATGCGGCGGGACAAGAGCTTCACCCGATTCGAGACAACGATTGCAAGTAGACCTACATATGTCAGCAGAAAACAACCATGGGTCGCCGTTGGTGAGATTCGAAGCTGGGACCTTCGTATTGGTAGGCCCACACATTATAATATATCCTACCGACGACTCAATTTACTAATATTTATAATCAATTACACAATTAGCAGTTGAGGGTTCTTCATAATCAAATGATGACAACTAATTATTCGTCCTTTCTGGGCACGTAATACAGCCTTTGGTCTTTTAATCTATTAAGTGTAAAGGGAAGCTTTGTCGATGAGTAGGGACATTTTTAATTACGTTACGTCAGTTGATTTAAACCACTTAAAATATTGAGTTCCAAAAAGGAAGTAACGCGATACAGGCAGAAAAAAATTATGTTAAATTTTTCGGGAGGTCGCAGTTCGAACATGCCAAAAATGATTTACATAATTTCGTTCAGGTGACTTCTCCTTCAAAGATGAACCAGATCAGTAAGGCCATTAGATGCCAGTTGTGAAGTATTACTTAGTATGCTCAGGACAAATTCCACATCAACTTCAGTAGATGTGGCTGTCAAGCTGGAATTCATCAGACAAATACTTTTGATCACGTTAAGAAGCTTGGTCTTGTGGCAAAGCTCTTTGTTTGGGTGTCACACGCAAGACAAATTTAATGGATAGATTTTCGATATATTCCAAAATTGAGCCATTTTTGAACTGGAATTTTTTAGTGATTGGAAGTGAAAAGTGGACAGTGCATAAAAACATGGTTAGAAAAACAGTGTTTACAGTGGTGAAACTTCGCCGTCTACGTCAAAAGCTGGTGTGCATCAAAAGAAGGTTATTCTGTGTTGCTGGTGAGACCGCAAGGGTGTTGTGTTGCTGTAAGAAAATGATACGTTGATGCAGATCGTTATCGTTCGCAACTTGATGTTTTGAATACAGAAGTTCAAGCGTAAACAGCCATCTTTGGCCAACCGAAAAGGTGTAATTCTTCATCACGATAACGTTAGACCGCGTGTGACAAGAAAACCGCACAAAAAATTGCCATTAACTCGGCCCCCAAATTCTAATATTGCACCATCAGATTACGGCCTTTCAGGTCGCTGCAAGACTTTCTTGTTGGAAATGAATACGCAAATTATGAGCGTGTCCAATTGACAGTGGAAAACTACTTTGCCTCGAAAGGGGAGCGTGCCTTTCTCAGCGGATTGGATAAGCTTCTAGAACGCTGGCAGACAGTTATAACTAAAGCAGAAAATTATATTTTTGATTAAATTTTAAATAAAAAATGAAAAAGGTACAGAATTTTCCCTTAAACCTAACATTTACTACCCTCATCATTACCTAATGGAATACGTTCTTTTAATTTTTCAAACCGCAGATGCCCTTCGCCGTCGTTATGACATGTCTTTTTTTTCTGGGGACATGTTTGTACTAATTAGTACTTATTAATTGTTCTATATGTTAGACTCCCGTGCAGCTCCGTTTTATATTTCGTCAAGTATTGAAAAATCATAAAATGACGAAGAAGTTCATTTTCAGAAATGATTGACGAATAGCATATATTGGAACAAAAAACAACATGCGTGATCTCTCACAAAAACCCGCAAAACAGTTTCTATAAACAAACAAACTTTACCGAAAAGTATAACAGTATAAGTGATTAGAATGTCGAGCAGCTAAAGAAAAGCTAAGCAAAATAATTTAGCTTTTCTTTATAAGAAAAGACAGTCTTGTTTAGAAATTATAATTATTTCTTAGGAAGGATGTTGCTCTCAGATTATAATTGAAGGTTTGCTAAAATAGTACCTCTCAGAGTGCCTTGATTGGGATGCCCTCTTGATATCTAACCTAAGGACAACCGAAAACATTCTACGGAACCGAAATTGCACCTTTTCAATTAAGTACTCAGTACTCCCGATTTCAATGAGCAAGTTCTTACTAAGCTAAGGAAAATACATCAGTAAATATTAAGTTTACGGACAACTTGAATGTAAAGTTTCCTACTTATTTCGTATTTCTTTAAAATAAAAGATTTCTATTTATTGTATAAGCTCCAGATATTAGTTAATCATTACCAAAAACATTAAAAAGTAAGAATAAGCGTTCATCTCGTAAAAAAGGATTTATACAAAAACTGCTTCATGAACATTTTGTGAGAGAAGGGAAATGTATGTATGTTATTACTTAGCCAATCGTCGTTGTTCGGACAATCTGCATCATTAAGAGATATCTAACTGAAGGCTTTTTCCAGCACTTATTTCGTTACGGGCGATACATTGGCAGAGTATTCTCAACGACGTTTCCGCGTAGATCGGCGAAGGGCTGGCGGTTTCAAACTTTTTACGATATTGTATGCTAAAGCGCTGTATTTGTTTGCTTCATTTGAATTTGCAGGTTACAAATAAAAAATGCTTTTAAATTACGTTTTGATTTATTTTTAATGAAATATTTTCTTCTTCTCTTTCATTGCTGATTATAAAAGCTTCTAATTTCTCAATCTTTTTTTTATATTAACAATACATTCACCATTACTCTATAATCTAACTCAAAGAGAATATTGTAATACACTTAATATTCACAGCATGACACCAAACACCGTTATCAAACAATTATCATCCTGCTCAATTCACCATGCAAAATAGTTAAACTCATTTAAGCAAACATAACCACCATTTTCAAACATGCTTACTGTGTAATAACAATCACCGTTTCTTGAATATGTAATTATGGCAATGATTCTTTGAAATGAAATGAATTAAGCGTTTCTTTGGTAAATGTCTGCTGTATGTATGTTAAATGCCTTTTATTTTCGAAGTAAAAAGATTAGGGGCGTGTGCAAAATTTTCATTGGCTTTTTTCATCTTTTTATGAAAATAAGGCTTACCTGATTTACACGGTATTGATGTATTAATGATATTTTCCGGGATTGAAGAACTCATTGCCGGTGAAGTATAATTCAATGAATTAGATAAGTTCTGAATGCTGTTCAGGAAGAATTGCTGACTAGAATTAATATATAGGGGGTCTGCAGTGCTCATGTTCATATTAGAAGCAGACAATTGTGAATAATTAAGCTTATCAATATCCGAATTTATTTGACCAGTCTTTTTAATCGTGGGGATTTTTCCCTCGAATTTTTTGTTCTGATTTAATATTTTAAGTCCTGGATGCTCTAATTGCTTCATTAAATGTTCATTTAGTTTACGTAATACCTCAGTATCTGTCGTAGGCCTCATGTAGGGCTTGTTTGTTTCTATTAATAACACCAAAATAAAAATAAAACACACTCCAAAGAAAGAACACAACAAAACCATCACTTACCATTAATTTCAGACTTCTTGCGACGGGGCTTTCTCTCAGATGGATCCTTGGCCTTCCTCTTTTTAGGTTCCTTTTCAGGCTTCTCTTTTGGTTCTTTTGGCTTTCTGGCTCCGGGGGGCTTCCTGTACCGATTTTTATTGCTTGAATACCAATCATCATCATATTCTGTATCATTTTTACGTTTTTGCTTTCGCTTTTTAAATTCATCCTCCTCTTCATAGTCTGTCAGCAATTTGGAATTCGAATATTAAAGGTTAATGAAAATATGAAAACTATACCTGAATTTTCTCCACGCACGACAAGTACTTCTTTTGGTTTCTGTTCGCCATTGTGATCTCCTTCGTCAGACTCTTCCTCGTCATCTAAAGTTAATGCGCCACTAAGAACTTCCTTTACATCGTCCGGTATATTCGGATTTTGAGCTATCTCCTCCAAATCCAGATCTGGATTACGCTCTTTAAAGGATTTTTTCTTAGTGGGATTACATTGTTTCTTCATTCTTTGGATTAAATGTGTGGGAATATCCCCATTGCTAGGGCAGAGTTTTCGAATGAATAATATTAGTTAATAATATCTCAACTCTACTTATCTACAGCTAAATTATTTTAAAATATCAAATTCCTACTTAAAACTATGTAAAAATTTTCAAGCAAGAATAATACTAACTTTTTATTACACAAGATATCTAAATGCGATGGAGGAGGCGCTGGTGCAACGGTAGTTGGCGGATCCTCTGGGTGTGGACCGATGTCTTTGCCTTCAAGCCAAGATTCGTATTTTTCGGGTTGAAATCGCTTTACAAACGTGTCCATAGAAATCTTAACCATGTCATTACTGAAATAAATCGTGAAATTTTTTATTTGTTTCAATATCGACATCTTGAAAATTTTACCTGCAGGTACACTGAGTAGCTCTCTTTCCATACTCTATCCATCGTTGAAGTGCAAAATTAGTCGATTCTGCACAGTTAAACCCGTGATTGAACCCAGCATGATATCCAAATGGGAAAGTGATCATAATTTCCCCAGCTTCTTGGGTAATCTAACAAAAATTTCACTTCATCAAAATCCTATTACCAAAAATTAGTACTTTATCTTACCTTACTAAAAGGAACTTCATGCTGTTTTAAAATTTGTGGACTAATTAAAGTCATTTTGTGTCTTAAATAAGCGCGGCAATTTTTATGGCTGGCAGGAAAGTAACTATTTGCGACCTTTTCTAATTTACGACCATGTTCTGGTGGCACAGCATACCATGTTTTTGGAGCGCCAAAATGTAAGTAATTAATTGAATAAAGATCCATATCCTCAGTGTGCCAAGCAAATGTTGTTTTCCACATTCCAAAATAGAGATAAGCTGTATTAACGCCATCTATCTGAATACCATAGTCTTGATTTACAAAGTCGAGAATTGTTCCTAATCGATTTATATTCCATTCCTATAAAGTATTAAACCTTAGTAAAATAACTTAAATAAATTAATATAACATACATTGCAATCAGGATCAGTGATGCTACCACTGACATCTGCTCCATAGATAGGTGCTACATATGTAATATTTTTCCAATATTTTCTTTCTAAATCTTCATAGTCAAAGTGCTTTGGTGTTGCGTATCTGTAATTCATAAAACTCAAGTATTCCTTCACAATAATTTTTCAATGTTGCCTTTATACCTTTCTGTGTTTGCAAGTTCGCTGAATTGCTTAATTGTTAAAGTCTTCTTTTGGATATTTATTTGTTGATATAAACCTTGTTTACCAGTTACGACCTGACATATAGGAGCGGGAATTGTGATATCCAACTTTTCTAAATCATATCCATTCTTGCGAGGTGTCCATTCTGGAGGTGGGACGACCTAGAAGAATAGAAAATAAAATTTTATGTGATATAAAAAAAAATTACATTAAGAAAACTGGATTGCCCAACAACTGTCATCGAACCCATTTAATAATAAAGAGTAGTCGATGGATAAGTTATCTACGCTTCTCTTCGAACTGACATACTGGAAAAATGGACGGGGTTCAGCAAATAGCTACCTCTAAAGTTCTCAAGGTATATAAAGAACGAGAAAGGCTTATCACTTGTTTTTGGCATAAAATAAAATCATACCTAGAGTCAACACTGTTAACACGAAGGTACTTTTTCCATTGTCTATTTTTTCTATTACTAAGAGGTTTAAATTCTCTGATAAACCAGGTGACAGCGAAGTCTCTACTTCTAAGCCGGATATAAAGAACAAACCTCCCGAAAGCTTCATATAAAATATAGTGGAGATCTGATACGTTCCTGCCAATATCTTTACTAGACAAACAAGCGTAGAAGTCTATACTTTTAAGATATTCACTTAGACCCTCAAAATTGGCCGCTCTAAAGTTAAAATTTGTGAATGGAAGAAGGTTGGGTTCAACAAAAGTGATCATGCAGTTCGTTTGCGGTGTTTCACACACAAGTTTGGTTGATTAGTGTCGACTATGATTCGGCATAATATGGAGAAGAGAGAGCCTGACTTTGACAGGATTGAGAATTTCTTTTTAAGTTTTATGGTTTTTGAAAGTGATAATGTAAGTGGACGTATGTTTTGTTGAAGGAGGACCACAAAAAGTAGAAAATGTTGTATCATGATGGCAGTGAAGTTGCGGGGAAATAGTGCGTAGGCGGTGGTGGGATGAAGGGAGTAATGAAAAATGTTTCGTTTTGTATCAGAATGGGAATGCCGATATTGCCAGACCTACCAAACCCTTTACTCCGGCCACCTGTTCATTTAGTCACCGCCGGAATTTCATCTTCCCTTCTGTTAAAAATAATCTTTAGGACCCTTTTTAAAATCTGGGTTCCTAAAACCTTTTTTAAATGATTAAATATTTGATTTGATGATTTGATTTGATTAAATTGTAAGTGTGAGGTTCTCAAGTGCCGCGGCCACTGGGGCCTATTGTGCTAGCCCTCTCAACTCCTTATAGTAAGCCCGTCCCTCTGAAGAAGTTCAACAGCTCCCGCAGTTGGCAGTCATTCACCCGCTCGATACCAGGGTTGGTTTCCCAAACAGGCTAAATCTGCGCCTGGCCACTGCAAGGCATTCACATAGTACGTGTAATGGGGTCTCATCGTCCTCCAGACAGAGTCTGCAGGTGGGGTCGATGGCTCTGCCTATCCTTACCAGATGCTTCCTTAGCTGACAGTGGCCAGTAAGTAGGCCAGCCAGAGTTCTAACATCCGACCTGCTCAGCTTGAGGAGCTGAGGAGGGGTATTAGACGCCTTCCTAGCAAGTTCATCTGCCTTTTCATTCCCCTTGTAGCCCTGATGTCCCGGTATCCAGATCAAGTTGACTTGATTAGTTCTACACAGTTCATCTAGGCTCCTTTGGCATTCCCACACCAGCTTAGATCTGGTGGTAGATGAAGCAATTGCTTTGATTGCAGCTTGACTATCCGAGAAGATTGAGATCCTTTTGTTTTTATAGGCGCTTCTTAGGTTCTCGTAGGGACATGTCAGTATAGCGTAGATCTCAGCCTGGAATACCGTGGTGTACTTTCCCAGGACCAGTGATAAACTGAATTGAGGAGAGTTACTCCAGATCCCTGCCCCAACACCCGATTCAGTCTTGGATCCATCCGTATACCATACTAGTTCCCCTGGACGGACAGCTGGAAGCGTCCAGGTCTGATGATTTTCCACCCGTATTAGGGGAGGTTGAAATGGTGAGTCTTGCTGGCATCTGATCAGTTAACATGGCGAACTCAGGTGTGGCTTCAAGAATCTCCCTTATTGTCATGTGGCCCTTACCTATGTTTCCCTCAAGGAGACCGGCTCCCTAGTTTGTAGGCCGCACAAAGAGCCAGGCTTTCAACCTCTATATGAAAAGGTTTGATGTTTAGCATGTTTTCGAGTGCAGCCGTCGGCAAGGTGCGCATGGCTCCAGTGATGCATAGGCAGGTCATACGTTGCAGTCTGATTAAATCTTTACTACTACATTATACAGGGTGTTTCAGATCTCGTGTGCCAAAATGAGTGGGGTGATAGATCTCACCTGAAAAAAATTGCATGGCATGGAGCAACTTAGCCGTTTGAGAGTTACAGGGTGATTCATAAATTCGCAATTTTCACGGTATGCACATCATTATTTTATTTTTACCTTTGGTCTATTCAACGCAGCGACATCAAACAAATGCCAAAAAACCACTACCTCCATAACCATTCCAAAATTGTCAGCAATGTTGATATAACTCCTATAATTGAACTTCCAAAACTGAAAATGATGTTGTGCGATTACCTAATATTAATGCACCTGTTTTTTTATTTTTATTAAATTGCTTATCTTATTACCTTTCAAAAAAGTACAATATGGCAAGTTAGAGAAAGGATTAGAAAAATCGCATTCTTAGAAATCCCTGACTACCTATAGTTATTTTATTGCACTTTAGGAAGAAAATTCTCTGGTAAATGACTATATGATAAGATCGTCGGTCGGAGTGGAGTGAGTAGGGATGACCATGAACAGTAAAAAGTGTGGGGGGGGGGGGGATGCCGCGGAGATAAAAAAAATAAACCCCGTAAAGGTGTATTTTTAATCAATGGCAAAAACGTATGTACAAGAAAATGTTTGCACACCAAAACTATAAATTTCCTAGGTGATGGGATCATCGGTCGGAGGAGGGGGTTGGGGATGACCTTAAGTAACACTAAGTATTTGGAGGTGAGGGAAAGTGCCGTAGAGATAAAAAAATACACCCCCGTAAAGGTATAAGGGGGTTTTCGACCGAAGACGATGTCAAGCACGCCGTAAATCAATGGGTCAGAGATTTGGCGGGAGGCTTCTTCGACACAGGTATAAAAATGCTCGTCCTCGACTCACAAAGTACATCGATCGGAAAGGGGATTATGTAGAAAAATAGTGTGTACTATAACCTCTTAAATGTTGTATTGTGTTTTTTAAATTTTAAAAAAATTGAGTACTCTTATTTTATGGACGTGCCTCGTTGTAACACTATCTTTCGGAGAAGGCTGAGAGAAAAACGGGAATATAAAGCGTACATCTTTCGTATTCAGTAACACAGTTTCATTGGAAGTTATATACATATGCAAAGCACTGTTTTTATTTAAAATCATCAGATCCAAAACGGTACTGCAATGGAGGTAAAATTCGCGTATAGGGATTAACAAAGTTAAGCTCCTTGCGGGTGAAAAATTGACAAATAATAATTTTATCGTTCAACACGATAACGCTCCAATCTATAATTATTACCTGTTTTAAAATACCTCCTGAAAAGTCCTGATCTAAATGTGATTAAGAATCATAGCCATCAGCTGAAATCTACAATTCCCGAAAGAAGCACGGGGAAAATGTAATTACTGCTTAGAGTGCAATTCCGACTACTCAATTTGGAATTGACTCGAAATGGATCAAGAGTTCATGATGGACTTCATTTGCATGACATACTACACATTTAGCTCCATTACATTCAATTATGGAGATAGTCTGTCTAGGGTATATATGTATCTGCAAAACTTTATTACTTCGATGCCTAGACGGCTCCAAAAGGTGAGGGAGGGAATACGAAGTATTAGTTAATGGTATAGTACATAACTAACGCACAAGTAAACAAAATAATTTTTTTTGGTTAATGTTTATATGCAGGGAATGTTGGTCGAAGGAGGGAGGTGAGAGGTGGAGGGGGGCGCAGGGGTGGGGTGAGAACTGGCATCTTTCTCGATTTTGGTGTTAAATGAAAATTCAATTTTAACGCTTGAAAAGATTTTGGAAGGGGGTAAAGGATAATTTAACATCCCCTTTACAAAATATTGAAAGAATACTGTCTGTACAAAGTAATAATTTGCTTTTTCCAAAATAAGGGTAGGGCAGTATGTGTGTGGCGGGGGCGGGGGATCTACTATTTGTCTTTCGACTTCCCCCCCCCCCCCCCCCCCCCCCCCCCCACTTTTTAGCCATCAGAATGAAGTCATCTGACACCCCCTCCGCCATCCTCCGACCTACGGTCTCTTCATCTAATCATCAAGTTCACAAATCAGAATACACAAGAATTTCGGAATTTTTATATGTAAAGAGATCAAACGTTATATGAAAATCCATTTTCAAAAAAATTTGATTATAATTGTGTGCGAGTTGGGGGGAATAAATCAGGATCAATATTTACATTGATTAAGAAAACCATAGTAGAAGCTCCATTTGAAAATAAGCCAGTAAATTGTGTGTTCCAGGAAGACAACGACCCCAAGCACAAAGAAATAAATATACAAATTTATTTAACTTCATTACTTAACTGGGCTTCCTCGAGTTCTTGGAAGATATATGGCGGGAAATTAAAATATGAGAAGAGCTTATAATTGTAACAAGGTCACAACTCTTATAATTGTTCTTAATTAGTTGCATGCATTGTATATGGATTTCGTTCGAGTAAAATCGTAGCGGAAGTTATAAAAACCGACTCGCTGTAAATAATTCTTAAATGAAAGACAACTAAACAAATTCTTTTTTAATTAAACCACTTTTCCTCTAAGCCACTTACATATATGAACATACTTAAAATCATAACAAAAAAGTTTATCATATGACAAGACTTTCTTCCTATTCATATTCTTCTGATTATCGCTAGCTGCAGCGCAATGAGCTCTTCATGTTTAAGTTTAGCTTTTAATCGCATATACTCGCGACTAAAGTAACCCACTGTAAAAGCTGTTTCTCAGATAAAAATAGAACAACAAAATCCCAACACAAACTGAAATGTGTACACGTTATCATTGCTCAGCAGCCATACTTGTTTACGTCCAACGAAAAAGTATTGTGTTGGTCTGGCAGCAATGGCACAGGCACTGACGATGCCTTTATCAAAGCTTTCACACACACACATGTTATCTGAATATTCATTCCGAGCCCGCTTTCTTATAAAGTACGTTGTGCAAAATGAAATTAACGTTTATTTTTGATTAAAAAAATACTCCTAGAGAAGAATTTGTATTAATTTTCTTATTGAAAATATATTTAATTGTACTTTATAATGGCGAAGGCCTTGAAAATTTTCTAAATAACACTCCAGTAAGCTTTTTCATAATTTTATTCTAATTTTTTGTTATTATTAACAATAATCATGTTAAATATTTAAGTAGATAGGTACCGCGTATTTCTAAAACTAAAAATTCTATTGTGTCGTGTAGAGTACATACAACTACAAGCGCAAAATTCATTATAAATTTTCTCAAAAGATGGCGCTAATCTGTTACGGTGTATAAAAAAAAATATTGTCAACCGTGCTCAAAAACGAATATAGCTTTTGGCACAGTTGACAATATATACGTACTAATAAATGCAAAAAATATATAAGATTTTATTAATTACTGACCTTTGCTAATCCAGCTTTATGTGCTCCTTGTGACTCCATATATTCAACATATTTGGCAAAGTCTTTGAACTCATCCCACGTGGGTCGAAAGACCATTATCCGAGGATGTTTGGAATCCGTATTCATATTCATCTTCGATTGCTTCGCAGTATAATGCTTTGAGATTTCTGTAATAAAAAAGAATAGTTTAAAAATTGTGTTAAAATGAAGCATGGCAACAATGTTTTAAATAGATGACGTCATGTAAGTGTTAACAATGTTACAGTAGTATTTTAAGAGTTATAGTTTATTTTGATAAAACTTGTTTGCTCAAATACTCCAATTTGAAATAAACAATAATGCTT
This sequence comes from Leptarthrus brevirostris, assembly GCA_964036015.1. NCBI lineage: Eukaryota > Metazoa > Arthropoda > Insecta > Diptera > Asilidae > Leptarthrus > Leptarthrus brevirostris. Next base: position 137,851,824 of record OZ038372.1, on the reverse strand, counting down.
ATATGGGAAGTTTATGGATATCTTCGATTCAGTGCCTGAGGAATGGGAGGTAGACATAGCGACGCGATAATGAATTTGGTCTGGCTTGCTATCGGAAAATGATCTTTCTGTGTTTAAAACTTTTAACTTTTTTTTTTTTTGAATTTTCACGTCTCACTACTTGCATATTAATTTCTTTAGTATTTTTATTATCTTATTTTACATATTCCCTGACGTGCTGAGCTAGATGTGGCTATTAAAAAAAACCAAGCTTTAGTTTATAACGAGTTCCATGTAGAAACAGCAGCTTTTGCTTAATGATTTTTATTTTTACCGATCAACCTCGTTTTACGTTGCCCCGTTCTACGTTATTTCAGTTCAAACTTATGCTGATATTTTTTTGTTTGTTTTGTAATTGCGTTGTTTTAATATGAAAATTTCTTTTCCAAGGTTAAGTTTAAACGCAGGTTTGCCTGCAGCTGCATGATCCAGCAACTCATTCAGTTCAGCTGAATTGTGCAGCTCATGAGCAAATCTGCGTTTATGAACTTTTTGCAACGCTTTTCTAATAAAGTCAACTTTTTTCTTTATCTGCAAAAATTCTAATCGAGAGATAATGAAAAATCTCTCTGCCTTTTGGAATATAATAAAAACATTTATTTTGAATTTTGAACGTCTGCTTAAGGGGTTTAGGCCACTCTAGAGGCCGAAAAATAGGCTTTTTTGGGGATTTTTTTCAGAAAAACTATAAAATAATTAAGATTACAAAAAAGGGAGTTAGTCATACATATGATGAGCCAATGAATTTTTATCGGTTATATATAACAACAGCTATAAAAGTACGTAGGATTTTTTCGATATTGATTCTTGGCCAAATGGCGCATTTCTAAAGTGAAAAGTTGAAAATTGGCCTAAAAAATCGTCAGAAAATTGTTAACAAACGAACTATGCAATAAAAAAATCCTATGTACTTTTATAGACAAGGTATTTTTAAAGATACATTCAAATTTTCAAGTGAATAGATTGAAAATTGCCTGAGTTATGTTTCCGGCAAACTTGAAAAATACAGTTTTGAGATAAACACGTTAGAAGTTTTGAGTAGTAGAAAATCATGAATAAATAACCAGGTGGCTTTGTACTGAAATTCTAAAACCCACTACTTAGAAATTTTTTCCGGCCATAATCTTTTAGGACATCATTTTTGAGGTCCTAAGGGGCCATTTTTCGAATATTCTAGAGTGGCATAACCCCTTAAGGCCAGGTTCTCATTCAAATGAACAAAAATTAGGCAATTTGGATTTTTTTTGAGACAATGAAAAGACATGCAAAGGATCTGTTTGGGGATTATGATTGATCATGCTTTGAACTTTATTTTAAATTTTTAATACAAAAAAAACAATAATTAGTAATTAGGGTACCGACCTCCACATGTTTCTCAATCATTGTGCTGCCCCCCAAATTGGTGATGGCATTTAAAAGCTCTCACAACACAGACAATTTGGAGGTAAAGAGCCATCTTTTTACTCATTTCATTTCGTGGTTATGTGACGTATTGTGTTTCGACCTTAGAGTATATAACTATAAGCAGAAGGCCCTAAACCCAAAAAACCTCGGCACTTCTCTTGATGTAGTTGAATCGTTGAGTTGTGTTTGTTTTAGTCATGGCAGTAGTAAAACAGGGACATTTCTAGAGGAGGGCCAAAATAAATTGGAAATTAGAGTGTAATCGCCTTTTACAATTGCCTCAAGGTATTGCGAATGAATTCCTGTCCTTTTGGAGAATTAGAATCACAAAATTTATTTAAAGCTTTTAAACATTTTAATCACGAATTGAAGTTTTTAGTGTCCCTTTGTAAAAGTTAAATCACGAGCCACTGGGTTAGCTAAGGAGAATCAAAAAATGCGATCTTAGAAAATGTAAACAAACTAAGAACAAGAAAACTTCACTTTTCTTTACATTCTGTTGCTGTTCTTAGCGTGTCAATGCATTATATCAAGCTTAAGAACTAACAAAACATTATTTTAATCAAAAACTTCTCTGAAAAACGATATTCCACGTGTACAACGCCGATTGTTTGTACAATACAAAACCGCGCACTTCATTTCAAAAATGTCTATTAAAATACACTGTCTACACTTTAAAAGGTTGAAAGCTATTAGCTTTACAGTTTTCTAATATATTGCACTAAAATATATGGAATTGCAGAACAAAATTGTTAAACCATCGGACAATTCACGGTAATAACTTTGACAGTTCGCAAACTAAACTGTTGTAAGTGAACGGCAAGTCATTGTTTGTAAAAAATCGTGGTGGTCCGAAACCGACCCCTATATCCTTATCTCTTATTGCATTTGCCAATAAGGGGGTCGGTTTGGGACCATGTTACCCTATGGATTGATCAAGGGAAGTTTGAAGTACGTAGACTGCGTACAGTGTAGCCCCTAAGGAGTTATCTGAAATTTATGGGAGCTTACACCTAACCACAATGAAATAACCTTACATTTAACGATATGGTACTAACTCGAACTTTGAGTTCGATTTTTAGGGGATTGTTCACTCTTAATGGCTTTACAAAAAGTACTTAATATTAACAAATTTCATATATTATAGGTATAAGCTCCCAAAAAAAGTGTTTACTTTTCGGGGGTCAAAGGTAGAAGTTAACAGATCAATTATATGCCAAACGTAGTTTTGAAAAATCGTGTTTCGAGAAAAACGTGTTGAAAGTTTAGAGAAAACTTTCATATGTATGCTTCGAACCAGTGTTGTGCGTGTAGATTACATCGTGTACTCTACATGATAATTTACGTGTAATCTACACGCACTCTACATGGGATACTTTACATCTACACGTAAAGTAAATACATAATTTTGATTTGGAAAAGGACATCTCCAGTTCAGCCGATTAAGCTGAAATTTGCAGAAGTTTAATGGGTAATTTAGATAACGCTGGATGGTTAAATTCAGCCATGCTCCAAAATGCAATAGATTTTTCAACATTTTTCTCTACTAATTTTAGAAAAACAGGCCCTGATTGTTTCCGAAAATGATGCCAGTCTTCAATACCGTTGGTATCTAGATGGTCAAAAAGAAAATCGTTTATGATGTCTTGTTGTTCAATAGTCAGAAACGCATTGTCATGTGAATAATGAATAATTTTTTTAAATTGTCCTTGAATTTTTCTGGTAATTCTAATTTTAGCCATAATAATGCTGAATTTGCGATAGACACAGAGTTCTGGGAGAAATTGACAAGTTCACATACTGGATCGGAAAGCTTAATTGAGTCCGTAACCTCCTTCATGAATTTATCATCAAATAAGAATAGTGAGACACTTTGTTTAATTTTTCTGAGAAAAGAAGAACGAATTACGGTAGAAACACCATCTCCCTATAAAGACTCGCTGCTGAATGCATCATCATGTTTACGCAGTCGTAATTCGCAATTTCTATAATCTACACCAATACTCTACATAATACAAACTCTACTTAATTTACACATACATACTCTACACGTCGATGTAGATTATTGATTTACACGTGTAGACGCACAACCCTGCTTCGAACAATGGGTTGTAGAAACTTTTGTAACGCACGGATTAAAAAACCGTTTCGTCCCAACATTCTACACACATTCTAGACCTTTCAAAAAATGCAATAAAAAAACCGAATTTTCGACCATTTTGAATGAGAACCTGGTCTTAAAGTGTTTTGAGTCATGTCGTGATATTGTCGAAATAACTAACGACGTTAATCGGGGTTTTCCTTATTGAATTTGTTGATATAGGGCTCCATATCCCATCCAATTTGCCGTGCGCGTTTCTGTTTTTCGTTAAATCAACAGTTTTTTTATTTCTGCAAAATTTGTCAAGGTGAACTTTGGATGTTTGATATTTAAGGTCGTACGTATACATATATTTTTCGGGTTCAAAAATTTTTTTTTAGTTTCATCATCTCAAGAATAATTGGTGAGACATCAAATCGTAAAAATTACGAAAATTGCGGGATAATACCAATATTTCAATGTTATGCAAAACTTTAAAGGCTTAAAATTATTGGTGTGCCGTTAAGTTTATACATTTGAACCCAGTTCATATGACAATATTTTTGCCACACATTTTGCAATGTGTTTTTAACACTAAATAGTAAAAGGTTTTTATTTTGATTTTTTACTTTTTGAATATTTTATTTACTTTTATCAATTTTTAATGAACAATTATGATCTTCTTTATATAAGTACTTTTTTTATTGCTTTCTAATAAAAATGGATGAATCGGAGAACAGTGACAGTAATGAAGAAAATTTTTGTTTTATATGTGACAAATTAGGATCAGGTTCTGGGCCGAGTTCGGCCCTTGAAATAACAAGGGTGTTGACTACTTTAAGAAATGCTTCCAAAGAAAAACAGAACGGATTGTTAGATTACTTAAACAGTGAAGAATCCGTTTATGCTCATTTAATAAGTCGCCAAAAATACATACACAAAAGTTGCATCAAAACGTTTAAAAAAAGGATAGCAGCGTTTCTACATACTCGCAACCGAAGAAAATACTTCGAAGTGTTTTTTCTACAGGTTTTGATGGGAATAAAAATTGTTTACTTTCTGTAACAGAAGCCGATGAGATAAACGAAAGACAAAAAAGAAGGCGTCTCAAAAAAATGCATCATGTTATTAATGCTCATTTCAAAAGAACTATCCTCAATTTTGTTAAAAGAGAAAATTTTGTAAAAAAAGATTATTCATACAGAGAAGTGGTCAAAAGAGTCACTGGTGTGGTGGAAGCTAAATACCATGAAGACTGTTATATTTCCTTCCGGGACTCATATAAAACTCTTCATCAAGAAAAAAAAATGCATCCACAAGTTATACTAATTATGGTAGAAACATTTATGTGGTATTTGATGGTCGATTGAAAGGCATCACCGCTCGTAAAAAATGCATCAACTGATTTTATACTCGAATAAGATATGTCTCTTAAAATCAGATAAGAGAAATTTCTTGGTAACAGTAAAAATAAAAGCAAACTACTTTTAATATAATAACATATTTAAATGTTAAGCAGAAGCTAATGCCGATACATTATTAATATTGAATCGAAAAATGTTGTAGTATCGGAAGATAAAGATGTCCTTGTTTTATTGAAATAATCAAGTAATTTATTTTCAAAAACCAGGAAAGGGTCAAATTGTGCAAAAAGTTTTTTCTTCTCAGGGCAAAGATAGTACATTACCCATGTGTAAAAAGCATATTTTGTTTTTACATGTACTCTCAGGACGTAACACTACATCAGCTTTTTACAATAGAAATAAAAATAAATTTATTGAAATGTTTGAAAAAAGTAAAAACCTTCAAGACGCTGGTGAAGTATTTACAATGAAGATTTAAATAATATTTGTGAAGCTGGAGTGAATTGCGTTCTTCGAACATGACGCGCCTAAAAACCACAATATTAAATACTCTAAAAATAGCTGACATGCTTTAAGATACAATTCTTTTATCAAAACTACAACTTAAAATAGCTGTGTACAATTGGCATCATTAGTACCTACAGCTGATGCAGGCTTTGAGCATTTGAAAAGAGTATGCTTACAAGTACAATTATGGTTGGGAAGTGATATTTCACCTTTAGGCTGGGAATGGAAATATGATCGCGGAATGTTGAGGCCAATAACAATGCATCAGCTACCAGCCCCCGAAAGTCTACTCAAATGATTTTCTATACATAGAAGACAGGATGTGGTGTTGCTTGTGGATGCAGAAAGTATGAATTACCTTCTATTGCAGCAGCTTGTTCAGAGTGCAATCGTCAAAATTGTCTCAACCCTTCTCCTGTTATGCAAATAAATAGAGTTGAAAATAAAGATAAATAGTCTATTTTAATAGTTAATATTTATTATGTAATTTAACAATAAATTTCTATAGAAACATTTTTTTTACCAATTTTCCCTCATTTTTTATGAAATTTTTTGGAGTTTTTCAATAAACTTTCAATTTAAAAAAAGTCAAGTTCTAATCCATAACATTTTAGTATTACGTCTTAGGAACACAATGCAAGAAGTCTCATTTAAATTCATTCGCAGGAACCGGTTTCCGAGATTTTTCAACTTCCGCCGTTAGGTTTCTTGCGACTAAGAACTTATCAAATTTCGAAGTCTTTGTCCACAGCTTTTTTTGAATTTAGAAACCAAAACTTTAAAAATGTAAAAGTATATCATTTTTTCAAAAATCAATAATCCATTTAGTTTTTTTCTATTTCAGCTTTAATTACCTTTTTTTAGAACATTGGCCCGGATGCCTAGGATTCTACCCTCTTGTATTATTTTTATGATAAAATTAAATTCTAAGTTTCGATATATTTACTTTTAACTGCAAAAACTATTAAATGTGTATATAATAGCTGTGCTCCATTGGGCCATGCAGAATACGGTGGCGTACTTCTCTAATGGAGCACTTTATCTTTATCCATGCGATAATTATAGTAATATTGGAAAAAGTTTTAACGTCTTTGATATTAACTGGAAGCAGATGCTAGTGCTATTATATTTTTATTTATTTTTATACGATGTGGCCAAATCCTACGGGACAACCCTTTGATGCGTTAGCATGGTTTCGGCCGGAAAGCAATTAGGGTAAGGGGAGTGAGGAAGCTTTGGTCAGAGTGAATTATTTTAATTTCTTAATAAAAGCTCACGGGGAGATCTGGTCTCGAACCCGGGGCCCTTGGCATGGTGGTCGTGCGGCTCAACGCATTGATCCAACTCCGTCTCCAAGCTTTTGAATTACAAAAACTCTATCGGAAAAACTCAGCGTACGTACTCTTGTAAACTATACCTACGTTACTATTCATTTTTTGTACGTTTTTTTCTTTACCAGAGATTAACCATTCCTTGCACCCCATTAAAACTACATACTCTCCCAACCAAAACAAAAGAGAAATACTGATGTCATTGATGAAGCATGATGTCTTTACTGCAGTAAATGCAATGGCTGAGGCAAATTGAACACGTGTCCCATGCACCAAAATTGTAAACAAGAAAGTTTTTATCGCTACCAATACATGAAAATTTGCCTCGGTGTATTCCAAATCTGCAAACCCGTTTTTATCGAAACCACGTTTTCCGAATCGGTGACCACAATATCTATCGCTATCGTCGGTATTGCAATTGTCTTAATACGGTTTTTAATTTTTTTATAAGCACACATTTACGTTGAAAAAACACTCAAAAATCGCACTTTTCCCTTTGTATTTGCATCAGTTTCGTAATTTTTAAAATTAGCAATTAATAAAAATTTTGAAGTTTGTGTTTCAGACTCCGCAGAGGGCTGAAATCTTGATCACAGTTTACACCTGCGCTGCGGACGCCGTAACTTTCAAGCGCTCTCGGGCCTTTCTTTTAATAAATTAAATCTCAAAAATATGTCTTACTGAGAAAAAAATTTCTAAATTTATACCCAAAAAACGGGCGTCACTACGGAGGGGGTATATAAGCAAAAGGCAGGCTAAAACTTAAATAATATCTAGAAAAATAAGACGAAAAAGAAAAATGTTCCAACCAATTCCTATGATTTACTATGGGAAGTGGGGTTTGTTTACACCAGCAATTCCGTAGTTGCCTCCAGGCTAGCATCTCGAGGTCGTGAATCAAAATTCAGGACAGCTCAAATTTTAATTTTAATACGTTAAATCATTTTTGAAACCATTTCCTTTCCTAAAATGCGTTAAAATGCCTTAAAATCTTTGCATAAGTTTGTTCCACAGAGTAAAAACACATTTTGAGTATTAGGAGTAAAAAATATAGCAATACATGTAGGCAGGGCCGCCGACAGGGGGGGGGGGGGGGGGCGAAGGGGGTAAACCCCCCGGGCCCGGGCTTTGAAAGGGGCCCCTTCATCTAAGTCATCAACAGAACAATTTTTCCATTTTAATTATTTATATAAAAAAAATGCTTCACGATTGAAAAAGTGTACTATACTAGACAGATTTTAAACTGAAAGTCAATCATTCGATTGTATATGGGCCCGTAAACGCTAAGTGCCGGTGCAGAAATTCGTTTCGCGGGGGGCTCGTATGTGGTACCCCCCGGGCCCGAATTTTGTCTCTACGGGCCTGCATGTAGGTATATGCATCTGTTTGCAGTATAGATGAATAGAGACAGTCGCGGTTATTTTACCACCAAGCGTATCGTGTCTATTTCATTTTGTGTATCACAGTAACAATTGCGCAATTTCACAACCAACATTTAGTTTTTAAATTTAAATAGAGGATTCCTTTGACCACGGACCGAAATTGACCAACAAGCAGTTCAATTTGCTTACACCACACCACCACGCCGCAAGTGCACAAGTATAAAGGTTTGTTCTTTGTTCATTGTTCTTCTGTGCGGACCCCAATCACACCCCTATGCAATTCAATCACAACTGGTCTTATTAAATCTTCCCCCTCCAATCCTCAAGAGTATATAACATAACAGAATTTACCGCACGCAGTTACACGCAATGTCGATATTAGATTCTATTCTCACTTTACGGTTCACTCAGTTTCAGTGGCATGTTAAAGTAGTAAAATAACAACCGTCTGGAAACATAACTCGGTTACTTTCTTAAATTTACCAAGTTTGTGCTTTGTTTTTCTCAAAAATTGAAGTATGTGCGCTTAACTGCGTTTTCGTTCACCCATATTTGGTTGCAGGCTGTGATTGCTACTTTGAAATATTCGGCTCTATAACTCGGTATGCAGTTCGAGCGAAATTATTAGTGTTGAATTTGAGTTATGACTCAGAGTTTGAATTGCAAATTTTAATTAACTCTCGAAATGGACATCAGTGACGAAATTCTGGAAGAAATTACTGTGTCTTCAGTACTACATGATTGAGTAAAAGAAATCATGTACCTAGGAATCTTCCGACAAAAAGAGTAAATCCATTTCAGATATTGGCATCAAATTTTCATATTTTCAGCAGAAATCTCAAGAATTGTCAAAATTTTGGTACAAAAAAATGTCCAGGTCAGGTATATAAATCGATGCTACAAAAATGTCTCCACACCAGCGCCAATCTTAATGGCATACTACTTGAACAGCATACTACTTTGCGCAATTGCAAACGAAAATTTCGGTCAAATTTTTCGGGCGGGTTCTTAGGTTTGGTATAGGAAACGTAATTTTCCCTCGAACTGCATACCGGGGCTAATTGTTGTAAAGATACCGAATGAAATTCGAAACGAAAAGCAGTTTCGATTGAAATGTTTGACGGCTAATTGACATAACATAATGAAAGTGTTTAATTTAAAATTTATTTACATTTATTTAAAATTGGACAGTGTATGTTTGTTGTGTTTGAGTAACATCTACATCCATTAAAATTGGAAGGATTTGTTGTCGGAGAAAAACTATGTGAGATAAAATGCAGAATTCAGCAGTGGTGGACCATATTCTGATGCTGTTGCAAGCGATGGCTATGGTCGGAAATTTATGCTATCTTATAGAAAACAATGAAAGATGTGTTCGAATTCCGAACGTTTGTCGTTTCGACAGATATGAAAATATGGGTGAAGGACTAAAACTGACGTTGTAGCCACGGCTGTAAAAAGTTAAGGATCTGTGTAGCTGGCACTGTAGAGGAGTTTTGCTAACTTTTATCTTTAACATTTCCGAAGAAGCTGCAGCGCCAGCAAGGCATTCTGTTCCAGTCTCTACTTACGCGGTAGTAAAGCAAGAAACACTACGATTCAGTAGTGCAGTGGTGCTTAAGTCGGCGGATGAGTAAATGATAATGTGTCGGGCTTCCATCCCGAAGGTACCAGGTTCGAACCCCACCGCCTGCAGCACATGATTTCATTCTGCTGAAAATAATGTGAAATTATGAAAATTTTTTGGAAAAGAATTAAATAAACAAAATAAAATATGATTTGAAAAAGTGTATATATTATAGATTCCCAAAGAATTTAATTAATTTTAAATTAAAATTTAGTGTTACGTGAACAACCACATGAGTCGCCTAACATTTTTTTTACAAATTTGTACGCCTACATTGACCATTTTCTTTGCAGAAGTGTAGTTTAGTAGGTGTTTGTGAGATGCTTCACGGAAAATCATGTTGTAGCCATTCTTTAGTTATTAGTTCTTTGGATGAAGTCTTCTCCCACCCCATGCCCGACAAGGAGTTACGGGAAGTAGGAGAAGTGCCTCCCAGTGGAATGCAGTACAGTGTTGATCTTTAGGTTTCTGAAAAAGTTTTTGCAATTAACAGGGTGTTCTGTTTTCAATTGAATTTTTAGGATCCGTAATGTAATGACTGCAGTTAACGAAACAAATATTACAAATCAAATTTGTCATTCTTAATATTTGACAGTTCACTTTTTATGTTTGAGTGTAACTGCGATCAACTCTACTTCGAAGCGAACTCAAGAATATAGTAGTCGTCTTTCACAGTCAACTTTTGATGTTTTGGACCACAAAATAGGACTGTTCGTTAACTCGCCCTGAAGCGCTCTAGAGCACTCCAGTGCGTTCGATGATGATTCGGAGCAGCTCCGAGCTCACGGTTCTGTGCTCGATGACTAATTCGGAACTGCTCCGAGCAGCTCTCAACTTAACCCAGGAATTGTTGGAGCAAGGGCACACTTAATTTTTGGTTAAGCATGATAGTTTTTATTAAAATGGTTAATTTTACAACTAATAATTTACTGGACTGTATGTCACAGTGAAAATTCTAAACAAAATCGGCGTTCGATGGGATATCAAATTCTGGAGCGCTCTAAGTTTTTTTAGTCGCCTTTTTTAATTCAGTTTCACTAAAATTTTAATTTAAGACACCCTTTTTCAAACCACCTCCAACTTTTTTTGTTTCAAACTCACCGACTTTTTCAAACTAAACCCAACCAATTTTGAATCAAAATCAGCCGGAGAAAAATTGTATTTAAAATACATAACAACAATAGTCTCTGGGCTGTTGTCTAGCTCGCAGCAATGCAAAAACAAGACTCAAGTTTCCTCACTTCCCTTACCCTAATTCTAAGAAAAGGGGCCTATTTATAAATGCACTGCAGCTGCATGATTCAGCAATATACTCTGATCGGCTGAATTGTGCAACTGATGCGTTTATGAACCGGGCCAAATGTATCCACAATGCAAGCTTAAGAAAAGGGGGGGGGGGGGGGGGGGGGGGGGGGTAATGTGTGAACCGATTTCGATAATTCCTTTTTGGACGTACACTGTACAGAATATAATACCCTATTACTAATAATGAAAATATTTGGTGATAAAGTGGTGGGGTGGTGGGGGGCGGGGTGGAGTAGTCTAGTCTTCGTAACTCGGTGACCGATTTGGATTTGATGTGTAAAGTATGTTGCCCCACTGATACGACAACAAAACTTGATGAGGTGGGGTGATGTGCAAAGGGGGCGTTATCCAATTTCTTAATTCACATTTGTAGGCATTCTAAAAGAAATAATAAAAACAAAATATTTTTGTTTTCGATATTTACACAAGGCTATCGCCTGGTAATACCTACTATTCTTTGCTTAGATTTTGATAACAGAGAAGGGTCCCGCTAGTTTTATAATGTGTTTGAGTGCAATATGAATGCGAGGCCAGATATTAAGCATTCTCGATCTGCAGTCTGTCGTGATAGGAATAGTTTCTCTTGCAAATATGTAATTAGTGGTAACGTGTTTGGATAAAATAAAGATTTTTATATGGAGACAACCTACAACCTTTTTTGTTGTATACAGTATGATCCCCCGTTGCTACTCTATGGAAAAATTTTGACCTAGGGTTGGGGGGATAACGTAACTTTGTAACGCGTGGACTGATTTAGATGATTCTGAATGCATAGAGTATCTATTTGTATTCAAAGAAAAATTGTGGATTGTGCTGAGTTGGAGGATGGGCGGTGCCTAGCTTTATAAGTGATAGACCGATTTTTATTTGGTTGTACAGAATACGTTTCCTGATTGATGAATGATAACAATGTTGTGCCTCTCTCGCTGTATAGAGTACGGTGGCGCATAGGGCCATGTGAAGAAGTTTCAAAGGTGAGAGTATGAAAGGGTGACCGTGACTAATTTCGCAATATGTTACCGAATTTGGATAATTCTGTTTCAACTTCACAAAAAGCAATAAAAAGCATAAAATAATTTTTAATTTTATATCTATAACGACATTTTGAAGTCGAAGCAAATTAAACAAACAAAACAACTACCCAACCACAATCGAAGATAATAAAGCTACCTGAACTTGTCAGCTCACGGAGTCATAAGGAAGGACGATTAAATACTTTTGTTGTAGTTCTTTGGTTTGTTTAATTTGCACCGACTTCAAAATGTCGTATTAAATATAAAATTAAAAATTATTTTATGCTTTTTAGGGCTTTTTGTGAAGTCGGTCCAAAAACTATTTTATAATTTTATTATTTTTGCTATCATATTTCAACTGCGCTGTCATTTTGTTTAACGTTTTTCCTTAACCGAGTGTTGTAGGTGAAAAAGTGCTAATTTTATGGCTTCTGAACTTTAAATAAAAGTAAAAATTAATTGTGAAGTTCAAAAATATAAACCGATTACGTGCTATGCCAAAAATATTTGAGAAAAGTCCAGATTTTAAACAATTAATGCCGATGAAGCGTTCAGTGCAATATTGCAAAAATTCAAGATATTTGAAGCTGAAAAAGTCGGTAAGTTTGAAACCAAAACCATTGGGGATGATTTTACTTAGATTTAAAATTTTGGTGAACGACGACAACGACTTTCACATAACAAAGCTATATAACAGGCAATAATATATGTTTTACTTGTTAATAACATTTCGGACTTCGAACTAAATAATGAAGTTGACAAAGTTTCTTGAGCTGGACTTTTGAGCCTGTCCATAAATTGTTCAGAAGTTTGTATGGCAGAGATCTGATTTGGTTGTAATGAAGGACAAATTGCATCATGTTTGTGTAATATGTGGTTGGAATAAGTTCTGAACCAGACTCAAAGCAAATTAGCACACATAACAGAACACAAGAAGGTTAGCTTACTAAATTAAACTGCAATTAACAGATAATGCATTATGCGTAACTATAACCCTAATTACCCGTGAACCAATATGATTTTCTGTTACAATGGCGGGCACAAAAGTATTGAAGCTCTTGCATACCTTAGAAAATTATTGTATTAAAATTCAATCCCTCATCAAATAAAACACTTTCTTATTATGCTGTGGAATTTAATTAATTTTTTTCGTTTTCCTTATCATTGGTATAACCAAAAATGCGGTCAAATATAGTGAAAAACTTTAAATTACACACAACTTTGGGTCAAGATATAACGCACGAGATTTATTTACCAAAACACCTTCATGGAGTAATCCATTTTATTTGACTTGGCTTACCTCAGATTGCACCATTTACGCAATTCAATATTTTATTTCTTAATTAAACAAAACCTTTTAACTTTCACTAAAAATACTATAAACTGAATATTTATTTGTAGATGAATTTTATCATTTTATTAATTACCGAGACGCTAATTTGTTATTAAATGTAAATAAAATGCCCGAGCGTCGGCTTCAACCATTAGATGCTCAACCGGATACAACTTTTACAAATAAAATCGCGATATAAGCTCTTAGTTAAAACATATTATAATTTTTTTTATATTTAAAAACACTTGTTTTAAACATTTTAATACTTTTTACCTAAAAATTTACATCAGAAAGTTTTTTCACCCAGGAAAATCAACGCACTCACACATAAGGGCAAATGTGACAATTGTGCTCGCTTTAGTCACGTAGAACATGAGAATGGAATTGCGCAAAAAAGGGGATGGTTATTTGTACAAATCTTACCAATTTTACATGATAATGTACTAATCCTACCTATATTTGAACTTTCGCATAAAACTATTAATGAAATTTCATAACAATCGGCATCCGTAAAATCAGCAGAATAGATTTGATTACTAATAAAGAAAAATTGTTCATTGTGAATAAAGTGCAATCACACAAGTTACCGTACGGCGTACACCCCCAGCAGGTGTTTTATTTATTCTATCTTATGTCAACTAAACTGAGCTCCTTAAATCGAAAAGTGAATAAAAAATTTATTCTATTTTGCAAAAACTAAATTGTTAAAACAAAGTGTATTTATTTTGAATTATGATGCCATAACATGAAATTATGAAAAAACTATCAACCCTTACTGCTGTATATAGCGGCTAGTGCAACGTACTCACCTCTGAAATAAACTATAGGGTGTACGTGACAAGTCGCCTCTTTATTCACAATCACTAAAAACACTGTGGGCACAAAATTTTATAATACTAAAAAAATAAACTATTGAGAAATAGCCTCTTTGAACAAATTATTTTAAGATAAAATTACTTCTTGTTTACGTCATTTTTAATAAAATAAAATTCACTTTACAAACGCATCGATTACAAGCTTTATTGTATCCGACAACTTGGAAACAAAATGGTGGAGCCAATCCCAAGCTATGTTTAGATACGAATTAAAGACACTTTTCACACACCTAGCATAATAATTTATACCTAAACGTTATTAACTGCACTTTAATTTCACTTTCTTCAGCATTTTAAACTATTTTCTTTAATATTTCGACTTTATTTATAATTTTAATCGCAGCAAGAAGAGAAACACCCGATGCAATCACCCTCGCACACGATTTGTAAAACGTTTGTGAACGGTTCATGCATTTAATTGAAAAATTGACGTTTGTACACATTAACAACAATTACTTTACAGCGGCTTTTAGGCCATCTATAGCCTGGAAGAATAGATAAGGGAAACAACAACAATTTCCTTCTATCAACAAAATGCAATGATTTAATTAAAATCGTTGTAATTACTGAAGTCTGGTTACACAATTTAAATAAATAACAATTTGTACTACAAACAACAATGCTCATAAAAATAGTTATTTTGAAAAATCTGTGAACAAGTTTTCAGTTGAATTTATTAGATCGAGATGAACTAAGAAGAATTAGCACCAAGGTAAGCACAATTATGATTGATATGAATTTCAGAAATTAAGGATCTATTGTAATATTATTAGAGCTGATAGAACTATAATCTGAAACCGCGATAATATAGAAACCAACCGAAAGTTATATTTTCAAACGCTAAACAGAAAGTCGATTTGTCATCAGAGGGAATTCCTTTTATCAAGTATTTACTAATAGTGAACAAATTAGGAAGGTACTTCCGTCTACTTCCGTCTTGATAATGCAATCAAAGATTATATTTTTCCATCATAAGTAAGTAAGTAAATTTATTTACCAAGAAAAAATCTATTAATTTACAAATTTTACAAATTCAAATTGTTATACTTAAGGGCTTGTTCATAAGCGCGATGCGACTCCGTGCGATTTTTTCGTTCATCTCACTTTTTGAATACTTTTGTTTCAGTCTGCTATTATTTTTCATCGTATGCCCGTTCACAAGGTTGACGAACGAAAATTTTTTGTTTACATTTAACTTTGCACATAATTAGTGCTTTTAAGTAATATATATCATTTCAAATATAAATATTAACAGTGAATCGGGAACGCGAATTTAAGCTAATGTTTTTAATAAATTTTTAAAAGAGGAAAGGCGAATATTTGTTTTATTGCTATTTCCTCATTTGCTGTAAAATAATAATAATTAATTTTTATAACTAATAACACATATTACATACATAATTTATACAAGCCGTTTTTCATTTAACAAGCTCATTTCAAAAAGGTAAACAAACCAATTTTGGTTATGTTCAACAATCGCACCAAATCAAGAGCTTTGCTGCGATTATTTTTACAATCGCAGCGACGTTAGACAAAGTCATCATGTCAAGTAACAGGTATATGACTTCAGCCAATCAAATTACAGTCGCACTCGTGAACGAGGGTTAAAACTTTTCTCTGATATACTCCATCATATTTCTTTTAAATTCATTTTTATTAATTAGATTTCTAATTTGACTTGGAAGTTCATTATATAAAGCTTAGAATATAAAACAAAACAGGAATGGCGACGGCTGAAATTAAGCGACCACCATCCAAGTTGTGTTGAAAACAATTTGCATTTGTATGTATAAGAAGTACAGTACAGGTGTAATTAATAAGATGGTAAGGAGCGGGGCATTGCAATTAAATTGAAAGTTGTTCAAAGTCACTAATTTACTTTATATTTTTTAATTAAAGTAATTATCGACAACACTTAAGATGGTATTATATCACCTGTAAGGCGAAATATTAAAATGTTTTTTTAGAATTATTAGAATTACCCCTTCTAACTCAGAAGGCGCCCCTCACAAGCAGAAGCTTAGAATAAAGAAAGAGAGAAAAGGCTATCTCGAGTAAAAACCCTGTACGTGTGATAAGCATTTTTGCTTCATGGCCAAGTGGCGAGTGGGTTAAGGGGGAATGTCGCATGAAATGTCAAATTGGACCGAATGTCGCCTTGGAATCAAAGTCGTCTCCGTAGTACTGAAATATTTGGGGGCATAAGCAAAGTGTTTTTAAATAGTAAAATTAAGTAAATTAATAAAATATGTTCGGGCAAAGTTATATTATATTAAAAGTGTTATAGGAATATATTTTAAAAACACCTAATTTAAAATATTATCAAAATGAGTTGGCCCCTCCTGTATACAAGCATAATTTTACTACTTTCATGTTCGAAACGCACACATCGCTTGGGTTCTCCAAATGTAGCAAAATGCTTACATTTTTGCGAATGATGTCCTTTCCTCTAGTTCTTTATTCTAAGGGCAGAAGCCAGGAATCAATTTTGGATGGGCGATATTCGATTCGATCTCGAGAGATCGATCTTTAAGCCATCGATCTGCCGATTTTTAAATCGATTTTACGCGCGACCGATTCAGCTCGAATCGATTTATTTATTTCCGATTTCGATCTATTTAAGCTGTGCTAAAAATTAAACAAGTTCACTAATAATAGTCTTTAAGTTTTTTCGATCAAAATTACCACTTGAATAGGAAACCAAAACTGCGTTCATTTTGAAATTTTCAACTGAGAAGTAGTTATGTTTCTTTCTTTCCTTATGGGGGATAGCCACTGTGACGGCCGAAAAAATTAGTGATTTTTGAGAATTTTTTTGACCGGGTAAATAGAGGAATTTTTGGATCGGGTTTTTTTAAATTTATTAAGTACACATCGAATAATGTTTCCACAAATTTTTATTGAAAAATCTTACATAGTTTTAACAATATTAATGATTCCGTAGAGGTTGAAAAAAAATTCATCGATGGTCGCATCGATTTTTCAAAAACTGGTGATATGAAAAAAAAAATAAAAATTCATTATAATCTGTATGGATGTCGTTATCGTTGTACGTAGCCGTTTTGATTTTTTTTTATTTTTCACAAAATGGCGACCGATTGAAAATATTTTTACTTTTTCGACCGTTTTTTTTTGTTTTCAAACAGTTTAAAAAATAGTAAAAAACAAAATTTCATGAATCGGTTACGCACAACCTTAGCCACTACTAAGACGAACAAAACAAAAAAAAAATTAATAATCGATTAAGAATTGTCCGAGTTATCAATGCGACCAGTTCGAAAAAAGTCGTTTCGAGAAAAACGCGTTTAAAGTTTTTAGTCCATTTCTCTCGCAATGAAATCATATATCTTGTAAAATTTTCATACCTATATTAAACTATCAAGTCCTGGACCATATGACGGTTCTCCCTCTTCATCTCCAGGGGTCTTGGTGACTTTTTTAATTTTGTGATGAACTGTTTCAATGCGATCCTCAGCAGCTTTAATCCGGGTAACATTCCGATCGGGAGGTCACGCGGAAAACAATCGGTCTACCTGCTCTCACTAAAATCGCTGTAACTTAGTCAATTTTTCACATTTTTAACTGCAATTTTGTAGACATATTTTTGAATGTATAAACTTTGATTTAAGACAAAAAAAAATTTTTTTTTTTGACCCATCACAGTGGCTATCCCCCTTATGTAATAATCAAAAAGGGGAAATAAGGGTACACTTTTCACCGACTATCGACGGTGAGCAGGCTGTTCAAATCTCATCTTTCACAATTATTATTTTGTGAATTTGCGGTAGTGTTTGAAACACATGTTTGAATTTAACGTTGGCAAATTGTTGCGTTGGCCATTTGCCCTTTGGCAAGGTGAAGACAGGGAGGAAGATAAAGTTGAACTGTCAACTTTTATTTGCGGTGATTTCCGCTTAAAACGAAAAAATAAAACATTCCCAGAATATTTTCAAAGAATGTCCCCAAGATTTACATTTTTAGGGCTGAGACCAGAAACCTTCACAAAAATTTTACGAGAATGTTCTTCGTACATACTCATAAGATGCCCTGGAATCGCTTCTGAAATCAGACAGAAATGCCTTCTGGACGTTTTTTGAAAATATTCCTGGAATGTTTCTGGAACATGTTATGCTATTAGTAAAAAAAATTATTTTTGCCCTTGCAAATACGTGACACAAAAGTTGTGCTTCTGTTTTACTTTTGGGGTGTATATTTTTAGTTGTGTCCGTTTAATGAGGACCAGTCAGTATTAGTACTTTCAAAAAAGACTCTTTCATTATCGCACTTTTTTTTCGATTAAATAAGCAAAATTTGTGAAATAGCCAATCAAGATTTTTGAGCTACCAAAGCTGTTTTCTATTATTTAATAAATTGGTTTACTAATGATCCTATATTTTTATATATAGAAACAGTTTTAATTGCTTGTAATTTCAAAAAGCTGAAATAAATTGAAATGATTAACTGATTCGATCTGTTCGATCTATGGATATCGATCTTTTTAAGGAGATTAATCGATCTACAAAATCGGAAAAAAATTACAGATCGATCCGTACTGAATCGATTTTCTCAATTCGATCCCTAGAATCAGTTGACCTTAGGGATGGACGATCTTGGATTCTATCTAAAAAGATCGATCTTTAAGCCTGCCATCTGCCGATTTTCAGCTCGATTTCAGCTCGAATCGATTTATTTATTTCCGATTTCGATCTATTTAAGCCGTGCCAAAATAATCTAGCTAAGTCGTGATATTTTTGCATTTTATCTTTAATTTGTGCAATAATCCGACAAATGTAAAAAAATGTTAAAAGAATCGTAAATGTTAGATGAATGCGCTTGTGATCGCTATAATATTTTAGTGTTAACTGTGTAGTTTAGTGACTACTGCATAATTTTGTCATCGGTGGCTTGTTATGCTTTATTTCTGGATTGGTGATTCCACAATGAGAAAGGAATAAGTTATTTAAAGAAAAATCTAAAATAAGTGATATTCGAATATGCGATTTTAAGTTTTTATACAAATTGGTTTTGGAATACACAATGCAACTTGTAATTGCTTCGAAAGTTTGTATACCGACATCCTAGATGTTATGCATATTAGTTTTTTTTATCCGACGTGGCTAAAGCCGGAAGGGAATTAGGGTAAGGGAAGTGAGGAAACTTGAAAGTCTTGTTTTTGCATTCCTGCGAGCTAGAGAACAGCCCAGAGACGGAGTGGATTATTTTAATTTCTTAATAAAAGCTCACGGGGAGACCTGATCTCGAAACTGCGACCCATGGGATGGTGGTCGTACCGCTCAACGAATTGATCCAATTTCGTTTACGCGGATTTGCCACATCAACAAAGTAGAATATAACTATTGGAATAGACAAGTATATATACCGCCACGTATAATCCTAGTAAGAAACTTATGTGGAAGACACGTAGATGCGACGTAGATCTTAATCTCCTGAACGAAGCATAGATATCTTTTTGAGTTATGCCCATTTTTACTCTATCAAAGATTTGACACTTATTAATAGTTTTTTTTTAATCTAAAGTCTCAAATTTGGCAGATTTTACACTTTTAAAATAATATGAATTTAGACATTTAAGCAATGCTGAATTGTGTAAAAAACCTTTCCACAATAAATTAAAAAGACGAAGAATTTATTTTGCGTTCTTTAAAATTTTACATAGTATTTTATCTAAACATTTTTATATGAAAAGCGTGTAAGTGTTTTCGATCACAATTAGCACTTGAATATTAAACCAGAACTGCGTCCATTTTGAAATTTTCAACCGAGAGGTAGGTAGTCATGTTTCTCTCACGGTGAAGACAGGGAGGGAGATAAAGGTGAATTGTCAACTTTAACTTGCGGTGATTTCCGGTTAAAACGAAAGAATAAAACATTCCCAGAATATTACATAGAAATGCCTTGGGGACGTATTTTCAAAATATTCCTGCTTTTATTTTACTTTTCGGGTGTACATTTTTAGTGGTGTTACTTTAATGAAGACTGAGTACTTTCAAAAAAGACTCTGAAGTACCCAAGATTTGTAAGCTACAAAGGCTGTTTTCTATTATTTAATAAATTGCTTTAATAATGACCCTATATTTTTATAGAAACAGGTTTAATTACTTGCAATTTTAAAATGCTGAAATAAATTGAAATATCAAAATAAACTGAATCGATCTATTCAATCTGTGGATATCGATCCTTTTAAGCCGAATAATCGTTCTACGAAATCGGCAAAAAATTACAGATCCATCCCTTAGAATAAAGAACTAGAGGAAGCGCTGTACCCTGTAAAATTCCTATCCGTGAGTGAAGCTGCTCGAGGAATTTAAAATCAGCTGGGGTCGTCGAGTAACAAGTACGAAAGCATACTAAAAAGAGGGACAAATATATTTCGTACTGTGAAATGTTGTTTACTTTTGGTTTGTGAAAAAGTTTCCTCGAGTGAATTAAGTTAAATTTTGTTCAATTTGTTAAAGTAGCTTCTTTTAAAATGTTATGTAATCACTCCAATAAAGTTATTAGACTATTTTGTGATTTTTTAGGAACCGAGTTTGTCTTAATACCCAGAATTTGTATAAATTAATCAGCATGAAGTGTTCGGTTTTTTCGTGTGCAAATATGTATATAGAAATAAGATGACGGGAAGTCGTTTCTCCTGCAAATGCATAACTCGAATTACTTCTAAATTCATTCTTTAAACATGTGATTCAATTAAAACCTCAATTTATGGAAAAAAAGCAAAAGTTTCGTTAGAATATTTGTGAGGTTAACGTGAAAACTGATTTTAATGTTTTGGGTCGTTGGCACCAGGAAGGCGTCAAACAAAATTTTTAGGGGGCATCAATAAGAAATCTTAAATAAGATTTAATCAATAAATCGCTTCACTTATAATATAACGTCAAAATTAATATACAGCTTAAATATTTTATTCAGAGTAGTTAAAATCAAATTATTCTTTAACAAATTATCAAGATTTTAAATTTACTTTTGGCCCCACTTGAATTCTGACTTAATTTACGCCTGTATTGTTGCTACTACTATTTCGCTCGAAATTCTACTACAAAAGAAATTTGCTTCACTAAAATCGAGTTACAGCGCTTCCTCTAGTTCTTTATTCTAAGATCCATCCGTACTGAATCGATTTTCTGAGTTCGATCCCCCATCCCTAATTGATCTACCCAGTGGGATGGGCGATCTTCGATTCGATCTGGGCGGATCGATCTTTTAGCCTTCGATTTGCCGATTTTTGAATCGATATTTCGCGGGACCGATTCAGCTCGAATCGATTTATATATTTTCGAATCCCATTAATTTAAGACAAGACGCGACGCGACCCTCTAATAAAACTGAGCAAGCTCACTTGGAAATTTTTTCGCATCAACATTAATTTGTGTAATAATCCTGCAAATTTAAAATTTCGTACCTAAAATATTAATAATGTTAGATAAATGCGTTTCGGATCTCTAAAATATGGTAGTGTTATCTGTATGAGTGAGTACCATGAGTATCTATACTGCGAAACAGTGGAGGTGGCAGCATTTAATTTTAGTGCATCTCTGGTTAAATCTAAGGCCTTTGAAAATTGCTCGCTGCTAACTAGGATAGGTGTTAGGTCTGCACACTCCGTCCCTCCGCTATATGGTATCCAGCCTGGAGCAAGGTCTTCTTCTGAACTATCATCATTAGTTCTTGGTTAAGAAAATATAATTTATTGTCATGTGAAGTTCACCGGTTTTTGCTAGTTATGGCAAATTGAGCCAAATGAAGCGGCACAAAATTTGATCTTCTCGAAATTGAAATGTCAAAATAAATGGAATCGATCCATGAACATCGATCTTCGAAATCGGAAAAAAATTACAGATCGAATCGATGAATCGATTTTCTCCGTTCGATCCCCCATCCCTACTACCCAGCAGTATATACAAAATATTAAGGTGGATGAGGCTCCCAAACCAACACAAAACCTTACGCCTTACAAAAAACAAATGAGTACAACAGGATGGTTACAAGTTGTAGAGACTCCTCTTTAATGTTAACTTGTCCATGTTAGTGCTGAAAACATCACCAACATCATTAGCAAATTATTATTAATTAAATTTAAATCAATTTAAGAGTAAACCCGTTTGTGAAATACGGGAGTCTGAAACTACTTGTTTTCAGCGGAAATTTTCGTTAATTTTTCTGCTTATCGCTGAAAACTATCAATTAACATTATAACTTAGTATTTAAAGTAGTTTACAAACCTAAAAAAAGATTTTCCTCCTGGAAATTTATAGATACATTCCTGTTTTATGTTATATTCTAAGATAGCCTCTATATATTAATGAATTTTGGCAAATCTTCCTTCTAAAATCTGGCAGTCTAAACTGGTCCAAATCTCATAACAAGTTGACTTCCACAATAATTACAAATATCTGGTCCCTTCTCGCCGGAACTTTTTATCCTTCAACAGTGCAGCGATATGGTTGTTTAAGTGTCAATATATGTATTTTTCCCAAAAACCGTATTTTTTACAGTTTTGAGCTGAGAAGCATTATAAGATTCGCGGGGCTCACATAGCTGAAGTTTACACTTATGGCTGTGTGAATCATACCCCGATTCTTGTCAAAACAACTCGAAGTGTCTGAGAATCAATTGGTGATACTCGCGGCTATTGTGGAGAATTCTCCGTACATCACGTTGTGCTTATCATGGCAGTCAACGTGTTAAATCATATTGCTGACACTTACCTTCACATCTAATGTATCTGCTTAAATAATAAGGAACAAGATTATTTTTAATTTAAAAGTTCCTAAAACAAAGTCAATGCTGGTATAACTATTACATTGCAATATGCACCTCATTGCTTTATTCTGCAGTTTTTGCAATTCCATTTATTGCTGTTGATTGCAGAAGTATAGGTAGTGTAGTGGAAACCAAATTTTAAATTCTGATTGCAGGGTTGCCCGATGCGGGAAATATATAAAAGCAACCGAACGAAGCCATTTATCTTTGGTTTAGGAATATTGTAAATGCCAACTGTTTTGCCTGGATTCGACATATGCCAATTATTGAACGCTATTTTCAACTTTGACTTAAATGGCCCAAACACTCCAACGTCTAATGGTTGCAAGCGATGGCTTGTATGTGGGGGAAAAGAAACAAAAATTATGCCATTATCTCGAGCATACGTTATAGCCTGCAAGCTGATGTAACTTTCGTGATTATCACATAACAATAAAATCGGATGATCTTTAGAGCTCAGAGTGTGTTTCTGAATGTGCTTTAATACTGAAACAAATATGTCAGCATTTATCCATCCACTCCTATTTGCAGCTCCGATGTGGAGACAAATACCTCACCATAGTGGTTTACAGTGGTCCGTGGACAACTCTAAGTCCATCTACCCCGATGTATTACCAACAACATAAGTTTGCCGGAGATCCGACTAATAAACATACTCCAGAAAAGAACCCTGATGCTGGGGGCTACTGAGACATTTCGCAGCAAGCATTCATCGGACGGAGATGGATCAATTGGTTGAATGGCATGATCACCACGTCATTGAATGCAGGTTTGAGCCTCGGTATCCATGTGAGTTTTTAATTTGCAATTTGTAATAAATTTAAAATCCACTCCGTCTCTGGCCTGTTGTCTAACTCGCAGAAATGCTAAAAGAAGATATTCAATTTCCCTCATTCCCCTCCGTAACCCCCTTCCGGCCATAGCCACGAAAATATTTCCGGGTAACGGATGGCATGTCCACCCAGCAGGTCATCCCATGGAGACATCATCTCTGAGAGCCATTCTGCAGCCGAAGAAAGAGGATCGTGCACGGAAGACTTCGAAGCAGGTGGAGTATGGACGGCCATAACATACATATATGATCCTATAATGAAACTGTATGGCGACGCAGGTATATCCCAGGACTTCAGCGCTAGGAATCTCAATCAAAGAAGACGACAAGCACTGAAGACGACACGCACTGCACAGAGAATAGGTCCGCCTACAGGTGCATCAACACAAGATACATTATAATCTAGACGGAAAACCTGGAAATTAGAATAAAAAAGTTCCATGTCAAGAATATTACCGCAAAGCAAGGTTTCGTAGAGGCATATAACGTTGAGTCCAGGATCAGCTATGGCAACAAACAACGGTTAGAGTAGTGCACCGAGACCTCCTTGACAAGTTTTTTGACCGAGATTAAGGGATGAATTCTCGCACTATAGAGTTCGGAGATTAATTTGACGGAGTCAACACCATACAGTACTCAAGCAAAAGTAACTTATAAAGAGTCGTATAAGAGTGTACACCATTGATATATGAAGGAGTGGTCTTTTTTCTTGTTAAAAGTTCCGAGAAACAGCAATACGGCCAGGAATATGTTAAAATGTATCATGTACCGATGTGTCAAGTATGGTGTTTGATTACTTTTTACCTGCCTATATAGATATAGTAGAGATATACTTCTATATATTCTAACCTTTGCTATTTGCGCTGTAACTGGTTGGTATATATTTCAGTATTAATACTATACTACATATACTTATATCAGTACTGCGAGACAAATAATTCTCAAGTATACTAGTCCTTAGAATAGATTAAGGGAACTTACTTCAACAGAGTATTGTATTTAGCGTGTCCGTTTAAGAGGTCAAATCTGAACGAGGTGATAGTACTTAATGAGAAAAACAAGGCATAGGGAAGGCAGTCTTTATAGTTTAGGAATTACAGGGTACTTATTAAATTTAAATATTAGGGTGGGTGCACTCGTTTCTTTTTAATATTTATTTATTTATTTACAAAGTTCATGAAATTACTGATTACTTACAAGAAAGAAAAGCTTACAAATATTTAACTGAATACAAAACAAAGAAAAGGAGATAATGAAAATACAAATTTAGCAAATCGCTTGGTCGAGTGTCCGAGTTACAATACTATAACTAGTTAAATTATATGCTACAAATTAGTCAGTTAAACAAATTATACAATTACTAAAGAAAGTCAAATTATACAAATTACTTATAATATAAGTTATCAAGACTAGTTAGACACTAATAAACGAATCAAAACAATAAACAGTATAAAACTATACCTCTTATACCACAAAACAGTAAAAGTATCCAAAATTATATATACTACAAGAATTCAAATTAATATGGAATACTTGTGTTAGAAATAGTCAAATATTATATAAGTTACTTACTTATAATATAATATACGTATAATATAAATAGTCAAAGGAGTTGAAAAGAAGAAAAAAAAACTTCGGCTAACTAACTAAACACCCCTAACAAGGTTCCTAGATAGGTGGAAAGTCGATACTATCAAAATAGTAATTAAAGAAACGAGACATTGATGTTAACAGACCGTGATTGCCATAATAAGTGCGATGTCGCCGTTTATGGAGAAAGTCATAAATTCAAAAGATCGCGCCAGAACCTAAACATTAAAAGAACCGAAAAGCTCAGGACTATTTATAGGCAGTCAAATGCAAACACGATACGAAAAACTTTGCGTCTATTCTCATGAGTATCTAAAGCAATGAGTTTAAGCCTGTCTGCGTACGGAGGCAGGACAAGGGAGTCGTTCCATGGACGACCACGAAGAGCGAATCTGAAAAATCTTTGTTGAACGGCCTCAATGCGGTTAACATATGACGCACAAAAGGGAGACCAAACAATACAAGCGTACTCCAAAATTGACCAGACAGAAGTGAAATTTAGCCTATTATTAAACGGATTGTCGAATTCTTCTGACCACCAAAAGGTCATTACTAGGTTATTAAAAAATAAAACCTAGGTTCGCATTAGCCCTGTTAACTGTTGCGTCAATGTGGTCATCAAAGGAGAAACAAGCATTTAGCCAAACATCCAAGTCTTTAGTTTTTTCAAGTCTAGCAAGAGAGCATCTATCCATGGTATAATTAAAAACCAATGGGTTCCTATTACGTGAAGAGGAAATAGTAGTGCACTTGTCGACATTGAGAGGTAGAGAATTAATGGAGCACTACTTATGGAGGTTGTCCAAATGTCCAGGTTGGAATTCAGGAGAGCGCAATCAGAAACCCTACGAAAAATTTAAGCATCGTCAGCATAACAACGAAACCGGGAAATATTAAAAAAATTCGATATGCCGTTAATGGAAATAATGAAGAGTAGAGGCCCCAAATGACTTCCTTGTGGAACACCTGAAGTATTATTGATAATGCCAGAGAGAGCACCCCTAAATAAAACGGGCTGTGTACGATGAGACAAGTAGGAGCACAACCAGTCAACAAAAAGAGAGGGAAACCCAAGGAGATGAAGTTTATGTGTACGAATCCTGTGGTTAATTCTGTCAAAGGTCTTGCTGAAATCAGAAAAGACGCAGTCCACCTGCCCCCCAGACTTGATGACAGAGATACAGAAATTCGAAAACTCAAGTAAGTGTGGTTGTCTCGTACTTTACAAAACCGTGTTGAAAAGCGCCCAAAAACGGATTGCAGTGAAAATAAACTACATCGACAATTAAGGCTTCGAACAACTTAGAAATGCAGGAGAGGTTGGCAATAGGCCTATAATTGGCAATGTTGCACTTGTTACCCTTTTTATACAGTGGAGTCATTATAAAGGTCTTCCAGGGCTTAGGAAAAACGCTACAACGGATAGATAAATTAAATAAATGACAAAGGGCAGGGACGAGAGACGATCTGCAGTTATTTAGGATCGAGACAGGGATGCCGTCAGGACCAGCCGAGAAACTGTCAGCTAGGTGGGAGATCTTTTTTAACCTGTTGCTCAAGGGATGTCGGTGGGAACCTCGTCAAGCCAGTGCAATCCTTAAAACGAATATCACAATTATCAACCAAGAACGCAGTTTTGTAAAAGCAGCCAAAGAGGTTGGTAAACGTAAGAGGATCACTATTGCTCCTATCAACAAGATTTAATGAGGACGGTTAAACATCCGCTTAGGATTGTTACGAAATGTCAAATTCAACCGAGCAATGTACGCAATTATTTTACGGGAGCAACCTAAAAATATTGAATTTTTGCAGCCTTTCCAAGAGGTTCACCTAAAGTTCTCTACCTGCTTTAACAGTTTAAATTTAAATAAATTTATTTTTTAGATTTGTTTTAATTTTTCCTTATTAACATTATGTACATGGCTTGCGTTTATTTTAAAAGTGAAAAATGAAAGTAAGGGTATCTATTTTCTATAAATAGACTGTAGGGATAATTGCACTCTAACTCCTAAGCTCTTTATATTTCCCTCCTCCTGCCATACAATTCTGTGGTCTTATATAAGAGCTATCATCTCCTCATTTCCTTCAGTCCTCTCAAATGGAAATACCCTGTATATCTTTGGTTTAATTTCTCCCTTTTAATTGTGTCTGTTATTTGCACAACAGTTCAATTATTATTCTTTTATTAATTTGTTTAACTAAGGAAGAATATTTTACGTTGAATTCAAAATACATCAATTTTCGCTTTCTTGAACAATTTTAAATAAACAAAAAGGGGTTTTCCAGTCACTTACATTTTGAAATCTTCCTGTTCCTATTAAAAAAGAGTCTCACAGGTACATACGTTGAGGAATCTACGCGCTTCCGTCAAATTATACGCTGGAGTCCTAGCAACGATTTGTTTGGGTACGGAAATTTCTTGACTTGTACGGAGATTCATTAAAGTGTTTTGTGCGGGTGCTGACCGTGATAAAGATTTGTTGTTATAAAAAAAACATCATAATTTCTACGAAAACCGCAGAGTTTTTAAACTTTTTAATTAAAAGATGGCGTCAGATTTTATTTTAAAACAAAGTTCATTTAGAAATCGGACAGGGACGGCACAAAATCCGAGAATGGTTCCACCATTCTCTATTCAGTCTAAACAACAAAACACGAGAGTGATTGAAGTTCCTCGGAGAATGCCAAAAAGTAATTTTGTTGCAAACTTTTCTCCACAAAAATTTTATATTCGGGAAATGTTTCAGGACAACACTTCATTCAGCCCAGAGCTACAACTTTTCGTATGTACTACGACCGCGGAGATTTGCCTATAAAGATGGAATACTTGACAGGAGGAGATAAGATTGCGTGGACGGTAATTGCTTCCTTTTTGTCATGCAAAACTTTTTTTTTTAAATTTCAACGATTAAGAGAGTCTAGACTATAAAGACATTGAAATGTTGTATAGCTATAGATGGTTTTCATTTATTTCCGTAACCTCGACTTTGTGGAGTTTTCGAGACTGTAAGAAGGGCTATTCGTGAAGTTAAACTTCGAGAAGTTTAGCAACCTTACGTGTTCGAGTTCGTAATAGGCTTACAAAAATAAGTGAATCAATTCGTTCGGCATTACCTCATTAAAATTTTATAGAGCAAGTTTGTGGTTGGCATACAAAATGTTCTTCGTCATTTCAATTAAAACGTTGTTTTAATTATTTGTTTTTCCCTTCATATTCTTCAAACTAATTTAATCGATTTTTAGTGAAAGGAGGAGGAGGGGGGGGGGGAGGGTGGTTCAGGAAATGTTAAATAACTCAAGAACTTGTAGGTATAAATACAATAAGCTCAAGTGAATAAGGATTTTTGCACTAAATCGAATATTTATATGAGTGGTTAACATTTACTTTTAATTATTTTTATATAATATAAATAGGATGGTTTTCGTGGAAAATTTAAAATAAAGAATTTATAAGGTTTCTTATATAGTATATTAGAAACCTTACAAATTTTTTATTTAAGGTTTGTAATATACTATACGGTCGTTACTAAAGTAGAGGTCATTCTAGAAGTAACGACACATTAACTTGTAATTTCAATAGCAAACCTCCATTTTTATGACGGAAATCGATATGTTAAAAATTTCAAGTAACTATGGTCCAAATGACCTCTAGATACCATTTGAAGGTAAAAAAACCAAACTAACGACAATAACGATCACCGCGTAATTACAATAAGTAGGGGAAGATGGCCTAAAATGACACATCACTTTTATATTCTATCGTATTAACTTTGAGTTTTTATCAAAAGCAGTTTTCGAAATATATTTAGCAATGGAAATAAGAAACCCTTTACCCTTTAAGTTATTACTGATCATATATTTGCAATCGCCAAAAGTGCAATGAAATGCTTGGTTTTCTACAGAGATGTAAGACATATTTCACCCCACCTTACTTAGCGCTGATCTACAAGTCCCACATTAGGCGTAGATTTGAATATAATTCCCATATTTGGGCAGGGGCCGGACACACCGCATTATCCGCGTTAGACAAAGTCCAGCGTTAGACTATTAAACTTATTGTCGATTCCTCAATATCTGAGGCCCTTGACTCCCTGGAGCATCGACGGAATGTCGTCGGTTACCTCTCACTCTTTAATCGCTATTTCCATGGGAAATGTTCTAACGAAATTTGCTAGCCCGATTCCTTGTAGACACATGATAACGTGCGATGCAAGAGCTACAAGTCGCTCCCACCCCTATACTCTCCAGGTCAAATTTGGACGTACCGTCAAATTTCGGGAATCTTTTCTAAGCAGAACAACACGAATGTGGAACAGTTTACCATCTTCTGTTTTTCCCTCGTCATATGATACCGAAATTTTCAAACGGGGCGTACATCGAAACCTCCTTCACTTAACCTCCTAATCCATTTCCCTCATCCTTAATTTCTTTCCTGCCAAGGCTGTGCTTTAGCTTCATAGGGCATCTCCTGTGCTTTGCCACACCATATATATATACAGGGTGTAACGTTTCTAGTGGTCAATACGAATACAAATGATAGCTCTCACATAGACAAACAAAAAATTGTATGGCAGGGGGGGGGGGCAATCTCAACCGTTTGGGAGTTACAGCGTGATTCATAAATTTCAGTTTTCCATGGTATGCACGTTACTCTTTTATTTTTATCTTTAGATATACTCAACATAGCGACAAACGCTAGAAAACTACTAACCCAATTACCTTTCCAAAATTGTCAACAATGTTGATCTCACTACTACCACTGCAGGTACAGTCACGGCCAAAATTGAAAATATGTTTAGAAATTACCAATTACTAAAATAAATTGCTGCAAAGTTCGCAAATGTAGGTTGCTGCGTTTCTGGGTATCCCAACGTATTCACAATGTGCCCATTTTGAGCAATGCATGCACTTTACCCACGGCTTGTTACTTCGGGAATTTGAAAAAAGCTCGTTGCATAACGACAAAGGCAATCTTCTCGGTCACTTCCACATGAGAAGTCATTTTCATCTGGGTCCCTCTGTGCGTCCAAATTTATTTGTTGTTTAGCTCTTTTGGCTGCGCGCCGTTGTTCTATTAATCATTTGGCTGATTCTTTTGTTGCAAGTTTCTTAAGGAAGGGAGAGCTTGTCAATACCAATACTAGAATCCTGGCGTCCGTTCTGTTACCGTTCTGTTCTCCTCTTACTGTTCTCAGATCCCTCGAGTAATCAAGTATATTCACGCCCAAAACAAGAACAGACGTTAACAATTTTAAAGTATATATGCGCCCGTTGTCAGTTCGTACAGCGAACAAATGCGCCCGGTAGTATTATGCATGCTGCCGCTACAGACCCAAACATTTAAAAATACGCCCGCCATAAATGCACGCTTCTGTTATTGCGTTCTGGCCACACGGCTATGCAGGCTTCCGCTACAGGTACAAACATCTAAAAATACGCCCGCCATAAATGCACGCTTCTGTTATTGCGTTCTGGCTTTAACACAATCGAGACTTTTGACTCACCGCGTTGATTATGTAAAATCTCACCCGTATCGACACGTGTTCACCGCGGCCACCTGATATAAAAATTTTCCGATGAGCTGATAGCTCACAAGGTGAGTTAAGAACAATTACCTGACATTTTTTATATTTATTGTTACTTATATACTTTATTCTTACTTATATATTTTCCAGTTGCAGTTATAATCTTTAGTAACCCGAGTAAGATTCAACTGCACAAATGGTGCCGGTTACTGTAGACATAGTTTTGTTAGAAGGTGTTAATAGAAAATTATTTTATTGTTTTCATTTTAAATTTTCGTCTAGAAAACGTGTGAGCGTACCATGTTTGGTTTGGACTATTTCGTGCGTCTTTTATTGAGACGTGCCTGCAGCGAACTGCAAAAATAATAACTCTTTCTTAGGTGAACCGTGCCTCATTTGAGTGTCATTCAGGCGTTTTGATGCTAAGCGTGCCTGTTTCAGACTAGGAATGGCGAATCTTCTTTTTACTCGTGTACAAATATCTTGTAATACAACATGTGTACCGGTTAGTCCACTGATAATTAGCCTTACTGTAGGGTTAGCTGATAATATCTGTCTTCAGGATGCTGACCAGGATTTTCACATTACTTCGCCAATTCGTCCACTCTCTCACTCTGCCTGGGACTTCAATATTTCCAGACACCCAGCATAGGGTCATCTTGTGACATCTGTAATATATTGTTTTTGCTAACTTTGATTGCAACACCACAGCTTCCAGTGCCTTAATGGCCGCCTGACTGTCAGTATATATGCGGATTACCATATTGGCCTTTGAATGCCTAGATACTAGTATATCAGCTCGGTGAATCGCTGTTATTTCCGCCTGAAAGACACTGCATTTATTTGGCAGTCAGTACGATTCATGCCAGGGCAATGTGCTGGAATAAACCCCCGCTTTTGGGTCTGCACTTGTTTTAGATCCGTTCGTATATAAGGACATCTTTGACGCTTCCACCACCACAGGAAGTCCATGTCGATGTTGTTATCGACGCAGTCTGGTTCCAGAAGGATGCTGAAATACCCGTTCAACCTCTCCTTCCAGCACCCAGTCTGACTGCAGTTGTCATACTTTTGCAGTTTATATTGCCATACTTTTAAAAGACCTCTAAAACCGTTGTGGGCATAGTGCTCACAACACACCCATTTATTCTCAGACCGTCCGCTCTCTGTACTCTCGACTCGATAGTGTCTCTAGGTTACACCTCTTATCCAGAGCTATTCACCAGAGTAGTGAGCCGTAGCAAAGAATCGGTCTGACTATTGTCGTGTACAGCTAATGTGTCATCACAAATAATAAGATCTTGGTATCACCTTGTTTGCAATTATATGCAATCTTAAATTGTGTATCAGTTTTCATAGGCTAAAAACAAGCCGACTTAGTAAGATCTATAATAGCAGATGGTTTATGCAGATGGTTTATGTCAATGAATAAAAATTTAAATATTTTACTTAAATTTAGTAATCTCGGATTGTTTTCAGCTTGTGGTCGACAGCTCGGTGTGAATCTTACCTATTTTTGAAAATGGATAAAATAAGATCTCTAAGTTCAAGAGAGCAATCCAAGAAAAATTGAATCCTTTCCGCAGTAAGCAATTAAAAAAGTGTCGTGTTACGGGTTTAGGCACGATATCAGACTTGTAAATTAGCGCTAAATCAGAAACAACGAATTGAGCATGTTATCTTGATTAATGAAAATAGGTTATGGGTAAGTTGGGTCTCTTTTAAGGACATCATTAAGTTTGAGATGTGCTTAACATTACATGATTTCCAAGCGGGGGTATCGTAGAGCTTTTGTTATTTAATGTTCCAACATGCATTCCCAATTGATTATTTAGAGTTTCCATGAGAATAAAAGGTGTAATTGAAATGAAGGGCACTCATCGTTCACGGAACTATAAATTGGATTGAAAGTGAGAGATAGACAATTATAAATTTAAAAAAACAGTTGGTAACAGTAATGAGCCCTGTGGCACTCCGGCATTTATTTTGTAGGAATTGTAGGGATTATTGCAGGGAATACACGGCCCGACAATAAACTCCTAATAAAGTTGAGCATAAAAGTGTATCTATTTCCTAGATTTTTTTTGAACTAAAGTTCGGAGTGGTTTAAAAACCTAAAATATTACTAAAATGAGTTCAAAAGGCTTAAGTTCCACGGGCCGGTTGCTTCGTTGGATACGTATCGGCTGGAGATGCGTAAGTTTCAATCAAGATGTACGAGGCTATAAAAAAGGTTGCACAAATGAATTAGTTGCCTTTAGCCAATGAACCCGTATAAAATTATAAATATTTTCATTACTAGTGGTATAAATAGATAACTTGTGGAATTATTAACGATGTTAACGAGAACTCTGAATTTCTTGAATGAGAGGGGGGAGAAGAGTTAATATTGTGACGTATATGAGGCGTATTTAAGAAATATTTTTTACACAGACATAATACTTCTACTCGACTTTTTCTGTTGGCATAAAGTGGAGTGCTCTGTCAACGCTTTCAATAACTTCAAATTTCACAAACATCCTCATTATATGTATAAATTAACCCCTCCTATTACCCTAGGCACAATGCAAACAATTCAAACGGGCCAACTTAACCAAATATTCCATCAAATTTGCATGAAATTAATATGTGTGCAAAAGCGCTTATTTATGGTCAGCAGCACTGGCCAAATTGTTTAATATCTCCAAATGCAATTTCATGTCAGCTTGTGTTTTATGTATGATGTCTATGAAATGCTATTGCTTTCCTCTCATTTCTGGTCGCGGCTCAATTATAATTACTATTGATGATTTATACAGGTTAGGGTGAATTTGGATTCTGTTTTTACTAACTCAATAGTGATCTTTGTCAGTCACTGCTTCTTGGGACAGGCTTCAGACTCTATTCTCAGTTCAAACTGCTGTCGGCCTCAAAATTTTCCATAGAGCGTAGGCAGCTCCTTTACTTAGTGTGTTAAAAATTAATTTTTAAAGCAAAATGTAAATAATTTTTAATTATCCCAAAATTCATTTGGATGGTAGAAATATTACTTAAAACCACTTGAGGATCAAGGACGTTGGCAGTCATAATTCTTCCTCATAATTTACGATACGCATCTCGGCCAGAAATATGAAATTTCTTATACTAAAGGCAGAACTGATACAGACAACTTTTGCGTGCTTTGCTTTTTGAAGGGTGGGAGGTAGATTGAAGAAGATTAATTGTAAATGGCAGTGAGACCTAATTTCTCAATCGAAAGTATCTTAGTACTAACTTTTCCTTTTTCTTTTATCTCGTAGGTGGAGATAGATAAACTCGATTTTAGTTTGTATCTTCCGCTCTTTTTTGATGGATTGTCGGAAACTAAGCATCCCTATAAAACTTATGCTCGTCAAGGTGTACAGGATTTACTTTCTCATGGCGGAGAAAAAATTCATCCTGTCATTCCACAACTAATTATTCCCATTAAAAGTAAGTAAAAGTTATTATATCATAAATTTATGTGTAAGAAAATTTTAGTTAAATGAAACATAATAAAGGCTTATATGTAGTTAAAACACAATTAAGGAAATGGAGCAAAGTCTATTGTTACAAAATTAGAAATACTTCATCATCAACGTGGTACTTGCACTTTCCACCACGGACATCCATGAAGGGAGATCAAAAACTCAGCTCCAATAAGTACTCAGGTTTAAATCTAAGGACGAATTATTTATGAAAAGGATTTTTTTAGTCCATCAATTTCATTAAATACCAATACTGGTTAAATGTTGCTTAATCAGGAAGTTTCCTTTTGACAAACACTTGGTGGAAGTCATTGATTTAAAAATGAGAAAGTATGAAGCACTTGTTTTACTTCCACAAACAAGGAGAAATAATTTCTTTGGGACTTCGATGAACTAAAAATCCTCTTCATAAATAATTCGTACTTACATAGATTTAAAACTGAGTACTTATGGAAATACTTCTTTTCGTAGGTTTGTTTTGGTATTTTCTCATTGAGAAACCCTAAACCCACAGCTCTACTAATTACAATTAGATACTAATTAATGATTAGGTAAATGGTGAGACACAGCTACAGTTTAGCAATCAGTTGTGTCGAAAAAAGATTGTCATTTTAATATATTTATTAAAAATACCGGAACACTGGGCCATATATTCGGTAGTGGCGGAACCTAACATCGTAAATAACTTTTATTTTGATGATTCTTATTTTGGTGATAGAGTATGTTTCCCGATTGGTATCATGTCAAAAAAATGTGGTAAGGTACGGGTGGGCGCAGGGGCTGCAACCTAATTTTGTAACGCGTGAATTGATTTAGATGAATTTTCTATTGTTGTATAGAGTCTCTTCCGAAATTGTTCCGCTTATACAGTATGATCGCAATGGTAACATGTCAAACATTTTTGGGACCGATTTGAATGATTCTTTTTCTGTTGTATGGCTCAGGATAACTCGTCCTTAGGATGGAGTTTGGTTTAGGAGGGGGGAGGGGGGGGGGGATGCAGGAGGAGTAACTTTGTACTGCGTGCACTGACTTTTTAACCGATCTGCCAAAAACGTAGCTTAGGGTGAGGGTGTCAAAAAAATTTTGGGAGGGGTGGGGGTGAAACCTAACTTTGTAACGTGTGGACCGATTTGGATGGTTTTTTCTGTTGTACAGAGTATGATCCCCTATTGCTAATAGGAGAAACAAATTTGCCCTAGGGTGGGGGAAGAGGGGAGGGGTAGTCAAACTTTGTAACGCGTAGACCGATTTGGATAATTCTTTTTCTGTTGGGTTCCCTGGTTAACACCACGAGTAAAAAAATTTTGGTGGGGGTGATGCTGGAACCTAACTTTGTAACGCGTGGACCGAATTGGATGGTTTTTTTGTTGTACAGAGTATGATCCCGCATTGCGAATAGGAAAAAAAATTTGCCTAGGATGGGGGTTGGGGGGAGGGGTAGTCTTACTTCGTAACGTGTGGACCGATTTGGATAATTCCTTTTCTGTCGGGTAGAGTATGTTCCCTGGTTGATACCACGGGAAAAAAAATTTGGTGGGGTGGGGGTGGAACCTAACTTTGTAACGCGTGGACCGATTTGGATGGTTCTTTTGCTGTTGTATAGAGTGTGATCCTTCATCACTAATAGGAGAATAATTTGGTACTGTGTGTGTGTGTGTGTGTTGGGTAGAGTATGTTCCTTGACTGATACCATGAGAAAAAAAATGTTTGTGGGATGAAGGTGGGGGTTGAACCTCACGTTTTAACGCGTGTATCAATTTGAATGGTTATTTTTTCGTTGTGTAGAGTAAAAGACACTAAAAAGTGTAAAATAAAATAGTTTTTAAAAAAAGTTGAACCGACTTCACAAAAAGAAGTAAAAAGCATAAAGTAATTTGTCATTTTATATTTATTACGACATTTTGAAGTCGGTGCAAATTAAACAAATAAAACAACTACAGAACCAATTTAAGATAATACATAATACTATCTGAACGTTTGAGCTCTCGGGATCATAAGGAAGGACGATTAAATACTTTTGTTGCAGTTGTTTGGTTTGTTTGATTTGCACCGACTTCAAAATGTCGTAATAGATATAAAATTAAAAATTATTTTATGCTTTTTAGCGCTTTTTAAGAAGTCGGTTCAACTTTTTTTTAAAAACTATTTTATGTACTGCCTTTGCAGGTTGATTCCGCTGGAACCCTAATGTTTTCGGAAAATCTTGTGATTAGTATAGAATACTCTGCGGACGAAGATTCGAACAATCGGAGTTGCAGATTAATATCGGTACCTTGTAATCCACTTTACGAGGAAGTTACTACAGGAGAAGAAAGAAGCTCAAGAAATCGTGGCAATTTTAAGCGAAAGGCAGGCGATTAGAAAAGTAATTGATATTCGGGGGTTTTGGCGCGTATTTTAAAATATTGAACTAAATAATAAATTGTGTGCCGACAGTGCAGAATGTACGAAAACAGTGCCAACTTAGACCCAGGGAACAGATAAAAAGCCTACTTCCTCCTAGCAAAAGCGAACAAATTTGACAGCAAAGACCCCCGAAAAAAAATTTGCTATGCTCACAAACGCGACATACATATACACGATAGAGCTTCTCCTTTAGTTACTTCCTCGTATAATCCACTTTAAAGTGTCGAACCATTTGCATGTTTTTATGGCAGCTAACGAGTTTCTAATTATGTAATTCAAATATTCGAATACAACTACTTCCTTTAATAATACGTCCCGTTTTAACTCACCCAATTTTTGTAAAGATAAGAGTCCTTATAAAAAGAAAGTTTTTCAAAATTATTTTTTTTGTAATAAAACACCAGTTTTTAAT
Organism: Leptarthrus brevirostris; assembly: GCA_964036015.1. NCBI lineage: Eukaryota > Metazoa > Arthropoda > Insecta > Diptera > Asilidae > Leptarthrus > Leptarthrus brevirostris. The sequence continues at coordinate 137,814,527 of OZ038372.1, read as the reverse complement.
AAGTTAAATTTATATTTATTTCAGACGCGCTAAGTACTGGAAATTTAGAAGTTATGTGTACAACACTGAAAATTGTTCAACAATTAGTAATGTCATCTGATATGGTTGGTCCCGCGTTGGTTCCATTCTACCGTCAGCTTCTCCCTATGTTCAATACATATAAGGAAAAAAATTGTAAGTATGTGAATACCTGAAATTAAAAACAAAAATTGTTGATTAATCTTAAAGTAAGGAAGTGAGAAGAGAGATATTCAAAATAAACCGACTTTTTTGACCTTTTGCCCATTCATGAACTCGATTAAGGTCTTCATTAATTCTGCAAATACAGTCCTTCATTAGCCCAATTGGTTTATTAAGGTATAGCTGGACATCATCAGCATAAAGATGATAGTTAGCATTTTGCAATACACTTGGAAGGTCATTAATATAGAGGCTAACGAGTAATGGGCCTAATATTGATCCCTGTGGCACACCGCAAGTTTAGACCTAACGGCGTCGACAATTCATTATCTACTTCAGTCTGCTGCGTCCTCCCTTTTATGAAATTATTTATTACTCTAGAATCCATATGTTCTACCCAATTTGTTGAGAAGTAAATCATAGTTCACCAAGTTAAAAGCTTTAAAAAAGTCTAATGGAACTACGTCTAATAGATCCACTACTATCCAATACCTCAAGCAGATTTGTAGTAAAATCGAACAGAGCTGTCTCGCAACTATGCTTTGCGCGAAAGCCCGACTACCGTTTGTAAAGATATCCTCCTCTAGAAATGTATTCAAGGATTTGTGTATGCATAAATTTTTCTAGAATTTTACAGATAAAGTATAATAGGCTTATTGGCCTAAAATCCAGAGCATCCCTAGGATTATTATTTTTAGGACCTTCTCTACAGGTGTCATCATGGCGAATATAACGGTCTTCACTGATGGATCTAAAGTTGAAGACGGGGTTGGAGCTGGGGTATACGCGGATTGCCTAAATATACGTAGTCCGTATCGCCTACTGGACTACTCTACCACAGTGTGTTTCAATCAGAGATCTTGACCATAGAAACGCAGGACAGGACTATTCCTATATGCCTAAATCTACCTAACTAGATTCAAATATTATAAGGTCACAGTTGGTACGCAGGTGTCAGGATAGTCTTTACAACGTAACTCTCTGCTAAGTCCCTGGCCACAGTGGGATACGCGAAAATAAAGCGATTAATACGCCTGAAAAGTAAAGTTCTCAACTAATTCAACTCATAGATAGGTCGATCGGCTTGTCTCTAGAATCAGTGTAAAGAGAAGTTGGACTCAAGACTATTCAGCTTGCTAAGGAAAGACATGTAATGTAAAGGCAGCTGCGGCCTGATATTAGGGAAACGACTTTTCTGCGAAGGAAAAACAGATCTATATATTCTGGCAGTCATTCTACTAGGCAGTATATTTTCGGCAGACACGCAGAAGGATTACGCATTACCACCAACGACTTTTGCAAAAGTTGTGCAGACGAGGAAGAATTTTCCACTTCCACTATCCAGCATTTACTCTATAATTACCCGGGGCTGGACAGGAGGAGGTACAAAGCATTAAGCTCGTATTTCTTCCGAGGGTGGAACGATGTTCCTAACATAGGCCTAAAATATTTTCTCAGGTTTATTAGCAGCTGCGGCTGGTTCTAAGTAAACCCTACATTAACAACCAGGTGCACTCCCATGAATGTGGCAACACAACGGACCTACTATAAGAATTACGTCCGAAGTTATTAGTGTGCCGATCCGCTGGGTATTATTTTTGCAGGGCTTAGCGACTTTAGGTCATTAAAGTTGGTGCTACAGTTCTTGAGGTCTCCTATCAACCAATAAGATTATTAACTCCACGTACATCCTCCAGCCTGTATTCTAGATATCTCTCTCTGTTTCCTTTAACCCCTTGTGGAGCATAGTATGTCTACTACACCGACTCTCCACCGTTGGCTAAAGACAACGGCTTCAACTGTGGTCAGGATTTGTTGATCTGGGTACCTTTCCTACGGATCTTCTCAATGTGTTGCAATTCGGCGCCTTTTTTCGGTCCTGCGCGGGATTCAATCTAGAACCAGTAGTGTGATTAACGTTGGCTCTTTTCTTAGATATATTTAACCAATACCTTAAAAATTCTGAATAATATTTTTATCATTTTAGTAAATTGTGGTGATGACATCGATTATGGTCAGAAAAACAACATGAACCTAGGAGATCTTATAGACGACACCTTACAAGTACTGGAAATGCATGGAGGAGAAGATGCATTCATCAACATCAAGTACATGGTACCCACCTATGAATCATGCTACCTAAATTAATGTCCTTTTTTGATTTAAGTTTACCGTGCCAAAATAGAAAAAATATATTTTTAGTTTTACTATTTAGTTCCTACACAAGATATTTCAAACATGTTCCCTTGTTAGTTTGAGTTCAGATTTTTATATTAATGTTTAATTAAATTTATTAAAGTTGGATGAATCATTGTCTGGTCTTTAGTTCAGTATGTTCTGAATAATAGTTGTGTTTGTGTGTTTTAAATAAAAGAAGCTATTGAATTTATGTATTTACACTGATAAAAAAAAATAATGAGGGTATGAAGTAGAGCTAGAAAACTCTTAAGTGTTAACTATTATTATATATTAGAATAAACAAAAGGTTCATTGTTTTTTTGTAGGTAAAATGAAACACAAAAATGTCAAAGCTCAAAATAAATTGTAATCATTGATGTAATAGTCGTTATTTTCAAAGACCTTTCGCCATCGTTTTGATTCCGCTCACAAGGAATTTCCTGGACCTTTCGGTGGAAAATTTATCCAGCAACAACATTGCCAAATGATTTCCCAATCATTGAGTTCTGCAGAGAAAACAACAATTTGAAAAAACAAGGTCCGGCGAATAAGGTGAATGTAACAAAACTTCCTGGACAGAGAGTTCCCGGTTTGCAACGATATGGAGCTTGTCATGGTGTTGGATGGCGTCTTTACGATAAATTAATTTTACCCTCTTCTGCGAAAGAGCTTGTTTTAACTTTGAATATCGTCTTAATTAATCGCTTTGCCCTCATTAAGAAGTTTGCCGAAAATCATATCCTTGGAGATCACACTTCTTGGGGTGCAACCCGATCTTTGTTAACGTCCTTTTCGAGAACCCATTTGCCATTGTCAGTGATGATTTGACCCGAAAGTGGTTTATTTTCCAACTTAAAAGAATCCCATACATTGAGAGGTTAGAAACCTATCCCAGATGCTGTAGCTGATTTTTAATAATTTAGAAATGTTGAGTCACTCTTACCTTTAACCTCTTGAGGGAATATAATGTACATATAGTATATTAATCCGAACCTACACCTGGCACGATGCTGCATTCTTCTCTTGTCAGATAGATAGACATCTAGCAATACTTTTTGTTCTTAGGAACAGCTAGAGGTATTGAGTTGAGATTAATACCACCTACTATACAGGCCATCTCCCTTTCACTCTTCATAGTTTGCCTACACGAAAAGTAGATCAACAGAGACTGCTTTAAATAATCTTGTTCGCAAGATCGAGAAAGCCCTTCACCATAAAGAAATGGCATTATGTGCTTTTCTTCACATAGAAGGTGTTTTCTATATTTAGAGCTCTCGAATGGAGGGGTCTGAATTCTCATACTGTTCAGTGGGTAGATACTTTGCTAAAGGATTGAGAAGTTACATCTGCTCTTGTGGATTAGGGCAGCTAAGAGTAGCCCAAAGGCGGTGTACTGCTACCGTTTTAGTCGCTAGTAATAGAGCAGTAGCAGTAGCTACAAATTTAATTTTTAATTTTTTAATTAACCAGCTTATTGAAATCGGTCCTCAAGCATTTGGATACGCGAACAACCATGCAATCATTGTTACGGAGAAATTTAACTCGACTATGACTGATTTATTAAGATCAGCTCTGCGCACGTTTACTTACTGGGGCGCTAAAAAAGGCCTCACTATTAACCCTGCCCAATATTCCTATGAGGTAAAATAGTTGGGCCTTATGCTGTACAATGAAATTAATTGGAACGCCCAAACTTGACTGCACCCTAAACAAGGCTACATGATCATGATTGAAATGACTTCCTGGTTATACAATATGATTGTCAAACCGATGGTTACCGCCGCCTTAGTCTGATGGCCTAAAGTTCTGCAACGGTTGCTTGCCTGTCCACAGTGGCGGATTGAGACAGTTCGCCGCCCTAGGCAGATGTAGAATTGCCGCCCTCTTTCGATCTTCTTTTACTCATCTTAAGTATAGTTCCGTTAACGTATGTGAGATGTGTATATTACAGGATATAATAGATTTCAGGTTAGTCATGATCAATAAGTTCAGATTCATAGAGATTATTACTACTGTACGTAGCATCATTTATTCGTTTTGATTTTTTTCCATCGTTTTCACAATTGATACTGCAATTACTCTTAATATAATTGAAGTTTTTTTTTTTTTTACGCCGTGCTTTTCAAAGTGCAAAATCATGAATGACCTGATCGCAATCTATCGCCGCCCCTGAAATCTGCCGCCCTAGGCAGCTGCCTACCTTGCCTACCCGGTAAATCCGCCACTGCCTGTCCATAACATGAGCGATGAGGATTTGTATTAGGCGGTACTAGGCGGAACCTAACTTCATAACACGTAGACTGTCTTGGATGATTCTTTTTATAGAGTATTGCTACTATGACAAAGAAAGATAGAGTGATAGAGGGGGAAAGGGTGGGCGGTGGAGATGGAACCTAACACTGTAATGCGAAAAACAATTTGTATGATTCTAAAATATGTTGATCATCCCACCTACGGTGGGGGTGGCGAAAGAAGCGCCACCTAACTTTGTAATGAGGGAACCAATTTGGATGTTTCTTTTTCCGTTGCTTACAGTATATTGGTTTAATGGTAGTAGTGTAACAATCTTGTAATAAGGGTTGGTTGGGGTTAGTGTGCAGGAGAAGTTAAACTGTGGTGGCGTGGTTCCTAATTTCGTATTTTAACCTACTTCCCAAAAATGAGACATAGGATGAGGGTGAGGGATAAGTCAGGGTTCAACCTGATCAGAATTGCTGAGAATTCCTCGGACTCAAGTTCACTGAATCGCAAATGAAAAATCGGTCTTATTTTGCCCCAGGTCGTAATCGTGGAGATAAGATCCTGGGACCGAGCAGTCATGCGGACGTGGTGGACAGACCGAGAGCAGATAGTAGTGCTTTCTGGCGCCGCTACCCCCAATAGAACTTCCTATAGCTGCGAAATTAAGTTATCTCTTTGACACTGTAATTCCCGTTCCTGAAACTAACGAAATTTCACGATCATGTCTGTAAGACCCAACCCACCAACCGCTACAGGCGGCAGAGCGTGCTCTGAGCGACCCATCTTCTTCCCCCAGAAGGTGTCAACGATCTTTGCCTGTAGAAGTTTCGCGCAGGCTTCTTCGAAGCACTCCGATTTCAACAAGTGCACGATGCAATAGGAGCGGTAATTGAACTCAGTCCCCTGCACAACTCTATCATGAAATCGGCTGCAATCTACGTCCTAACAGTCCAATTTACATCAAATATGTCGCCTCGTAGCAAGGGTCACACGGAAATCCTTAAGCGCATTCTTGGCATAGATGTGTGCACCCTATCGGACACATGAGTAAGGAACTGCGCTTTGGCAGACAAGTTTATGACTCTTTTTCTTGAACGAGCGGACTGTGACAGTATGTACCCTAAAAACCTTAAATGGTTCACTTTTGGGCGAAAAATAGATTATAATGCTGTTGCTGGTGTGCTTGCACCCAACGTTACAGATTTGATTGCATTGGTCAGTTGGTCCAGTGACTTTCAAGTCGAAATCTATGCCATCGAAATTTACGACCTTTTAACAACGCCAAAAAATCACTTCTCTGATAGCCAGTTGTTATACTGGAGAAAAATCATAGGGCTTACCAGGCTAAAGCACTTGTAAGACCCAATGCTTACTACGATACCAGCAGTAAGGCAGATCAGAGGTTGCTTTCAGACTACATATCTGGGGAATGTGAGTGAGGCGGTGGGGCGTGATAAAGAAGCATGCGTGTAGAACGCTTCTTTATCACGCAGTAGAGGAGAGCGTAGAATGGTAGGTGTGCGTGAATGTGCCTGCCCAAGTAAGTCAAGTATGAACGTTGTTCATGCTGCGAGGGTTCCGTACTTAAGTTATTTCCGAAAGCAACATTCTTTTAATATTTTGTAGGAATTATATAAAAGCAAATTACAAATATATACACTGGCCCATCCCCAGTGTTATTCGAGCCGGGGCATAAAGGTTGCCATAACTCTTACAACAGCAACACTCAAAATTACAGAATCTATCTCGACAGACAGATAGACGAATATAACTACAAATTAACGACTTTTCGACTTTTTCCTGAACTTGTCTGTGAGATCGTCCTTCTTGCTAAATTTTATGATTCTAGGTCAACAAGTAACCTAAGGGTTTTGCTTTATTTTCAAGTGTCAAAATATGCGGCATATGATTTAGAAGCTTGATTCTTTTACAGATCTAAGGGACCCTGTACCTTCGATACCTCCACGCGTTCCTGAGAAAAAGTAGTCCTGACAGACAGACTGATAGCCAGCCAGCAGACAGAGAGACAAACAGACAACGAAGTGATCCTATAAGGGTTCCTTTCTTTCGTTTTGAGATACGGAACCAAAAAAACGAAGAGTTATGTATCTTACAGGCGCTATGTATATAGTAAGTGGACAGTTGGTTTCCTCGTAAAGCCTGATCTACTAAACCGATTTCACCAAATGCATTGTCGTGGGATTCGCTTTTATCCACAATGTGTCCTAGGCTATATAACGTCACAGTCATGTTGGTAATATTCAGAGTGCCGTGGTCGCATGCCGTTTTGCCCTATGGGTCTATTTACATAAATACTTTATTATTACAGCACGCGATCGCGGCTATACTCTGAATATTTGAAATTATCAATTAGTTTTTCAGAAGACTAAATTCCCAAGTCTAGAGGAGAATTTCAGACTATGATTTCAGGTAAGAAAACATTCCTGTTTCAGGCTTGCCAGTTCTTTTTTTTCCGTGGTTGGGTTTTAGTTTCTCTTCAATTATAATTTTGTTTTCTTAGTATGATGCCTACTCAATGTTAATTTCGTCAGCGAACTCTGATATCTGTCCCGTCTTAGTAAGTCCTCCTTGATAGTATTACTTTGGCCAATGGATGTTCAGGATGCGACAAAGGTACCGGCTCACAAAAGACTTCTAACACCGATGTTATTTGACAGGTAACTTTCTGTGTTGAGCAACTGCTAACAGAACAGATATTGCGTTCGATTCAAAGATCCCAATAGATGTTGTTATTTCGCCCCATCTCAGCAAGGGTATTAAATGCAACTCGAGCCTTAATCATGCGAGTCTATGTGTTAAATTTAGCTCCGCTATTTGTTGTTTTATTGAAGTTAATCCACACGTTCTATTCACTATTTTTCGAGATAAATCTCATCCTGTCCTCAGGAGTTCAACCTCGCATGTTTGAATTTAGCACCATTGATCTTATGCACTGCACTGCGAATTTGTGTTTTCAAGGCTTTGGACGTTTTACTTCTAGGAATCCAAACATCGCATACATTGTACGGGTACGTAAAATGCTTGGAAAGCTGGATAAGATGGCAGCTTTTCAAACATCTTACATACCTGGACAATGTATGCGATGAGTGAGACCATTAATGATAATCAGGAAGAGCAAAGGTGATAGTATGTAGTTTAGCATTTGGAATTGCTTCGGCAGATTTTTTTTACGAAGGACGTGACATTGTGTCTCTGAGTAGGACTACTTGATAATGGGGATAATTCTCCACTCTACGGATTGCTCGATATTTTGATGTAGTCGCTGTAGGAAATATCCTCACACAAGCCAGTCTGTTCATCATCAACAGTGCGCTCAATTGATTACTTTATTCGCATTAAAATGACTTTTGCCATTACTTTGGACACTGGAGTTAGATAGATAGATAGCTGCCACGCTAATTGTTGGAATTCCTCACGTCGCCGTGAGAGATGGTAATCAAGAGACCGTTTAGAATTTATAGCATTTTGTTTTCGGTGCACTAGCACCAGAATAAGGATATTGGTCTTCTTTTAACTCTTTTTGAGCTAAAAAATAATCTAAATGCAGAGGATCTATTACTCAACCTCATTCCCATCTAACCTGTCACACGAGGAGGACTTTTCCTTAAAGCGCATTGGTTTTTCTCCGATTTTCTCAACCGGGCTAGGGACCGATTACGGCAGAATTATACCACTGGAACTAATTATTTTGTGTTTCAATTTTATGCTTTAAAGCTCAGCCGATTAAGTCCCCTAAGTTAAATTAGCAAGTTCTCTTTCCAACATTGATCCTCCAACTATCGCTAACTGAACTTTCGTTGACGAGCTTATTAATCTGCCAACAAATTCGCTAAGACTTAAATCCTGACCTACTTTTGTCGTAAACATTTCAGAGAATACGACGTAATACGTTTGCAGAAGTTTCCTGGTGATAGGATAATGGTGCAGATTACATGTACATAAGTCCCGAAGGAGCTACTCTATACGGAAATAGTTTTAATGAAGTTTGTTGGGTTGCGGGCGAATGAAACCTTTTTGTTTTATCTTTAACTCTTTCCGAAAGGACAAACATAATTGATTTAGGCTCATAGGACCGTGAAACTGCAGTATAATTTCATAATGAAAAAAGTTTTAGAAACTTCGACCTTCTTAAGATTAAACGACGAATAAACTTTTTAACTAGTCGTAATAGAAAACGAGTGAAACAAAGAAATTTTTTGTGTTATTTCAATACGACTTTGTTTGGAGCTAAATTAAAATGTATATTTCAAAAGCCCCTATCGCTGCGGATAGGAGTGGAGAGGAATAGTCACAACTTCTATTTAAAACAAAATTTTGAGAACGTGCTCGAAGAATCTGGTAGGAAACCACAGTACTTTCAATAGCATGTCTAACTCCTATCTGTCTAGCTTTTCCCAGCAACTCAAGTCTAACAGTAAATATTATGTTTATGTGTTTTTATTTGAATATACCTGACCAATTCCTAGTTTTAAGTCGCCAGTGAACTAAGTGATAACGTGTCGGCCTCCGGTCCTTGGCATCGATAGGATGAACTCTTCCTGGCTAGTTTATTATTGATATATTATGAGTGGTCACTTGGTTTCGAAGCACTCCTTAGCAAGCCTCGAGGATAAACTCTACAACTTCGAGGGCCGCTTGAAAATCAGAGAATATAGTTATATCATCATTTTGCCATTATTTATTGATTTCGAGAACTGCGTAAATTTCGATGGCATGGATTTTAGCTTAAAAAGCTCCGAAGCCATCTATCGAATGCATAAGACTTCTAGGGTGGACCACTAAGCCTATTAGCCCTGTATACCTTTTACCTTTGCAAAGATATATAGGCCTATATAACCTAAAAGGATTATATACCTTCGCAGTGGCATAATCAGGAAGAACGGCTATTCTTACAGATCTCGACGCGGTGAGTATATAACTTAGAGCAAAGGAAGCTATAAAAAGTTTGAGGAAAATGTAGAGCATTATCGTAGCCGCTTTTTGTAGAAATGAAGGTTAGATACCGTATTGCGTAAGTGTCCCGTCCGCCTTTATGTTCGTTTAAATTTACAGATGTGGTCTTCATAACACCTGTCCCGACCCGACTGGCTTTATGTTTGCCTAAATTTCTGGTATATGGTCTCCACGAGTACCTTATAGAGTCTAGCCGTCTACTTGTTGCTCTGGCAAAACTCATCCAGCTAAGTTTGCTTTGCACAGTTCGTGTTAAGGGTAAGAAATTAAGAAGCATATGTATGCCTCCCCATACCACTCTTTTTGCACGATTAAGCAGTATTCTAGTAGTTGTCCTCAGCTCAGTAAGCTCCTCGTTTCACCAGGGGACGTCCCTGTTATCAGTCCTCACTGAGTCCGGACAACAGTTTTTGAAAGTTATAGCGCCATCGACGAGTTTCACAAAAAATCCAAGGTTTTGTTAGGATCTAATCGATCTCATAACCTCGCCAAGTCAGCCACTTCTTCGTTAAACTTTAACCAGTCAGTGTCTTCTGGAGTTTAAAAATCGTGTGAACTCGCTAACACAATCTGACATTTTTAAAAGGATGTGTTTGTGGTTAGAACACGATGAATGAGATAATGAGATGAAGCAGCTGAATAGTGTTATGTCTATAACTTCCTTCCGACAATCATTGTCGGAGTTGGGTTCATAACGGTGATTTACTACAATTAAATTATTGGTCGGTTAAGTAAGTGATATTGTATCGGCCTTCCATCCCGGAGGTCCCAGGTTTAAACCCCACATGCTACGACCTATGGTGGTTTTCTGCTAACTACAGATTACGATAAGAAGGTCATGGGGAGCTGTAATTTAGTGGTTTAGAGGCCACCTTAAATCAATTACGTGCAATCCTTGTCCTGAATTGGGTGAAGTCCATCGCTCATCCAAGCCGCACAAGGTGTACCAGGAACTAGAGAGAGAGGTTAGTTGTTCCCACTGTTGTCCTAGGTTACTTGGTGTGCAATATCATCCCATGTTTTAAACGAAAGCATAAAAATTGCGAACCGATTAGAGTCTCGCGAGAACAATCTGCAGAGTCATTGACGTCTGCCCACCATGCTCTCAGTTCTAGGATTCCAACGTGAGACTTGTCCTTCCTGCAGCACTTGCAGCAATACCAAAGCAAGTTGTAGAACTTACAAATGGCTGCGAAATTTAGTTATTTATTTGACAAACACTCATTGGAATGCCAGTACCTGAAGACAACGAAATTTTACGACCATGTCTGTAAGACCCAAACCACTTTCCGTTACTGGTCGGCAGAGCGTGCTCTCAACGACCCATCGTCTTCCCCCAGAAGGTGTCAACGACCTTCGCCTGGAGAAGTTTCGCGAAGGCTTCTTCTAAGCACTCCGATTTCAACAAGTGCACGATGGACGATGTAATCAAATAATCGACAACGACTGCACGTCCTTTCAGCGAAGGGGGGTGCAGTCTAGTCGGAGACGGATTCACAGATCCAGAGAGTTTCTTCAGAGCTATGCGGCTATTAAATGTACACATAAATATTTGAGGTAAGTCCTCGCCCATTCTATGCCGAGGGGAGAATCTGTTCGATTCCGCCCCCTCCCACACCATAGACCTTGGCTTCTTCTAAGGTAAACTCTAGCGCAAATAGACAGGTCGCCAACATTCGCTAATATAAGTGGCCTTATATTAGTGTATGGTAAGTGAACTGAATACTACCTCAAACAATATTCAGAACGCTCAGCAGATACTCGTTGGAGATGCTATCAAACGCCTTTTCTTTTCAGGACAAGTAACCTCCTCCGGATTAACCGCAGCTAACCCTTCGGAAGGCATCTTCTACTGCTGCGTGTACCGCAGAGATAGCCAACTCGTGAGACTCTACCATCTCTGCACCGGCGCACCTGAGGAAGTGCTTGTTATTATTTTGCCAATAGCACTTTCTTCCAGGACTGCTACCGTAGTTTCAGCCGGCGGGAGCGAGCCAGCCTCCATAGCCGCCGCAGAACCTTCAAAAGGTAACTTTCCCAAAGCTGCTTACGTTGTGTTGTGGGTACCGTGGGTATTGCCAACCTACCATACCCTTCACCTCCACTCCTACAGAAGTGCCTGAGGAGACGCCATTCGCGACCGAATTACCCCTGGGTCCTGTAGTACTGCAGACTCTCTTGGCATGGTCTACTACAAACTTGCAGTTAGGGGGATTTTTCAAGAGGTTATCTCCTCCCGCATACGTTACTTGGCTATGTTCTAGGATGCATTGCCCGGTTGCTACCGCTTGGAGGTGTAACTAATACTTGAGAATGTCCAGATGAGGATGGCCGTATCCTAGAAGGCTTCAACTCATCCGTCCATCCTCCAGCAACTCACCCCTAACGATGACTTCACCACCAAAGTTCGTAATATGCAACAGGATTGAGTGCAACATTTGTCTTGTAGTATCCTGGTCATGCGGAAGGTGCACGTTTACTACCCTTAACGGTTTGTCCCCCAAGGAAATCTAAGGATGACGCGAAACCTGGGCAGATGTTTGTGTTTGCAGGAGACATCAGTGTAAAGCTGTGTGATACAGCAAATCGAAACCGAAACCTCTGCGGCTCGTTTGTGTGCAAAAAACTGTGTAAGCCTTGAGTAAAGTTGAATTTTGGCCTGTTAAAGGGCCCCGTGTAAAATTCATCTCCTGTATAAGTGCAATGTCCATGTTCCAGTGTCTTAAGCTTCAAAAACACTGTGTAGTCTTGTGGATGCACTTAAGCCCCCTGCATTGATCGATGTTATCCTACACATTCAAGAAATCGTACGAGCTCAGCCAATGACTGTACGACATTAGTGATAATAAATAATAGTAAATAGGAAGTTTCTGAAATAAACAATTTAATTAAATATTTTAAATTTCTAGGCATTTCCGTTAAGTGAATTTAACTCCATTAAATGTTCCTCTGAAGGAACCTTGAAATAGAAAAGTTCAAGTCACAATAATTCCAGGGAGTCCAATTTAATGGTACCAAACACATTTTCGCCTTAAGATTTCTTAAAAAATCGTCTTGCTCTGGTAGCTCATTCCAGAATAGTCCCACGTTGATTTCACCTTTTTCATTTGAGTTACTCCAGTCACGTACAAAGTAAACACTTCCACAGAAAAATTTACACAACTTTACAACTTTAGCAGTGAGAAAATATTGATTTTGCAATTTCTCGAGAGCAATTCCCGGACTCACAGAAACACTTAAATATTAATAAGCTGGGCAGAATGGCGCTAATGTAAACCACCCAACCAGAGACCCAATTGTCAGTGGATTACAACAAAATTGCTTTCCTTTCGAATAAATCTGCTTCAACGAACAGAATTGAATTTCATCGTTAAATATGTGCTCGCCATGGTTTCTTTTATTTAAATTTAAATTTCACAGTATGTGTATAATGTGATAAATATAGTCGACATTAAATTTCACATAGCTTAATTCGAATTAATACCTCATCAAGCGCAGAAACTCCCCATACCCTGGTTTTGGCAATTTGAGGGCCATCGCAACTGTGCCGTTTGATTGAATGAACAGAAAATTGGATTTGAAATGTTAGATGTCGCCATTCATCAATATTTATTGACGTGAATTCCGGCAAACTAACTTCTTCGCTACAAGTACGCACCGCGACACATCAACGAAAATCTTATCAGACTAATTTCCGAAAATAAGCAGTCTGGGATGCCAAAGCAAGGATAAAAGTGAAGTGTCTTAGGGTTGGGTAACATGTCTGATCCTGCCGTAATGCTTCGCATTTAATCCTCTTACTGAGCACGAAGGAACATTTATTTATTATTTGCTTGACATCCCCAGACTCTTCACATGGACTGCCAGATACATCAAGTACGAACGTAAACAGGATGAAAAGTGTCGTACAGTAATGAAAATTACTACTGGGACCGGTGAACACCCGCAGGGATTGAAGGAAGCTAATGGATAATGATAAATACTTAAACAGCAGGATGTAGATAAATGAAATTTTTTCTGTTCTTATGACACGCAATTTAAAAAGAAAACAAAATTGAGATGCCTTAGTTGCTTTGAAGGCTGAGCAACCCGAAAGTTAATCGAGTGCGAATATCAATCAACATCAGAAAAATTTGTCGTCCTTTATTTGATTGATTTTTCTCGGATTTAAAGGAAATAGGACAATTTTACTTTAGCTGGGGTTGAGATAAAGCTTACATCTGAGGGGATATTGAAGCAAAGTGAAGGGTTTTACACAAAAGAATTGTTTGCCGACTACGTAATGCTTATAAAGGAGAATTGTACTGTAACTAGGGACGGAGGTTTTTTTAATCCTTTTTGAGCTTTTATTTTTACCCTAATCTGATAAGTTGATTGAAATTAATTGTTTTGGGCTTAACATCTCTATTTGCTATCATCAATTCGTATTTGTTTAATTTATCATTCTCACTTCATTACAATCCCTAGATAACATGACTAAGAAAGTGAGGAATGTGGTGAAATCACACGGTGGCCAAGGTCAATGTCGCCAAAGCCAAATTCAGCAACTTACACCGGACAGCCTGCCTAAATATCATTAGAGCCATGCATACTTCACCGACTGCAGCACGAGCCTTTGCTGAACCTCTATCCGGTAAGACGGGACAGGACTCCTTAGCGCATACTTAAGGGCCACTCGGTTATGAGGGACATCCTAAATAGGGTACTTGAGCTGACTATGACCTCCGGCGTCACTTCGGCCAGACTTTCAATATTTCAACCACCCACCATAAAGCTGGAGAAAAGTCTGGTATACGAAGGGTTCAAAACCCGATGCAGGGGTAGGAGTGGGTATCTGCATCATTGTTTCTAAGAGAACTCGCCGCTGTTTCCCAAACCATTTTTTTAGCGGGAAAGGTGAAAATCTTCTATAAGAAACCGGGCAGCCCGTACCCTTCAGTAGTATGAGATTCTTATTCTTTAAAAACACTCCTCCGGGGATTAACCAAAACAGACCACATAAAGTCGCCCCTAACATTCTGTTGAGATCCAGATAATGAGCTCCCGGCAGACAGAATCTTCTGCTTGCTAGCACAGGCCAATGCCACACTGTATGAACCGCGTTCTTCCGTAATTCCAGACATAGTCTGCAGGTGCTATCTTCAGATATGCATAGCTTCTTTAGATGATACCCGAAGTTACATTAACTAAAAACCATCTCAGGATTACCGTTTTAAAGTGAAGGATATCCCTTTTGGTAGCACCATCAGTAATTTTTACGACCATCTTGGCCTGACGTCTTCCTTATTGAGCTTGACTGCCAGTCACTCTGCCAGAAGGTGTCTCCAGCTGATCCTGGTTAATCGTCTGAATCTTTATGAAGGCCGTTGTAATCCCGCAGTTCCATCCATTTACTGATTTTTTGACAGCCTTTGCATCCATCGTCGGACACCAAATCGACTGGGGCTTCATCCCCTTATCTCTGTGTCCAAGATACTCTGCACTTGGATGTGCCTCGAATACATTGATTTTGGTTTCTCAACCTTTTTGTGTCATATCTTTTTCCACAGGTTTACCGAGGCGAATATCATCATTCTTCTTATCGCTTTAAGTATGTATATCCATACGGTCCACGACTTCTCAAAGGTTGGTCAGCTTTTTGACGGTTTCGCACTCCCAGACCTTGTATTGTTGATCTCAATGTTATCAAACTATCCTTCAAAATCAACGAGTTCACCCCTACATTGAAAAGAATTGTAAAGCCTTCAGCAGCGCGTCCAAAAGCTCCTAGTTTTGGTGACCCTATTCAGCTTGCCTACTTACGTCCATGATCCTCAGGCAAAGGTCATTCGCCGCCGCCAGCAAGAAGATTGGCCTACCACTACTGCTGGCTGCCGTCCCGACCTGGTGAATTTTTGGCTTCTCTACTGCCGCAGACATCTTACCTTTTTCCTGGACCGGTCTGGTCGCTTTTTACTTACGGTTATGAGTCCAGTTCTACACGTAAGACATACTTTTGTGTTCTGCTTTTTGATGGCCACTGTGCTGCTCTTGCTTGGATGAGTTTCTGCTTCTCCACGTCACGAGGCTTCCATCTTAGTCGTCCTGCTAACTTAATCCACATTTGAAACTTCACCATTTCTTGAAGTTCGCGGTTTTACAGTCCCTAGATCTCCGTATTGGAACCGTTTCGCCGCAACCGCATCTTTAGGTGACGAGTTAGTTAGTGACGGTGATAACCAACTCGTTAGGGTCTACCATCTCTGCCACTGCTGCATCCCAAGCCATACTGCTAGAAAGAAAGGAGGGCTTCCTCAAGTATCATCATATTTATTTTTTCCGACAGTCAGGCGGAGATTAAGGCAATCGGCTCCTCCGTAACCAAATGAAAATAGGTCTGGGAATGTCAGATAACTCTAAATGAACTAGGAAGGGCAAATCGAGTCAACTTCAATTGGATTCCGGGGCGTCGCAGTTTCCCTGGAAACGAATGGGCCAGACAGGGCTCTGCCGTGAAACTAGTGGTACCTGAGCCGGCGTGGAGGATTTCACCCTGTATTGCTAAAAAAAACTACACACAATTAGACATACTAGAAGCACAAATGCTGTTAGATAGAATTAACCCTTCTATCTCAGAAGGCACACTTCACAGGCAGAAGCCTGGAATCAATTTACTTATTCACCAGAATATAACATAGGTATATTGAGGTGACTGAGGCTCCCACACCAACATGCAAAAAAATATTAGTAAACAAAAAATAACTCAAACACGCCCAAAAACTGCAATCAGGGGTACACAGACAACAGAGATCGTTTAAACAAATCCTTAGTAAAAGCCAGGTCAAAAATAGGAGACATATTCAAGGCTCTACATATGCGATTTACAGGCTCATGCACACCTTAGTTAGACCGAGAATGAACAACATGTAGTAAAAGGCAAGGTATGCCTATAAGAAACCAAACTTACGAGAGTGCGAGAATCTATGTTCAAGTTCAAAAGCTGGTGAATAAAGACTAGGTCAGCAACTCTACGTCATTCCTCCAACGAGTGCATATTAATTAACTCGAGGCGATCCGCATAAGGAGGAAGCCTGAGTGGATCGCTCCACGGGAGGTTCGTTAGTGCGAACCTAACAAAGTTCCGCTGCACCGATTCAATGCGTCTAGAATGAACAGCATAGCAGGGAGACCAAATCTGATATGCATACTCGAGAATTGGTCTAACCAAAGAAAAAAATAAGTGAATTAGGGTCTGTCGATCAGAAAACTCCCTTGACCACCGCTTAACAAAGCCCAGAACTGAATTACTCCGAGATACGATATAGTTTATATGCAGAGTGAAATCTTGTTTTTTTTGTCTAGCTTTACACCAAGGTCAGTAACGGACTCCACACGACGGATAGTAGTTTCCGCAAAGGTATACTCAAAGATGAGCTGAAGACATAAAATGTCATAACTTCACATTTATCCAGGTTAAGTTGCAGTCCATGTGAGGCACAAAAAACTCTGAAGGTATTCAAATCATCCTGAATGATTCTCCCATAACTCTTTCTAACGCATGAGAAAATCTTCATATCGTCCGCGTAGATTAAGACTTTGGAGTGCCTAATCAGACGGACAATGTCGCCAATGGCAAGAATAAACAGCAGCGGCCCCAGATGGCTACCCTGCGGTACACCAGAAGAAGCCATAACAACTCTACATAAAGTGTTACGGAAAGATACCCGGTATGATTTATCTTTTAAATAAGAGCGGATCCAGTCGAGCAATAGAGTCGGAAAACCCAGCTTTCCAGAGTGAGGGAGTTTATCAAATGCCTTGCTAAAGTCGGTGTAGACACAGTCGGTCTGGAGACCTCGCCGCAAGGCACAGATTATGTGGGATGTAAATTGAAGCAGGTTAGTTGTCGTCGATCTACCAGGCAGAAAGCCATGTTGATTAGACGAGATTAGCCTCTTGCACTGCCCAAGAAGCTGTGAATATATAATAGATTCGAGCAACTTGGGTATGCAGGAAAGCTTCGCGATTGGCCTATAATTTGTTATTAAGTTTTTATGCCCCTTTTTATAAACAGGAATTGTAAAGGAGCTCTTCCATAACTTACAAAATCTACCGGCCTGAAGAGATTTGTTGAAGATCAGTTCCAGTGGAGTCAGTGAGGCGTCAGAACAGGATTTCAAGAACGCAGGTGGAACACCATCAGCAAGTGCCCACATTTAGCTAGAATACGACTGACTTAACTAGGAAATACTGAGCTTACAGAAAATAATGTGAAAGATATCTTAAATTACTACTACCGGAAAAAGGACCAAAATATAAGCACTTTAATCATAATTTTTTTCGGGCGCTTTATTAGATATTAGCATGAAATTTTTTTTATAACATTATAAGTCCTTAGAGGTAAAAAAAATTTTTTTAGTTATTTTCTATTTTATCCTTATTGGTAGGGGCGCTGAACTCAAGAGCTCGAAAAAGAGATAGCCCGATGAGTGAGAAATAATCTGAGAATTGAGAAGTCTGAAACAAAAAATTCTAACAGGATTTTATAAAGGAAGGTTTCTTACCTTGTAAATTATCACAATTAGTCAAAAATTGGAAAAAATTGGCGACAATTTGAAAAATAGTTTGAAAAAATTGCAAAATTGCCAAAGTTGTTTTTTTTATTTTTTGTCTAAAATGTCTTAAATTACAAAAGGGTATACCTTAAGTGCCTCGGGTCTCCCTCCATTCGATCCATCCCATATACAAAAGAGCAGTGTTAAAACTTTAAACGCGTTTTTCTCAGATTTAGTTTTTTCAAGGTCAGTGTAACACAAAAACTACTCATCTGATCCTTCTCAAATTTTGCACACTTCTTTTACACATAAATTACGAGGTAACAACGTCGAGATTTGTATTTTTTAATTTAATTTAATTTATTCAGATAAGTTCTAACATCTACACAATTAAGAATATAAAATCTTATAAGTATGTGCAGGATATATACTAAAAAAAAGGTGAAAAAAAGAAAAGAAAGGAAGGAGTTATCTTAAAGATTAGGGATGGAAATACAACAACAAACAAGAAAAAAAATACAAAAAGAGAAACCCTAACTAATCAGTGCAATTCACAAATACCAACCTAAACTAATCACTCACAAAGAAACTTTTTTAATTTAGACTTAAATTTTCTGCTACTGCTGAAACTTCTCAGATCACGAGGAAGGCTATTTCACTTTCTAATGGCCTGACCAAAAAACTTTCGCTGGCTCTAGAGTTAAATGAAGGCAGGAATAATACACGTGATCTGGCGGAGCGAGCAAAGCTAAGTACATCAAACAGTTATTTTTTCTCATTTTGAATGATGATTTTATGTAACAGAATTAAAACACGTATGTCAATAAAAGTATTTAAACTACAGCCAAGAACGAAGTTAACCCTGGTGGAGATATGGTCATACCGTCTCTGATTATGGATATATCGAACAGCTGAGTTAAAGGCTAAGCTTATGCTGAGAGTTTGAATCAAGTTTGCAGAATATTTCACATCCATAAGAAATTACAGGTAGAATCAGAGACTTAACTAGTAGTTGCCTAGTGTTTAAAGGAAGCCATTGTGAGGAAAGAGAAAGTTGGCGTAAGGTACCATACATTTTTGGTACTATAAGGTTGACATGAGTGGCCCAGAGTAAGCAACACCAACATAACTCACCTGCTGAACATAGGGAATACACGAGCCGTTCATAACACCGTCAGGAAAACAGGAAGTGTCAAGTTCGCTCTTAAATATAGCTATAGCATTAGACTTGGATGCATTTATGGTTAGTTTGTTGCGTTCCGCGCCCTCAAAGATAGAAAACAGATCCTCATTTAATTTGCAGACACTGCCATCAATTAGTTCTAGCCTCTGAGATATATATACCTGAACATCATCCGCCTATAGGTGATACTTACAGTGTCTAATAACATGGGGCAGATCATTAATGAACATAGCGAACAGAAGAGGTCTAAGTATAGATCCTTGTGGAACTCCTTTGTTGTCTCCCGGAGAGATAAGAGGAGATTAAGCTGGCCGAGAACTTGGAGAAATTAAATTTAGTTTGCAATTTCCTAATAAGCAGACCATGATCAACCATGTCAAAAGCCTTCGAGAAATCAAGAAGAGTCAGGACCGTAACCCAATCGAGGGCAATAGCCTCTCTAAATTCTTTACTAATTTTTATGAGAGATGTGGTGCATCTTCGTGAAGCAACATAACGGGATTGTAGTTCAAAGATAAGACAGTGAGACGTCAGATAGTGTGATATCTGAGAACAAAGAAGTTTCTCAAAGAGTTTAGAAATGGACGGTAGAATTGAGATAGGTCCATATTCACTGCAAGAAGGTGAGGACTTTTTTGGAACAGGAATAATTTTTGCACACTGCCACAGATGAGGAAAGGATTACGTCGTAAGAATATTGTTGTAAATGTGTGTTAAGAAGGGAAGAAGGAATGGAATGGATTCTAACGAATCGGGAATATATATTGTCGAGATCCATACAATTGGATTTAACCTTAGAAAAAGCAACCGTAACTTCATCCTGAGTAAATGGGATGAATGAAAAACCATCAGCGGCAGGCAGAGAGAGATCAGGCTCTGTATATGTAGGTTGATGGCGTGTTGACAAGCCAGCAAACTTATTGTTAAGTTCGTCTGCATCCATAGAGACATTCTCAACTTTAGGGCGGCCAACTCCCATTTCCCTAAGATTCGACCATAACTTATTAGGTGGCAATGCGGTACTTACCTTAGAATGAAAGTATTGGGCTTTGCTGTGACGTATTGAATTTGTAACCTGATTACGAAGTTTTCTATAACAACTCAATGTTTTTTATAATTAATTTTACAACAACGAATTCGCAGATTTTTATCAATAAATTTTCATGAATTCAAAAAATTGATCCAGACAGATGATCCAGTAATGAGTTATGATGATCACCGCAAAGCAAAATTTATTTTTGTGTATACGAAGATTTCCTGTCAGTCGCTCAATTCACAATATTGTACCCAAAAATTCAACAGAAGATTCTTGAAATGTTGTACTATTATGTACTTAACTTAAAAATAAATTTATATTTACTATATATTTTTGTTTCTTTTTTTTCCTGAACTTTATGACCTCCAGGATTTATTCCATTGTTTTGAAGTATGTAGTTTACAGTATCAGATTTTTGTCAACCAAACAGACGACCTTAGGTCATGTTTAGGTTATTTCGATTAGTTTACATTAGTAATAAACTGTAATTAATAAAGAAAAGTGCGTAGAATTGAGTATACAAGTTTCTGTAAAATTATGAAAATTATTAAAGGTAAACGAAAAAATATTAAAACAAAAAGGTATTTAAATTAATGGAGCCCTGAGGTACACAGGAGGTAATTTTAAAGAGAATGATTTTCTACCCAATATAAATTTCCTCTATATAAAATTCGTTCCAAATGCCATTGATATTTTTGTGATAGCAGGAATAAAGCTTTTCATATTAATTGAAATCAATCTTGAAACACAAAACAAACATTTTGTAAATGTCAGGCATGTCCAAAACAAATTTCCCTTTAAATGTTACAAAGGTTGAGAAAGTTTAGCAGATGGAAATTACATCAAATTGTGAAAACAATATTCCAACGTTTGACCTATCATCATAAAGCCATATTGTCTAAGCCTAAAATGCAAATAAGCGTGTGGAAGCACCTTTTCTGTAACAAATTTACGAGTTTCAATTTCAAGATGAAACTTCTCTGCCCAGATGGGATGCTCTTTTAACTGTCAGATGCCGCAAACTAAGGAACAACATCAAATAAATGAGCTGTAGGCTGACGAGATTAAGAACGAGAATTAAATTCAAATTTACTTAGTTGTTCGGGGCTTTTGGAGTTTAAAAGAAAATAAAAGTACATAAAAGGCAATTAATTTGTGGCATGTAGCATTTTCAGCAACAGCAGCTCGATCAAGTACCTTTTCTCCTTCAATAGATGCGACTTTAACAATTTAATTTAATTAAGTACTTATTTGAAGAGAATGGTTAAATAAATTTCGCTTGCAGCTATGAATAACAAACAGGATATAATTTGCTATTCCATAAGTTCCAAGCTTGATAGTAGTTAGCAACTACAGAATATTTACAATACTACAAAGTGATTTACAGACAATATGTTAATTTAAAAATCCTTTGCCAAGATCTACTAAGCTATTCTTACCCGACTGCCCCAGAAGAGAGGGTAGTGTATGTGAGTATGCCCGTTTCTTTGGCGCATCCAGTACCCTATACGACTTGATGAATTTTAATAAATGATAAATTTGTTTATTTCTTTATCAATAAAAACAAAACTAAAAAAGTTTAAAATTAAGATAAATTATTAAAAATATGCCTCTCTCTCTTTGGTTCCTTTAACACCTTGTGGGGCATAGGGCGTTTATTGCACCGACACTCCACTTGGTCCGGTTCTTCGCCAACGTCTTCAACTGTGGCCACGATTTGTTGATCTGGGTACCTTTTCTATCGAAGGATCTTCTCCATGTGTTCCGCGGTCGTCCAATTTGGCGTTTTCATTGGCTTCCATGGGGATTCCAATCTAGAGTCTGCTGTGCGATTTTGTTTGGCTCTTTTCTCAGTGTGTAGCCTATCTATTGCCACTTTCGCCTGCGAATACTGGGGGCTTATTATGGAACAAGAAAACGAAACGAATTTCCAGTTTAGACACTTTTTTAAATGAGAAAGTGTGTGTAAAAATTTTTCTCTACTAGAAATTCGTTTTGTTTTCGTGTTCCATAATAAGCCCCCTGATGTCTATCTCGACTTGGCCTGTAAGTTTCGTTGGTAATGATCTCCGGCCAATGGATGTTAAGGATGCGCCGGAGACATCGGTTGAAAAAGGCTTGTAGCTTAGATGTTATTTTACAGGTCACTTTCCATGTTGAACAGTTGTACAACAGAACAGATTTTACGGTCGTTAATGCGTTGTTATTGCGCCAGATCTCAACAAGAGTATTAAATACAACTCGAGCCCTATTGATGCGAGCTTACACATCAGCTTCAGCTCTGCCTTCCCCTGTAAGTATGCTTCCGAGATAGTAAAATTTATCCACTTGCTCTATTTGCTGCTCTTCCAGATAAATTTAATGCTGTCTCCTGGAGTCAAAGCTCATACTAGTAAGTTTGGTTTTAGCAACATTGCGATTAAGCCCTGCTCTGCGACCTTTGCTCAGGTCCTCGGACATGTAGGCTACTTGACCCCGTTTGTTGAATAGGAGCCATACATCGTCGGCATAGTCCAGGTGCGTCAGGTGAATAAAGAGTTTCCATCTAATCCCTCTCGATGTGTGGTCGTCTACTGCGCTGCATAATACGTCATTAATGACGATCACGAAAAGCAAAAGTGACAGTATGTATTTTTGTCTCACTCCATTTAGCTCTTAGAAAGCTCCGACAGTTTTCTCTGGTGTAGGACGTGAGTAGGACTCCTTTATGACGGTGATAATTTTTTCGTGGATGCCTCTCCTACGTAAAGCTGCCTATGTACATATGTATATTCGCGATCAACGCTGTCAAACGCCTTCTCAAAATCGACTGCTGAACTAACCGAAAAGAGAAAAACAAGCTCTAAAATCTAGAAATAAATATACCTTGAATATAAGTATGCTTCCGCAGGCGGAAGACAAATTACAACATATTTTGGTTATTGGTTTGTCGACGCCTGCGGTACCTTTTTACATTCAAGGAATCTTTATTTCTCGATTTTTATTTATCAGTTATTTGTGCAGTTGTGTTTTTCTAAAGGAATTTACTTTTTATTATTTCATTTATTCAAAGATTCATCAAATGTCTGATTACTACAAATTAAATAGAAATATGAAACAGAGATAAAGTAACCTTAACTAAGCTGATCCTTTATCCAATTTCTCGAAGGATGAAAGTCATTATAATCAAACTTGTTAATAAAGAGACGCTAAATCAATATCAGCTCATTCATAGCATATTTAGTGCAGTGAGGGGAGCCCCTTCCGCTCTGTTGTGGTCACTTTTTATCGAAGATTTCTTGGCTAAACTGACTGTTGCAGGCTACGAATGCCAGGGCTACGCAGATGACCTGGTTATTTCAATCATGGGCAAGCAGGACAGAACTTTATCAGTAAGACTGAAAAACGCTCTCAGTATGGTACAATCCTGGTGTCAAGGTCAACCCTAGTAAAACAACCATTGTACCCTACACAAGAAAAAGGAGTCTCAGGTTAGAGCACCTACTCTTGAAAGAACACGGATAGAATTCACAAGTGAGGTTTAATACCTAGGATTGCTTCTAGATTAAAGATTAACATGGAGTCCTGAGCTCAATAGTCATAGGAAAGGCTATGACTGTCCTTTGGTCCTGTCGAAGACTCTTTGGGAAAACTTGGGGTCTAAGCCCTAAAATGACCGTTTGGGCATGCGAAGCAATTATAGGAAATGTGGTCACCTATGCGGCTGTCATGTGGTGGTCAAAAGCAAAACAAAAGGCAGCGCAGTCCGCACTACAAAAATGCAGAGGACAGCAGGCAATCTGACTGGTCACAGGAAAATTCTTGAAGCATTCAAGGATGATCCGGTGATCAACTCAGTCTCCGATGCCACGCCGAAAAGGCATAATTTTCATATACCATTCGAGCTGATCCCAGAGAGCAGAGACAAATTTTTGAAAAGGCATCTCTGGTTTGGTACACGGATGGATCCGAAATGGAAGAAAGGCTGTACAAGTCGCTCGGTTCTGCACCAACCATCTTTCAAGCAGAGATACATGCCATCGAATTCTGCGCACCTGAAATTACTAATAGAGATATACGCAAGCGGTGCTAAAATATACATAATGTCTGACAGTCAGGCGGCACTAAAGGCTCTGGGGTTCTACACTTTTGAGAATCGTCTGGGACTGCCGAGGGTACGAGGGATGGCCGAGGGCATTGAAGGCAATGAGAAGGCAGATAACTTGGCAAAAAAAGGTGCGGATTCTCAGTTTATCGGACCCGAGCTATTCTGTGGCTACTCGAAAAGCCGACTGGCAATGCGCATCAGGTCATGGGAGGACAAACACAAGCACTCACACTGGACAAATATTCCAGGATTAAGACAAGCAAAGAGTTTTATAACCTACTCAAAACAGAAAACGGAAGCGCTGCTCTCACTCAGCGGACCAGATTTAAGGCTTATAAATGACTTCTAAAGGCCCTCGGCAGTATCAGGCTCAGACATTTCGGTGGGGATTTCCCATCACCACTAGGTATAGTTAAGGAGCCCCCAAAGAAATTTTAGGTCTAATTAAGGCAATAAAGCTTTATTGGGTGGCTTAAGCCTGAATTAGGATCATGTCGCAAGAGATCATCTCCTAGATATCACTCCTTATAATAATAATAGTGCAGTGATAAAGAACTTGGAAGATACTGTGAGTTCGCATAGAGCGACCCGGAACAGAGTTATTCAGAAAGCCTTGTAGCTCCGAAATATTCAGTGTGCCCTGGAAACAATTAAAAGCAAATATAATATTAGATCTATTGCGGCTGTCTTCAATAGTATCCAACGAGAATAGTTTAAGTCTGTCTAAATATGGAGGTAGAATATGAGGATTGTTTCAGGCAAGACCGCTAAAATCAAATCTCAAGATCTCTCGATGCGGTTAATATGGATCGCGTAAAAGGGGACCAAACATGACTAGCGTATTCAAGAATAGGCCTAACAAAAGTTTTGTTATATAAGTAGAACTCTTTTGAGGCGTTAGCCTTATTTAGAAGAGTCCTCAAAGGAAAAGTGAGTGTCAAGTGTGACCCCTAAGTCCCTATTCTTGTGAAGTCTGGTTAATAAACTAAATAACAAAGTTAAAGTGTGGTGACGTTCTTTTGCGTGAAAAGAACATAGCAGTACTCTCGAGGATGTTCAGGGGGAGGTAGTAAATAGAACATCAATTATGAAAGTTCATTGGTAACAGTACTAAAACTGTTAGCGTCATCAGCAAAGATTACTCGAGTTATAGAGTATCGTTGATACATCATTGGTAAAAATGATAAAAAGGAATGGTCCAAGATGGCTGCCCTGTGACACGCCTGAGCTCTTAGAAAGAAAGCGTACTAGGAAACAAAACACGTTGTGTACGATCAGATAAATACAAAAACATCTGACTCATCAGAAAGGAGATGAGGAGAAAATGTTTCACAATTAGTTAGTTTCCAGGAAACCCGGGTCACTCGCGGCGAATTTCCACACAGCTTCAAGATCTCAAGTCAGTAGTTATACGGTTCGACGGCGGCGCCTTGGAGAGAGTGGATTCTGCAGCCAGGCGAGTTTCCCTGCTTACAACGATTGACAAAATGGAAAATGGATCAAATGGGCTAACGCTAATCGAAACACGATTGGACAAATATTTTGTGGTCTGATGTCCGAAACATAGTGACATCAGAGAATAATGGTGTGGTGATGTTTTTCGATAGTGGGTGGAGGGAAATTAGTAAAATTCAATCGAGGTGTAAAAATAAACGCGGATATATATATACAAATATTCTAGAATCTCGGAAGTAAGGAGATAATACTCCGTGTCATACTGCCCTGGGTCCAGGAGAAGAATATCCGAATAATGGTTCAGTGGCTTGCTCACAGTCCAGATTTGAATCCTATCGAGAATTTATGGGACCACATTGATCGGAATATACATAAAAATCCAATACACAACATCAATGAACTTTGGGTAGCGATACAAGCTACTTGGAATGCAATTACATCGTCCATAATTAAAAATTTATCAATGTGCATGCCAAGGAGATTAGAGGAAGTTTTAACAAACAAAGGTGAAACAACCCTTATTAGTAAATATAAACAAAATTTGTGTAAATATATGTTGCTGTCATTTCAGCTAAACTTAAAACTGTACTTTTGTCCAAAAAATTTAAGTCTTAGAGTGGATTGATTCTGAAAAATAAAATCCTTTTTCACATTGAGCGAAGATGCAAATTCAAAATTTGAATTGTTGTAGCTTAATCCGATTAGGCGTAAAATTCATGGTAGTACACATGGCATTTAATTATTTGTTAAATTGATTGTTATATAAATTACTTAAATAAGAGATAAATGCGATGGACTCACAAGTAAGATATCTATTACGCAGTAATTCAGTGCATTTATAATGAAAACATGTATTACTTGCCTCGCTGCACTTGCTGCTTTTCCTACGAGCTGCCACTGACAATATTTATACATTGTTCCAATATGTGTCTTTGAATTTATTTTCTAGAAATGTCCTTGCTGTTCATATACTATATTGCAAAACTAAATAATATTGATTGTGCAGTTAAGCATGCAAGGACATACAACTTATTAGATTAAAGGCTTCTGGAAACGCTTAGTATACCTATAGAGCTCTAGGATCAGTTTTCATCATTTACCTTTCCGTATTGCTGAAAATTAAACACCAACTTATGCAAATGTATACATATATAATTCACTTTATAAGTTATACTATATACAAAATAATAGGTCGATAGATAGACTAGTTGACTAAAACTAATGTATATGATAAAGCTTACCCTTCACAGCTAGTTCAAATAAAACGTGTGCATTTGTCTACAATGTGTTCCCGAAATAAGAAAATTTACAAAATTCAAATTTATAGATACAAGTGAAAATAAAAGGAGCAACAATTTTTAATATCAGTTATCCCTGGAAGAAGTGTAGAGTTGAGTCCTCGAATCCATTTTCTTTAAGTAACTTTTCCGCCAAGTCATTAAACGGTGCCGGCCCACAAACGCAACAGAACGTTACATGATAATTTGTTTTCGGGTCGCTCAAAGGTGTAATTAATTCCTCTGATATTCGGCCTACTTCACCTATCCAGCTATCTTGGGGTTCTGATAAGATATGGCGAATAACCAACCTGTTGAAAAAGTGTTGTTAATGAAGCGTGCTTTGAAATTAGGATTCTAGGGCTTGGGGAACTATTATTACACGAACCTTTTGTCCTTCGCAGCTAAAGCTTCGATACTTTGTCGGCACCATATGTCTTCCTCCGTTTTGTTAAATAACACCAGCTGGATATACTCACTGAAAACGTAAACAAGAAAATTGCGATAAGAATACGAGGTCTGTGTAGTCCCTGAATAATTTTGTTTAGATGAATTATTTACGAGGGATACATATCTGTAGCTCGAAAGAATCTTTTACGGAAGAGAATTTTTAGAGGTAAATAATAAAGTTTTATGATAAAAAATTCTAAGGGATCGATTTCCCGAGCACAAAATAACCCACTTGCCCCACAAATATAAAGACAAATGCTTTCTTTAGGGCATACCACTTGTAAGACCATAAAAGTGTCAAGTATATGACCCAAAAGTTTTTCCAATGAAGATTAATATGGCAAGAGGTTGATGTAAATATTGTTGAACCCTATCTCTATGCTCTTTCTGCTCCGATGATTTTCATCAAATTTGTTTGAAAATTAGTATAGAAAAGCTTTCATTCAACAGTTGAGAGCTCCTTTCTTATTGACAAATGTGAGCACTAATGATACTTTTGAAGGATGCTTTTATTGTGTATCTAGGACAGTCGTTTCTGAGATTTGCTGGAATAATTTAAGTGGAAACGTTCATAATGTTTCTTTAAAGCTAAGAAAGCAATAAATTTTCCGTATTCATTCGAAGGTGTCGATGGATGCCTGGTAAATATAGTTCGAAGACAATCTTTCCTAGTACAAATCATACCAGAAGAGTTTATCTCCCTATGTAGTAGGCAATAACGCTTATCTAGGTACAACTCATTTCAAGACTTCTCATCCTCAGATAGCTCATCCCAACGGAACAGTTTTTAATGGGAAAATTATTTAAAAGAATCTATTCTATGTTACTATGTTACTATGTTAGTACTAAAGCCAGTTGATCAAGTGCAAATTATACTTCTCGGGATACACATGAGGATTAGTCCTAGCCATAGCATGGGAGAGTGCAAAACAAAAGCTAGCTTGGCTTGCATAAAATAATTTTTAATTTTATATCTATTACGACATTTTGAAGTCGGTGCAAATTAAACAAACCAAACAACTGCAACAAAAGTACTTAATCGTCCATTCTTATGATCCTGGGACCTGAAACGTTCAGGTAGAATTATTACCTTCAATTGTGGTTCTGTAGTTGTTTTATTTGTTTAATTTGCACCGACTTCAAAATGTCGTAATAGATATAAAATTAAAAATTATTTTAAGCTTTTTAGCACTTTTTGTGTAGTCGGTTCAACTTTTTGTTTAAAAACTATTTTATTTTTCACGTTTTAGTGTCTTCTACTCTATACAACGAAGAAACAACCATCCAAATCAGTCCACGCCTTAAAAAGTTAGGTTTAAACCTTTACCCCTCCTCCATTCCACAAAAAATTTTTTTTCATCGTATAAATCAAGGAACATACTCTACCGAACAGAAACAGAATCATCGAAATCGGTCCACGCGTTACGAAGTTACTACCCCTCCCTCTCCCCCACCACCACCATAGGACAAAAACTATTCTCCTATTACTAATGGGGGATCACACTCTATACAACAGCAAAAGAACCATCCAAATTGGTCCACGCGTTACAAAGTTGCCTTTTAGCCTCTTAAAATGAGTAGAAATTTTTTTGTTGCGCCGTGTAATAATAGACAGAGTTACATTTGATTCCTTCGAAATCAATGCCGGTGTACGTCAGGGTTCAGTTTTCTCACCAACTTTTTTACTTTTATTAATGATCTTTTATTTTGTAAACACAAATCTCTTTCCATAGTTTCGTCGACGAAATCACCGTTTATTTCTCGTACTTTTTTGATTCCGTAACGAATTCTCGTGAGAATGCGACAGAAATCAACCAAAAACGCATGTTTGGATCATTAAACAACTACATCCTTACGATTTTTACTTGGGGCAGAGCAAACCGTGTTATGTTTAATGCATCCAAAATTCAATGCTGTTTAATGTTCTTTAAAAAACACCTATCGCAACCTCCGGTCATTTTTGTCAACGGAGTAAATATACCTAGTCCGCCCTCTTTAAACATCTTGGGTGTTGAGATATCCAGTAAGCTTAGCTGGATCGACCCTGTATTTCTGTATCATATTTGGACAGGGGTCGGACATACCGCATTGTCCGCGTTAGACAAAGTTCAATGAAACTCTATTAAACTTATTGACCATCCCGCAATCTCTGAGAGCATCGGCGGAATGTCGGTCGTCCCTCACTTTTTTATTTACTACTGAATTACTTCTGCGGCCATTATTATAACGATATTGCTATAGCTTGACTCCTTGTAGACGGATTACAAGATGTAACAGCGGCAAGTCGCTTCCAGTCAGACGTCTATATTCTTAAGGTCAAATTTGGACATAATATCAAATTTCGGGGATCTTTTTTAAGTAGGACAACACGAATGTGGAACAGTTTGCCATCTTCTGTTTTTCCTCTTCTTATGAACTCGAAGTTTTTAAGCGAGACGTACATCGCATCTTCTTCACTCAATCCCGTAACCCATTTCTTTACTCTTGATTGCTTTAATGAGAAGAATATGCTTTAGTATCATACAGCTGTGCTTTGGCATTATCAAATAAAAAAGGAAAAAACTTAACCGCTGTCCAAAATCAATTTCCTTGCTTTTATTTGAAATTCCCATGATGACATTTGCTATAATCATTAAATCAGGCAATTAAATACAGATATGTAACTGCATCCTGCGGGTAGCATGAACGATTGGCTGTAAGCAATAAAACAAAATTAAAGCCGAAAATATCCGAAGGAACACGAAAGTTGGTTCAAGCAAATTTCGCAGTACGATGCATGCATCCCATGAGAGCGCATCCTTACTGTTAACGCTTAGCTAATGAGAGGTTCCTTAAGTACCAAGCAAAAAAATCATGTGATATACACTAGAGATGGGTAACTCAGATCTGAACCGGCCAAGGGCCGATCTAGGGGGGTGGGGGTGGGGCACAGGGAACGTACACCCCCCCCTCCCCGACGATCACAACCGACCATTCAAAAAACACAAGAAGATTAATTAGGTCCCGCTATAATTAGGTTTGTTTCGTTTTGCGTACACATACGTAGGCGCAAATTATCGCGAGTTGCAAAACCTCCGTAAACTACAAGCCATGAAGTAAGAAATTTTACGCACACACATTACCGCCCAAGTGGTCTGAATTTCCGATAAATTTTAATTACTTCTTATAGCAGCCGGGGCGGATTTTTCTTTAAACTCGTCCTAGTCGGGATCAGGATGCCGACTAATAAAATGCAGTGAGCGGCAGAAGAACTCTAGTCTGCGCGAAAAGGGTAATAAACCTGCCATTAGTGATGTATCCCGGAATATGGAATGTGAAAAATAAGTAAATTTAAGGTGACGCCTTGCATTATCTTCTATCGGTGTGGGTAGCCGTTGAGAAGTGTTGTGATGCTGCTCAATCGTAAAGTGTCGAGGAGAGCGATCTTTCTTCAAAAACTTTATTCGAGCACCGCCGGGCATGCCAATAGTTGGTTGGCTATTTGATTCAAATCGTGTAAGGTTATTAAAACTTTCATAAAATAAACTAGAATAAACTTTATTTTTTTGTTCAGTTATGGTAGTGATAGCGAGTGATATTATAATGAGTGACTATCAAATGTCCTCCAGGTTCCCTAGATCTCAGCTGGAAATAATCGGACTTATGTTGACTTATGAGAATGAGCACTCATAAGGAAAGAATAAAAGAAAGAGGAATACATGAAAAAACAGAAGAACCTGGAACTTAAAGATCTGCAAGAACTGCAACTGAAGCGAACGCAACACTTACAGTCTTCGAAGTTGAAAATTGTTAGTGACTATTTCGAACCGACGACCTTTGGAGCCGTGCTCATAAGAAAAGAATGATATAAAGAGATATACACGAAAAAACAGGAGAACGTGGAACTAAAAGTTCTGCAAGAACTACAACTGAAGCGAACGCAACACTACGGTCTTCGCTCTAGAGAGAGAGAGAGAGACAAAATGCCTCAAGCTGAAAATTTTCGGTGACTCTTTCGAACCAACTCTTGGAGCCGGATCTTTTAAAAGAAGCAGATCCGAACAGCCGGTTTGTTCAAAAGATCCGTTTCTCCCATATCTAATATACACCATGATTAGACGTGGAATTGCTTGGAAACTCTGCGTAGAAAGTAAGTTGAATTTTGTGTACCGATGTCCTAGGCCGTAATGCATATAAGTTTACGGGGAATTAGCACATCAACTTCAAGTGGAACTTGTGCACAATTTCCACTGACTTTCCACGTTACTGAAGTTTCGCTGAGTAGTCGTCGAAATTATCTTTTTTATACCATCTTACCAAAATGTATAAAGCAATTAAATACTGACAAGATAAATTCCAAACTATTTAAAATTCTTACTAATTATAACTTTTTTTAATCATAAAATAATTACCAATTGGAGTGAAATAAAATCGCGTCCGTTTTGAAATTTACAAAAAGGGGGAAACATTTTCAATCGACTATCCACTGTGACTGACTTTCTACTGGGTAAGTATACAAAGAACTTGCTAAAACGCAAGTTTGTTCATACTTTCGAGATTACTCACAGTTTGAAATCGTATTTTTCAAACAAACGTTTTTGGTGTTTTTTTTTATAAGGGGATAATAATATATTTGGAATTATACAAACTTAGCCCCAGTTTACCCTGCATAAAATCTTCTTAGCAAAGATGGACAAAATAATCAACTTTTTATGATGGTAACTAAGCGGTTTGAATACGTTCTGAGTAATTCGGTAAGAAACTAGGTAATAGAGAAAGACACAATTAAGAAAATTACTCTATTTTCAGGATTCAAGCAGACTTATTGGAATTGAAAGAATCTTAATGCTGTAAGGTATTAAAAGATTCTGGAGCCATATTATGGTTCGTCTCATCGATAGGTACTTAATAGAAAAACATTGAAAATTTTAACTTAAAAATATACTTAAAAAGCTACTTCAATATCACTTACACTTTGTTATTAACTCGTCCAAGTAAATTATCGAGCAAACTCAAAATAGGTGTGATACCACTTCCAGCTGCCAAAAGTCCAAATCGACAGTGATCCACCACATTGCTGAGTAGAAAATTGCCTTTTGGCTGAGACAGTATAACTTCACTATTCAAAGGCTGAGAAGTAATATATTTGGCTAGAACTCCCGACACATACGACTTAACTAGAAGAGATATGCAATTGCTGAAACTGCTAACGGGGACGTATGTAGCAGGTACAGGTGTGTAGCTTCTCGTAATATTTGTTCCTATAAATAAATAAATAAATAAAAGTATATTTAACAAATTTGCAATATTGTTTACCATTTATACAGGCCGTGAGGCTTACATGAAAGCCAATAGGTGCTATGAAAATTGTTTTGTTTAAAGGCTGTAATGTGAGGGCAAAAGAGTCGTGATTTATTTTGGCATTTTCGGCAATTTGAAAGTTAAACTCTAAATCCTCAAATGATATGAGTTTTTGCCTATCCATAGATCCATATGTTGTCCACAGTTGCGGCCTAGATTTAACAATTGTAATTTCTATTTTTCCCGTTTCAATAAACATTTTAACAGAGCACGGCCAGTCCACTTCGTGAGCAAACTTAAAATTACACAGGTGAGTAGTCCTTTCAATTACTATTCTTACAACTAATTCACTATCACTTTTGTACGTTAGAATTACACCTGGATTACAAAAAGGCTTCGTATAGAACACAAGAAAAAGGTCGGACGTTTTTTGAATCCAATCGAATCGTGGAATAATTTCAGGCTTTTCATCGCTTGAACTGCGGCTATTGCTATCAAATCGACTTTTTGAAGGTGACGATCTTGCCGAATTGCTACCAAGAAATGGTAGAATTGATGACTTATTACTACTGCCATTTGCAGTTGGTGTTTTTTGTCGAAATTTAAGCGGTTCCAAATTTAATACTGTTGTATTGCGTAGTGGTCCAACGTAACATTTGGAGAGAAGTTGTTCATAATTAACCCATGCATGAATATCATCGAATGTTTTGGTCGCATCCTGTCCAACTCCCTTCATAAGTTCGTCGGGACCTGAAAGGGAAAATTTAAATAGCCCAAGTTAGAAAATACTATTGATTAATTGTTTAATACATCTTTAAAGTATTTTTGATAATTTATGTATATCATTGTTGGCGCCTCTCCGCCCACAGAATGTTTGTGGAATCTTTTGCTTTTCAGTGGAATTTTTTTTAACTCTGCGCATAAATTTATGTGGATCTATCCTGTTGAACGACGGCAAATAGTTTTTTGTACAGGCAGAATATCGTGTGGAGGTCTACAAGGATCAATTCTAGGACCTTTGTTATTTGCTTTGAGATTTGTGTTAAAATACGTTAAACTTCACATACGTAATTGTGTGGTAGCATGAGACAAAAACATAACTGCTATTTGACTTTAATAGCAGTTCTGTTGTTATTTAGGATAGTAGCATTGGGAAAAAACTTATGCGTCAAATATCCTGTAAATATACAAGGATTGTAGCCGTCGACAAGCTGAACTTTAGTAGGCAGCAGTTTTCGAAAGACGTCGAAGTCGCAACGCTAACGCTATTCATGTTATTTGGGGCAGCACGGATACCAATTCAAGAGGTTAGTCACTTCTTTATTATATTTAAGAGACTAAGCTATGTATATGCAATAGAAGAGAAGTCTTGGACTTAACTCTTATCACAAGCACGTATGATTTTGCGGTACACAATTGAAGGGTTTTAGAGCAGGCATGCCTATATGATCACTGCTTGATACACTTCGATGTGGAGCATACTGCGGAGTCATTCTAGTTGGTATCTTTAAGGTATATTCGTAGAACAAGTTGGGATAGGTTTTCGGAGGTGATCCAAACCAGGTTGGAGGAAGCTCCACCTGAAAGATTGCCAACGAAACAGGCAGTAGACACTATGGTCAATCTTTACTGTTTCCAAGGTGATAAATGAAGCATTCCTGGAATCCTGCCCTATTAGCAGAACACATAATATATCTAGGCTACCATAGTTGAATGAGGATTTGATAAAGTTTAGGGCAGAATCGCGTAGGCTGTTCAATGTGGCTAAGCGACGAAGGAATCAAATATACTGCTTCAGATATAAGGATAGTCTAAGATTCTTTAAAACAGCGATATGCAAAAACGTCCTCATGGAGAAAGTTTTGCGAATTTATTGAAGCGAATACCCAGGAATTGTGTAAAAAAAGAGCCGATAAATAAACTTCTAGATACTTACTTCCCGGGGAGTGGGACCATTGCCCAGAATGAGAGAACGTTTCCGGCAGTCTCTGAGGTAAATGGGGACTGGGACCATAGTCAGCGAAAAAACTATATCATGGGCAGTAAACTCCTTCGATCCACTAAAATCACCGGGAGTTGATGGGTTACGGCAGTTATGCTCCAGAAAGCACTAAGCCATATAATGACTGGTGTCTCTGACTAAGATACACAGCTTGGCGAGAAGTGGGGGCAATCTTTATTCTGAGAGCGGGCAAACAGAGCCATTTGGCAACAAAAAATTAAAGGCCAATTAGTCTCTCATCCTTCATGCTTAAAGTGGTAGAGAGGCTATTATATGTACACATAAGAGAGATAATGCAGGGCTATTACATTTAAAAAAAACCAGCATGCCTATACTAAAGAGAAACCAGTTCAAAAAGCGCTACAAGCAGCGGTGTCAGTGACTGAAAGAACTCTCGAGTTAAAGGAGTGTACCCTGGGTGCCTTCCTAGACGTCGAGGGAGTCTTCCATAACGTTAAGGCGGAAGTCATATATAACCGGCTGAAGAGGATGGGTATTAATGAAGGCCTATGTGGCTGGATCGATTCTATATTCCTCAGTAGTTAAGTTAGCTCGTGCATAGGTGACTCAATTACGGGGAGAGCAATATGCAGAGGAACACCACGGGGGTGCTATTAGCACTCTAGTGGTTAGTGGTTATGTACGAGATCCCGGATATACTAAAGGACGGTTGCACAGTTTCTGCATATGTGGATGACCTGGTGATATTGGTATCCGGCAGATTCTTGACAACTATCAGCGGGTGGATCGAGTATGTACTCGGACAGCTGGAAAAAAGGACCTTGAACAGTGAGAGCATTAACCCCTCAAAGATGACGTTTGTGTTTTTCCCAAGAAGGTAGAAATATCAGATTTCAGGCTCCCAATGCTGGGAGGAAAAGGTATAACTTTATCTTGTGAAGCCAAGTACATGGAGTTATTACTAGAATCTAAACTTAACTGGAAGAGGAATACAGAAGAGCGCATAGCCAAAGCAAGTTTGGATTTCTAAGTGTGTAAGAGAACATTTGAGTTCAAATGGGGATTAAAACTTAAGGTGGTACATTAATTGTACACCGCAAAAGTCAGGCTGATTATTTACTACGGCTCACTAGTCTGGTGGACAGCATTGGATAAGAGCGAGGAAACTTGAATGTCTTATTTTTGCATTGCTGCGAGCTAGCAAACAGCCCAGAGACACAGTGGATCTTTTAATAAAAAATTTTTAAACCCACAAGGAGACCTGGTCTTGAGCCCCGGGAAACATGGCATGGTGATCGTGCCGCTCAACCAATTGAACCAACTCCGTCTAGAGAGACCAATTGCACTCACTTTAGTCTAAGGAATTTTAATCACTTATTAACTTCCAGATAATAAAATATTCCTATCCGAATATTGGAACTATTGCTTTCATAGCTACAGTAGGTATAAAATTGTTTTTTTACAACTTCCATCGCACCGTTCAATCGTTTTAATAATAGACGAAGTACATCTATTCCCCACGAAATAAATGCCGGCGTACCACATGGTTCAGTTCTTTCAACATCATATTTCTCCTTTCTATCAATCATTTTTTATCTCATATGTTTAATCAAATTCGTCGATATTCTTGATGCCACAGATATTCTCTATATGGAATTTCTACAATACTGGCTTAGTACAGAGCAAATCGTGTCATGTTTAATGTTAGTATGATACAATTCTTGTTGCTACGTATATATTTTAACGAAATCTCTGGCCTAATTTCTTGTTCACATATGCCTATGCGCCACACAAGAGCCTATTATCTCTACACTCAAAGGTTGTACTGTAAAATTGCTTAAATTCTTCTAAAGTAAAATAACGTGAATGCGAAATAGCTTACCATCTTTTGTTTTTCCCTCATCTTATGATCGTCCTGTGGTTAAACGAGGCATACACCAACGCTCTTTTAAACACCTTAACCCATATTCCAACCACTTTATTTTTTGCCAGCCAAGGCTGTGCGGGAGCATTATAGGCATCTCTGGCTTCAATGCAAATATAATACTATAACAAATTTCAATTTTCATATTTCTACAGTTTTCTTAAGAATGATATATATCTTGCTCCTAACCTTTTCTTACCCAAAAGAAAGCTGTCGCAACATAACAATAAACAAAAAAAGAAGAAAACTCCAGACAGATACAATTGTAGATAAAAACATTGGCACTCTATAGAAGGTAGATACTTAAGATGCTTGGGATGGGGCCTTATGAAAAAAGCAAACTGACTTAATTATTCGACTCTTTTTGTTAAACCAAAAAGGTTTGAATTTCTTAGAACGTAATTTATACAAAATAACAATTACAAAAGCTTGGACGATTTATTGGAAAAAAAATTTTTCTGAAGATTTATGACTGGTTACCCAAGCTTTTCCGGGCGGAAAGATAAATCCCTTGAGTAAAATTCACTCCAATTTCGATACCTAAGCTTCTATGTATTGCTTAAATCGGATGTTAGCTTCCCTTAGGGTAAACCAATAAATTATAAAATTTTAAATTGACTTTAAGGAATTTATTTTTGAAAGATGAGATGTTTTCGTATTGAATTAGGATTTTTCCAGGACATATCACCTTTAATTTTGAAAATTCTTTCGGAACATTTCGAAGCGTGTATGCCTCAGGGATTGCTTTTTCCAAATTGAATAAAAGGTTTCATTTGCTGAGGACACAAGATAAAGATACAGTTATATGTATACAGACTGGTGTTCATACGAACCCACACGGTATCTTTCCGGAAAATGTAAATGCTATTCCATGTAGTTTAGGAAAAGTATTACATATTAGCCACAAAGAAAAGCTTTTAGTAGCGAAGCCTCGTTGCCTTCTTATCTGCTTGTGCAAATTATTGCCTGAACTAACATTGATGTTTAGACAGATGTAGGCACTAATTGACATCCTCAGTCTACAGAAAGGAAACATATTTAATAGACCATTTCTGTTGTCTTCCAGGTATCTAATAATCTAGACACAATGGTAATCATTGTTTGACAATGACAAAAGGAGGAAGTAAATCAGAATGGCTTATCCCTGGCTATTGATTAATTTAGTTTCCTTGAAAAGCACAACAGGCAGATTAGATCGGGTACACCAGGCCAATTCCTTAATCAGAGACGATACTTTATAAACTTATAGGCAAGTAGACGTGTTGCCGCGTAAAATTAGACTCCGTGCTCCGGAGTATGATAAATTAAAATGAAAATTTCTTACTAATTTATTATTTTTCAACGGAATCTCCTTTAAGGACTACACATTTTTCCCAATGTCCTTAATATTTTTTTTCAACAAATACGATTTGCCAAACTCTTCAAAATATATAGGCGTTGTATGAAGGATAGCCTCTTTTTTTGAGCTGAATTTTTTTCTAGCAAGCCATGTTTTCAAGTTGGGGAAAAGAAAGAAAAGACATAGAGTCAGACCGGGCGAGTATGGTGACTGATCTGGTACATTGTCGAGGTGCAATAATTTACTGTAGTACTTCACCCAATGTCTTCAACAAGTCAAGATTTTTTAGCATTTAATTCCTCGAATGTTAAAAAATCGTGACCATTAAAGTTCTGGATTATAATTGAAAAGTAATTGCATTTTTCATTGAATTAATTTTAATTTATTTATTCAAATAAGTTCTTACATCTACACAATTAAGAATATAAAATCTTATAAGTATGTGCAGGATATATACTAAAAAAACAAAAAAATAAGGTGAAAAAAAGAAAAAAAAGGAAAAAAAGGAAAAGAAAACATGAGATATCTTAAAGATTAAGGATGGAAACTCAAAAACGAACAAGAAAAAAAAATACAAAAAGAAATACCTACACTAATCGGTGCAATTCACAAATCCTAACCCAAACTAATCACTCACAAAGAAACTTTGCCGAGCGAGCAAAGTTAAGTACATCAGTAGTATTTTGGCTCATTTTGAATGATGATTTTATGCAACAGAATTAAAACACGTATGTCAATAAAAGTATTTAAACTACAGCCAAGAACGGAGTTAACCCTGGAGGAGATAAGGTCATACCGTCCCTGATTATGAATATATAGAACAGCTGAGTTAAAGGCTAAGCTTACGCTGAGAGTTTGAGTCAAGTTTGCAGAATATTTCACAGCCATAAGAAATTACAGGTAGAATAAGACACTTAACTAGTAGTTGCCTAGTGTTTAAAGGAAGCCATTTTGAGGAAAGAGATACCATACATTTTTGGTACTATTAGGTTGATATGAGTGGCCCAGGATAAAGTTTTGTAAAAAACAACACCAAGATTCCTCACCTGCTGAACATAGGAAATACACGAGCAGTTCATAACAACGTCAGGAAAACAGGACGTGTCAAGTTCGCTCTTAAATATAGCTATAGCATTAGACTTGGATGCATGTATGGTTAGTTTGTTGCGTTCCGCGCCCTCAAAGATAGAAAACAGATCCTCATTTAATTTGCAGACCCTGCCATCAATTAGTTCTAGCCTCTGAGATATATATATATATACCTGAACATCATCCGCCTATAGGTGATACTTACAGTGTCTAATAACATGGGGCAGATCATTAATGAACATAGCGAACAGAAGAGGTCCAAGTATAGATCCTTGTGGAACTCCTTTGTTGTCTCCCGGAGAGATAAGAGGAGATTGAGCTGGCCTCTCTAAATTCTTCACTAGCTTTTATGAGAGATGTGGTCCAGCTTCGTGAAGCAACATAACCGGATTGTAGTTCAGAGATAATGCAGTGACACGTCAGATAGTGTGATATCTGAGAACAAAGAAGTTTCTCAAAGACTTTAGAAAGGAACGGTAGAATTGAGATAGGTCCATTTTCACTGCAAGAAGGTGAGGACTTCATTGGAACAGTAATAATTTTTGCATACTGCCACAGATGAGGAAAGGAACACGTCGTAAGAATATTGTTGTAAATGTGTGTTAAGAAGGGGAGAATGAATGGAAAGAGTATTCTATCGAATCGGGAATATATATTGTCGAGATCCATACAATTGGATTTATCCTTAGAAAAAGCAACCGTAACTTTATCCTGAGTAAAGGGGATGTATGAGAATCCATCAGCGGCAGACAGAGAGAGACCAGGCTCTGTATATGTAGCTTGATGGCGTGTTGACAAGCCAGCAAACTTATTGTTAAGTTCGTCTGCATCCATAGAGACATTCTCAACTTTGGGGCGGCCAACTCCCATTTCCCTAAGTTTCGACCATAAATTATTAGGTGGCAAAGCGGTACTTACCTTAGAATGAAAGTATTGGGCTTTGCTGTGACGTATAGAATTTGTAACCTGATTACGAAGT
Organism: Leptarthrus brevirostris; assembly: GCA_964036015.1. Lineage (NCBI taxonomy): Eukaryota > Metazoa > Arthropoda > Insecta > Diptera > Asilidae > Leptarthrus > Leptarthrus brevirostris. The sequence continues at coordinate 137,774,358 of OZ038372.1, read as the reverse complement.
TTTTTATAACAACTCAATGTTTCTGGAGTTCTAAATCGTTTCCAGCGCTTATAGGCTGAACTTCTACGAGAAATTAGACATTTTATTCGTTGTGTTAGCCAGGGGCACGCCTCGTCAGGAATAATACGTGTCTTTAGACGAACGTGTGAGTGAAACAGGGAGTTGATGCTTTCATTCATATAGACTACTTGATCTTCAACAGAGGTCATGTAATAAATTCTATTCCACTCAAGTTCAGTCACATCAGCTAATAAAGCTTCAGTCGTTATCCCACTCAAGTCTCTAAAGGTAAATATTTTTTCAATGTTGATAACCGCAAGATTATAGGTAAAGGTAAATAATATCATGCATTGAGAAACCAGGGAAACTAATCTGATTATGAAAGAGGACGAAATCTGTGTTTCCACTCAGGAGAAGATCAAGTAATGTAGATGACGTAGAAGTGAAATGTGTGGGAAGGGAATTCACCACAGAGAGACCATATGATTCAATAATATCACGAAAGTCAGAGGTGGCACTACAGTCTTTCAATAAATCAATGTTAAAATCTCCACATAATATAATATCAACCCAGCTGTATTTCGAGGAGGATAAATTCAAATTCGGCCTGAGGTTCGGATGAAGCGACGCATTGAGCAGGTAAATTATGTTTTGTTAATATGACCACACCTCGTCCAATCCGTCTAACTCTATCATTACGAAAAATGTTGTAGTTTGGCAATTTTAAAAAGTTGTTATTAATATGGCATCTAAGCCAAGATTCCGAGATGCAAATAATATCTTATTTACCACGCCCAAATATACACTTGAACTAATCTATTTTTGGGACCAAACTTTGAGCATTAAAATGGCAGTTCCTCAATCCATATGTGTACTCAGAAAAAATTTCAAGCAACACTTAAGATCTGTCAAGGTCATTAGAAATCTGCGAGGATATGTTATCCATAATCGAAAAAATTTATGTTGTAAAATTCAATCAGCAGCAGCAGCGAGAAGAGAGTAGAAAATCTAAGTATTAAATATGTTAAATAAGAAAATTCAGACATTGCAAGTGAGAAAATAGTAAAAATTGTTAACATGGTTGATAGGAAGAAATAATACATATGTTTAGGAATTCAAGAAGTTAAACAATGTGAATTCATGCTAACAATAGACTATAGTAAAATAAATTAAGGTAAAAACTAAACTATTAACTAACCATCAAGAACTAATTATGTATAAGTATAGAGTCGGTACCCCAGTCGTAGCAAGTGCTAATATTGAAGTTCAAAACCTTCTGCATTAGATAATTACGGATATATTTACTTGAATTAATTTTGAATTTCGATCAAAAGAAATCTGGATTACCTTTTTTTAATCGTAGATTACCTTCTGATTACTTTTAAGCTTACTTAAAATTCTAAATTAATTCAGGAATTGTTTGTGTAATCGTCATAAAAATCTTGTGATTTTTTGAGTAATCAAAAAGTAATCGTAATCTACTCGTGAATTTAACAGTCCTTAATGAAATAGATCACCAGACGCTTTTTTAATTTAATTTTATTGGTATAAGGAAAACTGTATCCAATAGTAAATTTTTATGAAATGTATCCAAAAGGATCCAAGTAGCATCTTGTACTCATTACTTATATACCACTGCCGATCTCAATATTATTAACTATTTCAACATGTAGTATCAGTAAATATTCTGGAAAATGTTTAAATGTTTCTTCCCAGCCATTTTTACAAGAAATAGATTTAACCAAATATTTTGGATGCTGCACCTCAAAACACCTGCTCCAGCGAACAAGGACCTAAAAACTCGAATACAAAAAGTAAGAAATTTTATGGAGCACATAAATTCGAAATATTTGGAATACTTTATGCCTGGAAAAAACATTTGTGTTGACGAGTCAGTAGTAACATTCAAAGGGAGAGTACCTACTTCCGTATTACGGAAGTATAACTTCTGAAAAACTTGTTAGATCAGATTTACCAGTAAGCACAAGAATTCCGTTGCATCTTTTTCAAAAAGTAATAGATAAAATACCTACCGCAGAGGGATACGACATGTATACGGACAGGTATTACACCAGCTTACCTTTATCTAAGGAATTGATGCAAATGGAATGCCATCTAACTGGCACTATTCAAACCAACAGAAAAGGTGTTCCTGTTATTATAAAAAACCAAAATTTTTAAACAGAAGAACTATTTCTATCAGAAAAGGAAAAGTAACACTGTTAGTTTGGAAGGATAAAAGGGTTGTTACTTTATTGAGTACCTGGAATCATGCTGTAATGACATCTACGAGGAGGGTCAGAAGTAATGGTCAACAAACCTAACATAGTGCTCGACCACACAGCTTCAATGGGTGGCGTAGATCGGGCTGATCAATATGGATCAACTTATTGCTTCCTAAGAAAGTCTCTCAAGCGGTGGTGGAAGTAATTTTTTTGGGGGATGGAAATATGTATAATCAATGCGTCTATCCATAACCATTAAAAAACAGAATGGGCAAAAACCAAAAATACACTTTTAAATTTGCGAAACAGTTTCTCGATTAACTAATAGGCAGTTTCCGGGTGGAACGTACAAAAAGTTGCAGCAGCATTTCCGAAGACATGTTCATGTAATTCGAAAAGGTAAAAAAAGGACTGTGCAGTGTGTTCTAAGCGGAAAAGAAATTCCGGAAGACGTGAAACAACCGCATATTGTGACACGTGTCCAAATAAGCCACGGATGCATATGGGAGATTGTTTCTATAGATATCACACTATGCTGAATTACAAAATATAAATTTCAAATTCCATTTCATCAAAACTACATTAATTAAATAAATGAATTTAATAATAACACTAAGATCTGTTTTTTAGTTAAATAGAAGTTCATTTTTCAGATGCTCCAAAGCAAAAATGTCTCGGAGTTACTGCACTCTTAAGTAATATTTTATTTATTATATTTATTTAATACCTAGTAGTAGTAGACTTTTTACTTAAGTTTTAGTACAAGGTCAGTGTAAAGTGCTTACAAGGACAAATTAAATAGTGATTTAATTTCCTGTAATAGTTTAGTCAGGATGTACATAGTTGGTGTATTTTTATATTACTCGAAGAGCTGCGAAAGAGGACATCAATTTCCGACAAATAAACCAAGAAGTGGTTTTCGTTGTTCACTCATCAGTATAAAGAATATAAAATGAAAACGAAAAGTTTTAATGAGAAAAATCCCTGTACATAAATATAGTTGCTTGTGGAGGAAAAGACGAAGTGGGTGACTATGTTGTAAACACGGAATAGGTTTAGGGGTGAACAATATTAAATGATAAAAAAAAACCATTTTTCTCGGCAGTGCTTTGCCAAGCGAGATTGAAGTAGTTTTACAGAATATCATCGTGAAATGCATGTCCATGGAGTAAAGTTAAACTTCAGTACCAGCTGGCAGTATGTCCTTCCTCACGGTTTAAGACTGTTTTCAAACACCTGAGGCACACAATGAATAATATTTCCCGTACCTGTGACGAAAAGGTATTGTAAAATCCCTTCTTTAGTTCTGCCCCAAAAAGGATTATTAAATAAAATAGTTAAAAAAAAAAAGCTGAACCGACTTCATAAAAAACGCTAAAATTTTTTTTAAATTTACTATATATCTATTACGACATTTTGAATTCGATGTCGGTTAGGTTAGGTTAAAGTGGCTGCCTAAGAAGGCACACTTAGGCCTAAGAGGCCCTTTGTGCTACCACGTTGAGGCTTGACAATTTACAACCCCATAAAATTACCTAAGGAATAGGAGGGTTCTGTCCCCTTGTACACCGAATGAGTTCCTGTGTCTAGTGGAACTAGTTCACGGGAAGTCAAAATTATTTTGACTGGATTGTGAAGGATGTTCATCCTTAGTTCGTCGTCGGGAACCATTTTGAACTCTCGATAAATCGAGTCAGGTTTTTGACATCTATGGAGCCTAGCTCAGTTAGCTCTTTGAAGTAGGGGGAGCCCAAAAGCCGGTTCCTACGGTTGGCTAGGGCCGGGCAGCTACCGAGGAGGTGAAGTATGGTTTCCTCTTCCTCCTCGTCGTGGCAACTCCTACAGAAGTCGTTTGAGGGCACGCCCAGCCTATCGGCGTGTCTACCTATGAGGCAGTGACCCGTGATTACGGCTACTGTGGTGCTAATTTGTTTGCGTCCGAGTAGGATACGCCCTCTTGACCGCTTAAGGTCGAGCTTTGGCCATATCTGTCGGGTAATCAGGCAGGTGTGTTCTTCTTGCCAGTTATTATTAGCAATCTTGAGAGCCTCCTGTGAGAGCTCCATTTTGCATGTAGCTAGCGGTTTACCCGGCTGGTGGTTAACGTCCGAATCAGGACGTGTGGTGCCGATTCTTGCTAATTCGTCGGCTCTGCAATTGCCCGGAATATCACTATGTCCAGGCACCCAGATGAGCCGTACTTTCAGGTGCTCAGCTATGTCTTTTAGTATTGAGCGACATATTATAACCGTTTTAGAGGTTGTGTATACTCCCGAAAGGGATTTAATAGCTGCCTGACTATCTGTGAAAATACATACATTTCCTGTAGGTAGCGCTAGTTGATTCAGGCGGTCCACAGCTACTTTTATAGCCATGATTTCTGCTTGAAACACGCTGCAGTAGTCAGGTAAGCGAAATGAGACATCGAGGTCTAAGTGTTCCGAGAATATTCCTCCACCCACTTTGCCATCCAATTTGGAGCCGTCAGTGTAGAGATGCACTGAGTTCTCCCATTGGGGAGGACCTTCCTCCCACTCCGATCTGGTGGGAAAGAAGGAATCAAATTTTGCTCCAAAGAAAGGCTTGGGCGAGGTGTAGTCGATATTGCTGGCAGATCTATTGTGCAATATTTTGGAGTGACCGAAATCAGTTCGCTTCCAGGTCTGGATTGAGTTAAGCCTAATGGCGGCTGACGATGCGGTTTGCTTACCTAAGAGATCCAACGGTAGAAGGTGGAGAATAGTGTTCAGGGCTTTGGAAGGTGTGGTTCTCAGGGCACCTGTTATCAGCAGTGCTGCCATCCTCTGAACTTTGTCCATTGCTTTGAGATGGGTTGCTATATTTAGTGCAGGCCACCAGACAATCACCCCATACATGAGTATAGGCCGTATGACACTTGTATAGAGCCAATTCACAATGCGTGCTTCCATACCCCATCTTTTCCCTATAGCCTTCTTACACGAGTACAGCGCTACTGTGGCTTTCCGTACTCTTTCTTGGATGTTAGGCTTCCAGGTAAGTTTTCTATCTAGGACTAAACCTAGATACTTAACCTGGTTACACAGTTCCAGCCTAACCCCGTCTAGTGTAGGGCAATTAATAGGAGGTGTTTTATGCCTCCGAGAGAAGAGTATTAACTCTGTTTTGTTAGGGTTTATACCTAGACCACACCTATCACTCCATGATGAAGTCTTGGAGAGGGCGTGTTGTAAAACCTCAGCCAGTGTATTGGGGTGCTTTCCTGAACATACCAGGGAAATATCATCGGCGTAGGCAATTTGAATTCGATGTTAGTTAAATAAACAAAAAAAAAACTACACAGTTAGCCGCGGATTAGTTTATCGAGCTGTCAAGAGGTTGGTGCTGATTTCTTAACAATTTGATAAGAATAAGATACGGCTTAGAAGACTCGAGTGAAAATTAAGCTTGCTAATAGAAAAAAAACTGAATAGGTTGAATAGCAAGGTCCTATAGGTAGGACCTATACAAAGCCGTTAACTCGTACATTCCATATTTATGCCGGGTTTCGTACCTCAAAACGAAAAAAGGTACCCTTGTAGGATCACTCCGTCTTTCTGCCTGTCTACTCGCAAATAAATCAACACCTATAGGGTATTTTCCGTTGAACTAGAATTATAAAATTTGGCAAGAAGCAAGGTCTCACAGCACAATTAAAGGAAAAAAAATTCGGAAATCGTTAATTTGTAATATCACATGAAAAAGTATTACGGAACCCGAATCAACGAATCAAACTCGAACTTGTCCGGTTTCTAAAATATAATTATTTTATTACGAAAAACAAGAAGATTTATTCGATTCAATTTCAACCGTTTGGGAGTTACAGGATATTTCATAAATCCCAATTTTTCATGGAATGCACCTCACTTTTTTATTTTTATCTTTGGATCTACTCAACTCAGAGACATCAAACAAACGCCAATAAATTATTATGCAAATAACCTTTCCAAAATTGTCAACAATGCTGCTCTAGCGCCTGCATTGCAGGTACAGTAACTTCCAAAAGCGATAAAAATGTTTTGATATTACCAAAAATTCAGAATTTTCCCAAAATTTTCTTCGAAATTCATGAGGGTCGTATAAAAAGTAAGTTTCCGTGTGTTGCCAGATCTAAGGGAATTTGTGGGGAATTTTGATTTTCTGAATGAATGTGGCTTATATTATAGGTAGTGGCCACACTATGCCTTTTTTCTCTCGCCGAACAGCTATGCGTCACCAGCTCTGCAACCATGGCGACTACCTTGTCTCTCACGCCAACGTCAAACTGCGTACCGTGATCCGTTTTCTCCATGCCAAAGGCAAATCCGACTGAAAACAACCGGGAGATAGGTGCGATGAGTGTGCAAATAGTGCGAAAATGGTGCGTAGCTTTCGCCGAGGGCCTTTAAACCGTTGGTGATGAAACGCGCATCGAGCGTCCTTCAAGCGCGACCGAGGGGGAACCAGTAAAGTGTGTTTGTGAGATCGTTTAACGGGATAAGCGCCTCACCTTTGCAGATATTGCGAACGCACTATCACCACACATCGAAATTTGTCAAATATGGGGCGCTAACATTCTTAGTGATAAGTTGGGGATAACCAAAGTGTGCGCACGTTGGGGTTCCAGGTTGTTGACCCCTTACCACAAAACAAACCGTATTGAATCGGCTCAGAAGTTTTTTGAAATGCATCAGGAAGAGAGGAATGCCATTCTGGTTCACGATAACACTCGCCCTCACACAGCAAGAAACAATATTGAGTTGTTTTGCCAATTCAATTGGGACGTTTCTCCTCACCCATCATACTCCCCAGACTTTGCTTCAAGCGATCTTCCTATCTGTTACCCAAGTTTAGACTTCACCAGGGCGGACAACACTTCAGCAATGACGACGAACTCAAGGCGGAAGTGGACCAATTTTTGAAGGAGCTGGCGGCGGCGTCTTATTAAATTCTTTAAATAAAGTACACAGCTAATTAATTTAAATTATTACTGAAAAAAAATTTTGTGTAATTGTGTTTTATTGTCGATATTAGCTTGTGTTAACCAGAGGTTAGACCCTAGTACCTCGACGTTCTGTTACTAATGCCTGATGGAAATTTTGTTATAAAAGAGGGTCAGCTAGCAAGAATATCGATCATAGTTGAAAAAACAAATCGATAACTAAGGGCTTCTTAAGCCAAAATTATTACAAAATGGAAAAATTTACTTTTAAAGAATAAGCGGATATAATTTACATATATTGCGTAGTAAACTGCAAGGAAAAAGCGGCTCTACTGGAATATGAAAGAAGACTCAATAAGAGAACTACGATCTGAAACATCGGAAGATTCTGCCGAGGTCGAGCAGTAAATAATTAACCTGGCTGGACAAGACCCTTGAACGAGCCTGAGAAGAGTAACCAGATGAAGTTAAAATTTGGAGGGTTACTTATTCAGCAGAGTGACGTTCATATCAACATATCCCAGTCCAAGGACTACTGGAAGGAGGTTCTGAGAGAATATTTTGCATTAAGCTCTTGGAAAGCGACATCAAGAACGGGGCGTCTATGGACCGAATTCTGCGGACGAATGAATCGCAGTTCACCGGGGATGGTATCTCAAGCTTCCACAACCTCCGTACCCGGTCGGATACTAACTCACATAGGACAAGCGGACCTCCTTCCAGCCCAAATTCTGAGTCAATGTTTGGGCTGGTATCATCGGCACCCATTTAATAGGACAATTTATATTGCCACAAGTGCTTAAAAACCAAATTTGGGCGGATTTTTTGGGAAATACACTACTTAATCTATTAGAGGACACCCCTCTGGATAATCTTAAGGCAATGTTATACCAACACGACGGAGCCCCATTGCATACAGCCAAAATTGTGAGACAATATTAAATGAACAGTTTCTTGACTGCTGGATTGGACGCGGTGCACCGATTCCTTGGTCTGCTAGAGCTCCATTTATCTGTTTATATGGAAAACAATGAAGGATGAAGTTTATTCAACATCTGTTGACGATAAAGATGAATTCATTAGCAGAATTGGAATTAAAGCAACGAAAATACGCCAACCTCGGCTACAATACACCTTAAACAGGGAATTAAAAGCAAGTTATTGGCATACATTGAAAGTGACGGAGGACATTTCGAACAGCTTTTCTAACATAATAACAAAAATTGTACGTCCTTTATTTACCTGAACGTGTTGCATCTTTTTGATAAAGTAATAAGATGGGCAACGTAATTAAAATAAAGTAATTATGTATTATTAACATAAATTTGGGCAAATGATTAATTTAATGTAATCGCAAATCCGTATTTTTTACATTTGGAAGTGACTGCACGTCTAAGGGCAGGAGTTAAATCAACATTATTGACGTTTGTTTGATATCGCTGCTTTTAGTAGATGAAGAAAAAATAATACAAATGATTAAAGTACCAAAATATAAAAGTAAGAGTAATATAAAATAAAGAGCGCTGATCATCTACAAGGCTCATAGAGAGGTATCGGGCCTATGGCAGGCATGGCCCGATACCTCTCTATGAGCCTTGCAAATGCGATAGTGAAGAATATAGACAAAGTCATACCTCCTCAGGGAGCGCGCAGGAACAGAAACATTAAAAGAAACCCGAAGTTCAAGACATGTAAGTAGTCGAATGCAAATAAAGTTCGGAAAATGTTGCGTCTATCCTCAAGAGTCCAGAGCTTGAACCTATTCACATTCGCAGGAAGGACTAAAAAGTTGTCACGCAGTGACTTAAAGTTTCATTAATATTAAGTATGTGTTGTAATAGATATTCTTTAAAATAAAATAATTAAATCATTTAAAACATATATTTACACATACTTTTATTAATCATCTGACCTCGCCTGTCAAAAAGTGGGCGCTTGGTTGGCCAAGACTGACGTAGAGCAAACACGACGAATGGACCGCCGATGCTTAATAAGCTATATAGTATACAATATATACACGTTTTTAGATGCACCAGAAGTACGGAACTTCAATATGTCGACATAAAAAGGTTTATCTGATAAGCGCCCCTGTTTACGGGTAGGTGTACGTGCAAGGACTTCACCAGGTGCTGTGTCAACATTCGGTAAGCATTTCAAGTAACGATAATGTTTTTGTTTTTTTACTTTGGGTTTCGTTATCATTTTTTTCGTTCGCTTAGGTTTTTAAGGGATTTCTACAAAAAGCACTTTTGGGAACCGATTTTACCTGGAGACATTTTAAAGCTTCTTTTTTTTTGGCTCTATTTAAAATTTTTAATTAATTATTCAACATATTTTTGATGTACCTTTCCAAGATCGTGTTAGGTACCTTTGGATCGTTTTAATTGGGATTTTTGATATTGTTAATTTTTTGGGGTAACAAGCGATTTTTTTAGGTTTATTTTTTAAATATTTATAAAAATGAAATAAAAATAAAGCACAACTGTTTCTATCTTAAAAATAAGAATTCAACCAACGTCAACAGATTCGTTAAAAACCGTAAAAAATCGCCTTTACATCAGGTCTAAAAAACATTAAACTCAATCAAGTTCATCACCCGGCATGGTTCCTAGTAAAATCGGTGGATAGGTAACTATATTGATTACAGCCTAGGATAAATGCCATCCAGATACACAGCCTGCAAGAAGATTTAGGATACAATCAGAACCGTAGATATCTTACAGTGATGTCCTTAGTTGTTTAAATAAAGGTATTCACGTTCTACACCCCACGGCTCGTTATTATTTTATTCTAACCTAAAATCATATCGCAGCCATTCTCTTATAATATCCACAAAATCCTGCACCTTCTATGACTTTATTCTATCAATTGTGTTGGAATGTTTTCATATCAAACCATATGAGTAGAATATCATGAGTAAATTCGTCCATTCTGCTTTCCTAAAAATAGTAGTTGTTATGTTTGGCTTATGTGTCTGACGGAGAAAGTAAACCTGATAAGAAGAAAAGTACATATTGGGACACTTTTTGTTTATTTAATAACAAATTTTATCATGCCATTCTAGATAGTTTAATATTTCATCAGGACTAAAAGCTCTACGACCAGACACAAATAAGAAAAAAATGAATAAACTAAACTCTAGAATTTCATGTTAAATGGAAGTTTTGGTACCAACGTTTGCCACTTATGAATAATAGATGGCACGAGAAAGTATCTTTAATGCCTGACATCGTGACGAAGTCAAAAATGCTGAAGGCATCTACTAAAGGTCACATCCATAGTGCTAGTAATCGTCATATATTTTTTTGTACTACTCTCGTTCACTGCACTGTACAGGACAGCCCACAGGTACAGGTTGTAACTGGGAATTGAACGTGACTTTGGGACCTAAGAGCTCTTCTATTTTCCTGACGATTCTGATTCTCCGGAAATGCATAACAAGCAAAACCGGAAATACGCTAAAATGTTCTTTACTTTTCTCGAAGTTCTTCCTTCATTGTAGAATCCATACTATTCAGAACTCTGGGACAATGCTTTTCTTGGTTGTAGACTTAAGGCGGAAATTAAACATTCAATTATTGATTAATTTCTTGACTTGAGAGGGGATAGGTTTTAAATCTTTATAAGATGTTGTTTTCCCACGCTCTAAGCTGGAAGCCAACCCCATTGCTGCTTGGGTAATGGAACCCAATACAGAATTGTGGGATTACTTTTAATTAAATTACGAGACTGTGACAAAGCTGGATTGCTCTAAGAAGGTAAAACTCATTCCGAGATTGTTCGTTTGCAAAATTGAACAACTTAGGTATTCCCTTCAAGCAGATAGGAAGCAATCAGTCATCCGAGGTAAACAAATTCATATCGTGAAGTTTACTAAATGGATCTCATGCTTCCCCAGGTGTACATGCTAGTACCACTTAGTTTGCTTTTAAGTGAACTTCAAGCTAAAAAGGATGGCAAGCATTTTCATTTCTTTATGTAAAAATAGCTCTTTGTGAAGAACCGAATAAAAGTGAGTGTGATTTCTGCACATGTTACTTCTACCTTTAATTTTCGAACATCTTTTCATACTTTAAGAATTTCCTTTGACAAAAGCATGGCTTGTGCCTTTTTACGGTAGAAATATATCCCCCTTTCCGGAATTTCCAAGGTGAAATCAATTGAATTCTTGGGGTAACGTGAATTTCTGAGGAAAGACATATTTAAGGTTTTTCCCATTCCGGGTGGTGATTTAGGAAGATACAGTTTTATTTCAAGGACATTTATTGCTAGCAAGCATGTAGAGATGTCTTTAACTCAATTTAGGTTCACAAAAGAATTCAGCTATGACTGGTTATATACTCAATTAATGACTACAATTGACCATAACGTATGTCGAAAAAGAAGAAGATTGATTAGTTCATTATATACAGACCGTGAGCATAGCTTCGGTATTTTCGACGTCAATCAGTTTGAAAGGAACAAATTTAGCTGTTTCTTAACATCAAAAAAATACAAGTCCTGCTTTCCTGCGATACGGTTGCGATTGAGCTCTCAACTTTTAAGCTCTCTTTCGTGAAGCTGAACCTTTTCCTGCTTTGTTCTTACATTCCTCCAGATTTGACATAAATTTGACGCGATCGAAGTCTTTTCGACATTTTAATTCTTATTTTAGATTTTATTAATAATATGACAAACCTGGAACCCTAACAAGACCGAGGTGGTGATCTTTACTAGGAAATATAAAATTCCTCCCGTTGACCCTTTGTATCTGAATGGCACCCGCCTAGTCTTTGCCGAGGAAGCTAAATATTTGGGTATCATCCTGGACAGGAAGTTCAGCTGGAAGCCTAATATTCAGGAGAGGGTCAAGAAAGCAACTATAGCTCTATAATCCTGTAAGAGCGCCATCGGTGGTAAATGGGGGTTTCAACCCAAGCTGACTCACTGGCTCTATGTTGCAGTCATTAGGCCAATCTTGTTGTATGGCGTGGTTGTCTGGTGGCCAGCACTGGACAAGGCCACTTACCTCAACGTTTTGAGGAAGGCGCAGAGATCGGCCTGCATCTGTATCACCGGAGCGCTACGGACCACTCCTACTGATGCTCTGTAGATACTTCTTCATCTTCTTCCTTTAGATCTGATGGGTAAACAGATGGCGGCTAATCCTGCCGTTAGACTTACAGCCAGTGGTCCAATTCTAGAGTTGGGCATTCCACAATTCTGGAGTCCTTTTCGCTCCAAGTGGGGGGGGGGGGGGGGGGGTGGTGTTTTCTCAGAGGCACTGAACATTAGCTTATCCTTCCGCCTTCCAGACTACTGTACTGTGTTTTAGGCGGAGGTCACGGCTATTCAGGAAGCTTTGAACTTTGAGGCAGAACGAAGCTCTAAAGGACATCTGTATCCTTACAGATAGTCAGGCTGCTTTGCTATCCCTTGATTCTGTCCTATCGTCATCTAGGGCTATTAATAGCTGTCGCTCACATTTAAATGAGCTGGCGGAACGGTATCAAATTCACCTATGCTGGGTCCCGGGGCACAGGGATATTCCAGGAAACTGCGTAGCGGATGAGCTTGCTAGACTGGTACCACCCTGGAGATCCAATCGGAAAGGACTACTCTTGATTGGCCCCTGGCAACCTGTAAAATGTTGCTTAGCAAGAGAGCAATCAACTTAGCGAACCACAGATGGGCATCCGGCACTACGTGCCATACGTCCAGACAGATCTGGCCTAAACTGGATCTTAAGCGCTCCAATTTTCTGCTTTCGAGGGGCAGATCTGACCTAAGAATAGCTACTCGGGTAATCACAGGCCATAACCTTATTGGCTTACACGCGAAGAGACTGGGAATCCCCTCAAACGACTTCTGCAGAAGCTGCATGGACGAGGAAGAGGAGGAAACCATTTTACACTACCTCTGCCAGTGCCCTTCACTGGCACGCAGGCGAAAGTCCTTCTTGGGAAACTATTTATTTGATAGTCTCTGCGATCTGGCGGCGATTGACGTTGCAGATCTTTGGCGCTTCATCAGCAGCTCCGGATGGTTCCAATGAGGAGGTGGAGGGAATTCTTGGATTCCCGTGGCATCACAATGGGCCTTTTGAGGTCTAAGTGCGCCGTTTATGGCAACCACACGAACCTAACCTAACCTAACCATGACAAACCTGGAGGACGTAATCATCCTTCTTGGTGTTATTAGTTTATCCAACGTTTGTTAAGTATTAAACGCTGATGACGATGACTACCTTCCCTTAAATTGTCTTACGGCGAAAGACTCCTTCTCTCCTCCTCAAGCTTACACCAAAGGAATGATGTATGGGAAGGCAGTCAAATCTTCTCTTTTCATCTATACTATAGTCAAATCTGCTTCTCGTAGGTTATCCGCTATCGATAGCTTACACCCACGCATTTACATTGCTTCTGCTGCGATGGCTCTAATAGTGCTAATGACAACTTAGATTAGTATGCTCTTGATTTTAAAAGAATGACGTCTCTGATCTCTCCGACAAGATCTTCTCAATCGATTACCCATCTCTATTTTGTAATAACGATATCGATGAGTATGTTGCCGTGTTTTATGATAGGATTTATGATCTGTATACCACCCAAATGGTCAGGATCATGCTGTCGTTCTCCCCTGTGGTATACTAAAGAACTTCGGAGCTTTAAGAATAGGAAATATAGACTACGGGAAACTTACCTTACCTACGGGAAGCGCACCTGATATAGCTGATAAATTTATATACTTTTTTTAAGAACACCTTTTCACTTGCAATTTTGTGTCTTCCCCGCAAGAGTTTGGTCATATCCGGGATCATTTCGATGCCTCCATTCCTATGCCCATTATATCTCAAATATTATTATGGATAGAGTCCGGGAGCTTAAACTGGATTTTTCCGCTGGTCCTGATGGTGCTCCTCCGGCGTTCATGAAATCTTGCTCTGACGCCCTACTTGCTGGATTGGCACTCATTTTCAACAAGTCTCTGCAGGCCAGTAGATTTCCTACGGTATGGTAGAGGTCCTTTATAATGCCTGTTTATAAAAAGGGTAATGAAAACTTTATAATAAATTATAGGTCAATCGCGATTCTGTCCTGCATACCCAAGTTATTCGAATCTGTTATATATACGAGTATGTTCACAGCTTATGTGTAGTGTTAGAGGTTAGCCTTGTCTAATCAGCATGGCCTTCTGCTGGTAGATCGACAACAACTAACCTACTTGAATTTACCTCCCACATCATCTCAACCTTCCAACTTGTCTCTCAGCCTTCGTCAGATGTACCACAGAGTAGCCATTTGCGTCCACTACTGTTCATTCTTGCTACTGACGAGATTGTCCTTGATATGAAGATTTTCTCTGGAAACAGTTGTGAATCTTTCCACACTCAGGAAGATTTAAATGCGTTCAAAGATTGGTGTGAATCTAATGGCACGAAGCTTAACTTGGAAAATGTGAAGTTATGTCATTATCTAGGAGCCTCAATCAGCACGTCTCTGATTATACCTTTCCGGAAACTAATATCCCACGCGTGCAGTCCATTACTGCACTTGGTGTTATGCTTGACGAAAACCCCGATTTTTCTCTGCACATATACTATATTGTTTCTAGCAGTAATTCAATTCTGGGTTATATAAAACGGGAGTCGAGTTTTCTGATCTGCAGACCTTAATACACTTGTTTTTATCTATGGTTTCTTAAATATGCATCTCAGTTTTGGTCACCTTGTTCTGCTGTTCATTCTCGACGTATTGAGTCGGTACAGTGGAGGTTTGTTAGGTTCGCATTAAGAGAAAAATCTTGCGGAATGATCCACTCAGGTTTACTTCTTACTGTGGACCACCTCCGGTTGATTAATATTCACCCTTTCGACTTAGTTAACTTGGTCTTTATTCACCAGCTTTTGAATTCGAATGTAAATTCTCGTGCTCTGGGAAGTAGGGTTTCTTAATGACTTTAGGATATTTTCTTTACTACATGTCAATAACTCTCGGTCTAACTATGGTATGCATGAGCCTATTTGGTCTTTTACTAAGGATTCTATGGAGCGATCTATGTTCTCCCCTGATTGTTGTTCTGTGTGTATTCTAGTTTTTGCTTTTGATATTTGTATGTTGGTAATGTTTCTCCCTACATTCCACTTCAATATAGTGTTATATTCTGGTGAATAGGTCAACTGCGTTTTGCCTTTTACCGAGAAGTAAACCTATATACCTATATAATCTTATCTCAGTCCAATGAAATAATTCATCTACAGCTTAACGTAGATTTCGAACCTCCAAAGATTAGTTCAAAACACTAAATTGACTTTTTACTCGGGATAAGTAAGTGAGGGTAATGTGTTTTTCGTGCGGCTTAAACACTTAAGGACTAAGTCGATTTTGATAATGAGGCGACGGACTTGAGGTCCTTTCTTGTAAATTGGTAGATTTCTATAAGGCGCTTTAGAAGGATAATTACGTAATCATCCGTGGATTCTCTCTACTCTTGTCGGGCGTTTGAACTATTAATCACTTTACAGTCGAAGTCCTGTTCTTTCCCGTTGAGTTCCGCTCGGTAAGCTTATAGTTAGGTATAGGAATGTAGTTATCCCAATCCCGTGTATGCTCATCCACTACTTTACTGAGAACAACCATGAGTCGCCGCCGGTGGGATTCGAAACTGGGACCTTTCGGTTGGAAGGTCGACCCGTTATCACTTACTCCGCCGATAACTGAGGGCCTACACCTGCTAGTGTGTTTTTCAGATTAAAATTTTATATTCTTAGAGATTTTAAATCTGCAAATGTAGTGTTTAAAAAGACCTTCGAATTTTTAAATTTATTAGCGCTATAATTTCTGAACAAGGGAGGTAGAGGAATCGCTAAGCACTTTTTTGAAAGCCTTAAGTATTTGCTGTTGAATGAGGGCCACGGATACTATCCTGCGGCAACCCCGTGGTGACAAGGATACGGTCAGAAAGAACTTCTCGAAATAGGACAAGCTGTGTACGACGTACGTAAGAGGACAATCCATCGACGAAGCAAGAAGGAAACCCGAGAAGAGACAGCTTATAGAACAGGATTCCATGGTTGATCCTATCCAAGACCTTGCTGAAATTTTTAAATACAAGGTCCACCTCTTTACCTGATTCAATTGTCGGCAAAGAATAATTGAGGAATTCAAGAAGGTTTGTAGTCACCGATTTCCCTTGAGGTAACGGTGCTGGAAAGATCACAAAAAGGCCTGCAGTACGTCGTTGACGAGGGACTGGAAAACCTGTGCAGCTTGGCACAGGCCGGACAATAAATAAAAAATTCACACTTACTGTCTTGCTGAAGGAGAACAATTAGCATAGAAATCATCCAAAGTTAAGGAAAGCGGCCGGAACGCAAGCACTGATTGAATAAATAATAAAGAACACAAGCAAGAGACAATTGGCATTTCTTCAAGAATACCATCGGAACATCGAGAAGCCGTCCGCCAGATAAGACA
This sequence comes from Leptarthrus brevirostris, assembly GCA_964036015.1. Taxonomy (NCBI): domain Eukaryota; kingdom Metazoa; phylum Arthropoda; class Insecta; order Diptera; family Asilidae; genus Leptarthrus; species Leptarthrus brevirostris. The sequence continues at coordinate 137,757,739 of OZ038372.1, read as the reverse complement.
AGTGCTCAGCAACAAGTGCAGTCTTTGGACTCAAGAGAGATTGGCGGGAGCCGCGTCATGTGGGCAAAATCAGAAGTGGAGATATCACAGCAGGTATCACAGAAAGGAGAATACCGCGAAAAAATTGGCAATTGCAAGCGAATTGTCGCTCTCACAATCGCGATATCTCAAAGAAACGATAACCGTCACAATTGCGCTTCGAATTAATAAACCTCAAGACTGTTTGGAATCGCTACGCAGCACATTGAGTAAAACAAACGTAAAGAACGTCATAAGCGTTCGTTGCACTCTCCTAGAACGCACGGCCAATCACAAGAAAGTAGCCATTCATCGATGGACAAGAAGCCAGCCCATTTAAAGTTAAAGAAGAGGTCCTCAACTAGAGGAGGAGATGCATCGGTGGAGTCGAAAAGTATGACAACCCGGAGTGCAGGGTGATGACATGATTCAGGAACCAAGGGGATCAGGCATCTCCTCAAGATCCTACCCTCGACGAAAAGTCAAAAAATCTACCAGAATCATTAGCAGTATCACATCACTAAATCAAGCCGGAAGAGTCTTAAAAGTCTATGAATGAGGGTATAAGACCATCAGCGTGAGGAGAGCCATCCAATGCCGAAAACTCCGACGTTGTGCGTGGGAAGCAGGGTGTCAAACAAACTGTCAGTAGCGAGTAGTTCCTACAATGCGGAGGATAAACAAGGGGTAAAAATAAACAGTCTTCCAGCAGGGAATCTGAAGACCACGCACAAGAGCTCAAGATCACGGGAGCCGGAAATATGAACGACCCTCCCTTATCGTATCCCACCATCAACAGAGGAACAAAAGACGGCGAAAGACCTGAAACTGAGAGTCAGAAATCCCGGCACACCGCCAAGTCTCAGTCAGGCAAGCAATATCGGCACTGGACGCAAAAGAAGAGGAGAAAAGCAGCGCGGCTTTAGACCCAGGCGGAGGTAGAACCCGCCCACGATGAACTCCCGCACTATGGATCTGAAGTAACATATAGCAGGAGATACGACAGCCGCAAATGCGTTTTTCGGGAACGACCGTGTACTTTTCCAAATGGGAGCCCGCTACATGCACGTATTAATATAAAACGCATGAAATAGTCCAAACCAAGCACGGTACACTCACGTTTTTTCTAGATTAAAATTTAAACTAAAACAATAAAAGTATTTTCACAGATTAACTCATTTCGGACCGACGTCTGAGTCGGGAACGTTTGTGCAGTTGAGTCTTATTTTTACTCAGACTAAAGAATATACCTGCAACTGGAAAATATATAACAAATTTCAGGTAATTCTTATCATTACTGTCACCTTGTGAGTCATCGGCTATTTCGAACAATTTTAATATCAGGTGGCCGATGACCCATAAGGTGAACAAAGGTCTATTTGGGTGAGATTTTACATAGTCGACGCTGTGAGTCAGAAGTCTTTAAGTATTTAAGCCAAAACGCAGTAAAAGAAGCGTGCATTTATGGCGGGCTTATTTCTAGATTTTTGTACCTGTAACGGGGACGTGTATACTCCTGTGGCGGGCGAATTTGTTCTCTATGCGTGGTCGCAACGGGCGCGTATATACTTTTAAAAATATTAACGTCTGTACTTGTTTTGGGCGTGAATATACCAATTCAATTATTTTTACTCGAGCAGTACGGCTTAAAGTTTTTGCATTAAGAATTTTTGAAATAACAAAGCAAAAATAGGAAGATTATGTAGAGAAGTAAAATTCAAAATTAGAAAGATATTTTGGAATTGAAAAACGTGCTTAGCGTGTTGACAGCGAGTTGACTAGGGTAATTAAACTTTGTGGCCACAAAACGCTTTTTTTATTGGCACGTTAAAAACTTAGCTTCCTGTTAAGGGTTTACAAAGGATAACGTTAAAGATAAAAATAAAGTACTTACCGCCAGGGTGAAAATCCATATATTGGGTAACATTAAACACCTTTCCTCGTATTGCTAGCCACGCATCGGATTTTTTATTGTGTTTGGAAAGCTCATCAGTGCTTACTGGAGTTATAACGCCTTTAGTACCAGCTAAATCACAACCAGATGTTCCCAGTCGAATCCAATCCATTAGGGAATGTCCCGGTTTTAAAGCACATTTGTTACGTGGATTGCCTGAAAAGAAACGAAATGGTAAGAAAGGGGAGTCTGTATCACAAAGAAATGATTTTTAATCAGAAATTTAATGGCTAAATCTATAACTTTTTGCAGAAAAATGGAGTACATTAAAACTATTAATCTCGTGTTCGCATTTAAAATTTTCTTTGAAAGAAAAGTTGTTGCTAGGGTACGATGCGAAATTATCGTTATCACAGGACTCATAAAAATTCAAATAGGACCGTAAAGAGGGGGAAAGTTGCGCTGGAACTCACTTAGACTTTCTTTTCTGGCAAGTTTATTAGATAACGAAAGAAAAAAGCAAGAAAGTTTGCAAAGTGAATAGTTTATAACTTTTTAAGTAGTTCTAGGGTGATCCTTGCTGAAGGGATTTACATTTTTATTAACGCCTTTACCGACTTTGTACAAAACTTTTACCATATTAAGGAGTTTATTATATTCACGTGATATGTAATCCAGTCATCTGAAACATAAACAGGTGTTTACAAGGATTTTTTTTGCAAAAGGTATGTAAGGCTTTTATTCTTAAAAGACAATTTTCGAACTGTCCGAATCAAAGCAAGTTTGCTCATAATATATACGAGTATCATGTGTATAGAGTTGCATGTGTATAGCTCTTTGAGAAGCATGAACTGGAAGAATAACTTCGCATGTAGCTTAAAGTGGATTCCGAAGCACCAAATATAACTTATAATCCCCGACGGCATGTTGGCATAATCTGATGTCAGCAGAAACCACCAATTGGTTACTTCCTTCGGAATTCGAAACTGTGGTGAAATGCCAGCACACTATCCCTTACATCACCGACGTCATTATATATGTAATTACATAGTTGCCATTTGAAGAGTCGATTACGTTGACATCTAGTTAGTTAGCTAACCGTAACTTAAACGTTTATTGTTTGTGGGAATGAAAACAGTTTTACTGGAGAAAATACTGATTAATGGTGAAAACCCAATCAATTTAGCAATTTAATGTGGGATTGCTGCGTTGTAAGAGGTGATTTCTATCTTCGTAGTTACAACTACTACTATACAACTTTTAGAATTAGGAGATTTTAAGAGAAGTTGGACAACTACATTCGGAAGATTAATACGAACTAAGCTAAGGTGGAGCAGCACTTAATATGGCTACCTTAGATTTTCATTACAGTGATTTAATTGGATCGAAATTTCCGTACAAAAGCAATCTCTGGATTGTTGTTAGTAAATCCGATTAGAATGCATAACTGGATTAAATGAAATTAAATTTTAGGGTTTAGAGTATATGTATGTAATTGCAAGATTGCGCTCAGGCAAGTTCCGGTCATTGTAAATCGGAAATAAATCAGATTTAACTTGTTAACACTCCTCATACTATCGCTGTGGTAAGTAATATCGTGTTGGCCCTACATCATGAGCGTCCCCGCTTCGAGAATCTGCGCTAGATAGCCTCAATGCGAGCAATGCGAACCGCATATATAGGAGACCAAGCTAGACTAGCATACCCTAAGATTGGTCTAACAAAAGTGCAGTAGAGGAGCTTCGTAATATACGTGTCATCAAACACCTTTGAACATCTTTTAAAGAAGCCAAGAGACGCATTGGCCTTACTAATAATAGCATCAAAATGATCCTCGGTATTTAGCACGACCTTCAAGTCTCTGGTTTTGTCAAGTCTGACCAAGATGGCTACCCTGAGGCATATCTAAGGAATTGGTAAATACGTCAGATAGTGCCCACGAAATGAAACCCGTTATGTACGACTAGACAAATAAGAATACAATCAGTGAAAGAAGAGTGAGGGAAACCATAGAATTGACAGCTTATGAATGAGAATTTTGTGATAAATTCTATCAAAGGCCTTCTATCTGAAGTCCGTAAAAATACAGTCACCAGCTTAGCGGCTTCAATATCAGATATACAGAAGTTGGATAACTCTTTGCCATTGCAGAATAAATTGGCAATAGCTGGGATATCGAATGTTGCCTTTCTTATGAAGAGGAATAATCGTAGACAGTTTCCATGACAGAGAACACTAGCTAGAGACGTGCTGCAATTTTTCAAAAATAAGGAAGCTGCAGCGCCACGCAAAAGAACTCCAAAAGAAACGGCTCGTTTGGGCTTCGCCAGGACAAGGGCGGTATGCCGGGTTGTGGTGTGGAGGAGCTATCAATGAAGCGCTGGAAATCTCTGACGTCAGTCGTCTCGAAAATATATCTCGAAAAATTCGCCCAGAAAGGCCTTTCACGTGCGTCGCAGGACAGAACGCGTACGGAGGAGGTGAGATATAGTCTCCTCCACCTTCACGTCTCTGCAGCTGCAGAAGTCATTTAATAATGCTCATCTTTCGCGAGTAAGCAAATAAGCCATTGCCCACTGATCACCCCTAATACTACGCTTAGCCTTGTTCCGTCCGTTGAAATTGGACGATTAATATCCAGCTTAGGCTAGATCTGTCTGGTAGTATAGCACGACCTATCATTTGTCTATCTATGGTTCGTTTGTTAATTGCCTCCTTATAAGCAGCAGCTTATAGTGGGGTAGAGGCTACTTACAGACACTACCAAGTCTAGGGAGCCCATCCGCTACGTAGTTCGTGAAATATGCCTGTGACTACGAACACAGCACAGATGAATATAGTATAGCTCGCCATCTCATTTAGATAAGAACAACAGCTGTTTACAGTTTTTCATGTCGATGAGACAGATTGAAGGGATAGCATCGCGGCTTGTCTGTCCGTTAGGATACAAATATCCTTTTCCGGTAAGTCGTTTCCGTTCCGCCAAACCAGGACTTTCTGAATTCCCATTACTTCCATCTGAAATACACTGCAGAAGTCCGGAAAGCGAAAGGTTAAAACAATATTGAATTTTTTTAAGAAAAACCCACACCCACCCTGCTCTGCAGTTTAGCACCGTTCGTATAAATCTGGGCGGATTTACCAAAAGGCATTCTGTCGCGTTTCCAGTCGGGATTGTCGATCTAAACCGCTTGACAAAGGAAAAGCTAGGTAAGGCTTCCTAAAGAAACACATGGGACAACTGAGAGGTGGCTGTGAGTCTAGTGGCAGATCTCCTTGTCTACCAGATCTAAGGGAGGTAGATGAAGAAGTATTTCCAGAGCTGCAGTGGGTGTCGTCCGCAAGTTGCAGTTTGATCTCTGAACCTTTCCTAGAATATTAAGGTGCGTGGACTTGTTCAGAAATGGCCATCAGACGATCACGCGATACAGAAAAATTGTTAGCGTGCCTGCACATGAGGCAATGACCCGTGATGAGCCACAATAACAGTAATGATATTATAGTGGACAATCCTTTGATGCGTTATAGCATGGCTTTGGCCGGAAGCGAATTATGGTAAGGGAAGTGAGACAACATTCCAGAGATGGAGTGGATTATTTTAATTTCTTAATAAAAACTCACGGAGAGACCTTGTCTCGAACCCGGAAACCATGGCATGGTGGTCGTGCCGCTCAAGCAATTAATTCAACTCCCTCCCTCTCTTGCGAAACGGCAAATAGAAACGAAGCCTATCAACAAACAGAAGGCGTACAATTTATGAAGCAACATTTTGTCAAATTACACAAACACAATGGTTTACTGACCGAAGTTTAAGCAATACCTTAATAATGGAGGCAGATATATCTTATTATTTAACCATGTTTAGTACTTCCAAGTCAGTACTTACAAGTACAGTTTGTTTATACCACCAAGCCCCAGCTGGTCGCACATACATCTACATAGGCTTGTTTTGCAGCTGTAGAATGTAGAGAAACTAGCAAATAAAAAAAATGATTGTGTACGAATGCCTATCTACAGAGTGTTTTCCTTTAAGAGGGCAATCTTATTATTATTTAAATATATTAGTGACTTAAAGTCACATAAGATTCCCGACAGGTTTTCGTCTTGGAAGAGTGCCATACAAAACTATATGTCTTTAAGAAATTTTCAAAGAAAAGCGCTTTCGCGAATTTTAAATAGATTTTTACATCATTAAGGTAGGTACCCCTTTTTCTATGAACATAATAATCCTTTAAGAGTCCTCTTTTAAAGAAGGTATAAGTTATTCCTCTAGTAGGTACAACGAACTTAGACGAAATCGGTCAAGAGCTGTTCATCGTTTTTAATAGACTCTAACGTAAAGAACGTATTAATTGTCTTAAGAAGCAATTTCATGACACTATAGGGTGGCAAATAGCCGTCGGTGGAGTAAGTGATAAGGTGTCGGCCTTCCATTCCGGAGGACCCATGTTCGTACCTCACTGACACCGACCCATGGTTGTTTTCTGCTGACAACAGATATCACTAAAAAAATGCCAAGGCTCTGGGGATTGCAGAGTATGTCGGTGGTTCGGAATTCACCTTAAATTGTAAGTTCAATCGTTGTCTCGATTTGGGGGAAGTTCTTCTCCCACCCTACGTCCCATGCCATGTCTTAAAAAATTGGGGGGGGGGGGGGGGGGGGGGGGGGAAGGGTGAACATACAAAGGAACCCCCATCTCCCATCCTGTCATTCTGTCATATAATTTTTTGCCGATGAATCAATCAATATCGATTATAACGAGCACTTAAGCTAACTGCCTCTATTGAAAAAGTAACTAGCCTCAGCAAATAACTTGAATTGAATTTTTTTTTTCTGAAATTGTTTCACTTGTACCTACATATATTCAGGTACACAATACAGATGTGTCTTTATCTTCAAAATGAAGTTCAATGCAAGAAATGGATTGAATGTGCCAATAAAAACAGTCGTAAATTTTATTGTGGCTCAGTTGAATGGCGATTTTTTTTTTAAAGTGCTGCTTTTGAATGCAGATGAAGTGCCTTCTTAAAACGACTGCTGAATCTTAACAAGTAAAATCGCAAAATTTGCTCTCGTCATTCTATTCAATTATTAATTTCGTTTATGGAGGTTTGGTACGTGTGGTAAAATGAAAAATTATTAAGAAAACTTAACTTTGTAATTCAAATCCGAAAACGAAAACTTTTTTAGTAAGCTTTATGCTATGCCATAAGCAGTTTCGTTATTTTTGGAATTAAATTATAGAATATGGTCCAAAAACCGAATCATTTGCTTTAACATACTCGTACTTGAGCAGTTTCCATCATATTATGTACCTTCAAATTGTAGCATTGATAATGGTTTATTAAATTTAAAGAATTTTTTTTCCTATTTGCTTCAGAATTATTTAAATATAATGTAATGCAGGCGGTGCTTTCTGAGCTCGACGGATGATTAATTAAGATACTTATTTTCAATAAGAAAAAAATTCACGGTCTTTATTCATTAATTTACGTGTGTTTGACTAAAGATTACAACCAGGCAACTTCGAAAATATAATTTTTAAAAGCTGATTCTTGTTTAAGCGTCGGCAGCGTCGATATATTTGATTATGATTATTTGATTACTTTACTTTACTTTTAGGTTTTGGATTACTTTCGCTATCGAGAATGATTGCATCTTATCTCCTATTTTATTTCTAATAGTAGTCAACGACGTTTTCATTTTCACGTTACGAAGTTATGTTCTTCCCGTCTCGGAGACAATTATACAAATCGGTTCAACCGTTACAACTTAGGCTCTCCTTCACCTTAGACTCACCCTTTGTCCAAATTTTTTTCATTGTAACAACGAGAGAATATCCTCTATAAAAAAAGGCATCTATCTGCATCGTTTTATTGGTGACAAATATCATCGAAATCGTTAAAGCCGTTTCGAAGAAAAAATATAATATATACAGGGTGTCCCGAAAGTTAACGCCGTCCCTTGGAGGTGTGATAGGCTACCTCATGACTGACTAGAATATAACAAAAAATTACCTAAGTAAGTAAAAAATTGTTAGTTTTGAAGTACTGGCACTTTTATGAAGATCTATCGATTCAGTTAGTATGTAACACTTTTACTTTTGAAAAATAATATAACAGTTGTTTTCGTTACTATTATTATTATAATGCTACCTAGTAAAAATTTTGTTCAATTAAAACATATATAATTTCAATAATTGTTTTTTATTCAGTCCAACACAAGTATTGAACCAAAAGAGGGTAAAATAAAACCCCGCGCCAGATAGAATACCTCGACTTAAAGAGAATTACTCTCCGTGATTCCCAGGACACCTCAAGAAGCAGCCCTCCTTCTGAGATAGGATAGGTAGGCTTGTGACCCGCTCATCTGAAAAACCAAACCATATACACGAAACGTCTAGTAAGCCTCAGATACCTCGGATTGATTTTGTGATGACGACCTTTGCCTATAACAATTTCTCCAGATGCACAAAGCTTCGAATCTTCGAATCGAATGTAAAATCTGTTTCATTTTACGACTGTTCATAATGGATCTCTCAAATAACATATCTAAGCTACAAGCTTCAACCGGTACCTCTGGCGCATCGTTAACATCCATTGAACCAACGAAGACCTACAAGACGAGATAGGCACCAGTGTTCGCAGGCGCAAGTGGTAATGGCTAGGCAACACATTGAGAAAAGAGCCAGACAACATCGCTCAACAGACTATAGATTGAAACCCACATCGGTCCTAAGGAAGACGCCGAATTGAACGACCGCGCAACACATAGAGAAGATACGTAGAGAAGGAAGGTATCCAGGTCAAGAAATCGTGGCAATAGTTGAAGGCGTTGGCGCTGAACCGGACCAAGTGGAAGGTTGGTGTAGTAGACGTCCTATGAACCACAAGGTGTTACACGAAACCAGAGAGATGGAAGTAAAAATAAAAGAACTGTCAACACAATAACATACAAATGTATATTTAGAAAATGAACGCGTGTTTAGAAAGTAAATTTTTCTTTTCACTCATCCTAGTGCCTAATCGATTGCTTCTATGAAAAGATTGCTTTTTTCTACTTGAAGTTAACAAAACAATAATTCGAATGAAGTAAATATAGTCATACGCGTATTTAAGAAACTAACAAGCATTTTGAAGCCTAAAAGCGCGGAATTGTACGGAAGGAGAAATTAAAAAAAAAATACAAGCACCAGACCATGGTCGGATGGACCATGATTTACTGCTTGCGTTTTGGATGAAAATTTGGTTTGCGACTAAAATTTCAGGTTTAATCAGAGATTTCTTGTTATTTCGGTTAATATAATGTAAGTACATGTTTTTACTTTCTTGGAAAGATAATTTAGTCTGCTTTAAGTTAATATAAATAAAGCACAACAGTCAGCTATAGTTGAATATAATTAGTTAATAGCTAAGTATCACCCTGATTTATAACTTATTGCAAATAATAAGCCAACAAGGAAAAGAAACAACGATAGAGAGTGGGCAATAGTCGACGCAAAAGAAATACAGCCCGAAAAAATAAAAAGAACTAGAGCATCTTACAAGAAGAAATAAAATCCTTCCAAAAACATTTCATGTAAGGAAGGTTGCCAAGACTCACAAGCTCATACCGCTTTCAATGTTAAAAAGTTATCAGATCTCATGTGGAGCCAAGCCCCTACAAGGCCTACCTTTACAACCCCTAACTCTAGAAACCCTACATCTTGGTCAAAAAGTATGGCTTGTCAGTTTCGCGACCATCGCACAGTCACTCCTATGGTAAGAAATTAAGTCACTGGTCTTTAATGTTGTGTCATGCATTAGACCCAAAAAGTAGGGTTTCTAGAATTAGGGGTTGTAGAGTTAGGCCTTGTAGAGTTAGGGGCTTGGCTGCACTGAGATCTGATAACTTTTTAACAGTGAAAGCGATATGATCTTGTGAGTCTTGGCAACCTTCTTTATATGAAATGTTTTTGGTGGGATGCTTATTTCCATAGCTTTATTGGCTTCATTTTGGATTGTGATAAATACAAAGGCTATTCAGGGTTACGTAACAGAAAGTAGAATTTTGGGATACGGAAATTTGTACTTGTGTCACTTGTAAAACTGATCTAAGAAATTCACGAAATTGAGCCAATATATCGAAAACTAACAATATTCTTTACTAAGGTCAAATTTTGATATTGAGCCCTTCAAATGATGACATGACTTCCGGGACATCTTGTACGTACAAATTCAGTTCGACACTCTTAACAGTCCGAATTTTTAGTAATTTTGAATGAATCAAATCTAAAGCAAGTAATTCAAATAGATTTCTGTTCAATTGTCGTTTATATCTAAAAATTAACATTTTTAAGTGCATGTAAATGGGACCAATTAGAAAGAAAAATGATTTCGGCTTGAATCAAGAGAGACGGCAACAACACATAAGATTGCAATGTTCTAATTTTGGCATACTTCCCACGAGTCGTAAATTTTAAAGGAAGGGTGTTGGTTTTCTCTCGGTAAATTCCGCAATCATTACTGATGTAACTTTTGCAATAAATTTTCATCAAGCTCTTCTTGCCTTTTTACGGGGTGCTTATATGTCAGTCTTTCAAGCGAAGTTTTTACACTCGAGGCCTTATAGTCTTACACTCCGTAAAGTTTAAGAATATTCCGGGTTATTACGTGTATTAAACTCGTAAAGCATTCCATGACTAAACCGTTCCTTTGACACCTCCATTAAACAACATTTTTGCTTCTCGATGTGCACAACTTAAATTATTTTTGAAAATATTAAAATTTTATAGGATAAGTTGCTCTTTAGTACTCGCATTAGACATTGCTTTACGGCTTTATGTGAACATACCTTAATTGCTTTGTTACTGCCCGTTCAGGCATTTCGTATAGGATGATATAATATAATGCCCTCAATAAATTTATATTTTGCTATAAACCCAGTTGCTTACCTAAAAATCGATATCACTTGATAACCTCCACCGTAAATGGATTTCAGTTCGTCTGCCCATAAGATATGACCAACAGAAACCAAGCCATAAATTTGCCAACATCTGCGAGTAAGTAGTGGTAAAAACCAATGACAGGAACATCACAATTCCATCACGTGCTGTCTCTCTAGCTATAGGTGCTTAATAAATTTGATAGAAGCTTTCTACGTTAAAGCCCTTATCTTTACAGGTCATTTAATGTTAGTTATATATTGCAAAGTTTGAAACGAAAAAAAAATTTTAAGGGAGACAACGACCAGTCGAAGGAATCCCATAAATAGAAAACGCATTGGAGAACTGAAAGGTTGGGCTCATTGCAACTATATTGAGCGCACTTAATTGGCATATCCTTTAGGTACAGTCTGTGTGGTATAGAATCACAGAGTTTAGATCTAGGTCAAATAAAAAAAAAGAACTTTATTTCCTGCAACACATCCTTTGTACAGAAATTCAAAGAGAAATTCTAAAATCAAAGAAGATTCGATAAAATAAACCAGTAAAGTTTTCCAAGAGAAAATAAAGTTTTTATTTAGATAAGTAATCATGGATTCTTAAAACGCAAAACTTTCGATGAATTAAAAGAATCAGAAAATGGCTTAAGAGGAGAGCATAAAATCAAACAGATTTTAATATCAAAAGGAAATAAACCAACCCTAGCATAAGTTAATTTTTTTATGACGATGCCAAAACTCCCAATTGTGTAATACCACAGCCTTGGCAGTAAGAGAAAATAGGATAAAAATATAAGATCAATAGGGCTAGTTCAGTACATTACCATGAATCTTCCTTCTGAATGCCTTGGGCTCATAAGAAAAAACAGAAGATAGAGAGCAGTTCCACAGGCATATTGTTCTGCTCAAGAAAAATTCCCGAAACTTTATTACATGCCTTTAACCAAAAATATTTAAGGATGGGAACGCCTTAAGGTTTATATATAGCACGAAGGAATGAATTTACATAAAGTCAGGCTAGAAATTTTGTTAGAATAATAAAAAAAAGTCCGGAGGATTTTTTAAAATATGACTAAAAACGACGACGATTAAACTCTGCAGCATCTTCGGTTCAATTGTTGCGCACTCTGCAAAAGAGGTTAAGACATATCAAACTTCCAAGCTGTCAATGACAAGGTTTGACAACATCATTCTAAAGCTTACAAACCATCTGACCATGGTTTTGGCACGTGTTATAGTTTTCATATCTATTTAAGTAAATAAGCTTGTACAATAGGAGTTGCATAATTAACAGTGAAATCGTAAATTCTCATTCTTTTTATACAAATTAACCTTACGAAAAGACAACAACTCTGTGGCAGTATTGCGCAAGCTTCTGCTGGCAACCGTCAGAGGCTCACAGCTGTACCACTGTCAGCAATTGGTAGCAATGATATCATCAACCTCCAAGGTAGAAAAATTATGCAGTAGTGAAGAATACAGGATATCATATTGATGACCCAGACCTGATGGAAAACAACAACAGGGCCAGCAGCAACATGTCCAGCAACAGCAACAACAGCATCCGACGTGATAGCAGCAAAACCGACGTGATAACAGCAACATAATTATTACATCATCTTATATTACGAAGCACTTGATAAGGTTCAAAGGATGGCAGCACTACTAATAATAGGTGCTCTGGGAAGCACACCTTCTAAAGCCTTCAATACTATTTTCCACTTTCTACCGGTGGATCTCTTCGGTAAACAATGTGCATCCTCGGCTGCCATTAGGTTTAACTCAGTCCAGACCCGGAAACGCACTGGCTACGATCACTCCAAAATCCTGGCCGGAGGAATCGCTATCAACACTGACTATACCACATCCAAAGCTTTCTTTGGAGCGAAATTAGATCCCTCTTTTCCTACCAGGTTGGAATGGGAGAAAGTTCTCCCTCAATGGGGACAGTCAGTGCATATTTACATTGACGGTTCCAAATTGGAAGGCAACTCGGCATTTCATTTCGCTTAGCTGACTATTGCAGTGTTTTTCGGGTGAAAATCATGGTTATAAAGGTAACTGCAGACCATTTGAAGCACTCAACGCTGCCTACGGATAACATCTGTATCTTCTCAGATAGTCAGGCTGCTATCAAATCTCCCAGGCAACAGGCTGCAGAAGCATCGAGCCGCTTCCGTCTCCCAAGTATTAGGCGCCTGGACCCTCCACGGTTAGAAAGGAGCCGGAAAAAGGGTGGCTACAGTGGCCGGAATAATAATAGTAAAAGTGAGGAAGACAGGCTGTCTCAAAACCAAGAGGACCAATGGATCAAAAGAAAAAGGCTCGCCAAACCCTGGCAAGGGAAGCTGGTAGAGCCACTCTAAAGATCATCCAGATCAATCTCCATCATGCAAAAGCTGCAACTGACGTGCCTAGCAGGGGATTCATACTGGAGAAATTTGATGTGGCTCTTATTCAAGAACTGTGGGTTCATGGAAGGCTTATAAAAGGATTTCCATCTAAACAGCATAAGAGCTTCTCGTGCTCCATTAATGTTCAAACCAACGATTAACTTTCTTCGAATTCCAGAATTCATTACAAGGGACCTGGTTGCGGCCGTAGCAGAGATGCCGATGTATAAGGGAAAGCAAGAAATAGTTATTGTCTCGGCTTACTTCCCTGGATTCATAATTTGATGCCGATGCGAATGCTCATCATACTATTTGGGAAAGTACCGGGATTAATAATCGAGGTGAGTACCTACTAGACTAAACCGACCTTCCGTTACATTGTTCACCAAAAAGTATTGGACCTTACGCTGACCAGCCCAAATTTGGAAAACAACATGCTTAACTTCCACGTGTTAATGAGCTTTTCCTATAAAATCAAAAACAGAAGGTTTGATGTGGAGTCCTCTTGAGTGCAGCTGGAGGGAATCAAGGGTCACATTAGGACTAACTTACAACAACTCGACGACGCCATGCTAGAACCCCAAGAGGACCTAGAAATGACCTCAAACCAACTACAAAACCTGATCGTCCACAGCTACGAAAATTGTAATCCTGTTAGACACAGAGGGGCTATCAGAGACGTACCTTGGTGGAACAGGAGGACGCTAAGCAAAGTAAGAAAAAAAAAAGAAAGCTCTTCAATTAAGCCAAGCGCTCAGGCGCCTGGGGTAAATACAAGCAGGCCCCGATAGATTACAATAAAGAACTAAGGTGGTCTAAGAGGAAAACTTGGAGAAACTTCTGTGAGTGGATCGAAGACCTAACTGTAACAGCACACCTCCAAAAAGTTCGCTCGAACGATCACTGCAAGGACATTAGCCCCGTCCAGAGTACTGATGGATCCTATACCTTCGACACATTAAACACAGGAAACATTAAAACTACGCTTAGACACACATTTTACTGAGTGACGCAGTCAACCAGCGTGTGCTGTGGGAGCGTGTGCTGAGGAGCATCTCTGGGAAAATCTTCGCAGCGGGGAGCCATCAACTTCTTTAAAACCCACAAATCTCCCAGTGGTGACGAAATCTTTCCAGCTCTTTTGCAGCAGCGTATAGATGATCTGTTGTTAATACTTATTAAAATCTTTAGGGTCAGCTATTAGCTCAGCTATATTCCTAAATTATGGAGAGATGTGAGGGTTACTTTTATACCTACGGGGGACCATCTGCAACATTGCAAACGAGAACGCATATCAATCAAGCGGACAAATCAACATTTTGTGAAATTTTCGCCATTATTGACTGCTAGACCTCTACATCAGGTGTAAACTGGACCAATCATCTCCTCTTCACTTTACTAAGTTTGTCTACACAAAAGGTAGATTAACAGCGACTGCCTTACATAATCGTGTTAGCAAAATTGAAAAAGCCCTTCGTCAAAAAGAAAAAGCTCTATGTGCCTTATTAATAGCTTTAGGTACTGTCGACAACATCAGGTATGGATTCATATCTAGAGCTCTCAACGGAGGGGTCTGGATTCTCATACTGTAAAGTGGATGGATGCTATGCTAAAGGAGCGAGAAATTACATCCACCCTGGGTAACTCCTCTGTATGCATTAGGGCACGTAAGGGGTGCTCACAATTCGCGGTACTGTCACCGCTGCTCTGGTCTCTATTAGTAGACGACCTCTTAAACAAGCTTAGTGAGCTTGGTTACCAAGCAGTCGGATACGCGGGCAACCTGGCAATTACATGGAAGTTCGACTGGACTGTTAGTGATTTAAAGAAATCAGCTCTGCGCACGGTCACTGATGATGCGCAAACGAAGACCTAACTATTAACATTGCCAAGGCTGTTCTTGTGACGTTCACCAGAACGCGCAATTTGGACCTTGGTCCAATTCCCATCCAAGGCGCGGTCATTGAGAACTCCAATAAGGTGAAATACTCAGGTCGATAGAAAACTTCATTGGTATGCTCACCTTGACTCTATCCTTAATAAGACTACACGAACCCTATGGGCCCGTCGAAAGTTCTTTAATATGCCTGCTGGTAACATGCGCATCCTTCAGCGCATAACTGGGGCTAGTATCGAGGGCAATGAGATCGTTGCTGTGTTGAGCAGGAAGCTCTCATTCTTTCTGTGCCAATGCCCCAAACCTTATTGGAGCCTAAACTGCTCGTCGGTAAGAACTGTGATAGAAGATTGGTCCAGGATTCAACAGTTATTATACTGGGAAAATGTCAAGGGACTTACTCAGGCTAAGGCGCTTGTTAGGCCCTACGCCTACAACGATACCACCGTCTTAAATAAGGTGCTAACAGATTACCTATTTAACCACCATGGGTTAAGATATCATATTCACCGGATAGGTCTGTCTAGTGAGACGGAGTATTGGCTCTGTCTGGAAGACGATGAAATTATATACAATACACATTATGCGTTTTTGTTCTGCCTTGGCTTGGCTTAGAAGGAGGATCTTCCGTCGGGAATTTCTAAGCCCGACTGTTGGAGACCTGTTTGCCAACCTGAGAGTGGCTGAGCGTCTTTTACAATAGTAGGGGTTTTGGTATATGGATAATATTAAAAAAAAATTTTGTAATAAATTTTCACAATTTAAGTGCGTTGTGAAAGCGTTTATTGTTCCGTTTTGGTTAACAATGTAATTTTTACTACTAAAACGTCAAAGAGTGACACCTGCATTTAGTTTAGAAGTTACAGGCTACAGGCCAGGCATTTTTAGCTTTAATGGTATGGACTCCTAAAAATGCTTAAAAGATGCTCTTTATCTCTTCAGTATGACGAATTAAATAAATTCCAGTGCTTCAATGTGGGTCTTTCGAACTCATTTTCATCGACTCAGTTGTTTCCGCTCGAGATTAAATTGTCGTAGAGTTAACATTTTTTAAATTTTCTCTGTTAGTTTTGTTTGACTGAATACATGTAATAATTATACTTACAAAATCTATTATGAAGATAAAATAATGGACAGAGTAATAAAGTGGATATATAGACTCGTAAACAGTACTGACGTTCACTACCAACATTGAATGAAATTTTATGCTGGAGGAAAAGAATATTTTGACCCTGTTGCCATAAAATGTTAATGATTTTCCTCCTGAATGTTGTATAATGTAATGGTTCGTAAAACAACCTAGAATAAAACATAAGTAAAAAGGGTTTACTTCGCCTTAAGTTGATTTGTATTGACAAGAGCCTCTGTTAGATTGAAACGCCCCATTTCCTTCTTTATGGATTTTTAAACAAAAGTTTCAATTAAAATTTAAGTAAACTCTATCAGGTACGAATTCACTCGAATACAACTTCTTTTGGCAACTAGAAAATCTTTTCTTCTTTCCGAATTAGTAGTGGATGGCTTTAAATTGTATCAGAGTTCTAAGCTTAACAGACTTTCCTTTTCAACTTCATTTTATGATATACCGTCCTTGAATGGATTTAATAGTTCTGAAAAAAATTTCAAGAACAGTAGAATGTGAAATAGGATTTTTTGAAGCATTGTATAGCACAACAGCAGCTCAACAATGGTTCTTAGGGTAAGAGTTTTTTTTTTTGAATAGAGAAATGGATCAATATAGTGATTTTCTTCCACTTCCTTGCACAGTGTTTAAATGAACAAAGAATTTCTAAGTCCAAACGAGTATTTTAAGTAAGAATGATTTCGACAAAATGACAAACAGTCTCTTTGCTGTGTAGTCTTATGTCGAAATGGATTTTTGGCACTATTACAAACGGGGTGTGTCACGTATCTGAGATGGATTACAGCTAGGGAGGAAATTAATTTTGTGGAAGCACATCATCTTTGTGAGCCGTTTCATAACTTGTAAAACATAAATGGATCATGAACATACCATATGTGCTTACATTTCAAGTAAGTGATTGATATGGAAAACAATCGCTTTCAGCTGCGAATAAATTAGCTTAGTTAATGGAAACCCCAGGATTTTACCTAAGGCGATATGTTATGCCATAATCTACGAATTATATCTTGATGATAGTTTTCATACGTATGCTTATCTTTAGGTGTTGACCTATTACCATTTTACATGAACTTAGTTGAAGTGCTGTGACGGAATATAATTATGTACAAAATATACCAGCATCATTTATTTTGGCAGCAGTCAGAGTTTAGAGAGTGTAGAGAGGGCAAATAAGGCCCGGGAACGCGTCGTTTTGCGAGAAAAACGCGATTAAAGTTTCAGCCTATTTGAGGTGTACCTAAACTGCAATTTTGCCTTATACCAGCATCATTTATTTTTTCGTTATTAGTTGAATTCGTTACTTATAAAAGACTTGTTTTGGCACAAATTCTGGGCCCAGTAGCAGTCAGAGTTCAGAGACCAAAATTTCGATATTTTCTGATAGCGCCAATCGATTCAGAATGGTTGATTCATACCCCTTAGAAACCCCGAAGGGGCAAATAAGGCCCGGGAACGCGTCGTTTTGCGAGAAAAACGCGATTAAAGTTTCAGCCTATTTGAAGTGTACCTAAACTGCAATTTTGCCTTATACCAGCATCAATTATTTTTTCGTTACTTATAAAAGACTTGTTTTGGCACAAATTCTGGGCAAAGTAGCAGTCAGAGTTCAGAGACCAAACTTTCGATATTTTCTGTTAGCGCCAATCGATTCAGAATGGTTGATTCATACCCCTTAGAAACCCCGAAGGGGCAAATAAGGCCCGGGAACGCGTCGTTTTGCGAGAAAAACGCGATTAAAGTTTCAGCCTATTTGAGGTGTACCTAAACTGCAATTTTGCCTTATACCAGCATCATTTATTTTTTCGTTACTTATAAAAGACTTGTTTTGGCACAAATTCTGGGCAAAGTAGCAGTCAGAGTTCAGAGACCAAAATTTCGATATTTTCTGATAGCGCCAATCGATTCAGAATGGTTGATTCATACCCCTTAGAAACCCCGAAGGGGCAAATAAGGCCCGGGAACGCGTCGTTTTGCGAGAAAAACGCGATTAAAGTTTCAGCCTATTTGAGGTGTACCTAAACTGCAATTTTGCCTTATACCAGCATCATTTATTTTTTCGTTATTAGTTGAATTCGTTACTTATAAAAGACTTGTTTTGGCACAAATTCTGGGCCCAGTAGCAGTCAGAGTTCAGAGACCAAAATTTCGATATTTTCTGATAGCGCCAATCGATTCAGAATGGTTGATTCATACCCCTTAGAAACCCCGAAGGGGCAAATAAGGCCCAGGAACGCGTCGTTTTGCGAGAAAAACGCGATTAAAGTTTCAGCCTATTTGAGGTGTACCTAAACTGCAATTTTGCCTTATACCAGCATCATTTATTTTTTCGTTATTAGTTGAATTCGTTACTTATAAAAGACTTGTTTTGGCACAAATTCTGGGCCCAGTAGCAGTCAGAGTTCAGAGACCAAAATTTCGATATTTTCTGATAGCGCCAATCGATTCAGAATGGTTGATTCATACCCCTTAGAAACCCCGAAGGGGCAAATAAGGCCCAGGAACGCGTCGTTTTGCGAGAAAAACGCGATTAAAGTTTCAGCCTATTTGAGGTGTACCTAAACTGCAATTTTGCCTTATACCAGCATCATTTATTTTTTCGTTATTAGTTGAATTCGTTACTTATAAAAGACTTGTTTTGGCACAAATTCTGGGCCCAGTAGCAGTCAGAGTTCACAGACCAAAATTTCGATATTTTCTGATAGCGCCAATCGATTCAGAATGGTTGATTCATACCCCTTAGAAACCCCGAAGGTGCAAATAAGGCCCGGGAACGCGTCGTTTTGCGAGAAAAACGCGATTAAAGTTTCAGCCTATTTGAGGTGTACCTAAACTGCAATTTTGCCTTATACCAGCATCATTTATTTTTTCGTTATTAGTTGAATTCGTTACTTATAAAAGACTTGTTTTGGCACAAATTCTGGGCCCAGTAGCAGTCAGAGTTCAGAGACCAAAATTTCGATATTTTCTGATAGCGCCAATCGATTCAGAATGGTTGATTCATACCCCTTAGAAACCCCGAAGGTGCAAATAAGGCCCGGGAACGCGTCGTTTTGCGAGAAAAACGCGATTAAAGTTTCAGCCTATTTGAGGTGTACCTAAACTGCAATTTTGCCTTATACCAGCATCATTTATTTTTTCGTTATTAGTTGAATTCGTTACTTTTAAAAGACTTGTTTTGGCACAAATTCTGGGCCCAGTAGCAGTCAGAGTTCAGAGACCAAAATTTCGATATTTTCTGATAGCGCCAATCGATTCAGAATGGTTGATTCATACCCCTTAGAAACCCCGAAGGTGCAAATAAGGCCCGGGAACGCGTCGTTTTGCGAGAAAAACGCGATTAAAGTTTCAGCCTATTTGAGGTGTACCTAAACTGCAATTTTGCCTTATACCAGCATCATTTATTTTTTCGTTATTAGTTGAATTCGTTACTTATAAAAGACTTGTTTTGGCAAAAATTCTGGGCCCAGTAGCAGTCAGAGTTCAGAGACCAAAATTTCGATATTTTCTGATAGCGCCAATCGATTCAGAATGGTTGATTCATACCCCTTAGAAACCCCGAAGGGGCAAATAAGGCCCAGGAACGCGTCGTTTTGCGAGAAAAACGCGATTAAAGTTTCAGCCTATTTGAGGTGTACCTAAACTGCAATTTTGCCTTATACCAGCATCATTTATTTTTTCGTTATTAGTTGAATTCGTTACTTATAAAAGACTTGTTTTGGCACAAATTCTGGGCCCAGTAGCAGTCAGAGTTCAGAGACCAAAATTTCGATATTTTCTGATAGCGCCAATCGATTCAGAATGGTTGATTCATACCCCTTAGAAACCCCGAAGGGGCAAATAAGGCCCGGGAACGCGTCGTTTTGCGAGAAAAACGCGATTAAAGTTTCAGCCTATTTGAGGTGTACCTAAACTGCAATTTTGCCTTATACCAGCATCATTTATTTTTTCGTTATTAGTTGAATTCGTTACTTATAAAAGACTTGTTTTGGCACAAATTCTGGGCCCAGTAGCAGTCAGAGTTCAGAGACCAAAATTTCGATATTTTCTGATAGCGCCAATCGATTCAGAATGGTTGATTCATACCCCTTAGAAACCCCGAAGGGGCAAATAAGGCCCAGGAACGCGTCGTTTTGCGAGAAAAACGCGATTAAAGTTTCAGCCTATTTGAGGTGTACCTAAACTGCAATTTTGCCTTATACCAGCATCATTTATTTTTTCGTTATTAGTTGAATTCGTTACTTATAAAAGACTTGTTTTGGCACAAATTCTGGGCCCAGTAGCAGTCAGAGTTCAGAGACCAAAATTTCGATATTTTCTGATAGCGCCAATCGATTCAGAATGGTTGATTCATACCCCTTAGAAACCCCGAAGGTGCAAATAAGGCCCGGGAACGCGTCGTTTTGCGAGAAAAACGCGATTAAAGTTTCAGCCTATTTGAGGTGTACCTAAACTGCAATTTTGCCTTATACCAGCATCATTTATTTTTTCGTTATTAGTTGAATTCGTTACTTATAAAAGACTTGTTTTGGCAAAAATTCTGGGCCCAGTAGCAGTCAGAGTTCAGAGACCAAAATTTCGATATTTTCTGATAGCGCCAATCGATTCAGAATGGTTGATTCATACCCCTTAGAAACCCCGAAGGGGCAAATAAGGCCCAGGAACGCGTCGTTTTGCGAGAAAAACGCGATTAAAGTTTCAGCCTATTTGAGGTGTACCTAAACTGCAATTTTGCCTTATACCAGCATCATTTATTTTTTCGTTATTAGTTGAATTCGTTACTTATAAAAGACTTGTTTTGGCACAAATTCTGGGCCCAGTAGCAGTCAGAGTTCAGAGACCAAAATTTCGATATTTTCTGATAGCGCCAATCGATTCAGAATGGTTGATTCATACCCCTTAGAAACCCCGAAGGGGCAAATAAGGCCCAGGAACGCGTCGTTTTGCGAGAAAAACGCGATTAAAGTTTCAGCCTATTTGAGGTGTACCTAAACTGCAATTTTGCCTTATACCAGCATCATTTATTTTTTCGTTATTAGTTGAATTCGTTACTTATAAAAGACTTGTTTTGGCACAAATTCTGGGCCCAGTAGCAGTCAGAGTTCAGAGACCAAAATTTCGATATTTTCTGATAGCGCCAATCGATTCAGAATGGTTGATTCATACCCCTTAGAAACCCCGAAGGGGCAAATAAGGCCCGGGAACGCGTCGTTTTGCGAGAAAAACGCGATTAAAGTTTCAGCCTATTTGAAGTGTACCTAAACTGCAATTTTGCCTTATACCAGCATCATTTATTTTTTCGTTATTAGTTGAATTCGTTACTTATAAAAGACTTGTTTTGGCACAAATTCTGGGCCCAGTAGCAGTCAGAGTTCAGAGACCAAAATTTCGATATTTTCTGATAGCGCCAATCGATTCAGAATGGTTGATTCATACCCCTTAGAAACCCCGAAGGGGCAAATAAGGCCCAGGAACGCGACGTTTTGCGAGAAAAACGCGATTAAAGTTTCAGCCTATTTGAGGTGTACCTAAACTGCAATTTTGCCTTATACCAGCATCATTTATTTTTTCGTTATTAGTTGAATTCGTTACTTATAAAAGACTTGTTTTGGCACAAATTCTGGGCCCAGTAGCAGTCAGAGTTCAGAGACCAAAATTTCGATATTTTCTGATAGCGCCAATCGATTCAGAATGGTTGATTCATACCCCTTAGAAACCCCGAAGGGGCAAATAAGGCCCGGGAACGCGTCGTTTTGCGAGAAAAACGCGATTAAAGTTTCAGCCTATTTGAAGTGTACCTAAACTGCAATTTTGCCTTATACCAGCATCATTTATTTTTTCGTTATTAGTTGAATTCGTTACTTATAAAAGACTTGTTTTGGCACAAATTCTGGGCCCAGTAGCAGTCAGAGTTCAGAGACCAAAATTTCGATATTTTCTGATAGCGCCAATCGATTCAGAATGGTTGATTCATACCCCTTAGAAACCCCGAAGGGGCAAATAAGGCCCGGGAACGCGTCGTTTTGCGAGAAAAACGCGATTAAAGTTTCAGCCTATTTGAAGTGTACCTAAACTGCAATTTTGCCTTATACCAGCATCATTTATTTTTTCGTTATTAGTTGAATTCGTTACTTATAAAAGACTTGTTTTGGCACAAATTCTGGGCCCAGTAGCAGTCAGAGTTCAGAGACCAAAATTTCGATATTTTCTGATAGCGCCAATCGATTTAGAATGGTTGATTCATACCCCTTAGAAACCCCGAAGGGGCAAATAAGGCCCAGGAACGCGTCGTTTTGCGAGAAAAACGCGATTAAAGTTTCAGCCTATTTGAAGTGTACCTAAACTGCAATTTTGCCTTATACCAGCATCATTTATTTTTTCGTTATTAGTTGAATTCGTTACTTATAAAAGACTTGTTTTGGCACAAATTCTGGGACCAGTAGCAGTCAGAGTTCAGAGACCAAAATTTCGATATTTTCTGATAGCGCCAATCGATTTAGAATGGTTGATTCATACCCCTTAGAAACCCCGAAGGGGCAAATAAGGCCCAGGAACGCGTCGTTTTGCGAGAAAAACGCGATTAAAGTTTCAGCCTATTTGAAGTGTACCTAAACTGCAATTTTGCCTTATACCAGCATCATTTATTTTTTCGTTATTAGTTGAATTCGTTACTTATAAAAGACTTGTTTTGGCACAAATTCTGGGCCCAGTAGCAGTCAGAGTTCAGAGACCAAAATTTCGATATTTTCTGATAGCGCCAATCGATTCAGAATGGTTGATTCATACCCCTTAGAAACCCCGAAGGTGCAAATAAGGCCCGGGAACGCGTCGTTTTGCGAGAAAAACGCGATTAAAGTTTCAGCCTATTTGAGGTGTACCTAAACTGCAATTTTGCCTTACACCAGCATCATTTATTTTTTCGTTATTAGTTGAATTCGTTACTTATAAAAGACTTGTTTTGGCACAAATTCTGGGCCCACTAGCAGTCAGAGTTCAGAGACCAAAATTTCGATATTTTCTGATAGCGCCAATCGATTCAGAATGGTTGATTCATACCCCTTAGAAACCCCGAAGGGGCAAATAAGGCCCGGGAACGCGTCGTTTTGCGAGAAAAACGCGATTAAAGTTTCAGCCTATTTGAGGTGTACCTAAACTGCAATTTTGCCTTATACCAGCATCATTTATTTTTTCGTTATTAGTTGAATTCGTTACTTATAAAAGACTTGTTTTGGCACAAATTCTGGGCCCAGTAGCAGTCAGAGTTCAGAGACCAAAATTTCGATATTTTCTGATAGCGCCAATCGATTCAGAATGGTTGATTCATACCCCTTAGAAACCCCGAAGGGGCAAATAAGGCCCGGGAACGCGTCGTTTTGCGAGAAAAACGCGATTAAAGTTTCAGCCTATTTGAGGTGTACCTAAACTGCAATTTTGCCTTATACCAGCATCATTTATTTTTTCGTTATTAGTTGAATTCGTTACTTATAAAAGACTTGTTTTGGCACAAATTCTGGGCCCAGTAGCAGTCAGAGTTCAGAGACCAAAATTTCGATATTTTCTGATAGCGCCAATCGATTCAGAATGGTTGATTCATACCCCTTAGAAACCCCGAAGGGGCAAATAAGGCCCGGGAACGCGTCGTTTTGCGAGAAAAACGCGATTAAAGTTTCAGCCTATTTGAGGTGTACCTAAACTGCAATTTTGCCTTATACCAGCATCATTTATTTTTTCGTTATTAGTTGAATTCGTTACTTATAAAAGACTTGTTTTGGCACAAATTCTGGGCCCAGTAGCAGTCAGAGTTCAGAGACCAAAATTTCGATATTTTCTGATAGCGCCAATCGATTCAGAATGGTTGATTCATACCCCTTAGAAACCCCGAAGGGGCAAATAAGGCCCGGGAACGCGTCGTTTTGCGAGAAAAACGCGATTAAAGTTTCAGCCTATTTGAGGTGTACCTAAACTGCAATTTTGCCTTATACCAGCATCATTTATTTTTTCGTTATTAGTTGAATTCGTTACTTATAAAAGACTTGTTTTGGCACAAATTCTGGGCCCAGTAGCAGTCAGAGTTCAGAGACCAAAATTTCGATATTTTCTGATAGCGCCAATCGATTCAGAATGGTTGATTCATACCCCTTAGAAACCCCGAAGGGGCAAATAAGGCCCAGGAACGCGTCGTTTTGCGAGAAAAACGCGATTAAAGTTTCAGCCTATTTGAGGTGTACCTAAACTGCAATTTTGCCTTATACCAGCATCATTTATTTTTTCGTTATTAGTTGAATTCGTTACTTATAAAAGACTTGTTTTGGCACAAATTCTGGGCCCAGTAGCAGTCAGAGTTCAGAGACCAAAATTTCGATATTTTCTGATAGCGCCAATCGATTCAGAATGGTTGATTCATACCCCTTAGAAACCCCGAAGGGGCAAATAAGGCCCGGGAACGCGTCGTTTTGCGAGAAAAACGCGATTAAAGTTTCAGCCTATTTGAGGTGTACCTAAACTGCAATTTTGCCTTATACCAGCATCATTTATTTTTTCGTTATTAGTTGAATTCGTTACTTATAAAAGACTTGTTTTGGCACAAATTCTGGGCCCAGTAGCAGTCAGAGTTCAGAGACCAAAATTTCGATATTTTCTGATAGCGCCAATCGATTCAGAATGGTTGATTCATACCCCTTAGAAACCCCGAAGGGGCAAATAAGGCCCAGGAACGCGTCGTTTTGCGAGAAAAACGCGATTAAAGTTTCAGCCTATTTGAAGTGTACCTAAACTGCAATTTTACCTTATACCAGCATCATTTATTTTTTCGTTATTAGTTGAATTCGTTACTTATAAAAGACTTGTTTTGGCACAAATTCTGGGCCCGGTAGCAGTCAGAGTTCAGAGACCAAAATTTCGATATTTTCTGATAGCGCCAATCGATTCAGAATGGTAGATTCATACCCCTTAGAAACCCCGAAGGGGCAAATAAGGCCCGGGAACGCGTCGTTTTGCGAGAAAAACGCGATTAAAGTTTCAGCCTATTTGAAGTGTACCTAAACTGCAATTTTGCCTTATACCAGCATCATTTATTTTTTCGTTATTAGTTGAATTCGTTACTTATAAAAGACTTGTTTTGGCACAAATTCTGGGCCCAGTAGCAGTCAGAGTTCAGAGACCAAAATTTCGATATTTTCTGATAGCGCCAATCGATTCAGAATGGTTGATTCATACCCCTTAGAAACCCCGAAGGGGCAAATAAGGCCCGGGAACGCGTCGTTTTGCGAGAAAAACGCGATTAAAGTTTCAGCCTATTTGAAGTGTACCTAAACTGCAATTTTGCCTTATACCAGCATCATTTATTTTTTCGTTATTAGTTGAATTCGTTACTTATAAAAGACTTGTTTTGGCACAAATTCTGGGCCCAGTAGCAGTCAGAGTTCAGAGACCAAAATTTCGATATTTTCTGATAGCGCCAATCGATTCAGAATGGTTGATTCATACCCCTTAGAAACCCCGAAGGGGCAAATAAGGCCCGGGAACGCGTCGTTTTGCGAGAAAAACGCGATTAAAGTTTCAGCCTATTTGAGGTGTACCTAAACTGCAATTTTGCCTTATACCAGCATCATTTATTTTTTCGTTATTAGTTGAATTCGTTACTTATAAAAGACTTGTTTTGGCACAAATTCTGGGCCCAGTAGCAGTCAGAGTTCAGAGACCAAAATTTCGATATATTCTGATAGCGCCAATCGATTCAGAATGGTTGATTCATACCCCTTAGAAACCCCGAAGGGGCAAATAAGGCCCGGGAACGCGTCGTTTTGCGAGAAAAACGCGATTAAAGTTTCAGCCTATTTGAGGTGTACCTAAACTGCAATTTTGCCTTATACCAGCATCATTTATTTTTTCGTTATTAGTTGAATTCGTTACTTATAAAAGACTTGTTTTGGCACAAATTCTGGGCCCAGTAGCAGTCAGAGTTCAGAGACCAAAATTTCGATATTTTCTGATAGCGCCAATCGATTCAGAATGGTTGATTCATACCCCTTAGAAACCCCGAAGGGGAAAATAAGGCCCAGGAACGCGTCGTTTTGCGAGAAAAACGCGATTAAAGTTTCAGCCTATTTGAGGTGTACCTAAACTGCAATTTTGCCTTATACCAGCATCATTTATTTTTTCGTTATTAGTTGAATTCGTTACTTATAAAAGACTTGTTTTGGCACAAATTCTGGGCCCACTAGCAGTCAGAGTTCAGAGACCAAAATTTCGATATTTTCTGATAGCGCCAATCGATTCAGAATGGTTGATTCATACCCCTTAGAAACCCCGAAGGGGCAAATAAGGCCCGGGAACGCGTCGTTTTGCGAGAAAAACGCGATTAAAGTTTCAGCCTATTTGAGGTGTACCTAAACTGCAATTTTGCCTTATACCAGCATCATTTATTTTTTCGTTATTAGTTGAATTCGTTACTTATAAAAGACTTGTTTTGGCACAAATTCTGGGCCCAGTAGCAGTCAGAGTTCAGAGACCAAAATTTCGATATTTTCTGATAGCGCCAATCGATTCAGAATGGTTGATTCATACCCCTTAGAAACCCCGAAGGGGCAAATAAGGCCCAGGAACGCGTCGTTTTGCGAGAAAAACGCGATTAAAGTTTCAGCCTATTTGAAGTGTACCTAAACTGCAATTTTACCTTATACCAGCATCATTTATTTTTTCGTTATTAGTTGAATTCGTTACTTATAAAAGACTTGTTTTGGCACAAATTCTGGGCCCGGTAGCAGTCAGAGTTCAGAGACCAAAATTTCGATATTTTCTGATAGCGCCAATCGATTCAGAATGGTTGATTCATACCCCTTAGAAACCCCGAAGGGGCAAATAAGGCCCAGGAACGCGTCGTTTTGCGAGAAAAACGCGATTAAAGTTTCAGCCTATTTGAGGTGTACCTAAACTGCAATTTTGCCTTATACCAGCATCATTTATTTTTTCGTTATTAGTTGAATTCGTTACTTATAAAAGACTTGTTTTGGCACAAATTCTGGGCCCAGTAGCAGTCAGAGTTCAGAGACCAAAATTTCGATGTTTTCTGATAGCGCCAATCGATTCAGAATGGTTGATTCATACCCCTTAGAAACCCCGAAGGGGCAAATAAGGCCCGGGAACGCGTCCTTTTGCGAGAAAAACGCGATTAAAGTTTCAGCCTATTTGAAGTGTACCTAAACTGCAATTTTGCCTTATACCAGCATCATTTATTTTTTCGTTATTAGTTGAATTCGTTACTTATAAAAGACTTGTTTTGGCACAAATTCTGGGCCCGGTAGCAGTCAGAGTTCAGAGACCAAAATTTCGATATTTTCTGATAGCGCCAATCGATTCAGAATGGTTGATTCATACCCCTTAGAAACCCCGAAGGGGCAAATAAGGCCCGGGAACGCGTCGTTTTGCGAGAAAAACGCGATTAAAGTTTCAGCCTATTTGAAGTGTACCTAAACTGCAATTTTGCCTTATACCAGCATCATTTATTTTTTCGTTATTAGTTGAATTCGTTACTTATAAAAGACTTGTTTTGGCACAAATTCTGGGCCCAGTAGCAGTCAGAGTTCAGAGACCAAAATTTCGATATTTTCTGATAGCGCCAATCGATTCAGAATGGTTGATTCATACCCCTTAGAAACCCCGAAGGGGCAAATAAGGCCCGGGAACGCGTCGTTTTGCGAGAAAAACGCGATTAAAGTTTCAGCCTATTTGAAGTGTACCTAAACTGCAATTTTGCCTTATACCAGCATCATTTATTTTTTCGTTATTAGTTGAATTCGTTACTTATAAAAGACTTGTTTTGGCACAAATTCTGGGCCCAGTAGCAGTCAGAGTTCAGAGACCAAAATTTCGATATTTTCTGATAGCGCCAATCGATTCAGAATGGTTGATTCATACCCCTTAGAAACCCCGAAGGGGCAAATAAGGCCCGGGAACGCGTCGTTTTGCGAGAAAAACGCGATTAAAGTTTCAGCCTATTTGAAGTGTACCTAAACTGCAATTTTGCCTTATACCAGCATCATTTATTTTTTCGTTATTAGTTGAATTCGTTACTTATAAAAGACTTGTTTTGGCACAAATTCTGGGCCCAGTAGCAGTCAGAGTTCAGAGACCAAAATTTCGATATTTTCTGATAGCGCCAATCGATTCAGAATGGTTGATTCATACCCCTTAGAAACCCCGAAGGGGCAAATAAGGCCCGGGAACGCGTCGTTTTGCGAGAAAAACGCGATTAAAGTTTCAGCCTATTTGAGGTGTACCTAAACTGCAATTTTGCCTTATACCAGCATCATTTATTTTTTCGTTATTAGTTGAATTCGTTACTTATAAAAGACTTGTTTTGGCAAAAATTCTGGGCCCAGTAGCAGTCAGAGTTCAGAGACCAAAATTTCGATATATTCTGATAGCGCCAATCGATTCAGAATGGTTGATTCATACCCCTTAGAAACCCCGAAGGGGCAAATAAGGCCCGGGAACGCGTCGTTTTGCGAGAAAAACGCGATTAAAGTTTCAGCCTATTTGAGGTGTACCTAAACTGCAATTTTGCCTTATACCAGCATCATTTATTTTCTCGTTATTAGTTGAATTCGTTACTTATAAAAGACTTGTTTTGGCACAAATTCTGGGCCCAGTAGCAGTCAGAGTTCAGAGACCAAAATTTCGATATTTTCTGATAGCGCCAATCGATTCAGAATGGTTGATACATACCCCTTAGAAACCCCGAAGGGGCAAATAAGGCCCGGGAACGCGTCGTTTTGCGAGAAAAACGCGATTAAAGTTTCAGCCTATTTGAAGTGTACCTAAACTGCAATTTTGCCTTATACCAGCATCATTTATTTTTTCGTTATTAGTTGAATTCGTTACTTATAAAAAACTTGTTTTGGCACAAATTCTGGGCCCAGTAGCAGTCAGAGTTCAGAGACCAAAATTTCGATATTTTCTGATAGCGCCAATCGATTCAGAATGGTTGATTCATACCCCTTAGAAACCCCGAAGGGGCAAATAAGGCCCGGGAACGCGTCGTTTTGCGAGAAAAACGCGATTAAAGTTTCAGCCTATTTGAGGTGTACCTAAACTGCAATTTTGCCTTATACCAGCATCATTTATTTTTTCGTTATTAGTTGAATTCGTTACTTATAAAAGACTTGTTTTGGCACAAATTCTGGGCCCAGTAGCAGTCAGAGTTCAGAGACCAAAATTTCGATATTTTCTGATAGCGCCAATCGATTCAGAATGGTTGATTCATACCCCTTAGAAACCCCGAAGGGGCAAATAAGGCCCGGGAACGCGTCGTTTTGCGAGAAAAACGCGATTAAAGTTTCAGCCTATTTGAGGTGTACCTAAACTGCAATTTTGCCTTATACCAGCATCATTTATTTTTTCGTTATTAGTTGAATTCGTTACTTATAAAAGACTTGTTTTGGCACAAATTCTGGGCCCAGTAGCAGTCAGAGTTCAGAGACCAAAATTTCGATATTTTCTGATAGCGCCAATCGATTCAGAATGTTTGATTCATACCCCTTAGAAACCCCGAAGGGGCAAATAAGGCCCAGGAACGCGTCGTTTTGCGAGAAAAACGCGATTAAAGTTTCAGCCTATTTGAGGTGTACCTAAACTGCAATTTTGCCTTATACCAGCATCATTTATTTTTTCGTTATTAGTTGAATTCGTTACTTATAAAAGACTTGTTTTGGCACAAATTCTGGGCCCAGTAGCAGTCAGAGTTCAGAGACCAAAATTTCGATATTTTCTGATAGCGCCAATCGATTCAGAATGGTTGATTCATACCCCTTAGAAACCCCGAAGGGGCAAATAAGGCCCGGGAACGCGTCGTTTTGCGAGAAAAACGCGATTAAAGTTTCAGCCTATTTGAGGTGTACCTAAACTGCAATTTTGCCTTATACCAGCATCATTTATTTTTTCGTTATTAGTTGAATTCGTTACTTATAAAAGACTTGTTTTGGCACAAATTCTGGGCCCAGTAGCAGTCAGAGTTCAGAGACCAAAATTTCGATATTTTCTGATAGCGCCAATCGATTCAGAATGGTTGATTCATACCCCTTAGAAACCCCGAAGGGGCAAATAAGGCCCGGGAACGCGTCGTTTTGCGAGAAAAACGCGATTAAAGTTTCAGCCTATTTGAGGTGTACCTAAACTGCAATTTTGCCTTATACCAGCATTATTTATTTTTTCGTTATTAGTTGAATTCGTTACTTATAAAAGACTTGTTTTGGCACAAATTCTGGGCCCAGTAGCAGTCAGAGTTCAGAGACCAAAATTTCGATATTTTCTGATAGCGCCAATCGATTCAGAATGGTTGATTCATACCCCTTAGAAACCCCGAAGGGGCAAATAAGGCCCGGGAACGCGTCGTTTTGCGAGAAAAACGCGATTAAAGTTTCAGCCTATTTTAGGTGTACCTAAACTGCAATTTTGCCTTATACCAGCATCATTTATTTTTTCGTTATTAGTTGAATTCGTTACTTATAAAAGACTTGTTTTGGCACAAATTCTGGGCCCAGTAGCAGTCAGAGTTCAGAGACCAAAATTTCGATATTTTCTGATAGCGCCAATCGATTCAGAATGGTTGATTCATACCCCTTAGAAACCCCGAAGGGGCAAATAAGGCCCGGGAACGCGTCGTTTTGCGAGAAAAACGCGATTAAAGTTTCAGCCTATTTGAGGTGTACCTAAACTGCAATTTTGCCTTATACCAGCATCATTTATTTTTTCGTTATTAGTTGAATTCGTTACTTATAAAAGACTTGTTTTGGCACAAATTCTGGGCCCAGTAGCAGTCAGAGTTCAGAGACCAAAATTTCGATATTTTCTGATAGCGCCAATCGATTCAGAATGGTTGATTCATACCCCTTAGAAACCCCGAAGGGGCAAATAAGGCCCGGGAACGCGTCGTTTTGCGAGAAAAACGCGATTAAAGTTTCAGCCTATTTGAGGTGTACCTAAACTGAAATTTTGCCTTATACCAGCATCATTTATTTTTTCGTTATTAGTTGAATTCGTTACTTATAAAAGACTTGTTTTGGCACAAATTCTGGGCCCAGTAGCAGTCAGAGTTCAGAGACCAAAATTTCGATATTTTCTGATAGCGCCAATCGATTCAGAATGGTTGATTCATACCCCTTAGAAACCCCGAAGGGGCAAATAAGGCCCGGGAACGCGTCGTTTTGCGAGAAAAACGCGATTAAAGTTTCAGCCTATTTGAAGTGTACCTAAACTGTAATTTTGCCTTATACCAGCATCATTTATTTTTTCGTTATTAGTTGAATTCGTTACTTATAAAAGACTTGTTTTGGCACAAATTCTGGGCCCAGTAGCAGTCAGAGTTCAGAGACCAAAATTTCGATATTTTCTGATAGCGCCAATCGATTCAGAATGGTTGATTCATACCCCTTAGAAACCCCGAAGGGGCAAATAAGGCCCGGGAACGCGTCGTTTTGCGAGAAAAACGCGATTAAAGTTTCAGCCTATTTGAAGTGTACCTAAACTGCAATTTTGCCTTATACCAGCATCATTTATTTTTTCGTTATTAGTTGAATTCGTTACTTATAAAAGACTTGTTTTGGCACAAATTCTGGGCCCAGTAGCAGTCAGAGTTCAGAGACCAAAATTTCGATATTTTCTGATAGCGCCAATCGATTCAGAATGGTTGATTCATACCCCTTAGAAACCCCGAAGGGGCAAATAAGGCCCGGGAACGCGTCGTTTTGCGAGAAAAACGCGATTAAAGTTTCAGCCTATTTGAGGTGTACCTAAACTGCAATTTTGCCTTATACCAGCATCATTTATTTTTTCGTTATTAGTTGAATTCGTTACTTATAAAAGACTTGTTTTGGCACAAATTCTGAGCCCAGTAGCAGTCAGAGTTCAGAGACCAAAATTTC
Organism: Leptarthrus brevirostris; assembly: GCA_964036015.1. Taxonomy (NCBI): domain Eukaryota; kingdom Metazoa; phylum Arthropoda; class Insecta; order Diptera; family Asilidae; genus Leptarthrus; species Leptarthrus brevirostris. The sequence goes on along the minus strand of OZ038372.1, from coordinate 137,725,553 downwards.
GATATTTTCTGATAGCGCCAATCGATTCAGAATGGTTGATTCATACCCCTTAGAATCCCCGAAGGGGCAAATAAGGCCCGGGAACGCGTCGTTTTGCGAGAAAAACGCGATTAAAGTTTCAGCCTATTTGAGGTGTACCTAAACTGCAATTTTGCTTTATACCAGCATTATTTATTTTTTCGTTATTAGTTGAATTCGTTACTTATAAAAGACTTGTTTTGGCACAAATTCTGGGCCCAGTAGCAGTCAGAGTTCAGAGACCAAAATTTCGATATTTTCTGATAGCGCCAATCGATTCAGAATGGTTGATTCATACCCCTTAGAAACCCCGAAGGGGCAAATAAGGCCCGGGAACGCGTCGTTTTGCGAGAAAAACGCGATTAAAGTTTCAGCCTATTTGAAGTGTACCTAAACTGCAATTTTGCCTTATACCAGCATCATTTATTTTTTCGTTATTAGTTGAATTCGTTACTTATAAAAGACTTGTTTTGGCACAAATTCTGGGCCCAGTAGCAGTCAGAGTTCAGAGACCAAAATTTCGATATTTTCTGATAGCGCCAATCGATTCAGAATGGTTGATTCATACCCCTTAGAAACCCCGAAGGGGCAAATAAGGCCCGGGAACGCGTCGTTTTGCGAGAAAAACGCGAATAAAGTTTCAGCCTATTTGAGGTGTACCTAAACTGCAATTTTGCCTTATACCAGCATCATTTATTTTTTCGTTATTAGTTGAATTCGTTACTTATAAAAGACTTGTTTTGGCACAAATTCTGGGCCCAGTAGCAGTCAGAGTTCAGAGACCAAAATTTCGATATTTTCTGATGGCGCCAATCGATTCAGAATGGTTGATTCATACCCCTTAGAAACCCCGAAGGGGCAAATAAGGCCCGGGAACGCGTCGTTTTGCGAGAAAAACGCGATTAAAGTTTCAGCCTATTTGAAGTGTACCTAAACTGCAATTTTGCCTTATACCAGCATCATTTATTTTTTCGTTATTAGTTGAATTCGTTACTTATAAAAGACTTGTTTTGGCACAAATTCTGGGCCCAGTAGCAGTCAGAGTTCAGAGACCAAAATTTCGATATTTTCTGATAGCGCCAATCGATTCAGAATGGTTGATTCATACCCCTTAGAAACCCCGAAGGGGCAAATAAGGCCCGGGAACGCGTCGTTTTGCGAGAAAAACGCGATTAAAGTTTCAGCCTATTTGAGGTGTACCTAAACTGCAATTTTGCCTTATACCAGCATCATTTATTTTTTCGTTATTAGTTGAATTCGTTACTTATAAAAGACTTGTTTTGGCACAAATTCTGGGCCCAGTAGCAGTCAGAGTTCAGAGACCAAAATTTCGATATTTTCTGATAGCGCCAATCGATTCAGAATGGTTGATTCATACCCCTTAGAAACCCCGAAGGGGCAAATAAGGCCCGGGAACGCGTCGTTTTGCGAGAAAAACGCGATTAAAGTTTCAGCCTATTTGAGGTGTACCTAAACTGCAATTTTGCCTTATACCAGCATCATTTATTTTTTCGTTATTAGTTGAATTCGTTACTTATAAAAGACTTGTTTTGGCACAAATTCTGGGCCCAGTAGCAGTCAGAGTTCAGAGACCAAAATTTCGATATTTTCTGATAGCGCCAATCGATTCAGAATGGTTGATTCATACCCCTTAGAAACCCCGAAGGGGCAAATAAGGCCCGGGAACGCGTCGTTTTGCGAGAAAAACGCGATTAAAGTTTCAGCCTATTTGAGGTGTACCTAAACTGCAATTTTGCCTTATACCAGCATCATTTATTTTTTCGTTATTAGTTGAATTCGTTACTTATAAAAGACTTGTTTTGGCACAAATTCTAGGCCCAGTAGCAGTCAGAGTTCAGAGACCAAAATTTCGATATTTTCTGATAGCGCCAATCGATTCAGAATGGTTGATTCATACCCCTTAGAAACCCCGAAGGGGCAAATAAGGCCCGGGAACGCGTCGTTTTGCGAGAAAAACGCGATTAAAGTTTCAGCCTATTTGAGGTGTACCTAAACTGCAATTTTGCCTTATACCAGCATCATTTATTTTTTCGTTATTAGTTGAATTCGTTACTTATAAAAGACTTGTTTTGGCACAAATTCTGGGCCCAGTAGCAGTCAGAGTTCAGAGACCAAAATTTCGATATTTTCTGATAGCGCCAATCGATTCAGAATGGTTGATTCATACCCCTTAGAAACCCCGAAGGGGCAAATAAGGCCCGGGAACGCGTCGTTTTGCGAGAAAAACGCGATTAAAGTTTCAGCCTATTTGAAGTGTACCTAAACTGCAATTTTGCCTTATACCAGCATCATTTATTTTTTCGTTATTAGTTGAATTCGTTACTTATAAAAGACTTGTTTTGGCACAAATTCTGGGCCCAGTAGCAGTCAGAGTTCAGAGACCAAAATTTCGATATTTTCTGATAGCGCCAATCGATTCAGAATGGTTGATTCATACCCCTTAGAAACCCCGAAGGGGCAAATAAGGCCCGGGAACGCGTCGTTTTGCGAGAAAAACGCGATTAAAGTTTCAGCCTATTTGAGGTGTACCTAAACTGCAATTTTGCCTTATACCAGCATCATTTATTTTTTCGTTATTAGTTGAATTCGTTACTTATAAAAGACTTGTTTTGGCACAAATTCTGGGCCCAGTAGCAGTCAGAGTTCAGAGACCAAAATTTCGATATTTTCTGATAGCGCCAATCGATTCAGAATGGTTGATTCATACCCCTTAGAAACCCCGAAGGGGCAAATAAGGCCCGGGAACGCGTCGTTTTGCGAGAAAAACGCGATTAAAGTTTCAGCCTATTTGAGGTGTACCTAAACTGCAATTTTGCCTTATACCAGCATCATTTATTTTTTCGTTATTAGTTGAATTCGTTACTTATAAAAGACTTGTTTTGGCACAAATTCTGGGCCCAGTAGCAGTCAGAGTTCAGAGACCAAAATTTCGATATTTTCTGATAGCGCCAATCGATTCAGAATGGTTGATTCATACCCCTTAGAAACCCCGAAGGGGCAAATAAGGCCCGGGAACGCGTCGTTTTGCGAGAAAAACGCGATTAAAGTTTCAGCCTATTTGAGGTGTACCTAAACTGCAATTTTGCCTTATACCAGCATCATTTATTTTTTCGTTATTAGTTGAATTCGTTACTTATAAAAGACTTGTTTTGGCACAAATTCTGGGCCCAGTAGCAGTCAGAGTTCAGAGACCAAAATTTCGATATTTTTCTGATAGCGCCAATCGATTCAGAATGGTTGATTCATACCCCTTAGAAACCCCGAAGGGGCAAATAAGGCCCGGGAACGCGTCGTTTTGCGAGAAAAACGCGATTAAAGTTTCAGCCTATTTGAAGTGTACCTAAACTGCAATTTTGCCTTATACCAGCATCATTTATTTTTTTCGTTATTAGTTGAATTCGTTACTTATAAAAGACTTGTTTTGGCACAAATTCTGGGCCCAGTAGCAGTCAGAGTTCAGAGACCAAAATTTCGATATTTTCTGATAGCGCCAATCGATTCAGAATGGTTTGATTCATACCCCTTAGAAACCCCGAAGGGGCAAATAAGGCCCGGGAACGCGTCCGTTTTGCGAGAAAAAACGCGATTAAAGTTTTCAGCCTATTTGAGGTGTACCTAAACTGCAATTTTGCCTTATACCAGCATCATTTATTTTTTCGTTATTAGTTGAATTCGTTACTTATAAAAGACTTGTTTTGGCACAAATTCTGGGCCCAGTAGCAGTCAGAGTTCAGAGACCAAAATTTCGATATTTTCTGATAGCGCCAATCGATTCAGAATGGTTGATTCATACCCCTTAGAAACCCCGAAGGGGCAAATAAGGGCCCGGGAACGCGTCGTTTTGCGAGAAAAACGCGATTAAAGTTTCAGCCTATTTGAGGTGTACCTAAACTGCAATTTTGCCTTATACCAGCATCATTTATTTTTTCGTTATTAGTTGAATTCGTTACTTATAAAAGACTTGTTTTGGCACAAATTCTGAGCCCAGTAGCAGTCAGAGTTCAGAGACCAAAATTTCGATATTTTCTGATAGCGCCAATCGATTCAGAATGGTTGATTCATACCCCTTAGAATCCCCGAAGGGGCAAATAAGGCCCGGGAAACGCGTCGTTTTTGCGAGAAAAAACGCGATTAAAGTTTCAGCCTATTTGAGGTGTACCTAAACTGCAATTTTGCTTTATACCAGCATTATTTATTTTTTCGTTATTAGTTGAATTCGTTACTTATAAAAGACTTGTTTTTGGCACAAATTCTGGGGCCCAGTAGCAGTCAGAGTTCAGAGACCAAAATTTCGATATTTTCTGATAGCGCCAATCGATTCAGAAATGGTTGATTCATACCCCTTAGAAACCCCGAAGGGGCAAATAAGGCCCGGGAACGCGTCGTTTTGCGAGAAAAACGCGAATAAAGTTTCAGCCTATTTGAGGTGTACCTAAAACTGCAATTTTGCCTTATACCAGCATCATTTATTTTTTTCGTTATTAGTTTGAATTTCGTTACTTATAAAAGACTTGTTTTGGCACAAATTCTGGGCCCAGTAGCAGTCAGAGTTCAGAGACCAAAATTTCGATATTTTCTGATGGCGCCAATCGATTCAGAATGGTTGATTCATACCCCTTAGAAACCCCGAAGGGGCAAATAAGGCCCGGGAACGCGTCGTTTTGCGAGAAAAACGCGATTAAAGTTTCAGCCTATTTGAAGTGTACCTAAACTGCAATTTTGCCTTATACCAGCATCATTTATTTTTCGTTATTAGTTGAATTCGTTACTTATAAAAGACTTGTTTTGGCACAAATTCTGGGCCCAGTAGCAGTCAGAGTTCAGAGACCAAAATTTTCGATATTTTCTGATAGCGCCAATCGATTCAGAATGGTTGATTCATACCCCTTAGAAAACCCCGAAGGGGCAAATAAGGCCCGGGAACGCGTCGTTTTGCGAGAAAAACGCGATTAAAGTTTCAGCCTATTTGAGGTGTACCTAAACTGCAATTTTGCCTTATACCAGCATCATTTATTTTTTCGTTATTAGTTGAATTCGTTACTTATAAAAGACTTGTTTTGGCACAAATTCTGGGCCCAGTAGCAGTCAGAGTTCAGAGACCAAAATTTCGATATTTTCTGATAGCGCCAATCGATTCAGAATGGTTGATTCATACCCCTTAGAAACCCCGAAGGGGCAAATAAGGCCCGGGAACGCGTCGTTTTGCGAGAAAAACGCGATTAAAGTTTCAGCCTATTTGAGGTGTACCTAAACTGCAATTTTGCCTTTATACCAGCATCATTTATTTTTTTCGTTATTAGTTGAATTCGTTACTTATAAAAGACTTGTTTTGGCACAAATTCTGGGCCCAGTAGCAGTCAGAGTTCAGAGACCAAAATTTCGATATTTTCT